>CM039305.1:200149849-200749849 GCA_022316695.1 Camellia oleifera
GTAGTCTATGTCCGACCGGGAGTCCACGCTTGTATTGTGTGATTGCAAGGTTGACCGGGCAATCCAATATCTCATTGAAGGTCTCCCAATAGCTGGAGTTGTATGCCTTTAATGTGTCGTTCGGCTCCATCTTGACACTGAGAAGGTAGTCAACTTCCTTTGGCGTTTTGGTGTTCATTTTGAAGCGCGTCACATTGGCTTCGGCCAACTGATGCCATCTTTCTATGCTCCCCTCCGGCAACCTCTCAAATCATTTCAAGCCCAGCTCGCCCAAACTTAACGGAAGATAAGGCACATAAGGGCGTCATTTCGCCTATGTCCGGCCATGACCTGTCGGAAGTGGCTTACATGTATATAGAGATCGGTCTTTCCGTCGTAGAGTGTGAACTTTGGCTGGTGGAACCATGCCGGAAGCGGTGTTGTATCTATCTCCAGGGAGAAAGGGATGGCGCTCAGCCTCGCCAAGTCTGTGTCTAGAAGAAGAGGCGCCGCTAGGCAGAGTGGAG
Source organism: Camellia oleifera (assembly GCA_022316695.1). NCBI lineage: Eukaryota > Viridiplantae > Streptophyta > Magnoliopsida > Ericales > Theaceae > Camellia > Camellia oleifera. Next base: position 200,150,356 of record CM039305.1, read on the forward strand.
GCATTCTGACCTCTTCACTGGCGTAAACCCCATAGGATAGCCGCTGGAACGTCGGCACCCTCTGAGCCTCCTGCCGACGAGCTCGTTCCTTCAAGACTACCCGCAAATCCTCTAAATGAGCGGAATAAGAATACCTCGACGTCGTCACCGGACGTGAGGGTTGATAGGTGCTGTCTTGAGCATTGGACTTCTCTACGTGCGCGTCGGAATCTCCAATCTTGTAACTTCTGGTGATTGAGATGGACGAAGTACGCCACTGGCTCTGATTACATGAACGGCGGGGTTGGGTGCGCTCATTGTGGTCTCCCACTCCAGCTACACCCTTCCTTTTGACATGCCTCTTAAGATCCTCCATCTCCGCCGTCATTCTCCGGATAACGGCATCTTGGTCCTTCAGCTTATGTTTCAGACGTTTGGCGTGCGAGTCTCTCCGCCGCCGGTGTCCATCTGGACTCCGAGAATGACCAAAGCTCCTTCCGCGCTTATCCTGCGCGTCTCTTGAATGTCTTCCTGGAGAAGTCTCCAGGTCTGCCATAGGAGGAATGGCGGGATGTCCTTCTCTCCATCTGCCTGACTCCGGGGTAACTCCGTCAATGGCAGTGTAACGACCCTCGTACTGATTACCGATAAACTACTGAATTAGCTACTGGTCACTGCTAAACTGAACTGATAATGACTGATAATTGAATTAACTGAAATACTGAACTGACTGACTGAAACTGAAACTAAATTGATCGAGTTTATTTATTGCATTGTATATTGCATCTGTTCGATTGATTAATTATTTGTTTGAATTCATATGTTTAAACTGCTAATTGAAGGCCTTATCGGCGGCCGAATTAGGAACCGTTTAGAGTTTTCGAATCGGTGGAATTTATGTGATTTTATGGTGTAGTTAATTGAAAACTGATTAGGTATGACTAAACTAGATTAATTTGAGCCAAATTAATAGAGTTGCATTAATTACGAAACTGCCATTGAGTGGACATTTGTTTATTATTATCACTTGAGCCTATACACTTGATCAAACAATTGCTCAGCCATTTCTTCTCCTTCCAACCGACCAAAGAAGAGAGTAAAAGAGAGAGGAATTGAGAGAGTGGTTCATCTTGTGGATTTTTGCTTGAATCTTGAAGAATCGAAGTGTTGATTGTCTAATTGAGTTTCTAGGCTTAAACTACAAGACTAAGGTAGATCGTTCATCTCCCCAATTGTGTCATCGAGCTAGATCTTGCATGTTTCATGCATCATTGTAGAGCTAAGTTATGAAATTGTTCATATATGTTGAATTGAAGCCTAGTTGTTGCATGCATGTTGAATTTAGTGAGTTTGGAGTTGGTTTCATGGTCAAATGCCACATGCGTGTTCATAATCATGTTCAAATCCATGTTTTCATCTTGTTTTGAAAAGATTGAGCTCTTTGGAGCAAGAGTTGAAGCTTTGAAATGGTTTTGACCCATGCATGTCATGTTTGAATGTTGTTCATGCATGTTCTTGAAAATTAGTTGGAATGAGCTTGATTAAACTTCCCTTGGGCTTTGATTTTTACAAATTGAACTTTAAAACATGTTTCTCTATGTATTTGCAAGAGTTTTTCCAGAAAATGGGCCCAAGAGGATTGATTTTGGTGGTTGAAAACTTGGTTTGGAACTTGGAGTTCGAATCTGGGTTTTCCAGATTTTTGCATTCCACTCGAGCGGGGAAGTGCCGCTCGAGCGGGGAAATCAAGCTCTCAGCATTTTTGACCTGTGTTGCAGTCCGCTCGAGCGGATAAATGCACGCTCGAGCGGAGAAATCGAGCATCCAGTACTTTGCATCGTTCATCAGTCCGCTCGAGCGGGGAAGTTGACGCTCGAGCGGGGAAACCTGCGCTCGAGCGGAGGCCCTGTTTCACTGAAAATTTTGGGATTGTTTTCTAAGTGCATTTTCGCATCCTCATCCCATCCTAGGCATTCTTAGGCCTAGTTTAAGACATCTTAATGAGGATATCGATGTGGAACACACCGAGGCATAATAGGGAGTTAATTATTGTATTTCCCAACTGTTAAACTTAGAGTGTGTTCAATCTGTTAACTGTATAGGGTTGGCATTCGGAGGGGACGCTCTAGCTACTGATAGCCCAGAACACTGTGAGTAACAATTGTATAAAGATATGTTCAAAAATGGTTATCTGATTATCTTTTGAACTGTCTGCTGAATGGAACTGCTACTGAATTGTTTACTGTTTACTGAATGAATGCATGTCCGATATCCACAATTGTGTTGTGGCATCCTTAGCACTACTGTTTACGGTTACTGCTACCGTGTGAGATATTTCTTGCCACCGACGGTCTATGAACGGGTGGATTTGGCTAATGAGCTATTGACGGTCTATGAACGGATAGCTCCACCGACGGTCTATGAACGGGTGGATTTGCCTAACCGAATGGGTTCCCATGTTGGAACCACTACTGTTTACTGTTATGATGGCCATCATTACTGTTCGGTCTTTAAGACCTATTGCTACTACACTGCTATGCTAATGGATGTACCGCATATAACTGTTTACTGTACTGAGTAACTGAAATGCTGTTTAATGAATTGTTTTCATGACGATATGGACATTCATTCTTAACCCTTTATGCATCATGTTATTCACTGGGCTTTAGCTCACTGCTCATATATATATATATGTAGGTGTACAGGCACCGGATCAAAGCTAGAGGCGTCGGGGTAGAGTCCCAGTTTTGTCAAGCCAGCCAATGTGCCTCACTGCGAGGTTCCGAGCCTGCTATGCAAGGGCTTAGGGGTGTTTTAGTATTCCCCCATTTTGCGCTGCCTTACTGTCTTGAAATGACCGAACGGATTGTATAGACTGAATGGTTACTGTACTGTTATACAGGGATTGGGTCCCTGTTGTACTGAATGATATGTATGTATACATATATCTGTGCTATTTTATATTGTATTGTCTATGCATATATGTATGAAAAATTTTTTTGGCATACAGACTGTCACAGCTCAATGGACATTATTTATCTACTGTATTGGCTCCCGCCAGGCCCTGTACTCTGTTTTACTGTATTACTGTTAAGCAGGCCTTCGGTAATCTCGGATTATTGGCCGGTTACGGTGCTAAACCCATAGGGCCGGGTTTGGGTCGTGACAGGCAGACAACGAAATCTTGTCGTTGTTCGCTATGGACGGCGATCAGATGAGCCTGGAAGACAAGGTTTTGTCTATCAAGTTCCCACAGACGGCGCCAATTGTACGGGGAGCAAATATTCAGGCAAGCCCGCACTCCTTTCTTCCAAGCTCCTGACCGTCCGATCAACTTGCGAGCACAATGGCGATGAGCTACCCGGCCGTGTGTGGCCGGAAAATCCCTCCGACGATCAAGTTAGAACACACGCACAGGGATAGAGAGAGAGAGAGAGAGGACTGAGTGTTTAGTGTAAATCTCACCAAATTTTTATCTGTCTCAGCATGGGGGCGCAGACTTGCTTAAATACCTTCTGCGCCCCAAAACTACTCCCACTAGTCTCTCGACACGTGGTGCTGCTATCTCATTTGTCAGCACAAATCTAGCTGAACATCACCTAACCAAACTGCTAGCCCACGCTACTGGGAGCTCGGCAACCGGGCTGCATCATCTCGGCTGTCAGCAGCCGTGCTGCGCAGCTAGCCAGAGCGCTCCGCTCGCCAAGCTCAATGACGACCGAGCTCGGTTGCATTCCGGCGTAGCCGAGCTCGGGATAAGTCATGCTGGTTAGCCGTCGGCCTTCCTGCCGAGCTAACGCTTGCACCATGATACCCGTGAGGCAGCGGACATCTCGGCTGACCCCCTCACTTGACCGGCTTCCACACCAACAAGCTTAAGTAGCTTGGCCGAACCCTTACTTAACCTAGCAACCATGCCATTACCGAGCAAGAGTCCTTTCTGGATGGGTCGAGGCTACCATGACCCAAATGTGTTCGGTCCACAATTTGTCCGGCCATTACCACGGCCCAATCCAAATCATAAATCTCCCTCTCAATTGCCCCTTAATTCCATTCGCGTAAGCATGACTGGGATTACTTGTTCCGACCGGGGTAAACTCTTCCTCGGTCTTCGGTTTGCAAGACGACAATCAGGCTAGTTGATATGACTGACTTCCAAATTTGCCCGGCCGACGCCTCGAATTGCCATCTTGTCTCTTCAGTACTGACGCCGCCGTCAATAGGGACACGTGTCATGCATTGATTGGCCTTGGACAACCAACTATCGCGTCCGTTGGCATTCAAATTTTTGGCGGCCTTTTCACCTCTATAAACATGCCTCACCTCACTTCATTCATCCTTACTGACTCTCGTCGATCCAGAGCTCCTGTGCCCCTTGCAAAAAGTTACCTGAAAAAAGTACTTCATATAAATTCAAACTTACGCTTCATTTGTTTGGACAAAAAAGAAAATGCTTTTCTACGTTTGATGGTGGTAGTGATGGAATGAAAGTGGAGGTGGAAGAGGTGGCATGGTGGTGGGGCAATAGCGGGGTGATTGCAAAGTGATGGTGGTCGTGGCCGTAGTGATGGCGGTGTGGTGATATGGTGACATTGATAAAATTTTAATCCGATTTGGCTCTTAAAAGTAAAAAATATTTTCTACCTAAATAAATTTATTTTTCATTAATCATAGAAAATATTTTTTTTTTGACTTTCGTTTTCTATTATATTAAACACAAAAAAAATACGCAAAATATTTTTTAGAAAAAAAATTTCACCTAAACAAAGGGAGCATTAGAACTTGGTTGACAACTTAATTATTTTTAGTGATTTTTTTATATTTTAGACTTTTTTATAAGGCAAAAAAAGTTTGTGTTTGGAATAATTTTTTTAGTTAAGTAGATAGTTGTGAAAGAAGTAATTAATTGATATATATATATATATATATATTTTTACTTTAATTTTATTAACCAAAAAGTTGGCTGCTGAAATAATCTTGATGCTATGTTTGGATTATGAATTTGGCTAAGGGTTTGAAAAAGTAAAGAAAACATGTGAGTAAAATGTAACTATATATATATATATTTTTTCATATTTTACACACATTTTTCGCTTTTATATTTTTTCATTCTAAATCTATGATCCAAACACAACCTTAGACTGTGTTTGGTTCATGAATTTGAATAGAAATTTGAAAATGAAAAAGGAAAAAATATGCAAAAAGGGTGTGAAACTTTTTTTTTTTCTTTTCTAAATTCCTATCCAAATTTATAAATCAAACAAGACCTTAGTGTCTTGCGATTTCAAGAACAAACAGAATAGCGTCTAGACAAATAAATTCTAAGAACCAACACACTATTCATTCAAAGGAGATTAGCATCAATTTAGCTAGTTATGATAGTTTAGATATGAATTTCAATATTAAATTTGAGAGTTTTGTGGGGATGAATTTAAAATAACAATGTAAAATATAGTTATTTACAATCTTTCATAAATTTTTAATAAATGAGTGACAATTCTGTATGTTGATCTATGGTGTGCTAGTTTCTTGATCCTTTCTATGGTCCTTTGTACTATTCATCTATATTTAATAAATTTCTTTATATTCAGACCAAAAAAAATTTAAATAGTTCTATAAGGATTCAAATAAATACTTCACTTTATTCTTTGATTTATCTTTCCCTTTAGCTTTTCAGTGTGCCTATAATAACTTAACTTATATATATATATACATAATTCAACTTTAAAAATATCACTATTACATCATTCTAGTGACAATTTCTACAAATATATTTTGGATGAATTGCATTTTACTAAGTAGAAACTTCTAATCCATTGTTGGACTTAAAAAGAGGTACCAACACTATGTAGCTGGTGAATCATCTGTTCCAAGGACCATGGCTGGTGACATAGTCCAGGGTTGGGTGCTTTGAACTCCTCTCAAATATACATATATATAATTGTCTGAATTATTTATGTTTGTGTCACTAAAAAAAAAAAAAGAATGGTTAATTATGTTTGGAGCTTTGCAATGTGGTCCCACATATTTATGAACTGACACTTATGTGTTCTTTTATCATTCCCTTCATGGGGATAGAATCAACCTTGCTGCAGACCTCCAGTGGGGGTCACACCCCCAGTGAGGTGTCGCACTTTCATTGGCTGAAATTCTAAAAAAAAAAAATAAATAAATAAAATAATTTTTTTTTTATCCAATCATGAAGCGCCACCTCACTGGGGGTCGACCCCCAGTGGGAGTTCGAAGCATTTTTCAGGATAGAATACAAATTGCATTATTAGTAATAAATATATTTATCCAATAAGCCCATTCCCTGCACCATTGAAAAGCATTTATTTATTTATTTATTTATTTATTTTTATATTTTTGGAGGAAGAATGTGATCACATAAATAGTTTACTAGAGGTAGGCACACACTACTGGTGTACAATTTATAGCAATTTTTTACAAATAGTTTTAGAGAATTGAAATTGTTTATAACAAGAATCATGTTTTAGGGGCACTTTTTAGAGAAAATAAATTATGTGACAGCTACACCAACCAAGGTGTTTGCTTTATATATTAGTGTATCTATTTTATTTTTAATTTTTGTAAGGTGTGGGAGAAGATCTGAAACATTTGTGTTCGGGTATCATTTTCAGTCTGATTTTGTTTTGTTTTGTTTTGTGTTTTTTTAGAATAAAAATAATGAGAAGTTCCAAAAATCTCATTGTTTTATTTATTTATGAAAACAATTTTCGAAAATTGAAAACAACTTTTGGTGTCTTCTAAAAGTAGGTTATTTTCACAGAAAAACAAAAGGGGAATTTTTTTTTGAAAAACTTGACAATATTCTTATATATAGTCCTCTGGAGTATGGGTAAATTGTGTCAGCTGGGCTGGGCCTAAGTTTGAGCCCATTGACTTGGTTATCTGTTAGAGCCCAATTGTCTATTGAGCTGAATCTCCGCCCTAGTACGCAGTGGGCGTAGTATAAATGCATTAGAAAATATATATGATCATAAATAAGTATTATATATATCTATATAATAAAATATGATGGTTTTTAAATTTTTAACATATTTTTATCCTATTATGGTATTTGGATGACTCAGAACTGTTCAAATTATAAAATAATGACTAAGATATATTTTTCAAAAAAAGACATACATGTACATTTTTTATTTTCTCGCTTCTTTCTCTTACTTTTTCTTTTTCTCATCCATCCATGATTTCATGATTCCACCTTCCTCTCTCTTTTCTTTTTATTTTTTTATTTTCTCCCATTTTTATTTTTCTCTCTATTTGTTTTTTATTTTTTATTTTTTTATTTTCTCTTTTTTGTTCACTTATTTTTATTCATATTATATGGAAAAGTTTGCGATCCCAGAATTAGGAATCAGATTTTATTGTGTAGTAGAGATTAAATTAATGAATTTTATAGTCCACAAATTAAATGAATTTGAATAATTAATTATTAATTTTAAATATATTGAATACTTGATATGAATATTCAACATCTATATAATAAAGCAGTACGGTTTTTGAATCTTTAACATATTTTTGACTTAAGCCTCGTTTGGGGAGTGGCTATTTTAGCCAAAAAGCCAAAAAGCTAACTAAAACTAGTCACATCACCTCTCTACTTTTCTGCACTTCTTTTCGTAAAAAGTCAAAAAGTTACTAAAATAGCATGTTCCCAAACGAGGCCTTACTAGAACATTTGGATTGCTTAAATCTGTTCAAATTATAAAACAATAGCTAAAATATATTTTTCAAAAAATGTCATACATGTACATTTTCTACTTTCCCACTTCTCTCTCTTATTTTTTCGTTTTCTCACCCATGATCCCATGATCCCACCTCTCTCTTTTCTTTTTATTTTTTTTTATTTTCTCCCATTTTTATTTTTCTCTCTATTTGTTTTTTTTTTTTTCCTTTTTGTTCAATATATTTTACACGTATTTCCTTACAATATATGTATGCCTGTAATACACTAGGACATTATGGGCATACATACAATTCCATATAATTATATAAGCAAAAAAGCAATATTATATGTATGCCCGTGGAAATTGTTGTTCGCATATATTATAATTAGCCGAAAGTGTTGTATTTTCTATTCACCGAAAGGTGCATTATAGGATTTGTATTATTCTATGCTGCCCTCAGGGCCCATCTTGTCTCTCTTGTAAACCCTAATTTCATCTATAAATAAGGGATGATTTTATATCATACCCTAAGCTGGTTAATCAAAGCTTCATGGTATCAGAGCATCAGCTCCAGGGTTTCGGCACACCCTCACTCTAGGGTTCGAAACTTACCTAGGTGGAGCCTCTACTAGGTCGATCTTCAATCGCCATTGTCACTCTCAGCCGGTGGATCATCAGCTTCGGCTTCGTCTTCGTCTTCCACCTCTGTCGCCATCGATCTCCAGCAGATCTCTGTCGCCGTCGCTCGTCGATCTCGTCAATCTCTGTCGCCGTCGATCTCCAGCAGCTCTGTTGCCGTCGATCTCCTTCGTGTGTCGCTCGTCTCGCCTCTCACCTCTGTCGCCGTCATCTCTGATAGGTATGATATACCTCTGTTTTGTATCACACACCGACTCATACATGTATAATAAATAAATAAAGCAGTATATATCTATATATATATAAACAAAAACAAAAACAAAAAAAACAAAAAGAAAAGAAAACAAACAGAAAAAAGAAGAAGAAAACAAAAAAAAAAAAAAAATGATTTCTTAATTTTGTTATGCCCTAAAAAAATATGATTTCTTAATTTTGTTATGCCCATATAGTGGTCCTTGTGCCTGTTCTTTCACCACCACCTTCCGGATTTGTGATTACCACTAGTTTTGTTACGGGTTTGGTAGTATTGTATCCATGACAGATTCCTCCAGTGTGTCCCCTTCTTCTCAAACACCGAAGAGTGAGAGTCCCACTATACCTACTACCATGACTGAGAACCCCAACCCTAGTATGAAAATCACCACCTCTCTCTTTAATGGTCAGAACTACCTAACATGGTCTCAAAGTTTGACTATGTTTCTGAAGAGCAGAGAGAAGATGGGGTATGTTGATGGCAGGATACAGGCACCTAGTACCACTGACTCAGGTTATGACCAATGAGAGATTAATAACTCCCTGATTATGAGTTGGCTTATCCATTCGATGGTTCCAGAACTTGGTGAGGGCTACTTGTCTATGGAGACTGCCCAGGAAGTTTGGGATGCTGTGGCTGTTACCTATTCCCGCAAAGGGAATTTCTCACAGGCATTTGGGTTGCGCCGCTTTATTGAGAGCTCAATTCAGGGGGAGCAGACTGTTCTTCAGTACTTCACTTTCCTTACCAACGGCTGGAAACGTCTTGACCACCTGGAAGACTATAAGCCCGTTTGCCCTGCTGATTCTGTCGGGTACAAGAAGTTCCTCGCACAGGAATGGGTCTTTAAATTTCTGGCCGGCCTAAATGTGGAGTATGATCCAGTTCGGGGTCGAGTTCTGGGTATGGACACTCTTCCTTCACTTCAGGAGGCATTTGCCTATGTACAGAATGAGGAGAGTCGCTGGTCTACTATGATGTCCCCTGTCTCTACTGACCGCTCAGCATTACTGTTTACTCCTCGAGATGGTCTCAGCCTGACTCTCATCCCTCCGTCTGCTGCTAAGGAGTCTGTATTATGTGATTACTGCAAGAAGCCGCGGCACACTCGTGAGACGTGTTGGAAGCTTCATGGGACTCCATCCGGGGGTCGAGGTGATCGGTCTGGTTCTCGAGGCGGTCGGTCAGGCCAATCTAGAGGACGTGGTTCCTATTCCTGAGCTCATCAGACTAGTGCCGTTGATCCACTCGATTCTAATTCTGCTCCTGTTGGCCAACCTTCTGATACTGAGCTAGAGGATGCTTTGCGCCAATTGTTGGACCGCCGGTCTTCTCCTGCTCTCAGTACAGCTTCCTCGTCCTTTGCCTGCTCAGGTAACTTAGCCTCTTCTCCTTGTGCTTTCCTGTGTCATAAGTCTTTGCCTTGGATCATTGACTCTGGTGCCTCAGATCATATGTCTGGCTCCTCTGATCTTTTCTCTGTCTATAAGCCCTCTTCAGGTCAGGACAAAGTTAGGATTGCCGATGGTACTGTTTCTTCCATTTCTGGAAAAGGTTTAGTCCACGTTACTCCTACCATACATCTGTCTTCTGTTCTCCATGTTTCCAATTTTTCTGTTAATCTGTTATCCTTGAGTCGTCTTACCCAGGACTTGAATTGTAGTGTGATATTTTTTCCTGATCATTGTCTTTTTCAGGACCTTGTCACGAGGAGGACGATTGGCAGTGGTAGTGCAGAAAATGGTCTCTACTTCCTAGATCAACCGGACAAACTTGCTTATTCTTCCACCATGTCTTCTACTACCCCCGCTGATTTATGGCTGTGGCATCGGTGTCTTGGGCATTCTTCATTTCATTTACTTAAGCATTTATTTCCTTCTGGTTTCGCCAATCATCATGTGTCTGACTTTCTTTGTGAGTCTTGTCAACTCGGAAAACAGCACAGAGCTTCTTTTGCTCCTAGTTTGAATAAAAGTTTAGTTCCTTTCTCCTTAATACATTCTGATGTTTGGGGTCCCTCCCGAGTTATGTCGGTGAAAGGTCATCGATGGTTTGTTACATTTATTGATGATTTTTCTCGTGCTACTTGGTTGTATCTCATGAAAGATAAGAGTGAGGTTTTCTCTGTGTTTCGCACTTTTCATAAGATGATTTGTACTCAGTTTGGGGCCACTGTCAAACTCTTTCGTTCTGATAATAGCGGGGAATACATAGATTCTGGGTTAAGACAATATTTCTCTACTCATGGCATTATCCATCAGACCTCTTGCACCAATACCCCTCAACAGAATGGGGTGGCGGAACGCAAGAATCGGCATCTTCTTGACATGGCTCGATGTATGTGTTTTTCTATGAATGTGCCTCGGCCCTATTGGGGCGACGCTGTTCTCACTGCTGCCCATCTTATTAATCGTCTCCCTACCCAGGTCTTGCAAAAACAGGCTCCTCTTCAAATCCTCCTAGGTTCTCAGTCCTTGTTTTCTATTCCCCCCAAAATTTTTGGTTGTGTCTGTTTTGTTCATAATCACTCTCCCTCTCGTGGTAAGTTAAACCCTCGCTCTCTCAAGTGTGTTTTCCTTGGTTACTCTCCTACTCATAAGGGGTATAAATGTTACCACCCTTCTTCTCGTAAGTGGTTTGTGTCCATGGATGTTACTTTCTTTGAGTCCCAGTCCTATTTCTTGTCCTCTCCGGTGTCACCGTCCTCATTTCCGGGGGAGCCTTGGTGTGAACTGAGTCCTGTGCTCCCTATGGTGGAACCAGTTGTTGAACCAGTTGTTCTTGCACCACCCTCTTCTACTGGGACTCTAGAACCCACTGACACCAAGGATAAGGTCGGGCATGTTTATGTCCGGGACATAGACAGACAACAAGTTAACTGGATACAAGGGACCACTTCTGCTACTCCACTGCCATCTCCTGCTTCTGATGAGAGTCTAGGTAACTTTGAATCTCTTGAATCCATTGATCTTGATGTTCCTATTGCCAAGAGGAAGGGTGTGAGATCTTGTACTCAACATCCTATCTCACAGTTTGTGTCATACTCTTATTTGTCATCCTCATATAGAGCGTTTGTGTCCAATATTTCCTCTGTTAGCATTCCTAACCATTTTTAGGATGCTCTTGCTACCTCTGAGTGGAAACTAGCCATGATTGAGGAAATGAAAGCACTTAGGGAGAATGGCACTTGGGAATTGACTGAGTTACCTACGGGCAAACGACCAGTGGGATGTAAAGGGGTATATACTGTGAAACACAAAGCAGATGGGTCTATTAAGCGTTACAAGGCAAGACTTGTGGCAAAAGGGTTTACTCAGACATATGGCATTGATTATCAGGAGACCTTCGCACTCGTGGCTAAGATGAATTCAGTCAGAGTACTTCTCTCTCTAGCAGCTAATCTTGACTGGCCGCTTTATCAGTTTGATGTCAAGAATGCCTTTCTCCCTAGTGACCTCGAAGAAGAGGTATATATGGACATTCCTCCTGGTTTTGAGGATCATCGCAAAGTATGCAAGCTTCGGAAGTCATTATATGGTCTCAAACAGTCTCCAAGGGCTTGGTTTGAGAGATTCACTCAGGCTATGTTTAAATATGGCTTCAAACAAAGTCAGGCAGATCATACATTGTTTGTGAAACATTCCTCACATGGTAAGACTACAGCACTTATTGTTTATGTAGATGACATAGTTCTTACAGGCAATGATAGTGAGGAAATACCTCTGTTGAAGAAATATTTAACTAATGAGTTTGAAATCAAAGACTTGGGAAGCTTGAAGTATTTTCTGGGAATTGAAGTTGCTCGCTCTAAGGATGGGATATTTATCTCACAAAGAAAATATGTGCTTGACCTGTTGAAGGAAACTGGAATGCTTGGCTGCAAGGCATGTGCCACTCCACTGGAACCCAATCAGAAATTTAGGGATGATGAAGGAGGAGAAGTTATTGATAGGGGGAGCTATCAGCGATTAGTGGGTAAGCTCATTTACCTATCTCACTCCCGTCCTGATATTGCTGTTGCCGTCAGTGTAGTTAGTCAGTTTATGCATGCTCCTCATCAGATTCACCTTGAGGCTGTCATGAGAATCTTGAGGTACTTGAAGTCTGCTCCTGGTAAGGGTCTTTATTTTTCAAAGTATGATCATCTTCGTGTGGAAGCCTATACGGATGCTGATTGGGCTGGATCAGTAACTAATAGGAGATCGACTTCAGGATATTGCACATTTGTTGGAGGCAACCTAGTTACTTGGAGGAGTAAGAAACAGAATGTGGTTGCCAGGTCAAGCGCAGAAGCTGAGTTTAGAGCTGTGGCACAAGGTGTGTGTGAACTTTTATGGATCAAGTTATTGTTGAGTGATCTAGGTATTGATCAGAAGGACTCCATGCGGTTATACTGTGATAATAAGGCCGCCATCAACATCACTCACAATCTAGTTCAACATGCCAGGACAAAACATGTTGAGATTGATCGCCACTTCATTAAGGAGAAACTCACTAGTGGTACCATTTGTACTCCTTTTGTCCAGTCTGGTGAACAACTTGCTGACATTCTCACCAAGGGGGTTGGGAATAAACCATTTCATGACATATTAGGCAAGCTGGGCATGAGAGATATCTTCGCACCAGCTTGAGGGGGAGTATTAGCATATATTATAATTAGCGAAAGTGTTGTATTTTCTATTCACCGAAAGGTGCATTATAGGGTTTGTATTATTCTATGCTGCCCTCAGGGCCCATCTTGTCTCTCTTGTAAACCCTAATTTCATCTATAAATAAGGGATGATTTTATATCATACCCTAAGCTGGTTAATCAAAGCTTCAATTGTATGTATACCAGACACATCTATCTATTTAACTATATATTATATAAGCAAAAGTGAGTTTTCGTGAGGAATTTTATGAGAACTCCAAAATTTTATAATAAATTTGTGATTTTATCAAATTAAAAAATAAATTTAAATAATGTTGGGATTACAATTATATTCTAATCCTAACATTATTTGCACCGTGCCTTCAGGTACAAGCATACGCTAGTATTATAATAAATTGACAATTTATTCTTAAAAATATGTATATCATATAAATAAAAATGATTTAATAGTATGGCAATCAATGTTAGTTGAACTTAATTTTTTGTATAGATAATTTTTACAATTAATTATATGAGGTGAACGATTTATATGAAGTGGGTCTAAATATCAATTTTAGCAAATCCTCACTCGAATTAAAATGATAGTAGCATAAATTTTTGGGATATTTTTTTTAAGGTTCCTGATATTATGATTTTATAGTATAAAGGATATCAAATATTTTCATGATGTCTAAGGTCCCTCAACATCAATCCAAAGAAAATTGGTTCAGAGAAAATTCAAGTCAGAGAAAATTGGTCCAGAGAAAATTCAAGTCAGAGAAAATTGGTCTAGAGAAATTTTGAATTTCTCTGGCTTCCTTAGCCTTTCATGGACACTGCCAGAGAAATTTTCTTAGTCTTTCATGGACTCCAAAGAAATTTCTCTGCTGTGGGTTTGATCCTCCACCAGATGTTATTGAAATCTTTCACTGTGTCACAGATAGAAGGTTCTAAAAACGCTCCCAAAGAAAATTACTTCTAACCCAGAGAAATTATGAACTTCCCAAAGAATTTCTCTGGGTTCAACCCAGAGAAAATTAAAATTTCTCTGCAGAGGAGGAGGTCTTGGAAATTCAATGAAATCAGATCTAATAAAGTTGGTATAGTTGAAAATTTCTCAGAATTCATTCATCAAATTCCACTTGACATTGAAATCTTTCTTCACAACCATAAAAAGCAGCAAGCAAATGATATGCAGCAGACCTAATAGTCAGAATGGTCTAATAATGCAGGAGATTGTTTCTGTTTTAAAAAACATAAAAAATTAAACTGATACTAAACAGGTGGAAGTATATAAAGCTTGCATCACCATTCACAGCCTGATTCACATGCAGAATTATATTCATGTTTATAAGGAGGTCCATCACATGTATGTTAATGAAGTAATAAATTCAATGAAATGCATGTTCAAATTCGTGCATTGTTTGCACAAAAAAAGGGAGAACAGAACAAAACAAAGCATGTGCAAAAACACTGTAGGGACACAACCTTTTCCAAAGTTCCTACACTACGAATTCTGGTTTAGTTATTCAAAATAAGTCGACCTGCCTGTCAACCTTAGAAGACCAATTACCAAGTAAAATGAATATAATCACTCACAACCATAAAAACATAGCAGCAACCTCATCCTCTTCCTCATTCTCTTCATTCCCACTCGCTCCGCCAGCATTGGTCCAATCAAACTCGTTTCCAACCTCATCGACACCGAGCATTCGTTTCGGTGCTCTCGATCCGCCGCGATTCCGTTTCGATGCTTTCGGAGTAACTCGTTGATTTGGTCTGTGTTCACAGCTCCGTCGAGACCACAGTTCGTGGGTCTGGACGTGTTTGAGCAAGAACAAGGTCTGATAGCTCTGAGCAAGCTCACGAGGATAAATGAAGAAGCTAGCGTTTGGGGTTGATGTAGGAGAGAGAGAGAGAGAGAGAGAGAGAGCAGAGAGTGAGAAAAGAGAGACTTCTTAAATTTCTCTGTGATATATGAGTTTGGGGTTGAAGGACCTTAGACATCAAAAAATAATTTTGTGGATCTCTTCCATTACGAAAAGTGGGAGAGGGACCCTAGACCAATTTTTCCTAAATTTTAAGAGTTATATCCTCTTTTCTACTTGTTTCTCAATTAAAGATATGCATTGAGAGTTTATTTTAAAAATTATAGTAAAATGTATGTTGTGACATACGTTTTTTCATATTTGATTCTGAATAATTATAGAATCAAAGAGTTAAGAATTTTCACGTAAAATTGAACATTTTAAGGGCAATGCATTTATCATTCTCTTGTTTTTATTGAAAATACTTTACAATTAATACTTTCTTGTAACTTCATTAAAATCCTAAGTTCTCAGTAGTTTTTGTGCACGCCACAATTTCCATGTCTTCATTTGATTCTTGCTGCGGATCTAGGCCATACTGGAAACATATATATAGAGTCGACTCCCTAATAATTAATAATCTTCGGGGATTGAAATATTATTGATTCATTTATTTTATTTTATTAGATATTAAGTAGGTGTTTGGCATGCACTAAAAAAGTGCACTTTTTTTTGCATACATACACTTATTTGAGTCATATCAATCAACATCTATCAACATTTCCTATTTATTTTTTTATCCACTTTCTCTACTTTTTTACACATTTTTTTTAATAAAAAATCAAAAAATGCACTTATTTAGAACATCTCAAACCACCTCCAAGTTTCTCCCATTTTCATGTTCCCAATGCAATACATAATAATAGGGCATGCATAAATAAGGTATTGTTTTTATTTTTCATAAAATTAAGTATAATTAAAGCTAATCTAAAATGTTCCTAAATGACTTTGGTTGGTGGTCAATTGAATGACTCAGAAAAAAATGTAGCCTTGTAGCGACTTTTCGAGATCATAGTTGTTCAGTTCCAAATTTCTTAATTTTCATGAGGACTGAAAGAACCAGTGGATGGGCACAATGAATATTGAAAATTATAAAGGAAACACTAAAGATAAGCCCAATAAAAAGGGAAAAAGAGAATCACCTTCTCGAATAGAACTGCATTTTCAGCTGCTAGGATTTTCTCCTAAATGTGATGCAAGGAAAAGAGATGCAACATCAGTAAGAAGTGAGATGGCCTTAATTGGTTGTGTTTTCATTTTTTGTAATTTTGGAAACAAAATAGTGAAATGTTTGAAAACACCCATCATGTTCACATCATTTTCTTTTTTGTGCAAAAGCAGATTTCAAAAATTTGAAAATAAATTTTATGGGTTATTTATCAATTTTTTAGCAAGAAGACAACCATCTCGACGATCCCATGACCTCAGCCGCCAGTCCAGTATCCTTTGATGATCCCGAGTAGTAGTGCCTGGGTCTTGCTCCTAACCCAGGCATCTAAGTAGATAAATGGGCCAAGGCCCACCTTAGTGTTTAAGAGAGCCAGGGGCTCGTTTCCAAGCAACCAAGTAGAAGAATGGGCCGCGGGCTTATCTCAATGTTTAAGAGAAGGGCTCGCTTCTGAGCGACCAAGTAGAAGAATGGGCCGCGGGCCTATCTCAATGTTTAGGAGAGCCATTGTTTATCAATCCAAGTCCAAGTGACCTGGGGGCTGATTGTATTGTTGTTTGGTCTTAGAGCGAGGTATGAATGACCATGGGCCCTACGGGGCCATGGTGCTGCCTGTTGCATGGCTCTTCATGTCTAGATATATTTGGGCTTATATGTATGCTCCCGCTTAGGCTAAACATATAGTCTTGGCTGCCTTGGCACATGGCGCCCGTAGGGCTCGCCATGTATCAAACATACGACATGCCCGACGTGGTGCCTTATTGGTCTGCCACGTGGGTGGGGTTTTGGTGATGTGGCACCTGTAGGGCTTACCACGTATTGAGCTTGATACAAGTACCCACACCGTGTCCAAGAGATATACTGGAAGACTCGTAGGAATGATGGAAACAACCAGTAGAATACTGCATGTTTTACAAAACTAAGTTGCATATCTCTCTCTCTCTCTCTCTCTCTCTCTCTCTCTCTCTCTCTCTGTGGGGGAGTTTGAAGTCTTCTTGGGAGTCCACCCTATTTTTTTTGTCATTTGCATGCTTTGTAGGAAAATCCCTCACTATATACTGTTGAAATGGCAAGGGTGGAATCAATGAGTTTTTAATTGAATGATTTATATATGAATACTTTTGTTGTGTTATAATATGGTGAAAATACAGATAGATTCATATCTCTTCATTGTCATATGTGGTAAAACAATTATTTGGAAGGTTTCCTTGTGTCACTTTTTTTTTTATGTATTACTATGCTAACTATAAGGTTTTTTTTTTTTTTAGTATAAAATAGACTTCATTATATGCTTTTGCACAATAGGTGATATCATATCCACAGTATCTTTTTGTTTTTTTTTTTTTTTTTTTTTGGTGTGTGTGTATTTAATATAAATGTATAACACATTTTAGAAAGAAAAAACACAAAGCATGCTTTTGTATCTTTTGGTTAAAATGATGAAAAATTGAAAATAAGCTTTATAGACTTGTAATTTACATATGCCTTTGAAGAAGAATTTTTGGGTACTCATGTAACATCTAGAATGCATGTTGTGTGTTCCTATAGTCAAGAGCACTCTATTGAGCTTGCCTATTTATTTTATGTCTATGACCCATTTTTGGCGTTTTATCCTTTCAAAACGTTACTCACCTAAGGTCTTAGTTCAATTGTAAATTTTATTTTCCTCCTAAGGAAACCTTCAAGGAAATATATTTGAAAACCTCTTGAGATCATTAAATTTACGATTTTGGAACAAAAATGTACCATGTTTCGGAAAGTATTTTCCAAAATCTAATTCTTTCTGGTGTTAGCATTTTGTGGTAACACTTTGGTTTTATGGATTTTGTAGAGAGCTTACTTCCATTGGTTTTTTAATTGGAGTGCATTCTGCACATAGCGCATTCCTATTGTCTTTGTTGGTTTGCAATAAATTATCTTTTTTTTTTTTTTTAAATGCAGGAGAAGGATTCAAGTAATTTGATTACCAGCAATTATTCTAAATACATTGATCCCTCTTTAAACCAAATTTCTCTCTTTTTATTCAGTGTTCTAGTTCATCATTAATGGATTACTCTCAATTTTATATTAATTGGTCATTTGGAAAGAAGATGAATTGGATTATATCTCTTCTTGCCAGACATTTGATTTAAGCAGTTCAGAAGCTATGGACTTTCTGGATATATTTATATCCATGAATCGAGATTCCAGGTATGACAACATGAAATTTTAATTTTAATGATATTTCTATAATACAATAATTGTCATGTATGGCTTCATTTTCCCGTAAGGAACTATTTATAATATACTTCAGATTAAAACCGCTTGAGTTGTTCATCTGGCACTTCATGCCACCTTACCTTCTTCATGCAAGTCCCTAAATGTGATCAATTTTCCTTCATTTTGTGGCATAAGATTATTGAACAGGGTATTTGAATCATGGATGAGTGATCTGCTTCTTTTTTTTTTTTCATTTTATCTGCCTTCATTTCATGTGTTCCTTCTGTTTCGTTTCTTTTTCCTTTCTTTCGCTTGTAGATGTGATTTTTATTTGAGTTTATTAAAAAGTATATTTCATTGAACTAACGCTGCATCATGCTAATGATGCAAATGAGGGATTTTTTGGTGGCTAAATCAAGTTATTCTTGATATTTCATTGTTTGATTTAAAAGCATATGTTATTGCTTCTTTCACTTTTCCCAGATATATCAAATCCTTGGTAGGGTTATATAATTAACGTTGATTATGAGTATTTCTGTGAATATATATATTTTTACCCTCATCATCAGTATGTTGTATATTAGTTGTACTGGATAATCCCCCTGTTGCGGTGAAATTCATTAATCATTAACTTATCAAGCTTTTCTTTTCTCTTTATTTTTTCTTTTACGCATAATTTTAAAACATGTAAGCTCAATTTTCTTCCAACAGCTGGGTTCTGAAATTGACACTTTTTTTTTTTTTATATATATTTATTGTGATTTGTGACTATTATAGCATACCGTTGTGCTTCACTAAACTGAAGATGTAGACCATGTGTTTCTAAATATGCTTAATTCTGTCCTAGTTGCAACATGCAGCACTGAAATGCTTTCTTTTCTCTCTTGAGTTGTCTAATTGCATTTAAGTTCTTGTTAATATCAATAGCACTTAAGTTGGTGGTGATGCAAGAATTGTTTATCTCACTGTTTGCATCCTGCTCACAGTGGACAGGTTACAATCCACGCTTTCTTCAGGGTTCTGAGATTGAAGGCTTGTAATCCTTCTGAAAAGGTTTTTTGGGTGAATATTTCTTAAAAGGTTAGTTGCCAAGTATTTTTCACTTTTTATGTAACCTACTGATCTTTAATATGAATTTCTTGTTTGTGTCTCCATTCTTGAAAGGCCTTTTTAAGTATGCCATATTTTTCTAGTTCTTTTTTGATTTCTGACATTTGAACTGCAAACTCATTTGTTACATATATATATATATATATTTAACAAGGATTTGTGTGTGTCAAATGCCAATAGTTTTCACACTTCCGAAGTTGTGTAGGACACCTTTTAAAGTTGTTCTTTATTCAAAAATTAAACTTCATGATTTATGACACTTAGGCAACATGTCTGGCTAATATGTAACTCACAGAACTTAAATGTTGTGTTAATGATTTCATCTAGTTTAGAGAAAATTTTTAATCATGAAGAAATATCAAGTCAAAGGTTTTATACAAAAATGCAATATTGTATACCTGTGAAGCATGGGTACCGGTGGTGATACATACACCAATTAGTGTACACACTAGTGTACCAACTAGTGTTATGATATTAT
The DNA here is from genome assembly GCA_022316695.1 of Camellia oleifera. Lineage (NCBI taxonomy): Eukaryota > Viridiplantae > Streptophyta > Magnoliopsida > Ericales > Theaceae > Camellia > Camellia oleifera. Next base: position 200,170,371 of record CM039305.1, read on the forward strand.
TATTGATTACATTTATTATACAAGTTACAAATACCTAAAACTATACAAATGATGCCACATCATTTGTTAGTACATTAGTGTGTACATTAATTGGTACATTTAGTTGTTTCATTTGTAAAAAAATATTTATTTTTAATTTGGAATAATACAAAAATTGATTAACTGATTTAATTTGTTAAGATTTAATCTAAAATTAACATTTAATGCTAAAAGTAAAAGTATAAACCAAAATTAAATATCATTATATTAAATAACTTACAAACCAGCTTAATTTTATAATCAGGCTAAGCATAAATTTTTTTTAAAAAAAAGTCTAGTGAAAGAAATTTTATCTCGGTAGTAGAAGAAAATAGTGTTTCGAATGAGGTACGGTATACGCCAAAAATTGAGAAGAAAAAAATTGGATACGTATTTCGTGTACTCGGTACGTATGCAGAAGTACCATACGAAATACCATACGTTGGTGAGTACACGATACAGGTACGACATGTTTGTTGAATTAGCCATGCTTTATAGCTGTATAACTACATAGAAAATACCAGGCCTTAGTCTTGAATGGATGGATATGAGGCCTTTTCTGTGGAAATAAATTAGATACGTGAATAAATTTTGCTCACTTGTTGTCCATGGAATGGGAAACAACACTTCAATTTATAGCTACTTGATTTGAGAAAGTTTTCATATTTAAGAAGTTATTCTTTCTTGATTTCATCGCCCATCTAATGACTATTATTCTATGTTGTAGATATTTGGAGTCCTTGATGTGGAGAATAAAGGTAAAATAACATTCAAGCAGGTGATAATATCTCTCTCTCATAGTCATACATGCGATCCCCAATTGGTCCCAACTTTGTCTCCACAAAGCCAATACATAGCTTCTCATAGAAGGAAAATCTATTGCTTGCAGTTCCTATATGGGTCAGCTCATGTCCTACAGTAACCATTATTCAGACAAGCCTGTGAAATAGCCTTCGCTGAGTGTCACACTAGTGGAAACCATTACATTTCCTAGCAAGAAGTATATCTCATACTCTTTTCCTTGGTATTCCCTTATATTTATTATACTTTTGGATAAGGTTTAAGTTTTGTACTCTTGGTTGGTAAATGGATATGGCTCAGTTGGGTAATTCCATTAAGCTGGCTATTCCAAACATGAATGAGTTTGAGGTGAGTAATTGACATCCTCATGGGTTCAATGGCCAATCTAATCCATACAATAACCTTAGAAAAGTAACCACAACAATATATTTTTCTTGTAATTCTTTTGAACTGAAGCTTTGTTTACTTTACATTTGTAGATCCATGAACTATTCAAATCATTTGATACCAATAGCTATGGGAGGATCAACAAGGATGATTTTATCGCCTATTTAAGAAGAAATCCGTTGCTCGTAGTACTCTTTTGTATCCATAATTAAATTACCCTATTACCTATCTCCCTTTCCTTTGTCCTCAAACTTATTCTTATTTTTCTTTCGTTCCAACCACTTTCTATCCTTGTCCCCCATTCTACCACCCGACCCTCTCTCTTCTCCACAGCTACCATTGTAATTTCTTTAAATGGTTGGGGTACACCCCTTTCCTAGTCACCTCCACTCCCTTCCCTATTTTTGCTGCTTACTCTCGCTCCCACTTGTTCAACCCTTTTTTGAAACACTTTGATAGTACTTTTGTATCAAAATCTAAAAATAATGACTTAGAGCATTCTTATTAGCCTACCTAAATTTTACCCTAAAATATTATTAAAAAATTTATTCCCTATTTTAGGAATTACTTTTTTATCTACTTCTCCCAACAAATTCTTTATTCTTTCTCTATTCTATTAAAATAATATTTTTAATTATTTTTACAATTAAATATTTTTTTAATAATAAAATAATAAAAATAAAGGAGCACAACAGCATTGCAAAGGAAGTGCAGCAGAGGAAAAAGGGGCGGTTGTCCAGGTGGTCAACTGCTCGGATGACCGAGTGATCGACCGGTCAAGCTAATTTTGGATGTTTTTTCAGGACTCTCACAAAACATCCGGAGGGACGTCTGGGGGGACGTCTAGGGCCTATAAAATAAGAATTTTGTAACAACCCGAAAATTTAAGTTGTCTCTTAAATTTTATACTAATATTATGGTTGCATATGATGATATATTATTAAAAAAAAAATAAAAAAAAAAAAAAATAATAATAATAATAATAATAATAATGGGTGTGGTAGTAAAGTAAATAATTAATTTTCTGTTAGTATACGATAGAGTGTAATTTAATTAGGGATTAGTTTGTGTTTTTATCAAACGAAGGGGAAATATAATTATTTTAAAGAATTTGGGCCAAAATATAATTACCTTAAGTTAATAAGATAACTATAGATCTAAAAAGGATTTCAATCCAAATCTTAGGAAGATTGGTGTGGACACTTGAAGGGTAATGGAAAAGCCTGCCTCCCTATAAATGGGGAGGAGATCAAGATCAAAGAAGAAGAAAAGGAAAAAAGAAGAAGAAAAGAACAGAGAAGAAAAATGCAAGGGTAGTGGAGATAGGAAACTAAGAAGTAAGGAGGTTTGTGATAATGAAAAGTAAAGGCTAAGGGTTAATATTAAGATGAGTTATATTATACTTTGAGTTATCATAATATATTTTACGTATGTTTTGACTTACCATAATTTATTTATACAAGTTATGTTTTATAAGTTATATTACTATTTCCCTTACGTAGGTTATTTTTTGAACTCTATTTGTTTAAAATGAAACCCATGGATATGTTTGTTTAAATCTTAAAGAATATTTGACTATGACCTTATAAACAATTATGTTTTATAAGTACCACCACGGAAGTCCCATGCCTTTGGGGACTTAAATAACCATTGGCCCTCTGATTAGTCACTTTGTGACCCTCTGTCTGTCATGGATCCACTGACACTCTGATTTCTAGTGTGGAGCAAAGTGCTGTACGGAGCAAAGTGTTGTACGGAATTAAGTGCTACACTATTGTGGGAGCCACCTCTAGAATTCATACGAGCCACCTCTTGAGTCCATACATCTGTTCTGTTCGGTACCTTGGTTATGGTTATTTATTTACATGATCTTAGTTTTGCTACTTAAATGATTATTTGTTCAGACTAAGTTATCGTAAATATTTTAGTTACATAACTATCCATGGTTATTTTGTGTCCCTTATACTCTTGGCATAATATTTCTCACTCTGCCATGTGCTTATAGCTGTTTACCAATTTTCAAGAAACTGTGGGGATATATTTTCTGAGTACCAACACGTGGCAAGGTGACGCCGACGTGTCAGCCGAGGTGCCACGTGTCCTGGTCGTTGTGCCGAGGTAATCTCGGTTAGGCCGAGGTTTCCTCCGAAGATATCGGAATCCGAGATAAGCGGATAAGGTACAAGAGTCCTAGAATGAAGAAAAGACTTCAAGATGGATAAGGATAGTACTCTTGGAGAGTCTATCCTTATCTCTTGTAGAGTCCAAGGTAAGTCCAGAATTAGAGTCCATAGAAGTCAAGCTTCTAGTGGGACTAGGATTGAGTTAACTATAAAAGAGAGGCACCCATGTGGGTCTAAGGTACGCACTTTATGCTTTGAATAGTACGTTTAGCACTTGATTATCTTTGAGAGATATACTCACTTGATCGTCGGAGTGCCCCCGAGTGGACGAACCACCGCTGGAGACTTCTCTTTCTGTTGCAGGTTAGCAAGGCGCCATCTATTCTGCCAGTGGTCTATAGATGAATTACTAAGCAGGCAGTGTGATCGGAAAATCACTCACACAATTTGGCACCGTTTGTGAAAAAGAAAGGAGGATAGATAGCCAATAACGGACAGCAAGAAAAGATTGGGGACGGTACTCCTGCTGAGAGTGAAAGACCTATCGACCTCGATATCAAAGGAGACGATCAGAATACAGAAACTCGTGACCAGAATCACGGAGCAAAAGACGTTGGCCAGACTGGCGACGCACCAAAGAATGCAGACCAGGGCAGGTACTATAACGAAGATAACCTCCAAGTATGGAAAGACAGATGCCTGCGGAGGGATGAAGAAGTAAAAGAGATGGCAAATAAATTGGCCGACCTGCAGTCGGTCATCAATTTTATGATGCAAAACAATGTCATGCAGCCACCCTTCCCACTGCATGACACACCGATTCCAGCGGTCAATGCCCAGAAGGGAAGACAGATCCCCATAGCCCCTCAGCACAACAGGAGCAGAAGACACTCTCAGCAAACCTCCAGGGAGGTCGGACGAAGAGAGTCAAGAAGGGAAGGATCACGGAGGACGCATCGCACGAAGGAGGCAAACCCCAAAGAACATCGGCATGTTTAGGGACAGGCATTATGCTTCGACACATCTCATGGGGAAAGATCAAAATGGGCCCACCACGAGGCCAAGAGTAGTGTGCCGAAAAGACTGAAGTCCAAAGACAGCCGAGCTCCAGGGAGGAGTAAAGAAGACTTGAGAGATTACCTCAAGAGAAAGCAACAGAATGCCAAAGCCGAGGTCACTTCCCTGGTTAAGCCGAGGACACCATTCTTAATAGAGTTGGACAAATTACTGTATAGTGGAAACGAGCTGTTATTTTGCAAAGTATTCCCCTCATCCTTCGGGGAAATTGCATCGGATTGGTTCCACAAACTACCAAAGGGAAGTGTGAAGACGTGGGAAGGCTTGGCCGAGATGTTTGTGGCCAGGTTCATGACAAACAAGCTGCAGCCATTGAGGGTGGACGCATTGATGGCTCTGAAGATCAGTAAGGATGAAGGCCTTAGGGCCTATGCAAAAAGGTACTATGAGGTGTTCAATCGAATACCCGAATGCAACCAGGAGGTAGTGGTCGTGTCTTTCAAGAACGGCCTGAAAGATGATTGTCCACTACAGAAGTCTTTGGCAAAGACATTGCCAAAAAGCATGGAAGAGCTCATGGCGAGAATTGAAAAGTATGCCAGAGCCGAGGAGGATACGTCGGGAAACAAGGAGACGAAGCAAGAGAAAGGAAACGGCTCGCCGAAGCGAGGCTGAGGTAACAATGGATCGAACAAACAAGAGACGGAATTGAGGGCTAAACAGGCAGTGACGACTGTGTTCCGAATCCCGGTCCACAAAGTCCTGGATCAAATTCGAAATCAACCCTATTTCAGGGCACCAGCAAGGGCACCAGGGGAATTTATGGGAAGAAACGTTGGTAGGCGTTGTGCTTACCACAATGAAGAAGGGCACCCAACTCAGGGTTGCAGAACCCTAAAAGCACACTTAGAAGACTTGGTGAGACAAGGCCATCTAAGGGACCTTGTCGATGAAGCCAGGACAAGGGAAGAACAGACAAGATTGCCTCAAGCACCGGCAGCTCCGCCTTCGCCAGCATAGCAACCACAGGCAGGAGGACCTCGGGTGGTTAATGTAATTCAATCAAAGGTGAACAAAAACGATATACGGGGGGAGACCTAGAAAGTAAAACACCTGCAGCACGTGAACCAGGTCGGACTGAAAAGACCTCGGTCTGAAGAGTACCAGGGTCCAATGATAGTCTTTACTGAAGCCGACCTAGAGATGGTACAGCATCCGCATAATGATGCCTTGGTAGTTGTAGACACCCCATTTTTGACCGACCTTAAGACTCAGACGTCATCGATTGAGCGCTTGGTGATGTTGCATATTGTGCTCGTTCTGAGGTTGCGGAGTCTCGGCTGCGAGCCTTGCCTCCGGACTTCCGGACTCTTTTGTGCCTTGCCTCGGTTTGTGAACCAAGCCCCGTTTTCTTTGTTTTCTCTTCCCGAAGGGAGGGAGAGGTCCCGTAGACCATCTCTCAGCGGCCGTAGGCTACGTTTCGTGGTCGTAGGCCATTTTTCCCGTTTGAAGCCCGGTTCCCGATTTTCAGAGACGTCGGCCGTGTGCCTCAGTTCGGGACCGCTTAACCACCTCCGTTTGCTCCGGTTTTTGGCATGCACCTTATTTCCTCCCTTTTGAGGGACACTGTGGCATGAGAGACCAACTTCGTGGTCGAACGCCACCTCCGGTGCTTAATAGTTAGTTTTCGGGCCCCCAGACCGCGCGTTTTGGCCCCCGAACCTTCGTTTTGCATCGGTTTGGGTTCATTTTTGGCGGAGACCTTATTTTCATTGTTAGAAAGGTTGTAGAAGAGTGGGAGGCCGGCAATTTTTTTGAAAAACCAGCTGTTTTTGGTCAAAAGTGATTCAGCATGAATCTGGGAAGGAGGAAAACATCTGTGCGGCTTCACCGAAACGGGCATAACTCTTTGCACAGGAGGAATTAAGATATGAGGCCACCACCGTTGGAAAGCTTACTTCCGGGGCTTCATTTTTCACTCAAGAATCTCCTAGAGCCAAGTCCGGGTGGAGGATATATGGTTGGTTGAAATCCGTTTGGACTGAATCTGCGCGGCTTCACTAAAACAGGCATAACTTTTTGCACAGGAGGAATTTTGATGCAAGGTTTGCGGCATTGGAAAGCTAACTTCTGGGGATTCATTCTAGGGAGTGGCCAACCACCTTGACCCTTTTGACCTGGTCGGCCGGCCACCTGAACTGGTTGGCCGGCCACCTTGCCTGGCCGACCGGTCACATGAACCTTTTGAACCTGGTCGGCCATTTTTGCCCTCCTGAGTATGTTCCAGTTGTGCCAGCTATTCTGCACTTGACCCACTGTCCGAGGGTCTGCACTTTTGGGGGGAAATTTGAATTAGTTTTTCCCCCCCTTTCCTTTGCTTCTCTTCCTCTATAAAGCCAGCACCTAAGCTTCATTTTTAGGGGTTAGAAAACCAGCTGAGGGACACACCCATTTTCCGCCATAGCTCTCTCTCTTCCAAGCTCAAAACACCCATTGTTCTTGACCTTTACACTGCACCTCCAAGCCTACTACCTCCACACACCATTCCAGCACCTTGGAGGCCATTTGAAGAGGTTGAAAGCTCAGAATTTTGGTCCAAAAGCCCCTGATTTGTTGCTCTTCTAGGGTAAGTTTCTATTTCTCTTAAACTTGCATTTTCTTGCTTCATTTATAAGCTATACTTGCAAGCATTTCTGGACTTTCCTATAAACTGTAAAGTGTCATATTTTGAGCTCATATTCATGTTTGTATAAGGACACTTTTCTGTTTGAGGTCTTCTACTCACCCTTTGTGCTTTATCTCTCTTTTAGGGCCATTTTTGCATGATATTTTATCCCTACTTGTGATCATTTTTGAGACTTTATGTAAACTGAAAAGTGTCTTTTTTTGAGCCCCTCTTCAACTTTATTGAAGGGTTCTTTGCTGTTTGAGGCCATCTGCTATCCTTTGTGCTCAATCCCTCTTTTAGGGCCATTTTTGCATCATGTTTTAGCCCTACTTGTGAATATTTTCGAGGTTTGATATAAACTAGAAAAAGTCTTGTTTTGACCTTCTCTTCAAGTATTCTTAAGGTAACTTTTCTTTTTGGGGTCATCTTCCCCCCATGCATGCTTCATCTCTCCATGATTAGGGCCATACATGTGAGCATTTGCATTGGCCTTGTTTTGGCCTCTTAGCCACTGAAATCTAGTGGATTTTTAGTGGCCTTGATGTGTTTTTGAGAGCCCAAACTAGAGGGGGGTGACCCCCTCTCTCCTTGCCTTGTTTGATGTTCTTTTTGACCTTCCAAAGAGACCCTATCTTGTATGCTTTGAAGTCACATTTCAGGGTCAATTTGGTGAGTTTTGGAGCTATCATATTTGATTTTCAGAGTTTTTTGCACCATGCTAAGTGTCCATCTTGTATGTGCTTAATAATCTCTTGCATAGCCCTCTAAAGGAGCTCATCATTTTTGCATGTGTTCGCTTCATTTCAGTGGTTATTTGGGCACATTTTGGCATATTTTGTTCACTGATTTTGGCTGGTTTGGTGAGATTCCATATGCTTCATATTCATGCCATGTAAACCATGTTTGCTAGTCAAAGTTGCATGCTATTTAGAAATGTTCATGTTTTGGGACTGCCTTGGTTCTGTCTTTATACTTCATGATCAAATAATGCATGCTTTGTATAGCTATAGGTCAATGCATGTGCCTAGTTTTGTGTTTCGGGACCATTCCATGCATCGGGTGCCATGTTTCCATGTTTCGGGATCATTTTGCATCACATTTCAGTGCTGGAACTTGCATGTTTGTATGCCATATTTAATGCCTTGCCATGCCTTGTTAGAGTGGCCTTTGTGCCTTAAGATCGGTCCTCGGTTTGCGTGCATGTGTGCGCGCATCTCGAATGTCTCATTTTCATCTCATGGCTACTGATGTGAGTGTGGCTGAGGTCCACTCATGTTGGTGTAAGTCCATCATGCATTGCGTATGCCATTTCATTGCATAGCATTGCGTATGCTAGGTTGTATGTTAGAGCATTGTGTATGTCTTGCTACATCGTGCATTGTGTATGCCATCTCATAGCATTGCGTATACTAGGTTGCATGTTAGGATTGCATTCATGCATGTCATGCATATTGCATTGTGCTTGGGATAGGAGTTAGCCCAAGCATGGGAAACGAGGGACGTTTCGTACTCCGAGTGACGGAACATGTCTCAATTCCTAGTCCCCAACACTCCGGATTAACCATGATGGAGTCTCGGTCTTGTTGGGTTTTCATGTGCATTCATTTCATATTGAGTCGTGCAATTCGACTCCTCGGCCATCATGCATCGATATGCGTGATTGGTGGCACGAGGATCGAGGACTACACTCCCTGAAGAGTAGTCGAGCATACATATGTGAAAATACATTGCCATGCCCCTTTCTTGCTCTCTGTTGCAGCAAATCAGAAGCCGGCATTCTTTTGGAGCTTCGTGCAATATTCCGGGCTTAATTGTAAATAGAGGCTAATTGGGGCATCGCAATGGATTTCCACGCAAGGCAACTCAAGCTTGCATCATTCATCATTCGGAACAGAGCTGAGGCAGTCCATGGGCTTGCATGCTAATTTATTGCTTTCCTAGATTAATTTGTTAATTAATTAGGATTTTGTACTTATTCAGACTGTAATTATTCATTTGGGACTGTATTATTTATTCGGACCCTCCGAGCGAGGGCATAATTGTAATAAGTGTGCGTGCGCGTGATGTATGTTTTCCAACCCCACGTCTTTCTCCCTTTTATTTACCAGCTTATGATGGTTAGATTAGCGCATGTTTTAATTAGCATACAGTATGATGGCATGTTTGCATCCATTCATCTGTCTTGCATGCACTGGGCTCGGCGCATCGTAACTCACTGCATTGTATTTCAATTCCGAGTTGAATACTTGTTAGTTGTAGCTTTCCACATGCCATCTCTAGAATAGCCGAGCCTATCTTAGTTGCATTCCTGCATGTGTTGCATTAGGCATTTCTGTATAGTAAGGATCATGCATGGATTTCTAACATAGTTTCTGTTTTGGCTTGGAGTACTCGGTAAGTTTTTACGCTTTAGCATCCTTGCATGAGTGTGAGTGACTGCCATGATAGCATGCTTACCATGAGGCTATGTGCTTATGTGATATACCTGCTTGAATGCCTGTGGGTGAAGGTTGGATTATCTGGATTGGAACAAATCATCAACTGTGAGTTTTAAGCCCACTAGATAGTGGCGAAACCATGTTTCCTAAGCCCACCCGAGGGTGGCAAAATCTGCATTTTAAGCCTACTTGCGAGTAGCAAACCATCTTTCGAAAACAAACATGAAATGTTTTGTTCCAATTCAGGCGATCTAGTCTATACTTGTATGTTGTACGTATCACATAGTAAATCTAGGCTAATAACCGGAATAAGAATGCATAATGCTTTCAAAACTAGATATCATGGTTAGTAGTGGCCGATCTTTGATCGGGCGAGCGGGGGTGCTCACGAAGTGACCTTCCCCAATCGTACCCAAGTTCCCGAGCCGAGGCAACTTTGGTGATGACGGACACGTGGCCTTAGGCACGAGTCAAGGTTTCCTAAATTTCCCAAAATAAAATATTTACGTAGCGACTCTGTATCTGGCAAAGCAGTCCATGTTTGGCACTTCTTTCAAAAAATCTATTTTCTCAAAACGATTTGCCGGATTTGGACTCTTTGGTTCAGATTGAGAACCGTGACAATTTGAGTCCTGAACTGTAGTGAGCCCAAAATGAACAGAACGGGACTCATCCTCCCGGGGCGTTCGGGGACGTCTACAGTTTCTGGCAACTCTGCTGGGGATTTAGAGAACTTGACTCGACCTGATGATATCTGGTTTTGACTACACCTATGTGTTTCTTTGCATTGCATTTGCATTGGTGCGCCTAGGACACCGTGTTTGCCATCTGCTATTCCTGAGCGGTTTGCCAGAGGCTGCGTGCCATGAGGCTTACCGGTTACGGGCTCTGCCAGTATGGAAACACAAACCCCGGTTTTACCGGGGCACCCTTTTGACCATTCGACCTAGTGCATATTTGGAATCTGTAGTGACCATTCCAAACTAGGACAGGTTGCTTACCCGATATAGGTTGTTTGAAACAGCTACGTACGTAGTGAAACCCTAGTTCCTGACAAAATAGGACAGGGAAACCCTACCCCAACATAGGGGTGTTTTGGCTCTCGCTTATTTGTTATGTGCTTTTGGAGTGCGTCTCTATAGGAATGCATGTATCAGTTTACAAGTTTGGGCATCAGGCTTGCGGGCACCAGTTCAGTAGTTTGGGATTCAGTTCACTTGAGGGTATTAGTTTACGGGCAGAATTTTGGACAGAATTCTGTAGGGGGGGGCACAGTCATTCAGCTTTGCTCATATGGGTTATCGTGAAATCAGGCTGAGATGCTCTTTGTTTTCTCTTTTGCTAGGGGTAGTCCTGGAACCATAGCTTCAGAAGGCTCCAATATCCCCCGAGGTTCATCGGATTTGTGCTGATAGACTTTGTCAGGTCAGAGATTCAGTTCAAGGGAAATCAGTATTCCTTCGCCAGAGGCAGGGTAAAAGGGCTAGTCAGGCACAGATCACCAGTTCAGTAGTTATCAGATTGGTGGCCCTTATCCACCCCACCAGTGAATAGTCAGGCTGAGGTCTCAGTTTCTACTGCAGGGATAGATATACCAGTCAGTCAGATGGATCAGCAGAACACGTCAGAGATGGAGGCAATGATGCGTCAGATGCAGGAAAGTATGAAACTCATGCAGCAAGATGCTGTCCGCCAAGCAGAAATTTGCCAAACAGCAGGCTGCGGTCATGACCCAGCAGGCAGAGCTAATTACCCTGGCTACAGCAGCAAGCCGGAGTATCAGCCTCACATCAAGCTCCTCCCCCACCAAGAGATCCAATACTCGGGGAGACACCAAATGTTCAGAATATCCAGGAGGATACAGACATCCCGATAGGGCTGGCTCGGCCCCCGATTCTACCTCAACTATCCAAGGCACCCACTCCTATTAATCAACCGGACTCTCTCTTTGAGTTCGAGGTGGACCTACAGCATTGAAGTTGAGCAAGCTTGAGAAGCTGTTCAAGAAATCTTAGGGTGTGAAGTCCATTCCGGACATCGAGGATGGGTATACCGACGCAGTTGTGACGCCACCGGACAGATTTAAAATGCCGCATATCGACCGCTTTGACGGCTCTGGAGACCCAAGGGTGCACCTCCACCTATTTTTCTGATATCTTAAGGCCAATGGGTTTGACCACAGCTCAGAAGTTGTCTCTCTTTGGCCGAACCATGTTTGGGATAGCCGCAATCTGGTATGCGAAATTGGAGGATTTCGTGAAACGGAACTAGGAAGAGCTGGCTGAGGCCTTTATTGCTCAATACTCCTACAACACACAGATCGAGGTCACAACTCGTGATCTTGAAGTCACCCACCAAGAACCTAAGGAGAGTTTCTCAGAATTCGTGACGAGATGGAGAGCAAAGGCCTCAATGATGACTACAAGGCCTTCCGACAAAGATCAGATCAGGATGATTGTTCGGAATCTGCATGGCAAGTTGCTGCAAAAGATGGTCGTTCTACCTCTGTTTACCTTTCCAGCCCTTCATGAAATGGGGGTTCAAATCGAGGATGCCATCAGACAAGGGATCTTCGCAGAAGATAATGAGCCTTTGAAAAGGAATGTTGCTCACAGTTCCAATGCTACTACTGATGGTAGCACAGCTGCGAAATGCTCAGAAGTAGACACTATCACCACTTCCCTCAATGGCCAAAAACCAACCACTTCAACTCGGCCCCAAGCCCGAAAATTCCATCCTCTTTACATGAGTCTCTCTCAAGCTTTGAAAAAGCTGCGAGAAGAAGGGCATCTAGAACTTCTAGAACCCCAACCCCTTCCAAACCCTCTTCCACCAAGATATGACCCAGCTAGATACTGTGCCTACCATCAACAGCACGGTCATGATACGAACCGTTGCATCCGCCTCCGTCATAAGATTCAGGATCTTATTGACGAAGAGACCCTAGCTCCACCAAAAGGACCTCAGGCTAGTACTGACCCGTCACCTCTACATCTCAACCTCATCCATATACTGCCGTCCACCTACGACCCCAGCATATACATCACCCCAGCCCATCTACCCAAGCCTGAGGTGTTCATTCCAGAAAGCATGGACTTATGCATGATGGATGCACCTGGACCCCAATCATCTCAAACCCGTGAGCCCACTACTTCTGAGCTGAAGAGAATGATCGAAGATCTTCAGAGAACTGTGACAGATTTGGCCTCCGGGACATTGGCTCCGTCATCAACCACATCACATACCAGGGAGTTCATGTCAAAAGGCTCCCCAGTCTTGGAACGGGCTACATTTGAGGAATGCCAATCCCTTGGCAAAGTGGAGGCGAGTGGAAAGAACAAGATAGGGGCGGACATGGATCCCCATGAACATCTTCTGTTGGCTGTTGAGGCTTTGAAAGCCGAGGGACTGAACAAAGAGCAAGTGCTCGCAGTTGTTGCAAAAACTGTGGACGACATTTTCGCCACTCAAGTTGGGGGCAGTTTGAATCAAGGGGCAAGCCGGGAGAAGGGTCGTTGTATCAGAAACGTTCCTTTCAGCTATAATCCTGCACTCGGAAGAGATCAACAAACCAGGCCAGTACCTGCCAATCCTTCTACTGGCGCGTCCAGCAAAAATCCACAAACCTTAAAGTACCAACCCGAGGTCAGAGGGTCTTCCATGCCCTCTATATGCCTTTGTCCAAAGCTCTCCAAGTCCTTGTTGGACAAGGCCATCTCAAACCCCTTGAGCCTCGGCCTCTCCCAAATCCTCTTCCGGCTACGCATGACGCCGCCCAGTACTGTGCCTTCCATCAGCAAACTGGCCATACTACCGACAACTGCTTCCGTCTTCGCCATGAAGTACAGGATCTATTTGACAACGGGGTCATTGCCGCGCCAAGCTTAGCAAAGTCTATCGGCACTGGATCGGTGAACTTGGGGGGATAATGTGATGTGATCGGGGGATGAACCACCTGCGGGCGGCGTTCAGTTTATTTCAGATGTGGTGTATGGCACGCACTGTTTTGAGCATTTGTGAATGCTTGGGTTTTGTACGTTCTAGCTTGGGTATTGAGTCAGTTCTGTTGTTTTGTTTTGAGTCTGTCTCTTTGTTTTGAGTCAGTCTTTTCATATTGAGTCAGTCGGGTCTGTCTTGTTGTATCGAGTCAGTCCTGTTTTGTTAAGAGTCGGGTGATTTCAGGGGATGTTACCTCAAACATCACTTGCTTGTTTTGTGTTTGTCTTTTCGTTTTCTTTTGAGTCTGTTTCTGCCTTGGAGCCAGTAATGCCAACAGATTTGAATGAACAGCAGTGGTTTTTCATGCTTTTGTGTTTGCTTCTGCCGTGTGCCAGTTGTGCCAGAAATTCTAAATGAGATGGCAGTATTTGACTAGAAGCTGTGTCTTTTCTGTGCCTTGAATTCATTGTATCGACCTAAGTTTTCCAAAACTTTTTTCGAAACATTGTGATAAAAACGAAGAGGAAGGAATTCCTCGGGTTTTGCAAAATTTGATCAATTGAGAAAAAGAGAGGCATGCTAAGCCCTTAATGAATCGAGATCATGCTTGTTAATGTGAGTACTGGGAAGGATCCTGGCTTGATCCAGATTGGTTCTACACTGTCTTCAGCGCGAGCGACTGGTCGCTTTCTTAAAAGATTTCAAAAAATGTTTTGCGCGGTCCTGCGAAGACCTGTGTGGAATCGCTCCTGAGATTGTGCAGCCTAGGATCGCTCTCAGCCTCAAGACTCGACCCCTTGCTTTCAAACCTTGGACCTTAATTCAGAGTGTTCAACGGTCAACCGCAATGTGAGGCCTGTGTGGCCAGATTCGAAGCAGCCCTCGAACTAGGGGCAGGGAAGTCAGATCAAGAAGGTCGGACGTCGTCAAAAGAAGCTTGCAAAGCTAGATCAGAAGCACCCCTCGGACTAGGGGCAAAAGATGCCAGATTATGCCCGAAGAGCCGAAGATGGATCATCCCACAAATCAATGAAGATCGGCAAGAATGCCAAACCCTAGAAGGGAGGAAAGAAGAAGACATTGCTGAAAGACAACCGAGTTCCTATCTACAACACTAGGGGCAAATTCACTCTCCATTGGATGGACTCCTGCATCGTCAGCGAACAGCAACCATTCTCCTGGATTCAGATGACTTCAGGATCTCAAAACCATTTGACATGGACAAAGCTACACTTTTACCCTTGAGAGGCTCGCTGGGCCGAAAACCCGGAAGGGCGACCCAGGCAAAAGTTAGAGCAAGAAAAAGAAGAAAAAGAAAAAAAGAAAAATGCAAAGAATGAAAAAAAGAAAAGAAGACAAAAAATGAAGGAAATGAAAAGAAAAGATGAAAAAAAGAAATGAAATTGAAAAGAAAAGAAGAACAAAGCTCGCAAGGTTGAAAACCCAGAAGGGCGGCCTTGGCAAAAGTTAGAGCGTAAAAGGAGTGGTTAATACCCGAGTGTACCTTAACCCCGAACTACGTAAGGCTTGATTCCCATCTTTGGGATACGTAAGCAACTTCATTCTGAAGTCTAGGCATAAAACACTTCCAAATTGATTGTGCCCATGTAATGGTTTTGATCATCTTCGCCTTCTCTGTATCTGAGAATTTGGTTGTGTTCGTCACTCTGAGGACTGACTACAATGCGCTGCGGTACCATTCAAACAAGGGGCAACTATCCGTTGCCATTCAATGCGCTGCGGTGCCATTCAAACAAGGGGCAACTTTCCATTGCTGTTCAATGCGCCGCAGTGCCGTTCAAACAAAGGGCAACTTTCCATTACCATGCAGCTCCCCTCAAGCAGGGGGCAATTTTCCTTCGAATCTGAGGTTGTGCATCTCGAGAGTGGGTTCTATGCTCAGTCGAGCAGTGGCCATTTCCAAAAATAGTTTTTGAGAATTTTTAATGAGGTTGACTAATTTTCTCTAAAAAATTATTCCATTTTTCCAAAACTAGACCATTTCTTGGACCCAAAAAAGGAAAATTTTCAGTACTCATAACCTAACTTGCATCAGAAAATCGAACAAGCGTGTTAATCTAACTCTCATTTTGGTTAAAATTGTTTTAGTAGAAAGCCAAAAATAAAAAATGGTCAAAATGATGAACTAGGGGCACAGTTGAGTCAGGTGTTCTGTCTTTTCCCCATTGTCAACATACATGCCAGAAAGGGCACCATACTTGCCAAGAAGGGCACTCTACCTGCTAGAAAACGCACAACTGAAGGCGACAACAAAAGGGCCGAAAAGCTCTCACATCCTTTGAGCAATGAGGTATCAAGCCAAGTACGAAGCACAAACTGGAATGAATCCAGATGTTCCACTTCCTCATCTGGACATATCTGATCGCGTCCAAACTCCCTGGCAGAGCATCATCAACCGATGTCAACTGCGAATTTGCTGCACACCCAGTTGTAGCGCAACCTCTCTGTGGGAGGAACTCACTAGCTGCGTGCAGAAGAAGAAGGATTTGGCAGCATGCTAGGGGCAAGAGCCCGCAATTTCTTGTTCATCCATCAACCACCCAAGGGAGGGATAAAAAAAATGAGAGATTAAAGAATAAAGAGATGTGCGTTGAGAGAAAAAGTGAGAAAAGGGATTTTTCAGAAAAACAGAGCTTGAGGGTTGAGTGATGTGAGAATCACAAATAAGAAAAGGGTGGGAAACAATACCCGGAGAAACTGGCTCCTCGTGCACTAAGAGGTCTCTTGTCTTTGTAACACAGTTGAGTGTTGTGTTTGTGCGTTTTGTTTGTCTCGATTTTTGTTTTGAGTCGTTTAAAGTGTCTATAGATGTGTTTAGGTTGTCTTACCTTGTCTTTTCCTTTGTTGTTGAGTCGTGGTGTGCTGTGGTCAGTTGTAGGCTCAATCCCCGGTCAAGAACTCATCTCTTAATTTCAAAAAATAAAATCGTTTTGCACTCCGAGTGCCATGCCGTTCCCCACATCTGTGCAAATCAAGATTGGTTCTTTCATAAAGCCGCAGGATTCAACCCAGGTCATGTGAAAACAGTAAAACCAGGACCTATCTGAAGCTATGAAAGTTTCGGACTACAGAGCAAAAGAAAAGAGGGAAAATGTCGGGCATCTGAGATTGTTTCAACTTCTGCAAGTTCGTCATTGCATCCTGTATGTTCAGAATGAGCAGTGTCTTGTATGAGCTGTGTGTCGAATAAACAAAATACTGTGTTATGGGATGTGAGTTCAGAATGAATTATGTTTAGAACGGACCGTGTGTTCAGAATCGGCAGTGTCCTACGTGAGCCGTATGTTCCAAAATAAGTAGAATATTGTGTTATGAGCTGCGTGTTCAGAATAAGCAGTATGCCGATGCGAGCTGTGTGTTCAAAGTGAACAGAATACTGTGTTGACTGTTTCACTGTTTCAAGCCAGAATGGTGATCAGAAGTGCTCTCCCTGAGTACCATTCCCTATGAGAGTAAAGCGATTTACCGCCACTCACTCCATGAGGTGCTTTCTAAAGTGGTGCTTCGCATTGCTTACAACATGTATCGTATCATCACACTTATTGCATTTATTTGCATCTTGTGTTATCTCTTATTGTTTATCCTTTTACGCTGAACAACGTTTAGGATCGTTGTCCCCTAGGACTCAACTTAGGTTGCGTGGAACACGCTCCCGAGTTGTTTACCTCTTCTCACGATTTCAGCGTGGTTAGAGTGTTCTCTTCCTCACACGATTTCAGCGTGTTTGGAATTTATCCCAGGTTGCGTTGTAGACACGCTGGGCGGATTGTTTTTGGACCTCCTCTCACGATTTCAGCGTGGTTTGAGTGTCCCGTTCCTCACACGATTTCAGTGTGTTTGGATTTTATCTCAGGTTGCGTTGTGCACGCACTTGGGCGGTTGTTTTCGAAGCTCTTCTCATGATTTCAGCGTGGTTAGAGTGTTCTCTTCCTCACACGATTTCAGTGTGTTTGGAATTTATCTCAGGTTGCGTTGTGCGCGCACTTGAGTGGTTGTTTTCGGACCTCTTCTCACGATTTCAGCGTGGTTAGAGTGTTCTCTTCCTCACACGATTTCAGCGTGTTTGGAATTTATCCCAGGTTGCGTTGTAGACGCACTGGGCGGGTTGTTTTTGGACCTCCTCTCACGATTTCAGCGTGGTTTGAGTGTCCCATTCCTCACACGATTTCAGCGTGTTTGGATTTTATCTCTGGTTGCGTTGTGTACGCACTTGAGCAATTGTTTTCGGACCTCTTGTCACGATTTCAGCGTGGTTAGAGTGTTCTCTTCCTCACACGATTTCAGCTTGTTTGGAATTTATCCCAGGTTGCATTGTAGACACGTTGGGCGGGTTGTTTTTAGATCTCCTCTCACGATTTCAGCGTGGTTTGAGTGTCCCGTTCCTCACACGATTTCAGCGTGTTTGGAATTTATCCCAGGTTGCATTGTGGACGCGCTGGGCGGGTTGTTTTTGGACCTCCTCTCACGATTTCAGCGTGGTTTGAGTGTCCCGTTCCTCACACGATTTCAGCGTGTTTGGATTTTATCTCTGGTTGCATTGTGCGCGCACTTGAGCAATTGTTTTCGGACCTCTTCTCACGATTTCAGCGTGGTTAGAGTGTTCTTTTCCTCACACGATTTCAGCGTGTTTGGAATTTATCCTAGGTTGCGTTGTAGACGTGCTGGGCGGGTTGTTTTTGGAGCCTCCCATTCCTCACACGATTTCAGCGTGTTTGGAATTTATCTTAGGTTGCATGGAACGCGCTCTTGATTGATTTTCTTTGTTCTTCCTCCACTCACGAGTCCAGCGTGGTTGGCGTGTGTTCACCCTTTACATCTATTGTACTTTCCGTTACATCGCATCTATTATCTATTGCATCACATCTATTACATCCATTGCATCGTATCTATTTTACTGTCTGGTCTAGGAGACCTTAAATCCTCCAGGTCTAAGGAGACCTTAAATCCTGCATCATTATTCGCACTGTCTTGTGCACTCCTGGGTCTAGGAGACCTTAAATCCTCTAAAGATGCAATTCCTTTGGTGTTTGTCTTGCCCGAACGACTTCCAGTGGTCTGGTATAGCCACCTGCCTGTGTTAGCAGTGAGTTCCTAGGAGATCAACTGAGACGGTGGAAACTAGAGTTCGAATGGCTCTTGCCTAGAACGCAAAGGTTCGGGATTTCCGTGACTAAAGTCTGGTTTAAATACCCAGGGGTATATCCTCAGCTTGAAATTTGTATGGCAGCCCCATAGATTGAGATAGCATATGTATGCGCCTCAATTCTGGATACCGAATCAACTTAGTCTGTCACCCTGTTGGAGAATAGGGAAAGCTGCAACCATAGTCAGGGAGAAAAGTAGTTTCTGCAGTTCAACCAAGAAGAAGCGAAAGATTCCCACATCAGCATGAGATAGGACATTGCCGAGGCACGATATTGTATGTACAGTTCATTTGAGGCTGGTGCAACCAGACGAACCGCACAGGTACTGTATCTTCTCCGTGTGAGATGTGGCGAGAATTGAATAATTCTCTGCATTCTTAAACTGCATGAAATGTAATTGTTGCTTTGCATTCTTACTTAAAACTGTTGCATCTTTTTGTGAATACTTGCTTTATTATAGCTTGCTACATTTCCATGATCATTGAGTTACATCCGGCTTTGTGCATATCACTTTGCATTTTTCCCCCCGCCTGCGGGCATGCCTGCAGGCACATTTCTCTGTTATCTAGTATGTTTGTCTGAGTCTTCAGCCTTGTTAAAAATGGGTCGTCTCTAGGCTTTAACATTCACTCCCGTCACTTATGACGTTTGAGTTCTGTCAAAGAGGGGCAATTGTAGACACCCCATTTTTGACCGTCCTTAAGACTCAGACGTCACCGATTGAGCGCTTGGTGATGTTGCATATTGTGCTCGTTCTGAGGTTGCGGAGTCTCGGCTGTGAGCCTTGCCTCCGGACTTCCGGACTCTTTTGTGCCTTGCCTCGGTTTGTGAACCAGGCCCCGTTTTCTTTGTTTTCTCTTCCTGAAGGGAGGGAGAGGTCCCGTAGACCATCTCTCAGTGGCCGTAGGCTACGTTTCGTGGTCGTAGGCCATTTTTCCCGTTTGAAGCCCGGTTCCCGGTTTTCGGAGCCGTCGGCCATGTGCCTCGGTTTGGAACCGCTTAACCACCTCCATTTGCTCCGGTTTTTGGCATGCACCTTATTTCCTCCCTTTTGAGGGACACTGTGGCCCGAGAGACCAACTTCGTGGTCGAACGCCACCTCCGCTGCTTAATAGTCAGTTTTCGGGCCCCCGGACCGCACGTTTTGGCCTCCGAACCTTCGTTTTGCATCTGTTTGGGTTCATTTTTGGCGGAGACCTTATTTTCATTGTTAGAAAGGTTGTAGAAGAGTGGGAGGCCAGCAATTTTTCTGAAAAATCAGCTTTTTTTGGTCAAAAGTGATTCAGCATGAATCTGGGAAGGAGGAAAACATCTGCGTGGCTTCACCGAAACGGGCATAACTCTTTGCACAGGAGGAATTAAGATATGAGGCCACCACCGTTGGAAAGCTTACTTCTGGGGCTTCATTTTTCACTCAAGAATCTCCTAAGAACAAGTTCGGGTGGGGGAGATATGGTTGGTTGAAGTCCGTTTGGACCGAATCTGTGCGGCTTCACCAAAACAGGTATAACTTTTTGCACAGGAGGAATTTTGATGCAAGGTTTGTGGCATTGGAAAGCTAACTTCTAGGGATTCATCCTAGGGGGTGGCCGGCCACCTGAACTGGCCGGCCGACCACCTTGCCTGGTCGGCCGGCCACCTGAACCTTTTGAACCTGGCCGGCCATTTTTGCCCTCCTGAGTGTGTTCCAACTGTGCCAGCTATTCTACACTTGACCCACTGTCCGAGGGTCTCCCCCTTTTGGGGGGAAATTTGAATTTGTTTTCCCCCCTTTTCTCCACCCCTCTCCCTCTATATAACCAGCCTCTCCCCTTCATCTTTTAGGGTTACAAAAAAGTGTTTGGAGCCTTTACATACTTCCTCCATAGCTCTCTCTCTTCCAAGCTCAAAACACCCATTGTTCTTGACCTTTACACTACACCTCCAAGCCTACTACCTCCACACTCCATTCCAGCACCTTGGAGGCCATTTGAAGAGGTTGAAAGCTCAGAATTTTGGTCCAAAAGCCCCTGATTTGCTGCTCTTCTAGGGTAAGTTTCTATTTCTCTTAAACTTGCATTTTCTTGCTTCATTTATAAGCTATACTTGTATGCATTTCTAGACTTTTCTATAAACTATAAAGTGTCATATTTTGAGCTCATCTTCATGTTTGTATAAGGACACTTTTCCGTTTGAGGTCTTCTACTCCCCCTTTGTGCTTTATCTTTCTTTTAGGGTCATTTTTGCATGATATTTTAGCCCTACTTGTGATCATTTTAGAGACTTTATGTAAACTGAAAAGTGTCTTTTTTTGAGCCCCTCTTCAACTTTGTTGAAGGGCTCTTTGCTGTTTGAGGCCATCTGCTGTCCTTTGTGCTCAATCCCTCTTTTAGGGCCATTTTTGCATCATGTTTTAGCCCTACTTGTGAATATTTTCGAGGTTTGATATAAACTAGAGAAAGTCTTATTTTGACCTTCTCTTCAAGTATTCTTAAGGTCACTTTTCTTTTTGGGGTCATCTTCCCCCCATGCATGCTTCATCTCTCCATGATTAGGGCCATACATGTGAGCATTTGCATTGGCCTTGTTTTGGCCTCTTAGCCACTGAAATCCAGTGGATTTTCAGTGGCCTTGATGTGTTTTTGAGAGCCCAAACTAGAGGGGGGTGACCCCCTCTCTCCTTGCCTTGTTTGATGTTCTTTTTGGCCTTCCAAAGAGACCCTATCTTGTATGCTTTGAAATCACATTTCAGGGTCAATTTGGTGAGTTTTGGAGCTATCATATTTGTTTTTCAGAGTTTTTTGTGCCATGCTAAGTGTCCATATTTTATGTGCTTAATAATCCCTTGCATAGCCCTCTAAAGGAGCTCATCATTTTTGCATGTGTTGGCTTCATTTCAGTGGTTATTTGGGCATATTATGGCATGTTTTGTTCACTTATTTTGTCTGGTTTGGTGAGATTCTATATGGTTCATATACATGCCATGTAAACCATGTTTGCTAGTCAAAGTTGCGTGCTATTTTAGTCCATCTTGCGAGCATCTTTTGGCCATGCTTTGAACTAGAAATGTTCATGTTTTGGGACTTCCTTGGTTCTGTCTTTATGCTTCATGATCAAATAATGCATGCTTTGTATAGCTATAGGTCAATGCATGTGTCTAGTTTTGTGTTTCGGGACCATTCTATGCATTGGGTGCCATGTTTCCATGTTTCGGGATCATTTTGCATCACATTTCAGTGCTGGAACTTGCATGTTTGTATGCCATATTTCATACCTTGCCATGCCTTGTTAGAGTGGCCTTTGTGCCTTAAGATCGGTCCTCAGTTTGCGTGCATGTGTGCGTGCATCTCGAATGTCTCATTTTCATCTCATGGCTACTGATGTGAGTTTGGCTGAGGTCCACTCATGTTGGTGTAAGTCTATCATGCATTGCGTATGCCATTTCATTGTATAGCATTGTGTATGCTAGGTTGCATGTTAGAGCATTGTGTATGTCTTGCTACATTGTGCATTGTGTATGCCATCTCATAGCATTGCGTATGCTAGGTTGCATGTTAGGATTGCATTCATGCATGTCATGCATATTGCATTGTGCTTGGGATAGGAGTTAGCCCAAGCACGGGAAACGAGGGACGTTTCGTACTCCGAGTGATGGAACGTGTCTCAATTCCTAGTCGCCGACACTCCGGATTAACCGATGGAGTCTCGATCTTGTTGTGCTTTCATGTGCATTCATTTCATATTGAGTCGTGCAATTCGACTCCTCAGCCATCATGCATCGATATGCGTGATTGGTGGCACGAGGATCGAGGACTACACTCCCTGAAGAGTAGTCGAGCATACATATGTGAAAATACATTGCCATGCCCCTTTCTTGCTCTCTGTTGTAGCAAATCAGAAGCCGGCATTCTTTTGGAGCTTCGTGCAATATTCCGGGCTTAATTGTAAATAAAGGCTAATTGGGGCATCCCAATAGATTTCCACGCAAGGCAACTCAAGCATGCATCATTCATCATTCGGAACAGAGCTGAGGCAGTCCATGGGCTTGCATGCTAATTTATTGCTTTCCTAGATTAATTTGTTAATTAATTAGGATTTTGTACTTATTCGGACTGTAATTATTTATTTGGGACTGTATTATTTATTCAGACCCTCCGAGCGAGGGCACAATTGTAATAAGTGTGCGTGCGCGTGATGTATGTCTTCCAACCCCACGTCTTTCTCCCTTTTATTTACCAGCTTATGATGGTTAGATTAGGGCATGTTTCAATTAGCATACAGTATGATAGCATGTTTGCATCCATTCATCTGTCTTGCATGCACCGGGCTCGGTGCATCATAACTCACTGCATTGTATTTCAATTCCGAGTTGAATACTTGTTAGTTGTAGCATTCCACATGCCATCTCTAGAATAGCCGAGCCTATCTTAGTTGCATTCCTGCATGTGTTGCATTAGGCATTTCTGTATAGTAAGGATCATGCATGGATTTCTAACATAGTTTCTGTTTTGGCTTGGAGTACTCGGTAAGTTTTTACGCTTTAGCATCCTTGCATGAGTGTGAGTGACTGCCATGATAGCATGCTTACCATGAGGCTATGTGCTTATGTGATATACCTGCTTGAATGCCTGTGGGTGAAGGTTGGATTATCTGGATTGGAACAAATCATCAACTGTGAGTTTTAAGCCCACTAGATAGTGGCGAAACCATGTTTCCTAAGCCCACCCGAGAGTGGCAAAATCTGCATTTTAAGCCTACTTGCGAGTAGCAAATCATCTTTCAAAAACAAACATGAAATGTTTTGTTCCAATTCAGGCGATCCAGTCTATACTTGTATGCTGTACGCATCACATAGTAAATCTAGCTAATAACCGGAATAAGAATGCATAATGTTTTCAAAACTAGATATCACGGTTAGTAGAGGCCGATCTTTGATCGGGCGAGCGAGGGTGCTCACGAAGTGACCTTCCCCAATCGTACCCAAGTTCCCGAGCCGAGACAACTTTGTTGATGACGGACATGTGGCCTTGGTCACAAGTCAGGGTTTCCTAAATTTCCCAAAATAAAATATTTAAGTGGCGACTCTGTATCTGGCAAAGCAGTCCATGTTTGGCACTTCTTTCAAAAAAAATCTGTTTGCTCAAAACGATTTGCCGGATTTGGACTCTTTGGTTCAGATTGAGAACCGTGACAATTTGGAGTCCTGAACTGTAGTGAGCCCAAAACGAACAGAACAGGACTCATCCTCCCGGGGCGTTCGGGGACGTCTACAGTAGTATCCCTCCAGGTTGGGGAGTGCCAAGTAAAACGCATCCTGATTAACCAAGGAAGCTCTTGTGACATCATTTGCGTCAGATGTTACAAGGAGCTCGGCCTTCATCTCGATGACATGGAACAATCTAATAGCCTGATGGTCAGGTTCAATGGAACCTCCATATGGCCACTGGGGGCAGTAAACTTGGAGGTGCAGGTTGGCACCAAGAAGATCAAGACAAAATTCATCGTGATTGACACGCCCTCGCCATACAACATCATCCTGGGAAGGCCATGGTTGCATGCAATGAGGGCAGTTCCCTCATCATTGCATCAACTATTATGATTCCCAACAGAGCATGGGATTGAAGAAGTCAGGGGAGATCAACTGCAGGCAAAAAATTGCTCCATGGCAGCAATGAAATCCACCTGCATCATTCGAGAACTAGAAAAGGCAGAGATCGAAGACAAGGACATGGAGGTCCTAGAGGATGTCGGCAAGGAACCAGCCGACAAGAGTGAAGAAGCACTAAAGAAAATCCTCATCCAGGAGGGGGATGAAGAACGTTTCTTTCTTCTTGGCTCGGGCTTAGCTGAAAAAGAAGAAAGAGACTTGGAAACTTTTTTGAGAGCAAACATAGAGGTGCTCGCTTGGACGCCTTACGAGATGCTGGGCATTGACCCCGAGGTCATTTGCCACCAACTGAACGTTGACAAGTCGGCCAAACCTGTGATCCAACGAGCAAGAAGACCGACGTTGATGCACGTCGAAGCAATGGAGGAGGAAGTAAACAGACTTCTAGAGGCTAGGGCCATCAAAGAAGTCAATTATCCAACATGGCTATCAAACACAGTGGTAGTAAAGAAAAAGAATGGTAAATGGAGGGTCTGCGTAGACTTTACAAGCCTAAATAAAGCTTGTCCCAAAGATAGCTTTCCCTTACCCAAGATTGACCAGTTGGTGGACGCCATATCTGGACATGGAAGAATGAGCTTCCTGGATGCTTATAGAGGGTACCACCAGATAACCATGTACCCCCCAGACGAGGAGAAAACAACGCTTATCACCCCAAAAGGCCTGTACTGTTACAGAGTAATGCCTTTTGGGTTGAAAAACGCAGGAGCAACTTACCAAAGGTTGGTAACCAAGATGTTCAAACACCTGATTGGTAAAACAGTAGAAGTCTACATCGACGACATGGTCGTGAAGACCAAGGAACCTACGGGTCATCTTGCTGACCTAAAAGAGGTCTTTGAGATCCTCAAAACATATCGACTCCGACTCAACACATCTAAGTATGCGTTTGGAGTTGGATCAGGTAAGTTCTTGGTGCACCTGGTGACTAGAAGAGGCATTGAGGCCAATCCAGATCAGATCAAGGCCATCCTAGAGCTGAAGAGCCCGACGTCGGCAAAACAAGTTCAGATGCTTATTGGAAGGGCCGCAGCCCTAAACAAATTCATAAGCAGAAGCTCAGACAAGTGCAAACCTTTCTTCAACTTAGTGAAGAAGGCCACACACTTCCTATGGACTGAGGAATGTGAAGCCGCTTTGGCCGACCTAAAGAAATATCTGACCACGGCCCCAGTCCTCTTAACACCTGAACCTGGGGAAGAACTGTTTCTGTACTTAGCGGTTTTAGAACACGCAGTAAGTGCGGTCATAATACGAGAAGAGAAAGGGGAGCAAAAGGCTGTTTACTATGTAAGCAAAACCTTGGCCGACGCAGAAACAAGGTATCTACCACTAAAGAAATTGATGCTGGCCTTAGTAATGGCTTCAAAGAAGCTGAACCATTACTTTCAGGCGCACAAGATTGTAGTACTAACAGAGCACCCACTGAAGTCCTTGTTGCAACAAGGAGACATAACTGGAAGAATAGCAAGATGGGTAGTGGCCTTGGGCCAGTATGACCTGGAGTTCAGGCTGAGAACAGCAATTAAAGGCCAAGTTTTCACCGACTTCGTGGCCGAGTTCACGCCAGAATCCATCGAACATCAGGCTCCGTTGACCAAGATGAACGATGTCCAAACAAGCAAAGAGGAGTCCAGCCAAAAGCAAAGGAGCAAAGGGAGAAAGAAAAACTCAGACCCTGCAGCATTTACATCGGCGACTCCTTCCGCCTGTTTGTCGATGGAAGCTCAAACCGACAAGGAACGGGGGCAGGAGTAGTGTTAATATCTCCAGATGGAGAGATATTGGAACAGTCCATTCGATTGGGGTTCAAGGCCTGAAGCAGAATATGAAGCATTGATTGTAGGACTGAAGCTGGTAGCAGCAGCAGAAGCAGATGAGGTAATAATTTTTTGTGACTCACAACTTATAGTGAATCAATCAACAGGAGAGTTTGTAGCCCGATATGAAAGAATGTCGGCATACGCAAAGGAAGTCATCAGGCTGGCAGCCTTGTTTCATAACTGCCGACTTCTTCAGGTTAGCCGAGATGATAATAGCCACGCCGACGCGTTGACCAACCTGGCAAGTTCAATACAAACTGGAAAAACAAGGACCATAATGATTGACTACTTGTCGGGCCCGAGCATAGAACCAGCAACCACAGAGCATGAAGCAATGTGTGTGGACATGGGTCTAAGCTGGATGGATGCAATTATTGCATTCCTGTAAGATGGTAAGCTGCCAGACGACCACAGGGAGGCGCACAAGGTCAGATTGAAGTCGGCAAGATTCAGTATGACAGCAGAAGGACATCTCTACAGAAGGTCCTTTATTGGACCCCTTTTAAGATGCGTACACCCTTTGCAGGTTGAAGATTTTTTATATGAAATCCATGAAGGAATCTGTGGAAGCCATGCTGGGGGCAGATCACTAGCTCACAGGGCCATTACCCAGGGGTATTGGTGGCCCTACATGCAAAAAGATGCAGAAGCCTACGTAAAAAAGTGTGAACAATGCCAAAGGTTTGCACCTTTGATACACCAGCCAGCTGCTGACCTGAACCCTATATCCAGTCCATGGCCCTTTGCCCAATGGGGCATGGATCTCGTTGGGCAATTGCCCCAAGCAACTGGGCAAAGGAAGTACTTGCTGGTAGCAACAGATTACTTCACGAAGTGGATAGAAGCAGAACCCCTTGCCAAAATCCGAGATGTGGATGTCAAGAACTTCATATGGAGAAACATCATCACCAAATTTGGGATTCCAAGAGCAATAGTTGCCGACAACGGAACGCAGTTTGACAGCAAACTCATCAAGAACTTCTATGCAAAATTCAAGATAAAGAATTACTTTTCAACACCAAGTTTTTCCCAAAACAATGGGCAAGCAGAAGCATCCAACAAAGTAATTTTGGATGGGATAAAGAAGAGGCTGCAGGCAGCAAAAGGAAAGTGGGTAGACAAATTGCCCAATGTACTCTGGGCATATCAGACTACGCCGAGAATATTAACAGGGGAATCCCCCTTTGCCATGGCTTATGGCACAGAAGCAGTCATTCCACTGGAGGTCGGCATCCCAGGGATCAGAACCCAGGGAGTTGAGAACGGGACTAATGATGTACTCTTAGCCCGAGATCTGGATCTTCTAGAAGAAAAAAGAGAGAAAGCTGCAATACAGCTTGCAGCATACCAGCAATAGCTTGCCAGAGCTTATAACAAGAAGGTTAATCCAAGGGATTTTCAAGTCGGCGACCTAGTCCTGAGAAAGGTCGTTGGCAATAAGAAGGATCCAAGAGAGGGCAAGCTTGGCCCAAACTGGGAAGGACCCTACAAAATCACTTCGGTGTTAGGAAATGGGGCATATCGGCTTGAAGATAATGAGGGCAAAGCATTGCCTAGACCCTGGAACACTTGTAATTTGAATTTTTTCTATCATTAGATGTTGCTTGTTTTTTGCCGATGTCATCAATAAAATCTTAGCAGAATTCTCCACAACTTGTGAAACTATGCATAATGATGTTTTTGAATAATGAGAACCCAAGTGGAACTCAGGTTCACATTGGGGGCAGAGAGAAGACAAAAACACTTAACGCTTGTTGAAATTTGTAGTAATTTACAAGTTGAAGTTAAGCCGAGATTATTGTTTATCTTCACTTGTTGAAATTTGTAGCAATTTACAAGTTGAAGTTAAACCAAAGTAATGCTTAACGATTGTTGAAATTTGTAGCAATTTACAAGTTGAAGTTAAGCCGAGATTATTGTTTATCTTCACTTGTTGAAATTTGTAGCAATTTACAAGTTGAAGTTAAACCGAAATAATACTTAACACTTGTTGAAATTTGTAGCAATTTACAAGTAAAAGTTAAGCCGAGATTATTGTTTATCTTTACTTGTTGAAATTTGTGGCAATTTACAAGTTGAAGTTAAACCGAAGTAATGCTTAACGCTTGTTGAAATTTGTAGCAATTTACAAGTTGAAGTTAAGCCAAGATTATTGTTTATCTTCACTTGTTGAAATTTGTAGCAATTTACAAGTTGAAGTTAAACCGAAGTAATGCTTAACGCTTGTTGAAATTTGTAGCAATTTACGAGTTAAAGTTAAGCCGAGATTATTGTTTATCTTCACTTGTTGAAATTTGTAGCAATTTACAAGTTGAAGTTAAACCGAAGTAATGCTTAACGCTTGTTGAAATTTACAAGTTAAAGTTATGCCGAGATTATTATTTATCTTCACTTGTTGAAATTTGTAGCAATTTACAAGTTGAAGTTAAACCGAAGTAATGCTTAACGCTTGTTGAAATTTGTAGCAATTTACAAGTTGAAGTTAAGCAGAGATTATTGTTTATCTTCACTTGATGAAATTTGTAGCAATTTACAAGTTGAAGTTAAACCAAAGTAATGCTTAACGCTTGTTGAAATTTGTAGCAATTTACAAGTTAAAGTTAAGCTGAGATTATTGTTTATCTGCACTCGTTGAAATTTGTAGCAATTTACAAGTAGATTATTGTTTAGCACTTGTTATAACTTAAGAAAAGTTTACAAAGTAGGAATTAAAACAGTATATGTTAATCCTTGTTGAAATTTGTAAGCAATTTACAGGACAAGTACTTGCCGAAGTAAATCGTCAGATTGGCATAACCGAGGTGTGTCACCCCGAGAAGATTACACAAAGAAGGAAGAGTATATAAGACATGCAAAATATTCTAAGTATAGAATCATGCAAGAGTAGTTAGAAGAAGACAAAGATACAAGCATTCAGAAAAAGAAAGTTGAGTTAGCATTCAAAAACAAGGAGGCACATCAGCCATATGCAAAGCTTACATTGTCCAAAGAAACGAAGAAGTACAAGAGTACAAAAGACAAGAAAAGAAAAGACATGACATCAAAACTAAGATTCCCCAACATCGGTAGCAGGCTGGGTTTGGACGTCGAAGGACTGTTGAGAAGATACCTCGGCCACCTTCTCCGTCGCAATCTCGACATCAATTTGGGCAAGGGTCTCATCAATGCTCTTATCGGCAAGAAGTGAATCCGATTATGCCTTTGGAGGAATCACATCCTTGGGAACCTCCTCATCTTGAGTTAAGTCTAGGACTTGCTCATTTTGAGGAGGGGACTTGGCCCCAGTAGCATCTTTGGGCTTCCTCACCAAGGCCTCATCTCCATTCCCATCCTCAGACTCAGACTTAGACTTAGATTCAGCATCAGATTGACTTGGAGGAAGTGGAGGGAATGGAAGAGGAATGTCATCGGGATTTCTAAGGGGCGAGTCCTCAGGGACATTAAGCTTTTTGAGAAGAGACATCCAACCAAGGGTGAAACCCTTGTTGCATGCCTGCTTCACTTTTATTTCATAAGCCTCCGTTACATCGGCCATGCCCTGAGTATATGCCTTTTCGTTGGCATCTTTGATTTCAGCATCCTTGGTGGCCAGGGCCTCTTGGAGCTCCTTTTCGGCGTGGGCCGTTTTCTCCTCGGCCACTTTTTTCTGGGACTCAGCAACTTTCTTTATGGCCTCGGCAGATTCGGCCTTCTCTTCGACATCAGTCTGGGCTTTGATGGCAGCCTCAGCCTGTTCCTCCAACTTCTTCATTTTTGACTGAAGACTTTTGTTGGCTTTTTGAAGGGCAGAAAACTCCCTTTTCATGTTGACCAACTTCTCCCGATTTTCAAAGGCTTGAATGGAAAGAGAATGGGCATGCTGAATGGCCTGAAAGAACACAAGGAAAAAGTTATTGAAATTTTTTTTACAAGTATGAAAAAGAGGAAGAAAGACAAGTTTCTAAGTGAAGACACTTACTTGAACAGAACGTTGAAGCATGAAAGCATAGTTCTCATATTCACTCATCTTGGCGTTCCTGTCAAGATCGCCTGGAAGAAGTAGAGCAGTACTGAGGGCGACGCCGACATTAATGTCATCGGCGCTATCACTAGCCATAACAGGCTTATCTTCCAGAGTAATTTCAGGCACCCAGGGGACATCTAGTATTTTGGATCCCGAGGTCGTTGCAGAGGATGACCTCGGCTTCTTTGATTTTTGAGATTCTGATGGCTGGGTTTCAGAATGCCTCTTCCCAGTAGAGGGTTAAGATTTGTCACTCCCAGCCAGCTTGGAAATAGGTAAAGTATCCTCAGATTCAACCTGAGTTACTTTAGCCTTTGGCTGAGCCTTTTTAACTCTTTTCAGCTTCGGTGGGGGCATGGTTTGTGTTGGCTGAGTTTCAACATCAGAAGGGAGGCTGGCTAAGAGGTCTTTTGTAACTAGTTTTGGGCGGCCCATCTCGACAGTAAGGACAAGTCGTCGCCGACGTTTTCGTTCTGATATTGGGACCAGGTATGGAGCCGAAGTTGATGGCTGATCAGCTGGATCGGATGTTGATCCTTGATCTGCCCGAGATGTGGATGCAGTTTTTGGAGTTGTGGCAGAGGGTGGCGAAAGGCTTTTCTTCTTCCTCTTAGGGACGTCGGGCAAAGTTGATTTGTACGTCGGGATGAAATTGAGAACTAGTGGGGCCCTGCGCTTTTGGACTGGAAGATCCAGAAGTTTCTTCAAGTCTTTGCTGGGAACAAAAGATTGACGAAAACCTTTTGGAGGCTGAGGAAGAGCTGCAGGGGAAAACATACATTAGAAATAAGTAAAGTAACGAGGACCTTAAAAGAAACAACTAAGTGTTAAATGCTGGGCTCTTACCATTGCCCTCTACAAAGATTGAACGATGAAGAGGGAAGAGATGGAGGTCCTCGTCTGGGCCGAACTCCCAGTTCCCCGAAGTGATGAAATAGTCATCCCCAGCTCCCTTGTTGGAGTCTGGGAGGTCGGCTACTATTTTGAACTCTGTGGACCTCGGCTTGAGGTAATAAATGTAACCTTTCTCTTTTAAGTTAAGGCCGCACATGGTATAACAAAATTGGATATCGGCTAAGGTGATCCTAGCGTTTTCCTGTTTAGCTAAGGCTATGATGCCATTGATCACTCGATAGGAATTGATTGCCAGTTGCATGGGGTTCAACTTATAATAGTGAAGAATCTCACGAAAAATGATGTTGAGTGGGAGCCGGAGTGAACAGTATGTGTATTTAAGACATGGGCAAAAACAGAAATCATGGAATAAACACATTCAAGTGAATGATTCAACAAGTCAAATGTTTGAATAAGACCGTAATAGCAGTAAGCAATGAAGAGCGTCAAAGAATTGAAAACAAAAGAAACAGTGGCTTACCAGAAAAAGTGAAGCCAGTATGAAGATTGCCGAAGTCAGACGACAGTTACAGATGTAACAAAAATGACGAAAGCTTCACAGGAAGTGAGAAAGGAAGGCAGTTGCAGAGCTTGAGAACTGGAACAATGGCATATTCAAGAGCTAGAGAGAGAAAAAGCGAAGAGAAATCGAATGCAAAAGTGAAAAAGTGAAGAAAGGGGGAAAGGTTTTGTCAAAAATTTGAAACGGCGGCAAAACGGAGCATTGAATGCACCTGGAACAACGCATACATCAGACGGCGCACACAAACGCAATACGGCTTGCAAGCGCGTCACGGGCACGGTCCAATGAGGTTGAGACGCGTGAATGAAACAGTTGAGTAAATGATGCATGACAGCTCACACACGTGAAAGAGTTCACTGGAATTCTTGTTCTCTAAAGAAAACATGTCGCCCTGAAATGAATGATCTCGGCTGAGGAGTTCTTGAGCCGATGTACAAGAAGAAGTACCGATATAGGTTCCATCACCTCAGGATGCCGAGGTAATAGAACCTAGGGGGCAGTTGTGGGATATATTTTATGAGTACCAACACGTGGCAAGGTGACACTGACGTGTCAGCCGAGGTGCCACGTGTCCTGGTCGTTGTGCCAAGGTAGTCTCGGTTAGGCCGAGGTTTCCTTCGAAGATATCGGAATCCGAGATAAGCGGATAGGGGACAAGAGTCCTAGAATGAAGAAAAGACTTCAAAATGGATAAGGATAGTACTCTTGGAGAGTCTATCCTTATCTCTTGTAGAGTCCAAGGTAAGTCCAGAATTGGAGTCCATAGAAGTCAGGCTTCTAGTGGGACTAGGATTGAGTTAACTATAAAAGAGAGGCACCCCCGTGGGTCTAAGGTACGCACTTTATGCTTTGAATAGTAAGTTTAGCACTTGATTATCTTTGAGAGATATACTGACTTGATCGTCGGAGTGCCCCCGGGTGGACGAACCACCTCCGAAGACTTCTCTTTCTGTTGCAGGTTAGCAAGGCGTCATCTATTCTGCCAGTGGTCTATAGTTGAATTACTAAGCGAGCAGTGTAATCGGAAAATCACTCACACAGAAACAATGCAATTCAGAAATAGTTTTTGGGAAGTCTTAGATGCGGGGCTGCAGAATAGACACACACAGCACTTTTATAGATATGTTTATATGTAAATATCGGCCTTTTTGGTCAATAAATTTTGGTCAATAAATTTTTCGTCAATAAATATTATTTCCACTCGCGTTTATTAATTTGTTTAAGAATTAGCCGGAGGTAACCTCAGTTACTGGCCATCATGATGTTTAACCCTTAGATACGGTGAGCGGGTCATAACAAATTTATCAATATGAGGAAGCTACAATGACTCCCTATTTGTAGGGAGTCACTGTAGCAGTACTTATATTTGGGGGGTTAGATAAAGGAACTACTGAGAATGTATTTTGACAGAAAAATTCTTTATTTTGAGTAAGGAGGGAATATAAGGAAAGAGATGGGATGCTCTTAAAGTTCTAGAAGCCATCTCCTTATTAATCTAACCCTGCCCACCACTCTCACCCCCCACACATACTTAAAAAAGAAAATAATAATAAACAAATAATTTATCAATCTTTTAGCCAAATGGGTCTTGGTTTAACATTCAGAATAAACATCATTACTGTGATTTTAAAGAAAGAGACTTGCATATTTTTTCTCTACTTTTTTGTTTTTTGGTAAATGTTTTTGTGGCTACTTCCTTCTTCCTGTGTGAGACATACCATTATTGTGTTTACACTCTACTTTCTGCTTCTCTGTTTGTCCTTTCCTTTTCTTCTTTTTCTTTTTTATTATTTTTTTGGGTTAATTACAAAAAAAAAAAAAAAAAACTCAAAGGTTTCACGTGTTTTTCATTATAAATTGTAATGTTTCAATTTCAACAAATTAAACCTTGGAGTTCCATCCATATTTTAATGTGCCCCTTCCTCCATCTATCTCCGTCTATGCAAGGTAACGAATAATTGTTTTGGGATTTAAAGTGAAAAACGGGTGAAACTTTGAATTTATTTTTTTTGTAATTAACCCTAATATATATATATATATATATTTTGTATATATATATAACTTACATATCTTATTGTATATGTACATATGCCTATATATATGGTGAAATTTTTTTATTCAAATTTTGACTCTTCTAATTTTGTATCTTACATATACAATAAGATATATAAGTTATATACATACACACAAAAAAAAAAATAAAAAAAAATAAATATTAGTGTTAATTACAAAAAAAAAAAAAAAATCGAAGATTTCACATGTTTTTCACTTTAAACCTCAAAACAATTCTCTGTTACCTTACACAGACAGAGATTGACAGAAAAGGGCACATTGAAACACGAATGAAATTTTAAATTTTAATTTGTCAAAATTAAAATACTGAAGTTTAAAATGAAAAATACATGAAATCTTTCAAAAAAAAAATTGTAATTAATCCCTTTTTTTTAGATGTTTAGGATTTAGGTCTGGTTTGGGTAAAAACCCCACAAGTTTGGGCCAGACTGAGTTTCAAGGACAAAAAACTGCATGCCATTATTTTTTATCTTTCTCATAATTTTTAAAATTGAGCCTTTGAGATTTATTTAATCCTCTTAAAAATAAGATTTATTTAAAAAAAGTGATTTCATGAAAGAGCATTGATTATATATATATATATATCTTTTTGAATTTTTCTGAGAAAAATATTTGTATATGATTTTTTTTTTTTAGGTTAATCATATTGTTTTGGAAAATTTATTTTGGCCTACTAATTTATTTGTATTGAAAAATAATTTCAAGAAAGAATATCAATTTTTGTTATAACTACAATTGGGAGGAGAAAACTGGAATCTCCACATTATCAGTGGGCATATTCAACTAATTGATGTGTCATCAATGCACTAATTTAATAAATCTCACCTTTCATGTCTTATAACAAATACATTAGTGACACAAATAATCTAAAATATAGTCACCGCAATATAACTGAAATTGAAATTATCCAAACAAGCAATTATTAATACAATTGACAAACAAAAAGGAATCCAAACATGCAACAAGTTGCTGCTGTGAACATCCAATGCAATCAGCCAATACATGATTCTACACATTTTCTCACAAAAACAGTCTCTCCATATGTAGCATCATATACCATTTGCATTATACAGCATGATTAAAACTAACAGCTAAGATTATGGAATGCAATGTGATTAGTGAGATAAGAAAGTCCTTCTAGACAGTTTTGTGAGGGCCTACCAAAATTTATCAGATTCGAATACGATTGAAGAAAGAAAAAAGAGCAGTCACCCCTTTCACGCAGGGGACATTATCGGAACAAAAATGCCCATGTGATTGATCAACAAATGTTTCTGCTACTGCCACTAATTCAGCTATATTTCTATACGATTTATACCAAAGGGTTCAAGTAAACTGCTGCACAATTCTTTGTGATTTTTTTTTTCTTTTCCTTTTTTTATTTTTTATTTTATTTTTATTATATCAGTCCTTATCTTTGGGCGATGGGACCAGTGTTCCTTCAGTGGTTTGATTATCATCTGAAGAATCGAAGGGTTGAGATTTGGGTTTTCCTCATGATCCAAGAGTATCCATAACCGAGAGATTTTCCACTTGCTTTAGAGAGCTGCATGCAGTATTTGATTGTGGTAACTCAGTCAAAATCCAGATAAAAATATATATATATATATATATCTCTTTGGCCCTATACTAACAAGACATAACTGAATTGTGAAAATCAAAACATTAATAAGTACCTCGGTAAGCTTAGAAAGATGGCGGGACCTAAACTCGTTGATAGTAGCTCCTATTTCTGATATGGGCAGTTTAGCCTAACAGGGAAAGACAAGATAAGGTAAGAACATTCGAAAGATGCCAAACCAAAATAACCAAACTTCTATAATGTTTTCGACTTTCCATAGCACATGCTAACAATTTCACAAGCAAAGCATCAACCAACAGCAGTAACGAGAGTTGTGTTGCTGCATTGCAGCCGATGGATCCACAAGATCAGATCCAAATGCCTTCAGCTTTCAATGTGTTAACCGAGTCAAATGCGTTTGTGCATGTGTGTGTGTGTGTGTGTGTGTGTGTGTGTGTGTGTGTGACATGAAAGTGAAATTATATCATATAAAGCATATAACAATTTGGAGAAGCAACAACCGCTTCTGCGTTACATTCAGAGAACCAGCATGGACATAAAACAGGTGCTCAACAATGAAGATGGTGTACACTAATAATTTAATTGAAACTCAATGGTAAGCACATAGCAAGTCACTAATTCAAATTAAAACATCCAATAAGATGCACTGTAATCATTAAGATTGTAGCAAAAAGAGATTAATCTTACATTGATTTTATGGAATGTTAATCCAAAAAATTGATCAATTGCATTGCATTCTAGCATAGCATGGTGAGTGACAAATTCAATGGATAGATATGCAACAAATTACTGATGCTCAGCAGATAAAAGATAACAGTTTTCATCAATACAAGTATGTACGTACCAAATACGAACAATATACAATTCAGTGTCATTGATACTGTTTTTTACCTGTGTAAGAACAACAGCAGCTAGATATAAAAGTTTCAATTAAAACTCAAGATATGATATAAAAGCTTTTAATTTGGAACAAAAATTTGATCTTTACATAGAGAATGCAAGATATATTAGTACTGATTAAAGATTTATACACAAGTCAAACAAGAATAATGAGCTCCTAAAACATAATCCTAAAATACAATTGTAAGATTAACCTATATGGGCAATTAGGCAGAGTGAAATAACTAACAGAAACAGTAACAGAAATGTACCGCTGTTGCTCCTGCCTTTTCCAAATTGAGGCCATGATCAACGTCAAGAGCAAGGACAAATGTCTTGACATTAGGGAAATACTTCCTCAATTCCCAAACTGTTTTATAGTTTGCACCGGGGGTATCTAAAGTTATTGCTGCTGCACATGCCCTTTCAGCACCAACTTTATGGAGCACCTGGTGGCCAGGAATACAAGAAACTGGTCAGCTAGTGAACCTGCACAAAGCATATTTAAGTTTGATTACAATTTTCTACGCCTCTCGACTACCAGTATCTCCAAAATACATGAAAGACCAAGTGCACGACCAACAGCTACTCAGTCACTGAAATGATGGAAAATCTAAAATCAGTTATCTGGATGCTGCTGCAAAATATTCTCACAAGCATGTAACACATTATCAATTAGCCATGGACAAAGCAGTTTCATGGATTTTTACATTTAACTTTTCTCTTTTCCAATTTGCATTTATGTTAAAATGTTCACATAGATGCTTCATGGAATTTAAAGTAGATATAGAAAAACATGGAACCAAAGGCTAGATATTCACTTCAGAGACTTTGAGTTGAAATCAACCAGAAAATCGGTCCATTGTTTTTTTTCTGTTTTTCTTAGCAAGAAACTAGATTTTATCATAAAATATGGACATCATAAAAAAACAAAGAAGGCATACCTTTAAGACAGAATTACATGGAATTGGTCTTCAAACTGGCACAGATTACCCAAAAGGAACTAGCTAGAAAACTCATAGCCCAGACTCATATTGTAACGCCCTCAAAATAAACCCATAATATACACAATATTAACATGCATTAATTAATAAAACAAAACATTATTCCATTCATCAGAGTAATCTTATTAAAAGACATTACATGTAATAGAAAAAGTAAATGCCCTACGGGCTTACATCTTTCCAAGCCAACACTTGGACACAAAAACATCCGAGTACTAACTCAATTACACATTAAGCCCAAGGCTTGGGTTTACATGTAACATCAAAATAAAACAGAATAACAACTAATCTAAACAGAGTCTTCAACTCCAAATCCATCCAAGCTAAGTCCTTGGAGGTAGCATATCACCTAAACCTGAAAATGATGTTCCCTTATAGGGTGAGCCACAGCCCAGTAGAAAAATACTAAACCAAATATAAGAATTGACTAAAGCAATAGCATTCGATAGATGGTTAACACAACATAATCAAATACATCACTATACAGTTTCATGACACTAATGTCCATGACAGGTTTCACTTTCCGTTATTATTCAACTTTCCAATTATATATACATGGCTCAGAACCTGGCCAAACTACAATATGAGACTACATCTCACATTAACATCACTTCCAATATCAACTATTCAAATGAGACCAAGCTCATACTGAAACACTTCCATAAATCAATAAGTACACATATTTGTTGTATTAATGGAGTCCATCCCCTTTCTCCTCCTAAACAGGTTTGAGAGTCCATCCCCTATCTTCCCTCAAACCATGGAGTACATCCCCTATCTCCTCCCAAACAATATGCATATTCAATGTATTAAACACTTGTCATACACAATATTCAATCAATACACAAGTTCGTTGTATTAATTCAACTGTCATATTCAATGACTCATTCAATGTGATTAGTTTCAGTTTTCCCTAATCAACATGCAATGTCTACAACAATCACGACCATCCTCCACCGATAGTCCAAAACAGTTATTTCTAAACAGGAAATAAATGTATCAACAATTGTAAAATCACATTCTCAAGGTGTGTGATGAAACTATCCAACTACACCATTTAAGCTCATAATTCTCCAATTTCATGAATTAGACTTAAATCCGCAATTTTTCCAAAATTAATTATACAAATTAATTTTATTACAGCAATTAGGGTTTTTCCCCCTTTTTCTCAAAATCAACACTAAGGTTCAATTATCTCAATTTAACACACAAACATATGTTGTTTAATAGATGAAAAACCCCCCTTTCAAATTATAATACAAACCCTAATTTCCCAAAATTACCACATGACACCAAACATAACAAAATATCAAAACTTAGGACAAAACCTATAATATGGTGTAGGAAATCCCTACCTCGAAGTGAAGAACTCAAATGGAGAAGATGGCAAAAACCCAATGTGCTCCAAATCCAAGATTGTTTAGATTAAAGTGAAGTCCTCGACCCACTCTATCTTTTTAACAAAGGATCTAGGGTAGAAATACACTCTAAGTAGATCAAACCTAAGAGAGAAGGTGAGTGGAGGGAGAGAAAACACGGACCTAGGGTTCTGAAATCTAAAAGATGATGAAAAAGTGTTTTAAAAACCACTGCTGCCTATTTAAATAAAACAGGCTCGCTCGAGCGAAGACTTGGTCGCTCGAGTGACTAGACACAAGAAACCTCGCTCGAGCGTAGAAAGACTCGTTCGAGCCAACAATGCGATGCTTCAGGTCTGCAACCCAAAAGCACGCTCGAGCGACAGAATGCTCGCTCGAGCAACGAACTCGAAGACGCTCGCTCGAGCGAAGGAAATCTCGCTCAAGCCAAGAAATACAGCTCTCAGGTCTATACCTAGATGCAGTCTCTCGCTTGAGCGAAGAAACCCTGGATCGAGCGAAGAACCAAAAACAAAGATCTCACTCGAGCGAAGAAGTTCTCGCTCGAGCGAAGGACCAAAATTCTGGGCAGCAACCCTTTGCTCCCAAACACTCCCAACCTGTAACAAACCTGCCCAATGCATCCCATAACTCAAAAATAAGAAATTAAAGGACGACAACAACCATTTTATAACAACAAGATCCACATAACCTAAGTCCAGATACAACAACCAAATGGGAAAAGACCGGGGTCGCTATACATATGACTACGATTTTCAGCAGAATATTCAATCAACAAGCTGTTCTCTCTCTAAGCCCTCAAAATTGACTTTATTCCAGGAAAATCAATTCACTGTGATGGAAGCATACCTTCTCACATCAAGAGCAACAACTAGAACAAGTCGTTCTGAAAGAAGCTAACTTTCTTTTTTTGGGTAAGAATCACAGAAGAAAGTACTACTCTTAGACAAGATAAACATAAATCCATACATAAGCTAACTTTCTTTTTTTGGGTAAGATTCCACAAGTAAACTACATTAAAAATAGATCCACCATGACAAATGATTTTAGGGAGCACTTACCAATCAATCCTATTAACTAGACTTATTTACTTACAAGTCCTGACTGGTAAATTTATCACTTTTTAAACTAATTCACCAAAAAAAATTAAATAGCGACAACACCTATCCTACACATCCAAATCCACAGATAATGATATGGTCCTGCAAATCATCTATCTGGAAACAACAAGCCAAGGAAATCAACAATCAATACATTTAGTGGATATTTCAGTGTAATGACAACATCAACCCAATATCACAAACAGACAATGCATCCCATTGTCAGATGTATGGCTACACCAGTTCATACACAATTTAAAATTATTGATTAAAGATTTAGTGCATCCTAGGTATAGTTGGACATACAAGATGCAGGAGATTGGAATAAATTTAATAACGGACTTTATGGCAGACTAACTTAGTACACAGACTTTATGGCAGCCAGTGGTTATTCACCACCTTCATCCATCATCATCAAATATTTTTGCATGAACTCAAAATGGCAAGACTTCGAGAAGGAATTTAAACCCAAAATACCAACTGCAAGTGAGTCAGTGTTTACCAAATATTTCTCAAATACACAAGCACAACAAGTTTATTGAAATCTAAGACCAAAACAAAGTTCATACACATGCACTGTTCAAAATTTAAAAAGGCTTCATGATGTTGACAGAGAGACTTTTGAGAGCACATCACAAATATTTCCCCACATTCTGGTGCAATAACTAATAAAAATGCTTATGATATATAGTTAGAATGATCACTAGAAAATCTAGGTTCCATCTTCCTAACCAAGATGAGTTTGGAAAGTTAAGCTACCCAGTAAGCTAATCTTGATCATAGTTGTCAAATCGACATTCGTATCGTGAATCGAAATGGCCTCATACCGAATCGCGAATCGAATTGAATTGTGAATCGTAAAGATTCGGTCACTTTTTCTAAATTACTTAAAAACATATATCTACATATTTAGATGTTAAATATATCTTATGAATATAAAATATTTAGACTTAAATTAACAAAAATGTTATTTTGAATGATAATCACATAATTTAATAGGTAAGAAGTTAAAAAAGGTTCCTATGTAAAATCACCATCTTACCTTTTTATATTTTATTTTTTAGATATTTTTTATCAATCATTCTTAATAAAGATATTAACCAAATAGACAAACTATTAATTTCTAATGTAACAATAGTTAACAACATTATCGATATTTGAACAATAAGCATGTATACTTTTCTAAGTAAGAGTGAGCAAATAATAAGAAAGAATTATTTAGGATATTTTATTTTATAGCCTAAAACATTTTAAAAGGTATAACTGACCTCACACATGTAATATTTAATTTAATGAAATAGTAATAGATAATTCATAGTGTAACTTTAATCTTGAACATCTTTAGAAGATATATTACAATTTTTTGAAGGGGAAAAAAATGAGAAAAAATGTTAAAAATATGTTAGGTCTGACTGAATTTGATTGGATCCTATAAAAAAATTCCATAATCACTAAAATAACAACAAATCATATATATATATATATGTTGGTTATTTTGGTATTAAATGCTATTAGAAGTTGTATTATGTCATTTTCACTAAAAAGATAGAAAAAATGAGTCGAAAATATGTCGAACACAATAATTTCAAAAATTGCATGAATCGTAAAAAGTGAATCGAATCGTGAATCAGTTGTGAATCGTGCGATTCACTAGAGATTCACTTCCAAAATAGATTCACTCACAGATTCGTATCGATTTTGCAAAAATTGCGTATTGAATCGTGAATCGAATCGCAAATCATAAGATTCTGATAATAGAGATCTTGATTGACAAATCATATCCATAACTAACATAGTACCCATAAATCACATATTATTATCTAGTGGAAAATAATAAATAAATAAAGGAATTGAATTCTGCAAACCACCAATACAAATGTTCATTCGGATCTCATAAAACTTGAAATTATGAATTCTAACTCACTCTCTACAGGTAACAAACTCCACACATCATCAAAACGAGAGGCTAGTAACTGGCCTCCAGCAACTAACCATGGGGTAAGGGCCATTGATACCCTAACCACAAGAAACAGCAAAGATGACATCTGAGAAGACATTATACCCTGCAAAAAAGGCCAAGTAGCAAACAATTAGTTGTGCTAACAATACTAATGGTAACAGTTACCATTTATGTTGTTTTGTTTTATTTATTTAGTGTGGGAATACCAGTCCTGCACAGTTTATTTATCTACTGTTATGTGTTGAAGTTCACAAAAAAAAACAAAAAAAAAAAGGTTGTTGGAAAAGAGGAACCGAAAGGGGAAAACAAGACCTAAAAGAATAAAATGACAGCATGAATTTCAGTCAATAATACTGGCTTCCCTGTCAATGCACCACCATAGATTTGCTTCAACTCCCATTCACAAAATCAAACTCTCAACAGTACTCCAGTCCTGTGAACCTTTAAATATAAAAAAACCCAAGGTCCACCCAATCTTGGTGGCCTATGTAACTTGATCTAAATAAAGCCCACATCATTTTCAGACCTTGTAATGCTCAACCGACATAAATTTAGTACTATACCACTTTCATATACTTTTGAACGAGTATTAAGTACTTATGCTGGTGCATTCTACTAATCAAAGACAATTGATATGGCATATCATCATTGCATAATGGATAGCTCGGATATGGGTGTAAGGTCCAAGTATGTGTCTAGGTGTCGGATTTATCTAATTCTCATGTCCAAGAACACCACAACATGACTAGATTTC
Source organism: Camellia oleifera (assembly GCA_022316695.1). Classification (NCBI taxonomy): domain Eukaryota; kingdom Viridiplantae; phylum Streptophyta; class Magnoliopsida; order Ericales; family Theaceae; genus Camellia; species Camellia oleifera. The sequence goes on from CM039305.1 coordinate 200,212,548, forward strand.
ATATTTAACATTTTTTTTTTTTTTTGGGTAGTATTTCATAGAATGGTATTTGCAACCAAAGATTGAGCATTTTCTGAATGAAATGGAAGTCTAATGCATAGTGATATGGTAAACTCAAACCATTTAGACATTCTTGTTTGATGCATGTCCAACTAGACATATCGGATGAATTTCCCATACGGAACCCTTACCCTTACACACGTGGCATGTCTATGTATTGGACACATCCATGTGGCTTGTCAAATTATTAATTATTATTTTTTGCAAGACATGTTGGGAACACTTCACGGACACGTCCTATGTCTGGATAAGTCTCTTAGAAAACTGATTTGGGGTCAATGTAAATATATGGAAACAGGGGAGAGAAGTGAAGAAAAAAAAAATTACACCCACATATAACATCGATGCTTCTCATGTCTTTGTGCCTTAACTTAATACTCATATACATAGCAAATAAAAATATATATAAAAAAATTTCGTATCCCCCGTCTTCGTATCTTAATTTTTTGAAAATTCCATGCCCATGTCCATACTCAAGTCCAGGTCTCTTAGGCTACCACTGTGAAACCTAAAAAGATACACGAAAGAACTTCACTTACAAAATCAAAGATGGTAGAAGAATATCTAGAATGCTTTGCAATAATAATAATAATAATAAGTGTTACAAACTCAACTGGGATATCAAATCCATTCATACATTAGCACCTTCTTGATACACAAATCCAACCAAATGGAAAACAACAAATCTAAATTTTTTACTTTAAGTCCGTATGATGGAAATCCATCTCTTAGGCTGTGTTTGGATCATGGACCCATGATCCAATCACAGCCTTAGTAGATGCATAATACACATAGAAAGTCCTGGGTGCCTAAAATTTTGGATTTTAAGTTTTAGGATACCTAAACCTCCAAGATTGTCCTAAAATGAATTTTCCTTGAGTATCAACTTTAAGGTATTTCCTTCCGTATCAACTTTAAGGTGAATATACAAAGCAGACACCTTTTAGCTATGACACGTATGCATATATGCACATTTAAAGAAGTAATTTATGTCTCACCAAACATGAACCCTACTATATGGATTACAAACCTTGATGCATTTGTAACCACAACATACTTTAGTTCATTGATATTCTATATATGATTCTCATGATTGCCTAGTTAGAAACCATATTCATATTAAATAATGCTGACTCACTGAAAATAGAATTAAATCAAGTCTTTATTATGTGGGCCCACATACATGTTTGAATCCAATACCCAGGAATTAGTAAAATTAAACAAACAAACAAACCAAAAAAAAGAAAGAAAGCATAGCTGAATAGACTATCAATGATCAGACAGTAAAATTTGCAAGAAAAATACTTAGTTCATAGAGAGGAAAACCTGATTAACAGCTTCACCAAAAGCCATAGATGCAAACTCTCCACCCAAAGCAAGTAGAAGAACAACTCTTATTGCAGATATGATTGAAATACCAAAAAAGTCTACCTACTACAGCAACCAATATAGTCTTGCACCAATAAAAAGAGCTAATGTCCCCATAATTACTGGAAATTTTGAAACAAGAAGTTTTAGATCAATAGATATTCCAACCAGAAACCCAAAGAACAATGACTGTTAACCAGAGGTATCAGAGTAAACTATTCCTGTTCATCAATACTGTGATCATATCAATCTGTTAAAATTGATAGCATTCTACTCGTATGGACAAGAGTAATTTTTTCATTGCTTATGTAAGAAGACTGGATCTTATAGAAAGAAAAAGTAATTTAATAGTTAAGTTAGACAATAAATGAATCTTATAGAAAGAAGTAATTTCCTACCGTCATGAAGAACAGACTCAATATAAGGTCACGATATGGAGCAATATTTGATTCAACCTGTAAAGAAAATTCCATTTCCGCAAGAAGCAAACCAGCCAAAAATCCTCCCAATGCCATGGAAAGGCCAGCCTGTTCCATCTATAATAAAAAATGCGTACACTTAACACTAGAATGATATAAAAGAGTAAAACTTAATAACAACCCTAGCCGTAAGGAGACTAGTCCCCTGAACAAGAAGGAGTGTATTTGAAGAGAATATCTTAGCATTTTGATTTTCCTCAACTTGCATATAAATCGGCCAAAGCAGCGGAAAATTAGCATAAGAATGACTAATATCATGAATTTCACAAACATAAAAGAAATTTGAATATCCATGGCTTGTGCACAGTCAAAAGCTATGCCATGGTTATGCATAAACTCAAGTAGACAATATCATGATTTTTATCTTTGATACAACACACTGATGATGCATGATGATATGCTTTATTAAAATTTCTTGAAAGAAGGATACTTGTTGAGAAGTTAATGATATAAATTGCATCATCATGCATAAAATGTGGTTTCATCACTTAGGATGCCATATTTATGTTCAGCAACACATAGAACTCACCAAGCACCCTCCAGCAATTATGGCAGTAATTGCAACAATGGCCTTCACAGCAGCTAATCCAAGAGCTTCAGCAATTGCTTATAAACCAACCTAAAAATGACGGAAAAATTACGCACAGTAACAACAGAAGAAGAAGAAGCAATAGCACTGGCAGAAACAACTACATTAGCAGTTGCAGCTATCCTACACAAGCTGAAAAGTGAAACAATCTTCAATAATTATTCATTTGACTTTCCCAGGTAGGAAACAAATATAGTTAAGCATCATATGCCCAACAGTGACTGCAGAAGAAAGGGTGATGTGGCAGTTGGCTGTTCATCAATACATGTGGTATGATAACCTAAAATTTTAAGAATCAGTAAGAACTTTTACCCCTCCGCCCCCTTTAGATGAATTCGGTGAAATAAGAGGTGAGTATCAGCAGAACCACAACAGCCAAATCCTGGAGGAAAAGGCAAAAAAAAAAAAGAAAAAAAAAGGAGCCAATAAAAACAATAGTTCAAAAGAGACAAACACAATCAAATCAGATAATATAACTAACAAAAAATGTTATCAAGCCTGACAAGGCTATGATCAACATTCCAAATCCGCTAACCAAAGTGTTAACTCGAGAGTTAGTAGAAATGTTATCAAGGGGAATGGAATTAAGGCCTTTAGTTAATGTTACCGGAACGGAAAACCTAACCTAGCTAACTAAAGATCCTGTAACGCCCTCGAAATTTAGCCCATTAAATATAAAACATAACATACATTATTAAAAGAAAACATTATATTATTTCATTCATCAGAGTATTACGAAATAAAACATCAAAATAAATGCCCTACGGGCTTACATCTTGCCAAGCCAACACTTGGACACAATTCCATGAGTTCTAACTCAAAACAAATAAAGCCCTAGGCTTGAATGTTTACATAGTTCAAATAAAACAAATAAAACATATAAAGCAAGTCTTCAAGTCCAAATTCTCACAAGCTAAGTCTTTGGAGGTAGTGAACCACCTGAACCTGAAAATGAAGTTCCCATATAGGGTGAGCCACAGCCCAGTAGAGAAATACTAAACCAAGCATAAGAATTAACTAAAGAAGTAGCACCCGATACATGGTTAACACAAGGTAATCAATTTAAAATTTTATGACACGAACGTCTACATTGTCTATGACACATGGTCTATGACACAATACACCTTCCATTTATACAGACATGGCTCAGAACCTGGCCAAACAACTCAACAAGGATAACAGATCAGGTTGAACCTTTCTTATTACAAAATAAACACACATGCTGGTGTTATAACAATCTCAATCAAATCCACTTCCATACTTCCCTACTGATACACATGGTGGTGATGTATCATATCAACAACTAATAGAAATATTTCTATTATCAATAAGCACCCACATATATGATGCTACTGGAGTCCATCCCCTATCTCTTCCCAATAAATCCGGTTTAGAGGTCCATCCCCTATCTTCCCCTAAACCGTGGAGTTCATCCCCTATCTCCTCCAAAACCGAATGCATATGCAACATAATCAATACTTGACATACACAACACATAATCAATACACGAATATTCTGTATTAATTCAACAGTCAAATAAATGACTCAATTTCAGTTATACCTAAGCCGCATGCAAGGTCTACAACAATCAATGGCTATCCTCCACCGATAGCCCAAAACAATTATTTCTAAACAAGAAATAAATATAACAACACAATGAAATTTCATCATTCACATAGGTAAGTATTTAAACCACCCAATTACATAGTTAAATCACTAAGTTCCCCAATCTCATGAATTAAACCCAATATCACAATTTTCCCTTAAATTAATTATATAAATTAATCTATGACAAACCCTAAGGTTTCTCCCAAAATTTCCAAACTACCCCCACATACCAAAATACCACCACTTAGGATTAAAACGTATAAATGGAGTAGGAAATCCCTACCTCGAAGATATAACTCAAAAAGAAGAAGATGAAGACGATGCCCAAACTTCAAAGTGCTCCAAACCAACAATTGCTCCAATTAAATGAAAGCCCTCACTCTCCTCTATCTTATTTGTAAAGCAACTAGGGTAAAAACACACCCTAACTAGATCAAACCAAGGAGAGAAGATGAGTTGGGAGAGAGAGAACTCGTAATCTAGGGTTTTATAAACTGAAAGGGGCTGAAAAATGGATCTGAAACACGCTGCTGCGTATTTAAACAAAATAGGCTCGCTCGAGCGAAGACCCGGTCGCTCGAGCGACCAGACACAGAAAATCCTCGCTCGAGCCAAGAAAGGCTCGCTCGAGCGAAGAACAAAACAGTTCGCTCGAGCGAAGATAAGCTCGCTCGAGCTAGCGAACACTGCTCTCAGGTCAAGTACTGGACGCAATCCTCGCTCGAGCCAAGAAAGGCTCGCTCGAGCGACGGACCAAAAACAAAAGCCTCGCTCGAGCGACCAAGCAGAAAACTGGACATCAACACTTGGTTTCTAAACCCAACCAACCTGTAATCAACCTGCCCAACAAATCCCATAACTCACAACTGAAGAAATAAAGGACAACATCAACAATAATATGACAACGGAATCCACGGAACATAAGTCCGGATACAATAATCAAATGGGAAAAGACCGGGGTCGCTATAGATCCCAAGATCTAGATTCAAATGAATAACCTAATTGCGTGTAGCGGATGAGTCACTGAAGAGGTAAATCCTTTGGCCATTCCTTTATATAGTAATACCCTGTGAGGGTGGAAGAATAAGCTAATGTTTTTAATGACCTAAGTGATGTGAGTAATCAATCATGGTGTAGTGAGATACCTTATGTTAGTCACCTATGTGAGTGCAAAGTGAGGCCGCTTCTTTAAGAATTGACAAGGCCAATTCTTCAAAAACACTCACTGAACCAGGCTAGTGTTCCAGGGCCATACCAGACACGCCAGTGAGAACAAGAATAATGGTTGGAGTAACTCCTATGTGAGGTCTATTGTCTTGGTTTACACAAACGACGGAATAGTTCAAGACATGACATTCACTAGTCAGCCAGTAAATCCGATAGGCTTTCACCACGAAAGGTTCAAGGCCAACAGCTACCTTTTCTGATGCAGGGTTAGTCTTTGTGCTCTCTCTCCGAGTCTTTGTTGTTAAACATTGCTCATTATTCTTTATTCGCCAATTTTTATTCATGTGGGGGACTATTGAAAAATATGGTTTTTTGGTTTGAGGATTGAATGAAAAATTGTTTCATTAAGTTGGTCTAATGAATGAGAGATTGAGATTGAGAATAATGATTGTGCATACAACATGTGGTGTGGATGTGTGGATGAATGGCCTAATGTTGGAAACCATGTGGTACACATGGTGTGGCCTAATGTTGGAAACCATGTGGCACGCATGGCCTAACCATGACAGATACATCGTTTTGGAAGCCATGAGGTACACATGGCCTTGCCATATATCTTGCCAAAGATGCCTATATAAGGGCATGCTCAACATTGTGAAAATGATTACAAAATAAGCTAAGTTCTCTTCTCCTCTTTTCCCCATTGTATATAAAAGGAAACTATCCTCTTTAGTTGAAGTACAAAAATTTTTGCTCTCATATTATAGTCAATGTACTCCTATAATATATTCTTCCTGTGTGTGAGAGAGTGCTACCACTGTCAGTTTGCCGGAGCTAAGCAGAAGGTGTTTCTACGTTAATAGGTTCTAAACCGTCGTATCCTGGGAGACAGACGCCGACATACCTCCAACACCCACAGTGAGGTGACAAATCTATTTTAAGGAGATTGTGGTATCACATAGGCTTCCATTTGTTTTCTTTACTATCTTATTTAAGTATTTGATTTTGTTAAATATTTCTGTTCATCAAATTGTAGTCTCTAGCATGATTTAGATTCATGATTTCTTGTTATGTAATATAAATTTAATTAATTATGAATCTGTTCATTTTATTTAATTTACACAATTTGTACAACACTGTTAAGTCGCGCAACCTCCAATTCCTTAAGCGCCTTCTGCAAAAACTCCCTCAATTCATCCAAAGTCGGCCCCTTCTTCTCTTCTCCTTCCCCAACTTCTTCCCCCGAACCATTATTCAACTCCGGATTGATTAATTCTTCATTATGGCTTTCAACAAATTCTACATTTCAAGCATTACATCAATGTCAGCTATTGAATCGTTGCCCTAACACCACAACCTAACTACTCCCCTTGATGTCTTAAAGACATTTACAAAGTTACAAATCAAAGATCCACATGAATTATAACCCCACAGATTTGTTATCAAAATCTCTTTTACCAAGTACACTTGAATGGACACTACTGTTAGTGCTAGACACAGTTATTTTCTTCACCTTATTTTTCAGCTATGATTTTTACATCCCCTAATTATCCTTCTTCGTTTTTTAATATATCTATACTATTCTTCTCTCCCATTCTGTAACTATTCTTAGATTATTTGTAATGGCCTATATATCCATGCTACATATTTCAAGCACACTCATGTGAGTGTGCACACCTACAAATATATATGGATTACGATCCTCTCCATTTCATAGTTGTAATGGACGATGTCCATTACTTAATAAACTGCATCAAACAATAGCTCTATGAGGCTTCACCACTAACAAAATGAAATTGAACTATGTCCTGCAACATAATACCATATAATTCTGCTATTTCAATTTCAACACATCTCAATATTCTCAAAATAAAGCATATTTCAACACATCTCAATATTTATTGAAGTTCTTATATTACCTCCAAAAACAATATATATTCGTCATTTCTATTGTATTGGTCATGTATAGTTTACTCATACATAGAGAAAATATGCGACAATTCATGTCATATCCAGTAGTTCTAAAATCCCAGAAAAGTGCGCAGAATTTGTAATCAAAGACTGGGATTTACTTGTAGTGTGGCCCCGCAATAACAAGGTCAAAATATACACCAGTGATTACAAAATCTGAGTCAGAAATTCTGGTTTGGTTTCCTAGACTTTTTGTTTCACATGCCAAGATTTGAATTAGGAAACAGGGAAATTGAACAGGGAAGGTACTGTCATGTGTTTGAAACTAGTTACCAAGCTTTGAACAGGGGAGGTGGGTTGTCATGTGTTTGACGCTAATGAATTCCAAGGTCATATCTCTTATCAAAGGATTACCAAGATGTCCAACTGGGCAATTGAGCATGCCAGGAAAATCAGGGAACTACACATCCATACAAAAGCAGAGTGCCCTGAGGCTTCAATGAATGAATCCATGTTAAACAAAGTCATTCGAAAGCTAAACTGGTTACTCGAATCAACCCCCCACACAATACACCCGGCCTGCAAGAAACAGAGCAATATATATATATATGTGTGTGTGTGTGAATATTAACATCCGAGTTAAAACTTATTCGGTCATTTTGTATGAAAATTCTATTAAGTTACCCGCCATGTAATCTAGTGTCATTCCAAAAATAGCAATACAATACAAAGTAGAGAAGAGACTGAACTTTGATGATTTTCTTAAGTCTTCTGCAAGGATAAGGTCTTCACATCCTGATCTGAATGGCAAAACTTTTGCATCAGTTACAATCACGTCGTCTGGAAGGCCACACTAATGTTATAAATTCCAAGAAAAAGAAAAAAATAACTTCCTAAAACAAGTATATAAAAAAGTGTAATGCTATACAAGCAGAATTTATGTATTTTTTGAAGGAAAAAAAATGTTAATGCACTAGATGGGTTTTCTGTGTAAATGAACCATTGGTCGCCCAAGTGTGAATGTGCGGCTCTTATTGTTGGGACATGGGCGCTCCACGGGCATAGTAATTTTCGAACGAAACAAGGAAACTTCTGACATTAAGTTTCAAAAAGTTTAAAAGCAAACCAAACAAACTCAATGTGCCCATAGCACAACACCTATCAGTGTTTCTTCTTTTAATCTCTTGAAACCAAAACATCGATCAAATCGCTGCATGTAAATAGATAATTACCTACAAGCGTCGCAAACTCCGTTGTGTACCTCAAAATCTGCCTGAACTCTTTTGATGGTATCCCCAAAATGACTTGATATTCATATTCTGATTCACTGATGTCCAAATAATTGTAAGGGTTACCAGGAGTGCGAGGTTCGTTGAACAAAAGAGGCCTCCTTTGATCAGACACTGAAATGCAGTCAAGTTTGAAACATAAGCAATTTCAAGAAGATCAATCATTGAATTTAAATCTAAACATTTTCCAAAAATAAGCCTGTGGGATATTGCAAAAACCTTTAAAACTCAAAGTAAAACAACATCTTCCTGTTCGTCTTTCTGTAATATTGAATTTGCAGTCACAAAATAATAATAATAATAATAATTAATTAAAATAAAGATTTTGTGAACGTCTATGGGTTTTCCGAAACTTTTTGAGAAATCAATCCAATTTAACATAAACAGAAATTTTCATATTTTAACAGATTTCCAAGAACCAATTTGAAACCAACCGTGAACCATCACATAATTGAACATAAATATGGCTTCACGTGTGTGTGTATATATATATATAATAAACACATCACATTATGGTTATGAAATGAAACAAGAAAATGGACTATAAATCTTATCCAATGGTAAGGGGATTTTCAAGAATGAATTCGAGCAAACATAAGCAACCATGTGTCTATACACATATCTATACATATCTATTCTATTATATAAAGCAAGCGTACACCTTATTTCCTATAAATATTGTCACAATTTTTTTTCACTTTTTTTTCCTCGAAGAATACCTTTTACATTGAAATAAGTGCTAAACAACTTTTCTTTTTTGGTTGGCACCGGGTGTCCTAATCAAAGCCCGACTAATCCCCAGAGATGCACAGCCCTCAGCAAGGAGTTTTCCACAAGTGCATGGTTAATTCAAGGGTTTTCCCCATCCGATAACCCCAAGGAATTGTTAGCACCTAAGAAGTTTCAATCTCTAAATCTTGGAGGGAGCACACCCCCAAGACCCAATACCTTGTCACCAGGCCAACCCTTGGGGTTTAAGTGCTAAACAATTTTTCTCATTCATAAAACTATCCAAAATTGTTAAACAGTATTCCCCCCCCCCCCCCCCCCCCCCCAATCTTCAAACCACCAAAAAAATTTTAAAACACAAAATTACAAACGCATTGCATTTGCACCAACTACATATATATGTATGCACATGAAGTCAGAATTCTTGAAGGAGAAACCGAGTATTATAACTGATATTCAAGAATCGATTCATAAAAAATAAGTAATTCAAGAATCAATTAATAAAAAATACATAATTGAACATAACACATGAAAATCGAACGCATCACATATGAGCCACATGAATTACGGTTTTGGGACGAAGAACAGAGCAGAGCGTACCGACCTGAGCGTTGTGATGAGTATTGTTAAAGAAGTTGAAATAGATGAGAGTTGTGTCATGAGAATAATTGGCGGAGACAATGAGGGATTCTAGATCATTGGTAGTAGAGAGTAGAGAGTAGAGAGTAGAGAGCTGAGAAAAGAGAGATCGAGCGATTCAACGCAGTTGTAATTGCAGCGAAATCTATGGAAACTTGAAGAATTGATTTAAAGAAGTGCCATAAACATTCCAGAAACCGATGGAGGTGCCATAAGCTTGAAGAATCTATGGCTCTCATTGATATCTGCAAGAGCGGTGACACGGCTTTCTTCAGTAGGATAGCTTGAATTAGGTGGAACACTAACATCTTCACACACACACACACACACACACAGGGAAAAAAAAAAAAAGATGAAATAAGTTAAAAAAGTATAAATGTTATATTTAAATTATAATTATTTGATTTTTTTTCTCATATAAGTTAAAAAAGTTAAAAAATTTATCACAAATAAAACTTTTTAATTCTAAATTAAAATAGTTAAAAAGTTAACTCAGATCCTAAACCAACCCTCCAAACAGGGTTGGTTTATATGAGAAGTGTTTCTATTAAAGGCTCTGTTTGGATTTTATTTATTTTTTAAAATTAAAATATTTATTTTTGACTGAAAAAGCTAACAATTGAAAAATATATTATAAATTATAAATATATTTTTTGAAATTTGTTTAAAATATAAATTGTCTTTTATAATTTAAAAAATTATAAATATTATTTTGTCCGAATTTTTTTATTTAACAGCAATAAAAAAAATAAAATTTACAACTGCTCTTATATATAATAATAAAATTATATGAATTATTAATTAAAATAAATTTTTGACATCATTTGATTTGATGATTTATTAATAAAATAGACTATTTATTATAAAATTATAAATTTAAATGAACAATATGTAGTTTTCAAAATCACAAAAAACAATATATATTTTAAATAAAACGTTAGAGGTGTACTTATAATTTATCTAAAAATTAAACTAAGGACCCACACAACTTTTCCAACAACAAAAAAATATATATATACTATTTTTCTAACATTTATCCAACATATCATCAGTTTTTTTTAGCAAACAAATTTATCTTAAAAACTAAAGAGTAACAAAAATAATGATAAAAATATAATTACCAAATCAACCCTGGTTTGTTTCAATTGAAAATATTTTTCACAAATTTTATTTATTTATTATTATTATTTTGTATTTGTTTGCATTGCTAAAACTAGTTTGACAATAGTTGTGCTAGTAGTGTGCAGTGACAGTGGTGATATAAGTAGTAGAGGCTGTTAGGTTCTTTGTGTTGGCAATTTCACAAACAAACACGTTTGGGTTGTATTGCTGAGCCTTGTTTTGTTCTTAAACTGCTCGAGCAGTTTATTATTGTTAATTGTTTTTTTACACAAGGTCGGCCCAGTTTCAATATTTTCTGATTGAGCCAACCTTGTCTCCACTTGTTGTAGAATGGTAAATTAGGTCTAGTTCTAAGTGATAGATTGAGGAGATGTTTGGGAATTAAATATAAAAAATCACAAGAAGTTAAATTATTCTTTTTATTTTTTTCATATCTTTTCATGAGAAAGTAAAAAATATATATATATATATATATTAAAAAGGCCAATTCTCAAACAAGTTCTTAATTATTTATAAATTCTCTATAATTCTTGAATGTATCAATAAATTCTAAAATACTTTGTCTCAATATTTTTTGCAAATATTAATAAATGAAAAAAAAGACTAATAAATAATAAGTCTGACCAATAGAATCGGCTCTTAAATCTTCCCTTGTTAGAATGCCCGAATTAGACGTCGAGTCTGAGTATTAGATTCTCATCACATTGACTTCTTTTTTTTTTTTTTTTTTATTTTGTTTTTTTAGAAAATTATTTTTTTTAATTTATCCACCTATTTATAAATTTCATATGGATTGTTCTCTCTCTCCATATCATACTTGGATTGGAAGCCATTTCCCTTCTAATTTTGACGACCCTATACAAAAATATCAAACATTTAATTATGCTAATTTAATTTACTAATTCGCTAATATTCTACCGAATATAATAAATAAAAATAAAAATAATTGAACTATAAACTAAATAAACACAAGTTAAGGATAAATTACATTTTTTCTCATTGAATTATCATTCAATAACACTTTATTCCATCAATTAAAAATTTATATATTTCGCTAAATTTGAATAAATTCTATGAAGGAACTATTGCATAAATATATATAAAATTTGACATGCTTTATACGAGGCATCTCAAATATTATAAAATGAGATTATTCAAGGAAACAACAGTGATAGTCATTGTGCAAACAATTATAATCGTTGACGTGGGTTAGTCAAACGAAGACTTAAAATATAGATTGTCTTTTATGGTTTTAGAAAATAAAAATATTTTTTTGTCTAAATTTTTTATTTAATATAATTAACAAAGTTAATAAAATTATTAACTATTCTCCTATGCAAAATAAAATTATCAGAATTATTAATTGAAATATATTTTTAATATCATTAAAAATTGTTATTTAACTTAATAATTAATTAATTAAAATGATCATTTGTTATACCATTAGAAACTAGCAGTTAACCCATGCAATGCACATGTTATTTTTTTTTAAAATATTTGATGGTACAATGTGTATTATAAAAGAAAATTTTTAATTTTAATTTAAAATTAAAATTAAAGTATAATTTTAATTATTTATTTTAATAATATTGGCCCTATCGTTCTACAAAATTGTTGCTTAAATACTTATATATATATATATATATATTAATTTTAGTTAAATGATTTGTGTATTTTGATAATTTTAGTTCTATCATATTATAAAACTGTAATTATTATATAATAATTTTGTATGATATATATAAATTATAAAATAGTAAAATAAATACTCATTTTAATAGTAAAAATAATACTTAAATTAGAAGAATAATTAGTAACATAAAATTAAAAATAATTTTAATTATTTAATTTTCTTTTATATTTATTTGGAAAATAAAACATGTAGAAATAGAAATTATATAAAATTTATTAAAAAAAATTAAATATAAAAATGTTGTAGTTAGATTATCATATAATGATTTTCTATGATATATATATATATATATATTAAATTATAAGATTGTCAAATAAATACTCTTAATTAAATTAAAATATCAACTATATAAAAGAAATTCAACAACGACTAATCAAGAAAGAATCACGAGTTTTTTTTAAATATTCTAAAAAAAAACAATTTATAGCATTGACCAACTTTTCAAACTATTTGAAAAACTAACCTGTTTTTTAAAATCGCATTTTGAAAATGTAATTTTAAATTAAAATTACATTTTTAACATGTAATTTCACATTGAAATCGCATGTTGAAAATGTAATTTATGATGACATGGATTTCACTTTTTGAAATTGCATTTTTAACATGCGATTTCAATGTGAAATTGCATGTTGAAAATACAATTTCAGTTTCAAAATCGCATTTTCAAAATACGATTTCAAAAACAAGTTAGGTTGCATTTGGTAGAGTTTTGTAATTATGATTTGAGAGTATGAATTGTATTTTGAATTTGTGGTTTGGAATTATGATTTGAGTGTGGAAAAATTGTTTGGTAAAGAGTTTTGAAAATAGTTTTGAAAAGAGTTTTGATTTGAGTGGAAAATTGTTGATGTGACATTTGATATTTGATACAAAAATTTACAACTCATAACCAAACATACAACTCAAAATTATTTTAAAGCACGTAAAAAAATTTTAAAAATTCAGAAAATATTTTTTTTCGATTATATACAAATTAACATATCAATTGCAAAAAAAAAAAAAAAAATCACTATTCCAATCAACCGGGCGGACGACCGACCGGATGACCGGTTAGGCAAAATTTGCAAAAAAAAAAAAAAAAAAAAAATTGAAAAGCGCGCCTAAGACAGAGTTCTCTGTAGAGTTTTGGAAACGTGATTTCAAAACTCCTACCAAACATCATATTCACATGTAGGTGTGGAATCACGTTTTCAAAACACAATCAAATGGAGCCTCCCAAATAGTTTGAAAAGTGGGTTAATTCTCTAAATTTTTTTTTTTTAGAATATTAAAAAAAAAAATCAAAGAATCGCATAACAACAAATAAACCTAAAAAGAAAAAATATTGAAAATATCCAAATGATATATACATCTTAGTATGTGAAGCGATTAATCATCTGTAGTACGATGTTAGAACATAAAAGAACTTACTGTTTAATAATTGAAAAGGTAATTTAAACAGCGAACCCAAACTTTAGAAGTTTCTCGAGAGTATTATTGTTGTGTATATTTTTTCTCAAGTGAGTTGTGATTATATAAAATAATATATGAAATGAAGTATAATTTCATATATAGAATAATTATAAAATTTAAATGACAAATCCATAATATCGAATAATATAAAATTGGTATTAGACATAGAATAATGCACGAGAAAATAAGAAGAAAAAAAAGAAGGCAATTTAGTATTAAAATAAATCCTAATACCTTTGAAAGAATTAAAACGTGAAATGTAAAATTGGTATTGGGTTTGTAAATTATCTCAATTTACCATGAAAAATATATGTAAAAGAAATATTTGTCAAATAGAATCCATATAATATAGGTAAAGTTAGTATAATTTAAATTAGGTTTGAATTTGTATATAACTCTATATGTAATTAGGAAATGACATGCCAATGTGGCTCTCTTAGAAAAAAATAAGCTTTATAATATGCCAACTAAGCGTGGAAAAAATACTACTTTTAATAATATATATATATATATATGATTTGAAAAAGTGAGATGTACTTTTTACAATTACAAGAATAATTTGTATTTTAAATAAAATTATTTATAATTTATCAAAAAAATAATAATAATAATTGAGGTATTAAAGTGTAATTTGCCTTTTTTGAAGTGACTTTGGCAAACTGTAAAGGGTGATTCTAGGGAGCTTCTATTTGCACATCTCTATTCATCTCTTTGCACACATTTAATGATAATTATTTTTATTATAATTTCATTTCCAAGTGAAATTACTATTATGGGCATCAAATAAACACATTCGGAAGTTGAATGTCGAAAAAATAAAAAAAAAATTCATAATTCTAAATCCGAATAAGTTGTTTATTTTCGGAATGCTATTTCCAAGCTAGTTGTTTATTTTCGGAATACTACTTCTGAACCAATTATTTATTGAAAAAGATGTTTATAGAGTGTAATAGGTGTGTGCAGATAGAAGTCCCCATGATTCTACTTACACCACTATTTAATCTCTTTACACCTTCCATCTCATTACATCACTAAAAAATATATAATTCTCGTTATACTTTCAATATATTATCAAAACTAATCCTAAATTAACTATTTCATCTCTTTACACCGCTAATTTTGGTAATATGGTACTAAACAATTTACATTATTCCGGTGTTATGCTGCCGGAAAAAATAGATCTCTCTAGCATTTTGTTGCTATACATTTACAAAGCCACTTTCTTCTAAACAATGATTTTTTTAATTTGTGGTGGGCCTGTTCGATAATACAGCGCTAATTAATTTGAACTACTCCAGTGCCATGTTATCGGACAATATTTTTTTTCCCCAGCATTAT
Source organism: Camellia oleifera (assembly GCA_022316695.1). Classification (NCBI taxonomy): domain Eukaryota; kingdom Viridiplantae; phylum Streptophyta; class Magnoliopsida; order Ericales; family Theaceae; genus Camellia; species Camellia oleifera. The sequence goes on from CM039305.1 coordinate 200,227,992, forward strand.
GTTGCCATCCAATTAGATGATAACAAGAAATTAATTTAGGCTACTTGTGAAGTGTCTGTTCAGTGATACATTGTTACACAAATGGGATTACTCTAGTGTCATGTTGCCAAACTACAATAGAGTTGTCTAGGCCCCCGTCGTTGTACATTGAAAGATTTATTTTTTCCTTGAAGCATCCATAAAAAAATTTATAAATCAAACACGCATCCATAAAATCATACATAAAAAGTAGAGGCTTTTCCCAAAATAAGCCTCTTTTGCATTTTATTTCCCAAACTAGGCCAACTTCTGACGAAATTCCCAAACTAAGCTGAAGCGCCATTCCGATTCGCGCTTTTACTGTGAGGAGGTCAAAATTTGATGAACAGTGTAATCGCTATTCCAATTCACGAGTTTGATTAAGAAAACACTGTTGAAAATAGCGCTTCTAAATAAAACGCTATTCTGAATAGCGCTTCATTTGGGAATGCTGGTTTGTGAAGAAAATGCTATTCCAAATAGCGCCTTCACTGTATATGTAACGAAAACGCTATTCAGAATAGCGCCTTTAGTGCGCACTACAGTTCTGAAGAAAACGCTATTCGCAATGGCGTTTACACTGTACACTCACGCCCAACTTTCATTTCTTTCCTCATTAGCAGATTATTTTTTTATTTTTTATTTTTTTTGTTTGTTGTCATTGTTTTGATGAAAATATGATTCATAAAATTGAAATTGGCTTTACTAAAGCCATTGTCATGTTAAAATATGTTTTTTTTTTCTTTTGTTTTTGAATGCAGGTTTACAATGTGTAATTTATAAATTTTACATAATATGAGAAAAATCTCTTTTCATATATTAATTTTACATACTATTTTTCATATATATAATTTTAAAATCATATTCATTTAGATATTAGGAAGCCAATCATGTTCATTTATTTGGCTTTACTGAAGCCATTCTCATGTTAAATTTTTTATTTTTTCTTTTGTCTTTGTTTTGATTGAGAAAATGTAATTAATAATTTTTTTTCGTCTTTACTGAAGTTATTTTCATGTAATTTTTTTTTTTGTTTATTGTTTTGTGTTTGTTTTGGGTTAGAAGGTGATAATGTAATTAATAATTTTTTTTTGGCTTTACTAAAGTCGTTTTCATGTAAAAAAAATTTTTTCTTTTGTCTTTGTTTTGGGTTAGAATGTGTTATTTAGAAAATTATTTTGGCTTTACGAAAGCCGTTTTCATTTAAACATACACATATATTTATTCTTTTGTCTTTGTTTTGGGTTAGAAGGTGAGAATGTAATTTAGAAAACCAGCTTAGTAAACCAGTTTAGTAAAGCCGTTTTGTACCCGTTTTCATTTAGAAAATTTATTTTTTTGTTTCGTCTTTGTTATGGGTTAGAATGTGATATGCATGCTCTACAATCCGAAGCACACCCACACACTGTGCAGCTCGACGAGCAACGACGAAGGGTGAGACGCGAAGACCACCGCGGAGTAGGCCAAGAAGACGAAGGCCACAGCGAGAGCTCCTAAAATAAATTTTGTCAACATTTTTGTAATAATACTTAATACATAATATACGAAGTCACTAATTTACTAAATACTCATACAGGCATGAAAACAACATAACTGAAGTTGCAAATGTAATAGTTTTCAGTTACATAGGTAGTACAGACATAATTCTCCCACAAAAATACATTCTGGACACCATGAACTGAACACACATTACATACATCCTGGACACCCTGAACTAAACACACAATACATGAACATAACAGTTAGACAGACAAACACCTAATTCATGACCTAATATTGCATATTAATAGTCGTAACATTTGACAGACACAATACATAAACATAAACTTAAACATAAACATAACATAACATAACAGTTATACTTACTCTAACACAGACATTACATATTAATGCAAGTTGTTATATTGCCGAAGTGTAGACATTAACACCTAATTGGCGCTTAAATCGGCAGGTGGCTCAGAGTCTGAACAATCCGAAAGCTCAGCGTCAGAGACAAGTTCAGGATCCTCTATGATACCCTTGATAGCCACAACATTTGGTTCTGTTTTGTTCTTCTGGGCATCCTTCTTAACTATGAGTAGCTGCATATCGCGGGCCAACCTACAACCCATTTGAGAAATCTCACGTTGTAGTCTTTGACATAGTCGATCAACATTATCAGGATCTTCCTTTTGGATCTCAACAAAACGTGCTTTTGGTACCTTCAGTCGTCTTTCCCGACATAATCTTTCCATTTGCACTCGCTCTATAAATAGTGCGGGCCACTTCAGAAGTCTAGCGTTTGCTAAACCATATCCTGTTTGATTATCTGATGGCTCATCCACCAAACCACATGGATCTCGATAGTACTTGGGCATGACAAAGTGTCGCTTCCCAAACCTATCATGATAAGCACAAGAGGCATCTAACAAAGGAAATGGTGTTTCATCTTCAGCATCGCTACTTCCCCTTCCCCCTCCTCGTCGTGAACTTTCACCCCTTTGCAAGTTCCTACCACCTCTGCGATTCCCACTCCCTCCTGTAGCCATGCTAATTTTTTAAAGCAAATAAATGATAATTTTGTAGGGCGAAATGAGTTGTAAGGTTGTGTCTTCACCTTTACTTGTTTATATAGTTGGTTATGAACGGCTTTAGAAAGATGCCTCTGCATGACAATCCGACATATATGAACAAGGTATGAGTTGTCACTAGACTGAAAAAATAGAGAAAAGCAAATACTGTGTACGAAGTCACGTGACTTGAGAATCCATGTACGTATACGGACAAAATAAGGGCATGCTGACTGTAAGGTAAATCAGTGGATTCACTGTTGCCATGTGACTTACTGAATTGAGAAGCCCACATATATCAATAAGAGATGAGTTGTCACTGTAATAAAAAAATACATGACTTGACAATCCATCTGCATATACGGACAAAAAAAGGGCATGCTCACTATAAGGTAAAGCAGTGAATTCACTGTTGCCATGTGACTTTCTGAATTGAGAATCCCAAATATATCAAGTAGAGATGAGTTGTCACTGTAATAAAAAAATCGAGCAAAAAATCGAGAAAACGAAAGCCTGTGCACCAAGTCACATGACTTGACAATCCATCTGCATATACAGACAAAATAAGGACATGCTCACTGTAAGGTAAATCAGTGAATTCACTGTTGCCATGTGACTCTCTAAATTGAGAGTCCCACATATATCAAGTAAAGATGAGTTGTCACTGTAATAAAAAAATACATGACTTGACAATCCATCTGCATATACGGACAAAATAAGGGCATGCTCACTATAAGGTAAAGCAGTGAATTCATTGTTGCCATGTGACTTTCTGAATTGAGAATCCTAAATATATCAAGTAAAGATGAGTTGTTACTGTAATAAAAAAATCGAGCAAAAAATCGAGATAACGAAAGCCTGTGCACCAAGTCACATGACTTGACAATCCATCTGCATATACAGACAAAATAAGGGCATGCTCACTGTAAGGTAAATCAGTGAATTCACTATTGCCATGTGACTTTCTGAATTAAGAATCCCACATATATCAAGTAGAGATGAGTTGTCACTGTAATAAAAAAATCGATCAAAATATCGAGAAAACCAAAGCCTGTGTCACATGACTTCACAAACTTAGTCCCCCAACTGGACCAACCACTTGGGTTTGAGCTTGTTTGTCCAGCTCCCGAAGTTTAGTTTTCTGTCAACCCCCCATTCCTTACCAGAGTCATCATTTTTACTGGACTTCCAAGAATTGGAATGAGACTCTTTCTTCTTTCCTGATGGAGATTGAAATTCTTTACGTAAAGGATCCCTATTTGACGAGGCCCAGTTACGGGAAGCTTTTCACCGACCTACCTGTTATGTTTTATGTGTTATTGAAGGTGGTAGTTCGTTTCACCGAGTTTAGTTTTCTGTCAACCCCTCATTCATTACCGGAGTCATCATTTGTACTGGACTTTCAAGAATTGGAAGGTGACTCTTTCTTCTTTCCTAATGGAGATTGAAATTCTTTGTTAATTAATCCCTATTTCACCAGCCCCAGTTAAGGGAAGCTTTTGACCGAGCTACCTGTTATGTTTTATGTGTTTTAAGTATTCACATAATTGAACATACATTAATCCATTTATTAATCCAGAACATTCATTAACTCATTGCAATTCAATAAAGAAAGTCATGAAGTTCAGGTTCATAAAACAAATACTTGAAATACATCCGTACGTTAGATTAACAACAACATTGTCTTACACTCTAGTAACGAACATATGACACAACATACATACAAACATATATGAAAGATAACGGTGTTTGATTTCTTATTCCTCATCTGACATGTAGTAGTTAGAGAGATATTTTTCATTGTTTAAGACATTATTTCGCTCAGTCATTGTCAAATCTCGGTTGCTTGCTTCTGCCATTTCAGTGGCTAGCTGAAGCATGAATTTTCGACATCTCCGTATCAACATTCTGTTGTTCTCCTTCTTAATTCTGGTAACTGCTATTTCATAGTCACTCACATTTCGTCTAGCCATGGTCAATGAACGACGATGAGGTACCGGTGTCCCAAAGTTACGTAGATCATTATACAATCCTTCTTGCTCCGTTACCCTGAACGCCCATTCTGCTCGGATACCAGCATAATAATCCTTCGGACTTGAGTACTTTTCGCTCTTGTAGTCATACGTAAATGGAGGTAGCAGCCACACTTTCAAATTTCTTTGCCGGCGTGAACTTCCTGTACCTCTTGAAGACATTGTTCAAAAAATAAAAAAGTTAATAACAATAGTAATTGTAGATATGTTACTATTGTTATGACTTCAACAAACATCATTGTCTAGGGTATTTATAGACATCATAGTGGGGGTTAACTAGAGGTGATCTGGTGACGATAATGCGTGTTGGAGCACTATGGAATATGTGATACACGTGATATTATTTTATGTTATTCATTTCATGCAATTTTGAGTACCCGTGCCTTTGTGTACCTGTGATGTAGTCACGGACGTGGTTGTCAGATAAAACAAAATGCAGTGAGTTGTCAAATAAAACAAAATGCAGTGACTTGTCACATCGCCACATGAAACTATTATCTCATGCTATGTTTTATCTCATTTTCACGATTGGAACTTTGCAGCCTATATTTTATCTTATTTTCACTTAATGAATTTCACAGTCATCCCATTTTCATCGTTATTACACAATCGTTCATGATATTTTTTTACCAATATAATAGCATTTTCTACTTTTTTTTCACAGTCGTATTAATGTGACTTAGATGAATTCTTAAATGCATTACTGCATCATTGTATAAAGTCACATGCTCTGATTAAATGTGAGAAAAAAAGTCACAACGTATACAAGCATGGCAAAGTCAGAAAGTCACATGCATTACTACATCACTGCATAAAGTGACATGCATCACTGCATCACTGCACAAAGTCACATGCATCACCGTATTACTGCACAAATTAATAAATACATAAAAGTAAAAATTATTGTAGAAAAAGTGGTTTGCACAATGGGTAGAAAAATATATTGTAGAAAAATGCTGTGTACCTATGATGTAGTCACGGACGTGGTTGTCAGATAAAACTGCTCGGATTGTAGGCCAGAGAATCACAATGCAATCCCTTCATATTCGAGCAGTGAGTTGTCAAATAAAACAAAATGCAGTGAGTTGTCACATCGCCACATGAAACTATTTTGTCATGCTTACTTTTGTAATATAGTAAGTAGTCACTTGGAATTGACGTTTTCAGTACATATAGGTGTTTTAAAAAAATTATAAATTAAATCAACAAATGAAACAACGGCTTTAAAGTAATATTGTTCATAAACAACTATGAAACAGAGTGCAAGTAAATACACAACCGTCCAACTCAGTTAGACCTATAAAACTATCGTTATTTTTTGCACCAAACTAATAAAATGGTCACCTCATATGTAAACACGATTGGAACTTTGCAGCCTATATTTTATCTTATTTACAGTTAATGAACTTCACAGTCATCCCATTTTCATTGTTGTTATACAACCGTCCATCATGTTTTTTTTCACCAACATAATAGCATTTTCTGCTTCTTTTCACAAACGTTTTAATGTGACTTAGATGACTTCTGAATGTGAGGAAAAAACAAAGCATGTAAGTTGCGCTGCAGAAAGTCACATGCATCACGTAATCTGAGGAAGCATCGCAAAGTCAGAAAGTCACATGCATTACTGCATCACTGCATAAAGTGACATGCATCACTGCATCACTGCACAAAGTCACATACATCACCGTGTCACTGCACAAAGTCAGATGCATCACTGCATCGCTGCACAAAGCCACATACCTACCTACTGTGCCCATTGGAATTATGCAATTCATACAAATTTTGAGGGGGTGTCAAAACAAAATAACAACAAATTAATAACCATTACAATACACCTAAAAAGTAAAAAAATTTGTTAAAAAATAACAAATTAATAAATACATAAAAGTAAAAAATATTGTAGAAAAAGTGGTTTGCACAATGGGTAGAAAAATATATTCTAGAAAAATATTTTAATGTGAGGAAAAAATACACTTATTTTGATCATCCCAAACAATCTCTTAATTTTCAACTTCCATTTGAAAGTAAAGTTACATTTTTACAGTAGCCAGGCTGACACCATCTGCGGCACAATAGCCAATGTTACAGGCCCACCTCAAAGTTCATGACTTGACAAAAGTGGAGTCTTGCCAGCCGAATGCACTGTATAAGGTCAGTGGCATGCATGCAATTCATAAAAGTCGAAGTGACAACTCCTATTAAGTTGATGCATAGTTGTTCAGGTCATCAAAGTTGACGTGACAACTCTGATGCATAGTTGTCATAGTTGTTTACAATAATTTCATACATACAGCTACCATGTGTATATATGGTATAAATATCGCATCATACCACAACAAAAGTTTTACAGCTATTTCCAGCGATATCATCATGAGATATACGGTGGTTGATCTATACTCAACAATGGGTCGCTATTGGGTTGCAGATGGAGATGAATTTGAATACCCATTAAATCCAAATTTGCGTTACTCACGTGGCACCGTCAACATCATGAGAGCTGAGTGGGAATTTCGCATAACTTGAGCAAACGTTCTCGTTGAGTTATGTCGTGAAGTTAATATTAAATTTCCTCGCCGGTTAGCCATGCGTATGCCAACTGACACTCCACAGTTGTTGCAAAGGGCATTGCATCGTATCCGCAACGAAGTTAATCGCATGACCCAACGTTTACAAAGGTCCTCACTAATGAAGATCGCAAATGAGTGTGCCGAAGATGGGTTAATGGATGATGTACACCAGTACTACGCGTGGAGCATGGATGTTATGTATGAATCTGATATTGAGATGTCAGATGATGATGATAATGAATGAAATTGTTTGGATGAATGACCAAACCATTTATGTTGTAATGAATTTGTAATGCTTATCCTCGACTTATGAATGAAGATCTTGTATTTCAATTGTTTTTAGGCTTGAACAAACATATTTTTTAGGCATGAACAAACATTTTTTTTATTTTATGTTTTTATGGGTTGTTTAAACATTTTGTTCAAACCAAAAGCGTTTGTAATTCATGTTTTTCTAAAAATAAACAAAAATTAGTTTTTAATTTTTTTGTAGACATAAACCAAAAACATAAACGTTACCAAACGCTACCTTATTTATTTTTATTTTAGAGTTTAGGATTTATAATTTAATTCTTCAAATTTATTTAAACTTCAATTTTAAAAATGGTTCTCAATTTGTAAAATTGAGGACAAATCGTAAATTACTATAAATAATGCACAGACTACAGATAATGAGAGAGAGGTAGAGATATGAAAGAGATTTGTGTGATTCATCAATATAAGTAAGAATAAAAAATTGTGAAATTATAATTGCGAATAAATAAGTATGACACATTTACATCAGCTGTACAAGTTTGATTTACAAAAACCATATCACAACCGCTAATGCCCTGACCTGCCCCCAGTCCCACAACCCCGACTGTGGACCTCCCTCCTCGGTCTCCTGCGGTAGACTCTCTGAATATCTGGCACGCCCTCCCCTGCATGTGGCCGTCCACTGACTGCCTATGGAACCTGTGACTGTGACCCCCCCTCTCATGCATCTGCTGCCCCTGATCCTGTCAGTGCGTGCAGATCGGATACTGCTGTGAGCTGTGAAACTCCCTCATCTGGTGCAACTGTGTCACGATCTGCAGCTGGACCTCGACCTCTGCCTCTGCCTGTACCCCGACCTCGGCCGCGACGTCCTCCACGACCATAACCTCGGCCTCTCCCTCGCACTCTGGGGGGGGGGCTCAATATCGGCCTCATTGTCAATATGGGAGATGTCAGTGAGAACTACATCATGTGTACTCATGGGCGCGCTCGAAGTACTCCCCAGAAAAGCAGGCGGTAACTGGGTGGATGGGGTAACAACATCATGCATGAACCGGGGCGCGGTCGAAGTACTCCCCAGAAAAGCAGGTGGTAACTGGGTGGGTGGGGTAACAACATCATGCATGAACCGAGGCGGTGTCCAATCAGGGTCAGGGTCAGCATGCTGGGTAAGATGTACGTGTGGGGAATGTGGAGAAATGTATGGGGTATCATGCGGTGGGGTGACTGAAGTCCAATGACATGCTGTGGCTGGCGCTGAAGTGGGAGGCACTGACGTGGACGGGACTGATGTGTCTGGAGCAGCTACTGCACTGTGTACACCGTAGTCCCCAAAATGCAGACGATCTACCCAATGGGTATGCTGGATCCCCTCGTACAATAACTCTCGGATCTCTGCAAGGGCCTGCAAACCAAGCTGTCCATCACGTCTGAAAATGGCATCCTCAGCCAAGTGATATGACCTCCCAACTCGAACCACCTGAACAAAAAATCAGATATATTAGGCTATAGTTCACTGCAAATAATCGGAAATGATATTAACAATTATCTGACACATACTATGATACTCACCAATGCCTCCAGAGAAGGCCCAACTCCTTGATATCCGGCCTCAGACAGGTGGCTCGGATTACCGACAAGTAGGTGTGTATGTCGCCGATACCACAACATGTAAGGGTCGGGAGAGGGGAGGACCCCATCGCTCCAATCAGCCTGTACAACAGTGTCGCGATGAGCATCCCACAACTGTATGTATCGCATATGATGCACACTCCAGTCAGTGCTGGCTCGGCCATGTCTATCAGTCGCATGCAACCGCCACTCGGTGTCACACCGATCTGGCACGGACTGGACCCGACCAAACTATCGGAGGACACGATCAGGGAGATGCCACTCAACCACGTCAAAACAAATGAGTGGCACTCTCGCTATCCATATCTCCTCACCTAGTCGGCAATAGTCTGGGAACGTATCGAGGACCTCAACATAAGGCTGCCAGATAAACTACAATAACGACAAGTGTATTAAAAATCACTCATGAAAATATATACTCCATATGACAATTAAAATTTAGGTATTTAAATTTGTTACCTCGCCGTCTATCATCCGGTCAAGCTGGTCTCTATACACGACGACTACGTGGGTCGAGACGACCTCGTGCCCCATGTCAACCCTCCACCGGCTACCTCGAGGTCCGGCTGGCAACTGCATGTCTCCCTGGCCGATGGGAACCTCACTAGGAGCAAGCAGTTGCCGCCTAGATGGGGCAATGCGAATCAATCTCTCTCACGTCCAAATCTGCAATAGTTTGAACGCAATTACAATACTAATATATGCCATACAATATGAATTGACATGTAATAAAATTCTTACTAACCTATAGCAAGACAAGGGGTCCTCCGATCTAATTCGCACCCACCTGAGCTGCTTGACATAGCATCCTATACAAGCATGCCAAAACGGCGGCGCCCCAGCTGTACTGGCCGATCATGTCAATATCTCTCAATAGTGGCAAGTACATCAGCTTGAGCATGTTCTGTGACTTATCAGGGAGAAGTACCCCCCCAATAAGCCACAGAATATATGTTCGGGCATGCTGATGTACTAACTCATCTGGAGCATGATCTGGAAGATGGCCCTGAAACTGCTCGGACAGCCACCTCACCCTCACTCTACCTGCCTGTAAGTCTGCAGGTGTAGGTGCTACTCCCAATAACTCAGCACATAGGGCTATCCACTGCTCCCTCGGCAATGATGGGTCAGGTCCAGTAACTGCTCGCCCATCAATCCGCAGACCGTATAGGACAGATACGTCATGCAATGTGACGGTGGCCTCACCGGTCGGGAAATGAAAAGTGTGAGTCTCTGTGCGCCACCTCTCGACGAGAGCAGTAATGAGTGGGTGGTCCAGTCTGATATGGCCTATACGATATATACCATAGAATCCCGCGCGTAGTAGACACTGCAAGACTCTGTGGTCTAATGGATGCTCCCACAGGCCGGAATCTCCCCGCTGGCATGCCAACACGGTGCGTGCCTGGTCCTGCATAACAGAATGAGTAGTTAAAATTTTAGCATTAGCACGTGATATAAAATAAAATGTAGGGTATTTTCATTGTAAGCGTAAAGTCCAACAAACGTTATTGCATACCGGATCGTCCCATATATTGTCAGCCCGATGTGACTGACTCAAAAGTGGGACCTCATCAGGTAGATGTGCCATGAAGCCTGTACAGTTGACAAACAAATACATTTTTAAAAACTGTATTGGTGAGCATGTAATTTAACTATAACAATTAAACTCAAATTATTCTGTACATGACGACTTGAAAAACAAATGTGGTCCATTATTTTAAAAGTATCAATTTGTGTGCCATTAACATGAAAGCAATTCACTAAATTCTAAATTTTGCATATTATGTGCGATTAAATATGATAACCAATTCAACAGAACCTATCGTTATCTATGCTGTAACTAATATAGAAATCTTTTACAAAATCATTTTACGGTCTTAGTTACATAAGCTTAATAATGACCAGTAACATGTGGATAGTTTTCGTACATAAGTACATGCGAAAAGAATGGAATGAGAATTTTTTTTCCAAACCTTCATTATTGATTTTGGCATATTTGACAAAATTTCATTATTGATTTTGGCATATTTAACAAAACTTCATTACAATTATGGCATATTTGACAAAACTTCATTATTGATTTTGTAATGTTTTTTTTTTTTTTTTTTTTTTTTGTCAATAAAGTATCAAATTTGTAAATTACGTACATCTGATTCAGAAATTGTAAATGTACAAAATGCTTGCATCAGTCGAAATATTAAAATCTTCAAATGGTAGAAGAACTATATAGCGACCCCGGTCTTTTCCCATTTGATTATTGTATCCGGACTTATGTTCCGTGGATTCCGTTGTCATATTGTTGTTGATGTTGTCCTTTATTTCTTCAGTTGTGAGTTATGGGATTTGTTGGGCAGGTTGATTACAGGTTGGTTGGGTTTAGAAACCAAGTGTTGATGTCCAGTTTTCTGCTTGGTCGCTCGAGCGAGCTTCTCTTCGCTCGAGCGAGGCTTTTGTTTTTGGTCCGTCGCTCGAGCGAGCCTTTCTTGGCTCGAGCGAGGATTGCGTCCAGTACTTGACTTGAGAGCAGTGTTCGCTAGCACGAGCGAGCTTATCTTCGCTCGAGCGAACTGTTTTGTTCTTCGCTCGAGCGAGCCTTTCTTGGCCCGAGCGAGGATTTTCTGTGTCTGGTCGCTCGAGCGACCGGGTCTTCGCTCGAGCGAGCCTATTTTGTTTAAATACGCAGCAGCGTGTTCCAGATCATATTTTCAGCCTTTTTCAGTTTATGAAACCCTAGGTTACGAGTTCTCTCTCTCCCAACTCACCTTCTCTCCTAGGATTGATCTATCTAGAGTGGATTTCTACCCTAGTTCCTTCACAAATAAGATAGAGGAGAGTGAGGGCTTTCATTTAATCTGAGCAATTGTTGGTTTGGAGCACTTTGAAGTTTGGGCATCGTCTTCATCTTCCCTCTTTTTGAGTTATTTCTTCGAGGTAGGGATTTCCTACTCCACTTATACGTTTTAATCCTAAGTGGTGGTATTTTGGTATGTGGGGGTAGTTTGGGAATTTTGGGAGAAACCTTAGGGTTTGTCATAGATTAATTTATATAATTAATTTAAGGGAAAATTGTGATATTGGGTTTAATTCATGAGATTGGGGAACTTAGTGATTTAACTATGTAATTGGGTAGTTTAAATACTTACCTATGAGAATGATGAAATTTCATTGTGTTATATTTATTTCTTGTTTAGAAATAATTTGAAAAATCTAGAAACCTCCTAGATGTTGATTTGTGATTATGTATCAATTTTAAGCAGAATATAACAATCCCAATCAAACAATCAAGAGAAAGAGACACAAAGATTTTACGTGGAAAAACCACAATTGGACACCTTCCAATTGTGATAAAAAAACCACGGGCAACAGCCACAAGAACAATCCACTAAGAAGATATAAAGGAATTACACAGGTATCACTCTCAATTATCTAGCGAATTCACAACGCCTAATTGAACCAACCTCCATGTGCCTCTTCTAACCCCATCTTCAGCATGGAATTGTCTTTCTGATGAGCCACTCCGGATTCCCTTCAAAGCTTCAGGCTCGAATTCTTCAGAATTCACAACTGAAGAACAACTCTCTCTTTTGTGTATAACAAACAAACCTTTGATGTACTCTCTTTAAACCATGAGTTAAATACTCAATAAAACATCAAAGAAAATAACAAAATATCTCCAGATATAAACCTTTAAAAACCAAAAAGATGATCTGGAGGACTTCAATCAATCAATCAATGAGTAGTCTAGTTTTGGGAGAAAACCAACTACTTATAGAAAATCCAATGCAATCCTAGTTGGGAAAGACAACCAACTTCTTGTTTGTAGAAAACCAACTTTTTGCAGAACTCCAAAGTAATCCCACTTCTTATAGAAACCCAAAATAAACCTTGCTTCAGAAGAAAACCAACTCCATAATGAATCTGGAAATCTGGGATCGCGCGGTCCGCTCGAGCGTCGGTATTCCCGCTCGAGCGGAGACTTCAAATCTTGTGATTTCATATAGGCTCCCCGCTCGAGCGTCCGTTTCCCCGATCGAGCGGAGAATCACACCTTCCAGTATTTTCAGGTAAAACTGAGATACTGTGAGCTTGCAAACCCCGCTCGAGCGCCCATTTTCCCACTCGAGCGGGAAGGCCAAAACTGGAAAATCTTGAAAAGTATAACATGAACGAACAGGCAACTTTGAATGCATTTTTGCATTTTGCTTCTGCCGCGAGCTGACCGGGCAGCTCGACCCCCGTAATAATCAGCGAAGTGGCAATCTTGAAAGCATTGACATCACAAACTTTTCTGCAAGGCTTGATTCGGGTTTGGATTCGTATCTAATAAACTCAAGGCCTCGCTGAAATAAAAAGTGCGAAAATAAATACATCTGAAAGGAGTTTTGTCAAACGGGGTTGCCAAGAATAAAAACCTAACAATCTCCCCCTTTGGCAATGCCGTGACAAAACACATCTAACAAATAAAATTCTAATCACCCCAACCCATTACAGCCAACAAAAACAAACTTCTTTCTCAAAGTCATGATCTCTGCAAAACAACTATCAGTGCCACAATCTCCAAAACAAATATTAGTCCCACAAGAGTATATGAAAAACAATATAAGACTATCTTGAAACATGAGATGAAAAACATGAATAACATGCAGATGCAACTTTGGAGATTTTAAGAACATGTAGCATAAAAACATGAAATCCTAAGACACATGAAAAACAACTTTCTCAAGCAACCAAAGCAAGATTATTAACCAACAAAAGTCAAGATGAACCAAACTCCCCCTCACTAAAAACAAAGAACAAGAACAAACTGACAAAAATAATATGGTGAAGCAAGCAAGGAATTTCAAATTTGTACCTTGAAACACACAAAATTATCCAAGAAGCACAATTACTTGAAAACACAATGTGCACAGCCTCTAGAAAATTCCTCATAAAAGAAAGTGATGCATTATATGAAAAGCATAGATCCCATGATAAAAGTGTGTGTGTGACTCTTGGAGTTCGACAAACACAAGATTCAAATCCTAGTAGTGATATGAAAGTTGGACCTCCGACAAGAGAATCTAAGCACAACTAAGGAAAGTCAAACCACTAGGAATCAAGGGGTATTTGGTGAGTAAAGGCGGAGGCTCCCCCTCAATCAATGAATCCTTTATTTTTTTTTTCACATCTTTTTCTTGTCTTTCTTTTGCACATTTTTTTTTCTTTTGCACATTTTTTTTTTCCTTTCTTTTGCATATTCTTTCTTTCTTTTGCACATTCATTGGCAGCTGACACGCTCAAGAGTATGGAAACCGAACCAGAGAAGCATGGATATAATAAGGATGGCCTGGTTGGTGACTCTGAGGTAGCCTTTTCCTCATGTCTGGATTACAAAGAACAGAGGGGAAAGCCGTGGAGATGCAAAAGATGGAAGGTGGTTAAGAGACTCAACATCACCCATGATATGCTAGTATAGGTCAATTCCTCTAGAAAAGCAAAAGATATCATGCCAGAAGTCCATGGAAAAAATAATCACTAAAGCGGAAGACTCCAATATTTGCTAATCCAAGAGTGTGTACAAAATGAGACATACTAATCAAAGAACACACACTCCAAAATGAGTAATGACCACAGAAAGCACACATATATTAACATGTAATGGATATTCTCATCAATTCCAATATGCACTAAGGACCACTCAAAAATTTCAAGCTTGCAAAACCATACAAGAAAATCTTTTTGGATTTTTTTTTTTTTTTAAATCTTTTTCTAAACAAAGCAAGAAAGAAAAAAAAAAACAAACAAACAATCACATATTTTTTATTAAAAAAAACTAAAACACATAAACAAAAACCCAAAAACAAATAAACAAATTAACACAAGTCAAGTTTTCTCACCCAAATCTTTTTGGTCTTAACAAAATCAGGTTTAGCGGTCTTGGTAAATGTCATGGTGTTGTGAACACCCTCATGAATATTGGTATTCCGCCTAGACAAGTAAGGTTGTCTCCTAACCCAAAAAGTATTCGAATTTCTACCCTTTTGAGACACTCTCCCATGCAATTTATAACAATAAGGGCGAATATGGCCATGCATACCACAATGATGACAAATAAAAACAGGATATACCTTCTTTTCTTTTACCTTACCAACTCTAGGGAGTTTGAGAAGTCTTTCCTCTTGTTGAATCTTTTGTCCTCCCTTTCCTTGAGTTCTTGTATCATGAGATGTGGAAGCACTCTGTTATTGCTTTTTCTTACCTCCAAAGCCAATGCCACTCTTGTAAGAACAGATTTGTTGAGACCCAATGATATCCTCCAAAGTTTTTGATCCTTTGTTCCAAAGACCAATGGTAACCATGGCACACTTGAGCTCTTCCTCTTTCTTGATCATTAGTTCTTCCAAGGCAACTTGTGACATCTCGAGAGATTCAATCTTTTCTTCATACATGGCATGAGTTTCCTGTAGCTCATTCCTCTCTGTCTCACAAGTCAACAGTTTTGCACAAAGAACTTGTTGATCATCAGCTATCTTGATGGCATTGATCCTAGCCTCGGAAATCTCCTCCTTAAGTTTGACATTCTCACATTCACATGCTTTGAGTTTCTTTGTGAGTTTGTCATTCAATTTGAATAAATTAAGAGACTCCTTATATAGCTTTTCATAGGCTTGCTCAAGCTCTTCATGATCACTCTCCGAAGATTCATCATCAGAGGTATTCTCAACTGACCTCTTCGAAGACTCTGTTTGTCCTTCAGCTTCAGAAGCCGCTGTGAAAGCAAGGAATTGTTTATGTCCCTCTTCACTTAGATCTTCGTTGTCACTTTCATCTCCATTAGATTCTGATTCATCATCCCAAGTGATAGCGAGGGCTTTCTTCTTCCTCAAACGAGTGGGGCATTCTAAAGCAAAGTGGCCAAATCCTTGGCACTCATAGCATTGGACGCTTTCAGAGTTCCCTTGTATCTTTCCTTTCTCCTTCTTGGCTATAGAATTAATTTTGACTTTATCTTTGCCTTTGGATTTATGAGTATGAGTAGATTCCAAAAGATTAGGATTTTTATTCAAAAAAGATTTTTTAAATTGTTTAACAAAAGCAGCCATAATCTTGGAATCTATCTCACAATCCTCATCAGAATCCTCAACCACTTTATGAGCACTACTAAAAGCAAGATCTTTTTGTTTCTTTTTGAAATTTCTATGTGTCTCATAAGTTTGAAGATTTCCAACCAACTGATCTAGCTTGAGGTTGTCAACATCTTGAGCCTCCTCAATAGCCGTAACTTTTGGTTGGAACCGATCGGGCAAGGAACTCAAAATTTTTCCCACAACTTTGGATTCTGGTATTTTTTCACTTAAATTAAAGCTGGAATTTACAATGTCACTCAACTTCGCATAAAATTCATCAAAGGTCTCACTATCTTTCATAGAAAGGTTTTCGAAACTAGATGTGAGCCTTTGAAGTTTTGATCGTTTAACAGAAGGAGTGCCCTCATGAATAGTTTGTAAGATATCCCAAGCCTCTTTTGCGACTTCACAATTACAGATACGACTAAACTCTTCAGGTGTGACAGCGCAAAAGAGAGAATTGATAGCTTTACTATTCCAACTACTATTTTGGTAATCAATTGTGTCCCACTTATCAATTGGTTTGGGGAAAGTTACTCCATCAACAGTAATTGTTGGTTCAGTCCACCCATTCATGACGGATTGCCAAACTTTTTCATCAATAGATTTTAAAAAAGATCTCATCCGAGCTTTCAAAAAAGAATAATTGGATCCGTCAAGTAGGGGTGGTCGAACCATAGAATTTCCCTCACGAATTGAATCCATTATCACAAATCAAACAAGATCTCGTTCTAAAAAATTTTTTAAAAAAAATAGAGCGTTCAAAAAGAATTTTTTTTTTTTAAAATAGAACGACCCGCTCTGATACCAATTGAAAAATCTAGAAACCTCCTAGATGTTGATTTGTGATTATGTATCAATTTTAAGCAGAATATAACAATCCCAATCAAACAATCAAGAGAAAGAGACACAAAGATTTTACGTGAAAAAACCATAATTGGACACCTTCCAATTGTGATAAAAAAACCACGGGCAACAGCCACAAGAACAATCCACTAAGAAGATGTAAAGGAATTACACAGGTATCACTCTCAATTATCTAGCGAATTCACAACGCCTAATTGAACCAACCTCTATGTGCCTCTTCTAACCCCATCTTCAGCACGGAATTGTCTTTCTGATGAGCCACTCCGGATTCCCTCCAAAACTTCAGGCTCGAATTCTTCAGAATTCACAACTGAAGAACAACTCTCTCTTTTGTGTATAACAAACAAACCTTTGATGTACTCTCTTTAAACCATGAGTTAAATACTCAATAAAACATCAAAGAAAATAACAAAATATCTCCAGATATAAACCTTTAAGAACCAAAAAGATGATCTGGAGGACTTCAATCAATCAATCAATGAGTAGTCTAGTTTTGGGAGAAAACCAACTACTTATAGAAAATCCAATGCAATCCTAGTTGGGAAAGACAACCAACTTCTTGTTTGTAGAAAACCAACTTTTTGCAGAACTCCAAAGTAATCCCACTTCTTATAGAAACCCAAAATAAACCTTGTTTCAGAAGAAAACCAACTCCATAATGAATCTGGAAATCTGGGATCGCGCGGTCCGCTCGAGCATCGGTATTCCCGCTCGAGCGGAGACTTCAAATCTTGTGATTTCATATAGGCTCCCCGCTCGAGCGTCCGTTTCCCCGATCGAGCGGAGAATCACACCTTCCAGTATTTTCAGGTAAAACTGAGATACTGTGAGCTTGCAAACCCCGCTCGAGCGCCCATTTCCCCGCTCGAGCGGGAAGGCCAAAACTGGAAAATCTTGAAAAGTATAACATGAACGGACAGGCAACTTTGAATGCATTTTTGCATTTTGCTTCTGCCGCGAGCTGACCGGGCAGCTCGACCCCCGTAATAATCAGCGAAGTGGCAATCTTGAAAGCATTGACATCACAAACTTTTCTGCAAGGCTTGATTCGGGTTTGGATTCGTATCTAATAAACTCAAGGCCTCGCTGAAATAAAAAGTGCGAAAATAAATACATCTGAAAGGAGTTTTGTCAAACGGGGTTGCCAAGAATAAAAACCTAACATAATTGTTTTGGGCTATCGGTGGAGGATAGCCATTGATTGTTGTAGACCTTGCATGCGGCTTAGGTATAACTGAAATTGAGTCATTTATTTGACTGTTGAATTAATACAGAATATTCGTGTATTGATTATGTGTTGTGTATGTCAAGTATTGATTATGTTGCATATGCATTCGGTTTTGGAGGAGATAGGGGATGAACTCCACGGTTTAGGGGAAGATAGGGGATGGACCTCTAAACCGGATTTGTTGGGAGGAGATAGGGGATGGACTCCAGTAGCATCACATATGTGGGTGCTTATTGATAATAGAAATATTTCTATTAGTTGTTGATATGATACATCACCACCATGTGTATCAGTAGGGAAGTATGGAAGTGGATTTGATTGAGATTGTTATAACACCAGCATGTGTGTTTATTTTGTTATAAGAAAGGTTCAACCTGATCTGTTATCCTTGTTGAGTTGTTTGGCCAGGTTCTGAGCCATGTCTGTATAAATGGAAGGTGTATTGTGTCATAGACCATGTGTCATAGACAATGTAGACATTCGTGTCATAAAATTTTAAATTGATTACCTTGTGTTAACCATGTATCGGGTGCTACTGCTTTAGTTAATTCTTATGCTTGGTTTAGTATTTCTCTACTGGGCTGTGGCTCACCCTATATGGGAACTTCATTTTCAGGTTCAGGTGGTTCACTACCTCCAAAGACTTAGCTTGTGAGAATTTGGACTTGAAGACTTGTTTTATATGTTTTATTTGTTTTATTTGAACTATGTAAACATTCAAGCCTAGGGCTTTATTTGTTTTGAGTTAGAACTCATGGAATTGTGTCCAAGTGTTGGCTTGGCAAGATGTAAGCCCGTAGGGCATTTATTTTGATGTTTTATTTCGTAATACTCTGATGAATGAAATAATATAATGTTTTCTTTTAATAATGTATGTTATGTTTTATATTTAATGGGCTAAATTTCGAGGGCGTTACAAACTATGTGATTTTAACTAGAATTTGGTAATAGACATTTTCAATCAAGTACAGAATAAAAAACATAGGCCTATGTGGTATAGTTAAATGTTTTTGCATTGTCATTTAGTTTAATTTATTTGTTTAGTATGTTAGTTGTAAATTTTGTGAAGGAAATCAAACAATTACAATATATAAAGAATTACAAAATATAAATGATCTATTACAAATAAAAAATGATCTATTTAAATGTACGAGCCCGTTTACAAATAATGAATTACAAAAGAAAAGAAAATGATCTATTACAAATAAAGAATTAAAAAATGATCTATTACAATATGTAAGTATCACATAGTCTTCATCGACCAAGTCGCGCCGGACATGTTCGCCTGTCATGACCTGTCTGCTGGCACTCACTGCAACGAGCGGTCAAACGCCTATCTGATATGTCCATCTCATTCGGAATACGAGACATAGATGCACGACCCCGTTTTACTTCTCGCAGACGCAGTACATTAGGCATTAAGGTCCACTGCGGATCAGCCCAATAATCTTGATGCGGTATTGGATTGAATTTAGTTTCCCAAACCCTCATGTATACAGGAAGCCTATATACTAGATCAACGTACTCGAATGGATTGTCCCCGCATTCAGACATTACAGCGAGCATATGAGAACATGGATAGTGTCATATCTCATATTTCCCACAACTGCACGTGGGTTGATTCATCCGCACAATTTGTGTATTGCGACCTCGTCCATGGCGAA
Organism: Camellia oleifera; assembly: GCA_022316695.1. Lineage (NCBI taxonomy): Eukaryota > Viridiplantae > Streptophyta > Magnoliopsida > Ericales > Theaceae > Camellia > Camellia oleifera. The sequence goes on from CM039305.1 coordinate 200,247,917, forward strand.
AAGATGTTTGCACCTTAAACACGCGGTGTGGCCTATCAGAAAATTGTAATAGAAACTAATCAAGTTCATGTTTTTAGGTGTACTTAAGTTGACAACATAATAACAACAATTTAGTTTATATTACAAACTAACCTGTCATATGAGATCAACCTGAAAGTATTTGCCCTTGCGATGCTATCCTCAATAGTTTTTTGCATCTCTCTAGGGTATTGGAACTCATTTCGTACATCTGTTTCAGCTTGGGCTCCCATTTCGTCAAAATATTTTACGAGCCGCCGAAATGTGAATTCAACCATAGCTGAGATAGGTAAGTTCCTTGCACCTTTCAAGACGCTATTGAAGCACTTTGCATCATTGCTGGTCAATACCCCCCACCAATGTCCACCGTCATACGAAAGGGCCCACTCCTCAGGATTCATCTTGTAAACCCAATTGATGGCTTCTTGGTCAATAGCCTGTATTTGTTGTAAGTAACCATTACACTTCCGTCGTTGATGAGCACTCCCTGCTTTCCATATAGAAGTTGTTTCAGCTCCTTATTTTTGAACTTATTGTTAAAGTTACTACAAACATGACGAAGGCAGTGCCGATGATATCCAACAAATTGGAGCGACAGATTCAGCCAATGCCGCCTCACAGCAGCTAAAATAGTCTCAGCTCGATCAGATATCAAAGTCACTCCTTGTCGGTCCATGACAATATGTTCCTTGATATTTGAAATGAAGAACGACCAAGACTCCAAACTCTCCCTGTCGACAACAGCGAATGCAAGCGGTAATATTTTCCCATTAGCAGTGACAATTGTTGCTACAAGCAACACACCAGTGTATTTCCCGTATAAGAATGTACCATCAATGGTTATAACAGGCCTACAATGTCTGAATCCATCGATGACGGGTTTGAAAGACCAGAAAACAAAGTGAAATACGGGCATAATGGTTGTATTTCCGGTATATCTATGCTTCCATTGCACGATGGTGCCAGGATTAGATGTTTGTAATGCATACATAAATTTAGGCAACATCTTATATGATTCATCCCAATCCCCGAATACCATTCTAATTGCCTTTGCCCTTGCATGCCACGCCTTCTTGTATGATATACTATAGTTCATGGTCTTTTTTATATCTTCGATGACATTCTTAATGGGCATATCAGGTTCATTCTGCATACGACAATACCTATGAATCAGATTATTATTGTGTGAACACTTTAAACAAACAAATATATATATAAATGTAAACATTTATTTTGTATACTCACCGTAACTTGTCCCAAAAGATGAGAAGCAATGTAACTAGAGCTAATATTTGTGTGGTCCCTGTTCATTCATGGGTATAAACAATGGTGAGGACCCCTGTACTGCTTTATTTCAAAAAGACCATGTATCCTACTAAGAGATGCACGCAACCACCATCTACAATCGTGCTTGGAAGCACACACCCAAACGTCTCGCTTGGAGGTTACGACTTTATACTCTCGATTATTTGTTGCATGGTACAATTTCACAGCATGTACGAGTTGCTTCTTATCAACGAAAACCATCCCTTTGTCCAACTCTGGATTTTCAGCATTCCAGATTCGGTTACGGGGAATGACATTGCAGTTACTAATGTCAAAATCACCACCCGTGTGAATGTTGTCATAGAAAGGGATTTCAGGTCTAGATGGAATGGGGCCATCCTGAATATCAACGGGAGTGTCGGCATCATCTTCTTCATCATCATCATCGTCTGATCCGCCCAATAAATTTTCTTCATCACACATTTCATCCTCATCATTGTCTAGGGCGACATCAGGACCGTACATGTCACTGTCAGGAAATTGCATAGAAGTAACCGTTTCAGCCATATTACCAGCAACTTCAACTGGAGTGGTATGATGGCTGTAGGTGGGCACATCTTCGGTGTCATTGTGAAATTCAGTCTCGTATCCACCACGTGAACTTGATTCTCCACCATGGCCATGAAATGGCTGTTGTATGTAGCCAGCTGCGTAACATTCATTTGATTCATACATAGGAGACTGAAACGCTGTCGTGTCAATCCCATGTGTCAGCAAGGTAGTGAACGGATGAGGATCCATCTGTGTTATATTCGGAAGATTGTGTACAACCTCTTTCTCAATGTACACTTCCAAACAATTTGGTGGTTGGAAACTTCCACCGATACTTAATATGGTGTTCAACGCCTCATCGTCATTTATCGGTAATATTTTGTATTTGCTGGTTGCTTGCCACTGGCGATAAGGATATCTACATTTGAAGATTAATCGGACAGTTTCCCCGTAACTTGCCACCTTGGGCATAAACATCTCCTCCAAATTGACAAGTGTGGTGCCAAGTTGCACCCCATATATCCCTTTCGGCTCAGCATCATATGACACACCTTCATCAGGATCCCGAATTATATTTCCCCCCCCCCCCAGTAGAAGATAATTGGAACAGTTGCCATATACTTGCTTCAATGAAACAATAAACATTAAAATATCAACAATATACATATATCGAATTCTACTTATAAAATAAACATTAAAAGAAAAACAATAAATTTTCCAGAAGTCACATTTATATCATAACTGACATTTTCCTATCAAAATCAACCCTCTCATTTTTTGTCAATTTATATTTTCCGGGGTTGAAGGAACTGTAGAGGTGAAACATTAATTCAATTTATATTTTGTCAGCTGTATATTTGTGTCTCAATGTGATTGTTACTGTTTATTTTCTCATTTTTCTCACTTATTTTTATTCGTATAAAACAACAGCTGAGATTTCATCTGTACGGGGAGTTTTGTAGATAATTAAATATTTCTAAGGTTGAGTTGAAAGAACGCGATTGATTTGGACAATATAAAATAGAGGTTGCAAACATTGTTATTAATTTTTTTAAAATGGTGATCCAATTCTTCAGATTTATGGACAATATAAGTTAATTTGATTTGCTCAAACTTGTGCCATTAGGGACCTTAATGACAAAGTTATTTCTATGTTCACTAGTAACCCTCGTCTACTTTGTAGAGGTCATAGAGAGAATTAAAACAAAAAGCTCATTTAGGATCGTTCTGAAAAGTAAGAAAAAAAATTTAATTTATTAACTCCTTTTTTTTCTTAAACATATAAAAACAAAAAAATTATTAGAGAGATAATTTATAATGGCAAAAAATTAGACAGAATTGAATTGAAGTTGGTGGTTAAATGTATGGACTAAATTTTGGATAGTTATCCATGAGTCATCTACGGGGCCAGCCGTACCAATTATTTGGTATTACGAAACGCAGGCTTACCCATGAAAGTGCGATTTTTTTTTTCTTTTCCTTCTTACCTACGAAATTGCTATGGACTATTAATTAAAATACTTTAAGACTCTTTTCATGCATATACTATAACTAGTCTAATAATGACTTCTAATTATCTGAATTGAAAATTAGAAATTATTAAAACATAATGTTTAGATTTTCCTTTTCAATGGTGGTGGACAGTCACAAAGCGGAAGTGGCGATAAGTCACTTCGTTCAATACCCATTTCAAAAACTTTTTCAGATTTTCTTAAGTTGTCTGAGCAAATTTAAATTTGTACTATAATGCTATTATATGTATTACAAATTCAGCTCATTAAATTTTTTAATCATATTCTGGGTCCCTGTCCCCAAATATAGTGAAATATGGGCTAACTTTTGGATAATTATCCATGAGTCATCTATGGGGCCATCCGTACCAATTATTTGGTATTACGAAACGCAGGCTTACCCATGAAAGTGCGATTTTTTTTTTCTTTTCCTTCTTACCTACGAAATTGCTATGGACTATTAATTAAAATAGTTTAAGACTCTTTTCATGCATATACTATAACTAGTCTAATAATGACTTCTAATTATCTGAATTGAAAATTAGAAATTATTAAATCATAATGTTTAGATTTTCCTTTTCAATGGTGGTGGACAGTCACAAAGCGGAAATGGCGATAAGTCACTTCGTTCAATACCCATTTCAAAAACTTTTTCAGATTTTTTTAAGTTGTCTGAGCAAATTTAAATTTGTACTATAATGGTATTATATGTATTACAAATTCAGCTCATTAAATTTTTTAATCATATTCTGGGTCCCTGTCCCCAAATACAGTGAAATATGGGCTAACTTTTGGATAATTATCCATGAGTCATCTATGGGGCCATCCGTACCAATTATTTGGTATTACGAAACGCAGGCTTACCCATGAAAGTGCGATTTTTTTTTTTCTTTTCCTTCTTACCTACGAAATTGCTATGAACTATTAATTAAAATAGTTTAAGACTCTTTTCATGCATATACTATAACTAGTCTAATAATGACTTCTAATTATCTGAATTGAAAATTAGAAATTATTAAATCATAATATTTAGATTTTCCTTTTCAATGGTGGTGGACAGTCACAAAGCGAAAATGGCGATAAGTCACTTCGTTCAATACCCATTTCAAAAACTTTTTCAGATTTTTTTAAGTTGTCTGAGCAAATTTAAATTTGTACTATAATGGTATTATATGTATTACAAATTCAGTTCATTAAATTTTTTAATCATATTCTGGGTCCCTGTCCCCAAATACAGTGAAATATTGGCTAACTTTTGGATAACTATCCATGAGTCATCTATGGGGCCATCCGTACCAATTATTTGGTATTACGAAACGCAGGCTTACCCATGAAAGTGCGATTTTTTTTTTCTTTTCCTTCTTACCTACGAAATTGCTATGGACTATTAATTAAAATAGTTTAAGACTCTTTTCATGCATATACTATAACTAGTCTAATAATGACTTCTAATTATCTGAATTGAAAATTAAAAATTATTAAAACATAATGTTTAGATTTTCCTTTTCAATGGTGGTGGACAGTCACAAAGCAGAAATGGCGATAAGTCACTTCGTTCAATACCCATTTCAAAAACTTTTTCAAATTTTCGTAAGTTTTCTGAGGAAATTTTAATTTGTACTATAATGCTATTATATGTATTACAAATTCAGCTCATTAAATTTTTTAATCATATTCTGGGTGCTGACCCCAAAGATAGTGAAATAAACCAAACGAAATTAAACCAAAATTTTTTTATTTAAATAAAATAGAGTGAAAATTAAATATTTTGAGACAACATGATATTTTCATTTATTATTTTGAAGTCAATAAAAATATTTAATTTCAATAAAATAGAGTCAAAATTAAATATTTCAGAGAACATGATCTTTTATTTGGGAGAACATGATCTTTTCATTTATTATTTTGAAGTAAATACAAATATATTTTTTTAATAAAATACATTCAAAATTAAATATTTTTTTTTAAATAATTACATTTAGTAGAAATTAGACATTTTGATTCAAAAAATGTAGACATTAACAATTTCTGAAGCATAATTTGATTCAAAAAATATAGACATTTTGATTCACAAGCATAATTTTAAAATTCCAATTTCTGATTTCAAATTTCAAAATATAGACATTTCATAATTCCAATTCAACAATTCTCAATTACATGAATTTCGTAATATGACATTAACAATTATGAATTATATGAATTTCACTTTTTTTAATTTTATTCTTAATTAAACAAAATTACTTTTCAAACCCTAATTTCCTTTTAATTCCTCTTAACAAGCAAAAAAAAAAAAAAAAAAAAACTCACAAGCATAATTTCAAAATTCCAATTTCTGATTTCAAATTTCAAAATATAGACATTTCATAATTTCAATTCAACAATTCTCAATTACATGAATTTCATAATATAACATTAACAATTATCAATTATATGAATTTCAGATTTTTTAATCACGATTGTTAATTAAAGAAAATTACTTTTAAAACCCTAATTTCAAACCCTAATTTCCTTTTAATTCCTCTTAACAAACAAAAAAAAAAAAAAAACAATTTCCAATTCAACAAATATAAGTTGGTTTATTCAAAATATAGACATTTTGCTTCACAAGCATAATTTCAAAATTTCAATTTCTGATTTCAAATTTCAAAATATAAACATTTCATAATTGCAATTCTCAATTCTCAATTCTCAAATCTCAATTATATCAATTTCATAATATGACATTAACATATTTGTAGCAATCCCGGTTTCAATCCCTGTTTTATGTTTAGCCACTTCGACTGGAACTGTAACGCCCTCAAAAATTAGCCCATTAAATATAAAACATAACACGCATTATTAAAAGAAAACATTATATTATTTCATTCATCAGAGTATTACAAAATAAAACATCCAAATAAATGCCCTACGGGCTTACATCTTGCCAAGCCAACACTTGGACACAATTCCATGAGTTCTAACTCAAAACAAATAAAGCCCTAGGCTTGAATGTTTACATAGTTCAAATCAAACAAATAAAACATATAAAGCAAGTCTTCAAGTCCAAATCCTCACAAGCTAAGTCTTTGGAGGTAGTGAACCACCTGAACCTGAAAATGAAGTTCCCATATAGGGTGAGCCACAGCCCAGTAGAGAAATACTAAACCAAGCATAAGAATTAACTAAAGCAGTAGTACCCGATACATGGTTAACACAAGGTAATCAATTTAAAATTTTATGACACGAATGTCTACATTGTCTATGACACATGGTCTATGACACAATACACCTTCCATTTATACAGACATGGCTCAGAACCTGGCCAAACAACTCAACAAGGATAACAGATCAGGTTGAACCTTTCTTATAACAAAATAAACACACATGCTGTTGTTATAACAATCTCAATCAAATCCACTTCCAAACTTCCCTACTGATACACATGGTGGTGATGTATCATAGCAACAACTAATAGAAATATTTCTATTAACAATAAGCACCCACATATGTGATGCTACTGGAGTCCATCCCCTATCTCCTCCCAACAAATCCGGTTTAGAGGTCCATCCCCTATCTTCCCCTAAACCGTGGAGTTCATCCCCTATCTCCTCCAAAACCAAATGCATATGCAACATAATCAATACTTGACATACATAACACATAATCAATACACGAATATTCTGTATTAATTCAACAGTCAAATAAATGACTCAATTTCAGTTATACCTAAACCGCATGCAAGGTCTACAACAATCAATGGCTATCCTCCACCGATAGCCCAAAACAATTATTTCTAAACAAGAAATAAATATAACAACACAATGAAATTTCATCATTCTCATAGGTAAGTATTTAAACTACCCAATTACATAGTTAAATCACTAAGTTCCCCAATCTCATGAATTAAATCCAATATCACAATATTCCTTTAAATTAATTATATAAATTAATCTATGACAAACCCTAAGGTTTCTCCCAAAATTCCCAAACTACCCCCACATACCAAAATACCACCACTTAGGATTAAAACGTATAAATGGAGTAGGAAATCCCTACCTCGAAGATATAACTCAAAAAGAAGAAGATGAAGAAGATGCCCAAACTTCAAAGTGCTCCAAACCAACAATTGCTCAGATTAAATGAAAGCCCTCACTCTCCTCTATCTTATTTGTGAAGGAATTAGGGTAGAAATCCACTCTAGATAGATCAATCCTAGGAGAGAAGGTGAGTTGGGAGAGAGAGAACTCGTAACCTAGGGTTTCATAAACTGAAAGAGGCTGAAAATCTGATCTGGAACACGCTACTGCGTATTTAAACAAAATAGGCTCGCTCGAGCGAAGACCCGGTCGCTCGAGCGACCAGACACAGAAAATCCTCGCTCGAGCCAAGAAAGGCTCGCTCGAGCGAAGAACAAAACAGTTCGCTCGAGCGAAGATAAGCTCGCTCGAGCTAGCGAACACTGCTCTCAGGTCAAGTACTGGACGCAATCCTCGCTCGAGCCAAGAAAAGCTCGCTCGAGCGACGGACTAAAAACAAAAGCCTCGCTCGAGCGAAGAGAAGCTCGCTCGAGCGAAGAGAAGCTCGCTCGAGCGACCAAGCAGAAAACTGGACATCAACACTTGGTTTCTAAACCCAACCAACCTGTAATCAACCTGCCCAACAAATCCCATAACTCAGAACTGAAGAAATAAAGGACAACATCAACAACAATATGACAACGGAATCCACGGAACATAAGTCCGGATACAATAATCAAATGGGAAAAGACCGGGGTCGCTATAGGAACGGTCGGGGGTCCAGGGGGCAGCGCCCCTTGGCGGGTCCAAGGGCAGCGCCCCTCAAAACAAAAATTCAAAAATGCATTCGAAGTTACTTGATCTGTGTTCGCAAAAAAATACTGGGAGAACATATTTATAAGCAATTGGGCGCAAAATGTTTCCTCTCTCAGCGATGTGGGTCTCAAAGAGTGGACGAAAGTGTTGTGCCAAACGACGTCGTTTGGTGTGTTTGTTGGAAGTCCCACATCGATTACAAGATACATTTTAAGGTGGAAAAACTTCTATATAAGTGCAAGTGTAGAGGGTTAGCTTATCAGCTTCTATGGTTCTTTCTTGGTTTAATGAGCCATTACGAGCCGAGCTCAAGTTATAAATTTTAGTTGTGCCGAGCTGGATTTTGACCATAGTTCCATTGGGATTGTGGCCATAGTTCCTTCGCCAAAGTTGTGTATTTTCTCGAGGGCTTTGTGGTGTGTGGTGGAGATCGAGTTTCATCTCTTTTCATCTTCTCCATTTGAGCTCCGAATTTGAGGTAGGGATTCCTACTCATTCTTATGTGTTTTAACATAAACGTTGAGTTATTTGTATAGATGATTTGATTTGGGAACTTAAGGTTGGAGATGTATAGTGTTGAAAACAGGGGTTTTGTTCAATTGACTCATACCTGTGTGTTTTGATTTTAAATGGAGATTTTTGATGTTTTTGATAATATTTGAGCCTTTGGGCCAATATTGAGAAAAAGGGAAAAATGCCATGTTTGGGTATATTTGGGTCATTACTGTAATTAATGACAATTAATACGAAAATATGAAATTGAGTTGGAAATAATAAAATCAATTCAATCTGAGGTAGAATGGTGGAGTTGGACTCTTTAATCACTCACTTTGAAAATGTTGAGATTATATATATCTGTTGTAGCATTTATTTTCTGTCTAGAAATAACTGCTTTGGGCTATTGGTGGAGGATAGTCTTGATTGTTGTAGACAATGCATGATGATTAGGCAAACTAAAACTAATCAATTGAATATGTCATCGAATATAGCGACTGGAATAATGCATTAACTTTATGTATTGATTGATTGTATATGATCTATGTTTATATACATGTATTGTGTGGGAGGAGATAGGGGATGTACTCCACGGTTTAGGGGAAGATAGGGGATAGACCTCTAAACCGGATTTTGTGTAACATTGATACAGCACTACAATGTGTATCAAGTGTTGATTATGGAAGTGTTTAAATTGATTTGATATAGCACTAAAATGTATATCGTTTTCAATTGTGAAGTATAGAAGTGATTCTATGTTATGTTGATACAGCACCGAAATGTGTATCTTTCGTAAAGGGTGGAGATAGTTTATGTGTTATTGATATAGCATTAAAATGTGTATCCATCATGAATTTCAAAAGTGTTTTAAAGATGAGTCTTAATCTCATTAAGTTATTAGGCTAGGTGTTGAGCCTTGTTTTCAAACTCGGAGTTGAAAAAGAAATGGGAAATGAAATGTAACATGGACTTAATGTCATGAAACTGGAAATGTGTAATTTGAGTCTTTATCTCAATTGAAATGGAAGTACTGTTGATATGAGATGTAATTTCACTTAAAGGGTATGGCCAGGTTCTGAGCCAGGATTATAAATTAAGAAATGGTAATTATTATGAAAAATGGATACATTTATCATGTAATTGAAATGGATTATGAATGGATATATGTGAGTCAAACATTTATCGAATGCTTACGTTTTAGTTATTGCCCATATTATGTTTAGCATATCTCTACTGGGCTGTTAGCTCACCCTATACGGGAATATCATTTTCAGGTATAGGTGAGATGCTACCTCCAAGGCAATAGCATGGATGGACTCTCGGGAAACAAGAGTTTCCTATTTATGCTTTATGTGTTTATGTTTGTTATTTGTAAAGCCAAGGGCTTAAGATGTAATGAGTGAGACTCAATTTGTGTAACCAAGCAATGTCTTGGAAAGATGATAGCCTATATGGCATTTAATTGCTTGTTAAACAGTGAGCGCTGATATATGAAAGTATGTTCTTTCTCATATTTATTCCGCATATGAGTTATCTTTATTGTAATATTTTGGGGGCGTTACAATATTTATGATTTATGAATTTATGAATTTCATAATTCCAATTTTCAATTCTCAATTCTCATATTTATGATTTATTTAAAAAATTCAAAAAATTTTAAAAATTCCAAACCTGATTTACGATTCAAAAGCATAAAAATTCACAAGCTTTAGCACCCTTAATAATGTGAACCCTAAAATGTCATCCTAAAAGGATGTGTGAACAATCGAGCAACAATTATCATTAGAACCCTAATTTCATAACCACACTGATAAAGCATAAAAAATCCAAACCCAAATATTCAATTCACAAGCAACATTAAAAAATTCAAAAGCATAAAAAAATTCCACAAATTCAATGATTTCCAAACCCTGATTTCGGATTTCAAAAAATTCCAAACCCTAATTTCTTAACCACACTGATAAAACCCTAATTCACATATAAAACCCTAACATTCACAGCAAATTAAAACACATTCACATTTTCACACACACAAAAAATAAATACATAAAATTAGGGTTAACTGTCATACCACGGAGAGAGAGAGAGAGAGAGCAGAGACGGAGAGTGAGAGCAGAGAGCAGAGGGAGAGCGAGAGCGACCCGAAGTAGAGGGAGATCGAGTGAGTCTGACAGCAGAGGGAGATGGAGAGTGAGAGTGAGAGATGGAGAGTGAGAGATGGAGTTTGAGACAGATGGATCGAGGAAGAGACGAAAAAATCGAAGTGTCAAAAACGTGAATGCAGATGAGGGGGGGCCTTTGTATTTATAAGACCGTTAAAAACGCTAATTGAAAAAGCGTTTTCATTTAGCTACAGTAAAATCGCTGTTTGTAATAGCGTTTTCTTCACAAATGAAATGCACAGTGAAGTCGCTATTTGAAATAGCGTTTTCTTCACAAACCTTCACCCCAAATTAAGCGCTATTCGAAATAGCGTTTTATATCGGAAAAACATTTCGTGTAATAAGCGCTATTCATAATAGCATTTTCCTAATTAAATTCGCGATTTGGAATAGCGATTTTACTGTACATCAAATTTTTGCCTCCTAACAGTAAAAGTGTTATTTGTAATAGCGCTATTTGTAATAGCGCTTTAGCTTAGTTTGGGAATTCCGTCAAAAGTAGGCCTAGTTTGGGAAATACCATGCAAAATCGGCTCAGTTTGGGAAAAGCCTCTAAAAAGTATCCATACGATGATTCATAAAAACATCAGGCGTACGAATATCCATAAAGTATCTATAAAATCTGTCATTGTTTGCATCCAATCAAATATGTTATTATAATTCGTCTTACTAATTTTTTTCCCCTTAATAGAAATAGACATCCACACTTTTCAGAACCAGTCAACCTCAATTGTTCCCCTTTGATCTTCCTATTGTTTCTATAGTAACCACTTATTTTACAAGCAAGTGGTATAAGTCTTGGTTTTCTGCCATTGTCTCTTGCATCTGATGTCTTCATAACAATGACAAATCCAGTCTTCTTCCTAACGTCAGAAGCCCATTTAATTAATATTTCACGACTACTAAAAATCTAAAGATAATAAATATATTTATACGTCAAATTATTAATAAAACTCAATACAAATTAAAAATAAGAAAAAATTGCATTCATAAAAAAAACTTAACAAATCTCGTCTATAATGAATTCATGACTAGAGTCCACTTATATTATAGTACTTGCATTGTTGCAATGAGTATAAGTATAATCCTTCCAAGTAAAAAATAAAAAATATAAAAAAATGAAATTGAAAATACATGGTAATGAGAAGCTGAACAAATTAAAAAATATCGGTTTGAGGTTACCGGAAATGTATCTTTTATTTCGTAGTTGGTTACCAGACTTATATTTTTTGTTCGGTAATGTGATGTCGGACTATTTTATTTTGTTCGATTTCGAACTATCGAACGAAAGTCGAACACTAGGCCAGAAAAACGAAACAAAAATCTACCAAATAAATAAAAAAAAAAACTCACAATTTCACTTTTTTTATGGTTCTTCACCACCGTTTCTTCATCCATTAATTTCTTTAATGATCAAAATATTATGATTCTCAATTTTTTAAAAGAAATGTGCAAGTGAGAAGAAAAATTAAGAAAGGAAAAAAAGGAGCAAAGATTAAAGATCAAGGAGTGTAAGAAGATAACAAAATTTATTTAATTTTAGCATTTTGTTCTTAAAGGTAATTTCACACATAGATAAAATTGAAGAAAAAATAAACTCATATGAAGAGTGTAAAGAGGCAAAATAGCGGTGTAAGTAGAATCACTCAACTTTAAAGTCTTCATTTGGCATAAGTTAAAATGGACTTTCTTTTTTTTTTTTGGACTAAAATAATCACAAAAGATAAAATAAATTTTTTAACTCAACAAGAAAAAATGTCACATCCAAATCATTATCATTATATTTTTTCTCGTACAAAAATTTAAAAAATCAAAAAAAAATTATCTCAAACAAAACTTTTTAACCCTAAATTAAAAAATAAAAATAAAAAACCAAAAAAAATAAAAAACAAACGCACATCGCAAACGAAGCCGAAAGTTCAAACCAACCCACCCACCAAATGTTAATGAAAAAGCATAAAGAATGATCACCCCGACAAAAAAATTCTACCATCCATTATATTTGTAATATCATATAATATATATTCATGCACATAGATTGACATATGTGTTTGATGTAACTACTTGAATACTTCAATCTTCTCGAAGTTCTTCATGTATTGGTTCTTTGTTTTCATATTGTTTTATCAAAAACACGTTTCCTTGCTTTCTGTTTTTGTTGCCTTCAAAAAGCACAAAAAATAGGAATATTGAGGCCTTAAAATTCGACAACAGCTTCGATCTCATCGTGCGTAGCATTGTGATGTTTGACTCCAAAATGTGGATTTAGTGGGACATTTAAATTGTTCTTGAATTGATCGAAGAGGGTTTTAAAGAAAATACAGACTTGTATTAGTCTTTACATTCGAAAGAAATCTATTTTAATGCAAATAAACGGTGTTTTGTGAGCTGTTGTTTTGTGGGTATTTAGTTTTGGAATGTGGGTTGAGCTGTTTTTGTGGTTTTAGCTTCATAGTTGACTTGGAAAGAAGGGAGTCTCTAAAAAGGTATGTTTTTCATTACAGACTATTTGGATTGAGGGGTTTGGTGAGAAAAGAAAGAAAAATGGAGAGAAAAAGAACTTATATGACTTGGTTGGATGATTGAGGAGGTGTGTAACGGTGAGGCAAGTTTTTTGAATTGTGTGTGTTTGAGTTATGATATGATGTAATTACAAATTGCAGTTTATTGTCTAATGGGTATTTTTTTTAATGTAATACTTAAATTGAATTTGAATCTGATAATAGCCTTTACAAAGTTGAGTTCTAAATGTTTGTTTTAATATCTAAAAGAAATTTTTTGAGTGCCCAGAAAGATATATTTTGATAGACAGAGGTGTCTTTATATATGCCTTTCTAATTTCTGTACTCAAATAAATTTGCAATTGTTGAAGCATACACCTTACACCTCTTAAGAGAGGACTGTTAAAATCTATTCCTGCTTCGGAGTTGGCGAGTTTGAGGGCAGAATTGACGTTCTGCTTATGGTTTTATCATTGAGAAGCTTGGAAAAGTTGTCACTGATTGACACCGTGTAAAGTATGATTAATTGGATGAGTTTGAATTGAATGAGTTGGATTTGTAATTGATGTCGGGTTTGATTTGAGAGGCACACATTTGGAGGTGTCCGCTATTTAGACTCTGATCACTGATATTCACATGGGTTCCCAGTCCTCCAAACTCTTGTCATGTTGTTGGGTTTCACGACATAGCGCATCTATTGTTGAGGCACCTAATGTTGGTGTGTTACCTTGCCTATCTTTTTTATTTTTATTATTTTTAATTTTTTTTCTTTTTTATGTTAATTGGATGTATGTGTTGGTTGGTTGATATGTCTGCTGTCAGAGAATGAAGAGGAGGAGGTCAGCGACTTGCCTGCATTTCGTGAATTCACACTAGAGCAGCTAAAGAATGCCACTTCTGGTTTTGCGGTAGAGGATATTGTGTAGGAGAATGGTGAGAAGGCTCCAAATGTTGTTTATAAAGGTAATGTCAAGTGCTTTAAAAAAACAGCTTGTCCAAATGTGAAGCAATTCTTGGTAAAGTCATCCTGAAGAATCTCTCTCATGAGCACATGAATTCATACATTTCTCTTGAATAGTTTTTTGTTATGATCATGCTTTGCCATGCAATGCAATTGTATATGGGCGTGATTAGGTAGGACTGCAAATGAAGTCAAGCAAAGCTGAGCTTTGCAATACTTGAGCTTGGCTTTTTTATTTATTTAGCTTGGCTCAACTCGTTTATACTAATCATTCTTGAGCTCAACTCGAAGCTTGATGATGAAGAAAAAATTAGGCTTGATAATCAACTTAGTCAGCCCGTAAAATATTATTCTCTATTACAATTATGCATATATAACACATTTTATATTATTTAATATATAAACAATATTTATCTTATTGTTTAAGTAAATAATAAACGGGCCAAGTGTATTCTAGCTTGAGCTAAGCTCATTTATTAAACAAGCCTAAAAATCTTGCTCATACTCATTTATATACGTAACAAACCAAGCTGAGCCAAGCTTGTGAGCAGCTCGGTTCATTTGCAGTCGTATCCATTGGTATCAAATTGTTTTTAGGTGCAAACAAGAAGGTTCAACTGTATTCATTCCTTTTTCTTTCTTTATAAGACCACCCCGAGTTTTTCATTTAGGCTTACATATCTATCCTCTTCTACTTGTGTTGTGAGAGTCTGGTTGTTTCTTTTCTCTCTCTCTCTCTCTCTCTCTCTTCAGGACAATTATGAAATTGTGTTGTTTCTTAAACCTTTTTTACCTTAAAAATCCTGCACCACATAATATATTTTTCTTGACCCTTTTATCACATTTTGTGTAGAACTAAAAGCAGGTTTTCCTTTTTATTATAAAATTTATATTCCATAACTCCTAATTTGTGTAGAACATTTTTGTGCACTATGAAAATTTGTTCTGCTCTTTTTAGTTTTCATTTAATTTGCATTGATCCAAGATGACTTGCATATCCATGTCGGAATCAATGTTCCTTCATATGTCTTGAATAGGTTTTCAATTACCATGTCAGTTATTTTCGTCTTTCACATATGTAGTGTTTGGGATGTGCCTTTTGTTCATTCTTGACTATAATTATTTTTCTTTGGCAACTAAAGGAAGAAGCGAGGTTGGTTGGCCATCTCTGTAACCATTGGCTGGCAAACTTGCTTGGTTATTGCTGTGAAGATGATGAGATGCTGCTTGTGGCTGAATATATGCCCAACAATACACCCGCAAAACACATGTTTCACTGTAAGGGTTTTTTTTTTCCCAGCTAAGTTGAACGTGGCCTAAATGCTTCTTAAGTGTGTCCCAGGCATGTCCAGTGAAAAAACAAGTATTAATAAATAGACACTCCATGTGGCGTGTCAAATGCATGTCCCAGCTATGTCTGCGTCTTATATGTGTCTGACATTGCTACGACACCTATTTTGAAGTGTCCATACTTTGTAGCTCACTATTAAATCCAAATTTGTTTATTATAGGTTCCATTAGTATTGTCGTTTTTTACTGGCGTCAATTATTTGCTATATGTTTCCATTATTTCTATATCCTTGGGTAAGTTCCAATCTAATTTGGTGTATTGGATAATGCAATTATTCCTTTGGTTTAGGGGAAACACAACTTATGAACTGGGCAATGCGATTGAGTGTGGTTTTACATGTTGCACAAGCTCTAGAATATTGTACAAGCAAAGGTTGTTCCGTTTATCATGACCTAAATCCTTACAAAGTTTTATTCGATGAGGTATATATTAAATATTTCCTTAATTTGGACACCTCTATTCAGTTGAATTTTATGTGGGTTCCTCTATTTATCTTTTTAGAATTTTGCAGGACTGTAATCCTAGACTTTCGTGCTTTGGCCTGATGAAAAGTAGTGGGAATGGAAATATTTACAGTACAAATTTGGCATTTACTCCTCCAGAGTTTCTGAAAACTGGTGTGTATTCTCTTTATAAAGGACAATTTTTATGCCCCCAATTTTTTTTTAAAAATCATTTAGGATCTATTAGAAGTCTCTTTCATTGAACTTCATTCTGATCTCACCTCGTATTTTTGGTTCTTCCTTCTGTTTTGTGGGGAACATGCCTGTTAACCAAGTGTAACATTATTTGTCTTCTACTTTTCTTCTACAATGGTAAAAGAAATTAGCTTTCAGAGCTAAGCACAAATGCATATTTATCCTGTTTTTGTTATATTTTCTGTTTTCTTTGTTTGCATTTTTCATGTTTTTGGAAACAAAAACAATAAAAAGTGCAACCCATCATTTTCAAATTGTTTCTGTTTTTGCTAGTTTTCAAAAATTCAGAAACAACTTTTGTTGTTTCCTAAAAGGTGAATTGTTTCTAGAAAATTGTATCGAAAAAAGTTCGCCAAACAAGTGTTCTGTGTTTTTTGGAAAGTGAAAACAGAAAACAAAAAAATGATCACAAAATCAAACAAGCTTTTGGTTGAGTTTTCAAAATATGTTTTTTGTGTTTAATGAAAAAAATCAAAAACACTAATCATTTTCATATAGGAAACAAAAACAATAAAAAGTTCAACCCATCATTTTCAAATTGTTTATGTTTTTGCTAGTTTTCAAAAATTCAGAAACAACTTTTGTTGTTTCTTAAAAGGTAGATTGTTTTTAGAAAATTGTATCAAAAAAAGTTCACCAAACAAGTTTTCTGTGTTTTTCAGAAAGTGAAAATAGAAAACAAAAATACAATAACAAATTCAAACAAACTTTTGGTTGAGTTTTCAAAATATGTTTTTTGAGTTTAATGAAAAAAAAATAATAAAAAACACTAATCATTTTCATATTTTGGGCAATTTTTTTTTTTTTTATTATTTTTTTTTTTTGGGTGTTTATTTTCATCAAACTAAACTGAAAGTAGATTATGAAAACTCAACCAAACAAGATAAGATACTTCTTTTGGTGGATGAGGTTAATTATTTATCTAGTTCAAAGTTCTCTTGATGTCATTGATGACAAATTTGATGTTTCACACTCCTTTGTTACTTGGATGTTTTAAATAGCCCAAATGATGTTTAGATAGCTATTCTTGCTTCATATGCTGGTCTTCTTTGTAAAGGTACAGTGACACTAGAAGGTTTAAATAGCCCAAATTTCTCTGCCTTCCATATACTTTCCACTCTTTCAGAGAAATTTCTCTGCCTTTCCACAAAATTACATCTCCAGAGAAAATTTAGACTCAACACTCTAGAGAAATTTGAAAATTTTCTCTAACTTCACCGGCCTTCCCACAAAATTATCTCTCCAGAGAAATTTTAAATTTCTTTGGCCTCCCTGGCCTTTCATGGACTCTCTAGAGAAATTTCAAATTTCTCTGCCTTCCATATACTTCCCACTCTCCAGAGAAATTTCTCTACCTTTCCACAACATTACCTCTCTAGAGAAATTTCAGTTCAAACCCAGAGAATTTCTCTGGATCAACCTAGAGAATTTCTGACTTTATTCACAAATTTTTTTCATGTTCTCAATTTTAAATCAGAGAAAATTGTTTTAACCAAACTAGAAAAATTTTAGCACAATGATTTTCACTGGCCAAACTAGAACTTCATCACAAATATGAGTGAATAAACAACAACAACAACCAATATATATATATATAAATTAAAATGTGTTTTTGTGCAAAGAGAAATCAATTAATGAAGAACCTAAACCATAAGCACAGAATCCTTGCTTTGCTATGACTGCAAGCACTCGAAGACAAACATCATGACAACAATAAACAGAACAGCAAAAAACACAATCGTAATCGTTCTTCGTTCGGATTTAGAATCAGTCGATGCTGATTATGATAAATTGAGTTTCTGATGAGATGTTCTTGGTATACCAGTACTAGTACTGCGATAGGATTGGTGACTATAGACAGTATTGCATACTAGCTTGATCTTGAAGAACTCCTATGGCGATCATTATTATTTGTATGGACAATGTAACCTCCTATCTCGCCCTCCCAAAACTGAATCGGCATGGAAGGTAGAGATCATCAGCAAAACTAACAGTGCCGCCATAGCCGTAAACATCGTCGTCATCGTCTTCTTCTTCACCATTCAGTTGTTGACGACGACGATATCGACCATTGTTTGCCATTTTTGTAGAGAGAGAAGGAGAAGATTGGTGAGAGCTAGGATTTAAATAGTATCGAAGTAGAGAAAGAAATGAAGTTTGATTTGAGATAGTCAATTTTCTCTGTGATATATGAGTGTGGAATTAAGGGACCTTAGACTAATTTTCCCTACTATAAATTAGGAAAAAACCCTCCCCAATTAAAATTTTATTACCAAAAATAAACCTTTTAAATTTTTATTGAGTTGAAAAAGTATTTTATTTCGTTGTGTGTTTAAATTAATATTAGAGTCTGATTTTCAGTCTTGTCAATAAATTATATGAATATTAGATCTATCGAAAAAGTAGAATTCGATAATTTAAATAATAACATTTCCCTACAAATAGTAATAGAACAAAATAATACATTAATTAAGTAATTAAAAAAATTAGTGAAAAGCTTACAAACAACAAATAAAATTATAAACGAAATTTGGCATATAATACTAGATAAAAGTAAGCACGTATCCGTTGTAGAAGATAAGTAAGAAAATACTATAAATAATTACCCTTATCCTTATAAAGGAAATTCAATATATGGATTGACACCTACTTTTCAAAGACAGAATAAAAATTTAAGATTTTTTTGAAATAAGATTTTAACTACATATGGTTTTTTACTAATTAATATTTACAGGATTAAATTTTATTTTTGTAATCCTTTTAAGCATTAAATAAATTTGAATTAAATACTTTAAGGACTTAATGGATTCAATCGATAATTTAAGGACTAAATATACTATGATTTATATACTTTAAGGATCTAGTAGACACAATCAATGGTTTCGGAACTAAATAGACAATTCGGCGACAGTTTAAGGGTATAAACTATAAAAGTATAATAAACCATTTACTTATCAACAAAACCTTTTTTCTTTTTAGCAGTCAAACCATTTAAATCAAGTTTCAATTTTTAGCAGTCAAATCAAATTAAACTATGGGTAATTCTTGGTTATCACAAAAGAAATACATTTCCTCTACCTTTAGTATGATTTCCTTGGAGGAAGATCCTCTTCTATGGCACTACTACAAATACCAGTTGCATAATTAATACTTCAGTTAAAAACAACAATGATTTGTACTTGGTCCCATCAGGTTTAGTACAAGTAACTAGAAATTAATAGCCATTGCCAAACGACTTTTGTGTGATGACCAATCCTGGTTAATGGATAGCCCAGTGCAAAAACTTCACAGCTAAGGACAATGATTTACCGCACTTGTCAGCTATTCATCGAACATTGTCCTCACATTCCCAAGTGTGAAAACCAAATTTGCATCTTATTCTATAGTTAAAAAATCAGTCATCAGTCACTACAGTTAAATAACGCCCTTATTTATCCATCAAAAAGATCAGAACAATTATGGTCCAATAAGTTGATTGGAGTGCAATTCACAGCTGCATCAGCCAATTTATTTTTTCAATTGTTAGAAAAAGGAGCCCGGATTCGACAGGTACCTTAAAACACATCCAGACCCCAATCTCCTTATTTTCTTTCTTTTGCTTTTCTCCTCACCCATTCTTACATTGAAGAGCTACAAAACTCAATTTCTATCCTTACATTGAAGAGCTATGAAACTCAATCTCTATTTTAGTCTTACACTAACAGAGATCAAATAATAATCAACTACACCCAAAAATTGTATCTCATTCTCAGAGTTAAGCGTCCATTTCACGTGCTTTATAACAAAAACAATAAGTATTAAAGAAAAATCATAGAAGAGGTATCCTTCAAAGGAAAAAAAAAATAATAAATATATATATATATAATTATATATGTAAAGAGGAACCAACAGAAATTCCCACAACGCAACCAATCAAATGTAATTATGTAACCTCAACCTCACATTGCAAACACCCCATAACCCCAAACCAAACATGGCATAAAAGGGATGCATAAATTCTCTTTACAGCCCCTACCTTTGCTACATTACCCACCTCTTTGTGTGAAGATCTAACAGACCACTAAAGTGCCCCTCTAACTGCTAGAAAAGACCCGCAATTTCTAGAATGCAGCAACCGTAATGCCAAGATCCATTGAGATTTACCCAGCCCACCCTCTAACTAGCCAAATCTCCAACTAAAATGTGGTTCAGCCTCAAAATTTACTATAAGGATCGCAAATCATTATATTGCCACATAATATTTTTGTCTTGGTCACATCATATTTGGGTCTCTGGTTTAGCAGGAAAAGCAACAAGTCCAGCTTTTGTATCTTAACAGTCCTTAGACTCTTTACAAATTGCATTTTACAAAACATCATTCAGACTCAATAAAAACAAATTGCCAAAAAAAAAAAAAAAAAAACATGCAGAGAACAAAAGGACAAACCCAGGACAGTGAAACATATTAACACAGATTGGACAATAAGATATGAAAGATCATGTGAGAAAGAAACTGAAGCTTGCAAGGAAGGACCAAAGAAATACAATCCTCATCACAACTTTTTTAAACTACACGTAATCCATGGACCCAAACCCGAGTAAATGTGTCCAATTCCTTTAGAAAGAAAAGAAATTTAATTTAGTCACACCCCATTATTAGAACATGCAATAAATTAAACCTAAAACCCAACTGAGATTGTCAACATGTAAAACAAAGTAAAACTATAGAAGAAATGGTTTGGTTATCATTTTTTTTTTTATCGGCAAAACGAAAAACTTTATTGATAAAAACCATACAAAGTAAGGAGGATACATCAATAAAGAGGAGCTTGGAGCTAAGCGAAGCTCCAACCTCCTAGTTGGTGAGAAACCAACAGATAAAGTAAAAAAACAACAGATCAGATCAAGAAAAACAGAACAAAAACCAGAACAGAACAACAACATTGACCAGATCAAAACCCCACCAGTGCAGCTGCAAGAGAAAAATCATAATCAGCAGCAAAACCCCATTAACAGTAGCCCAGTGAGAAGCTCCAACAGAAATGGTTTGGTTATTGTAACAGTGCTCGCGAGGGACCTCGATGCTACAGTTCGGACTCCCCTTTTTTGTTTGTTGCGGTTCGTAATCTGAACCAAAGAGTCCAACTCTGGCAAATCGTTTTGAGAAAAAACAGATTTTGGAAAGAAGTGCCAAACATGGACTGCTTTGCCAGATACAGAGTCGCCACCTAAATATTTTTAAAATGGGAAATTTAGGAAACCCTGACTCGATGCCGAAGGCCACGTGTCCGTCATCACCAAAGTTGTCTTGGCTCGGGAGCTTGGGTACGATCGGGGAAGGTCAGCTATGAGCACCCCCTTTCGCCCGGTCCGAAGACCGGCCTCTACTAACCATGATATCCGATTTTGAAAACGTTATGTGTTCTCATTCCGGTTATTAGCCTAGAACTACTATGTTATGCGCACAGCAAACAAGTATAGACTAAATTGCCTAATTTGGAAACAAGCATTGCATATCCATTCATTTTGAAAGCGCTTCGGAATTTGCTACTCGCAAGTAGGCTAAAACACGGATTTCAACGAGTTTTTCCAACTCAAGCAATCCAACCTCCACCCACAGGCATTCAAACAGTTTATCTCATATAAGCATTTAGCCACATGGTAATTATGCCGTTATGTTAACATTCACACGCATGCGATATGCTAAAGCATAAATACTTACATTGTACTCCATGCCAAAACAATAAACTAGTTAGTAATCATATGCATGATTCTAGTTCATGTTAAGTGGCTAATGCAATGCAAGCAAGAGTGTAATCTAGACAGGCTCGGCTATCCTAAGCATGGCATATAAAATGCTACAGGTAACAAGTATTCAATTTGGAAATTGAAATACAATGCAGTTAGCGTGATGCGCCGAGCCCGATGCATGTAAGACAAATGTATGGATGCACGCGTGCATTGCATAAGGTATGCTAATTCAAATATGCCCTAATCTACCATCATAAGCAGGTAAATAAAAAGGAAGAAAGACGTGGGGTTGGAAGACATACACATACTCACGCACACTTATTACAGATTTGCCCTCGCTCGGAGGGACCAAAAGAATATACAAATTAATTAACTACGCAAGCTAATTAAATATTACAGATCAATTAAATTAACTAGACGAATTAATCAATCTAATTAAAACAGTAAAGCCCTCGGGAAGCGGGTCAGATGCAGTGCATGCTCGGGACTTGCTCGGAATCGCACTGCCATGCATAGTCTGCCTCTGTTTTCCCTGCTTTGCTCCTCTGAAAACTGCCAAAGTCTCAGGAATGCCTCTCAGGACACTGGGGGATATCACCGGCTGAGTAGAATTACCACCGGCAATAGGATGGTGGTCACCGGCACAAAATGAACCCATCGGCTGATGACTTACTGCCGGCCGACATAAAATGTTGCTGGTCGGCAAACAATACCTGCAGAACCTGCAACTCACAGCAGCAGAGGGCAAAACTTGCATAGCAATACAATTCAAACAATGTATGCACCAATCATGCCCCCTATCATGTTTGCGACTCAAAGGGGTATGTGCCTCGATTCTCGGGCCACTAATCACGCATTTCCATACATGATGGCCTAAAGAATCAAGTGTGCACTTTCATGTCAAATGAAATGCAAACCAATCAAACAAAATAAGGCCCAATTCCTATCACCAAATCAAGGAACAAGGCATGCATGCAAGATGCAATGCAACCTAGGCATGCAAGCTAAGGATGCAACATGGCATGACACGGCACTTGTGCAAGCATACTAGCAAACATGAGGTAAGCATGCAACCAAGCAAATGATGGTCTTAAACATGATCTAGGTAACTCTAATTAGGCCTAAAATCAGTGGCCAAAACCAAGGAAATGAAGGCCAAAATGCACACACACATGCATGCAATCATGGTCCAACACCTTAAGCATAACAAGGCAACTCTTAAGCACACTTAAAGAGACCAAACAATAGATAATTAGCATGCAACACAAGCTCTGAAATTGCACAAAATAGAGGTGCCAAACCAACTAATTCAAGCAAGTAAACCATGCAAATGGCCCAAGTACTTGAGGCAAGCCAAGAGGCTTAAACCAAGGTCAAACCCACCAAGCCTCACAAGGCTAAGGGGACTCAAAACAGGTCAAAGGCAGACCTAAACAACACCCAAGGAACTCCTAGATGGCATCTAAATGGCTCAAGTCCAAAGGCATGCACAAATGCACTTTCAAGGAGCATACAACACAAGCTCATAAGGCGTTAAAGAGGCATGCAAGGCAAGCATACAAACATGTTAAAGGGACTGAAATAACATGAAAAATGACTCCAATCCACTAAATCAAAGCAAACAAAGCATGCCATACACTTACATACTTAAGGCCAACAAGCCCAAAAATGCAAAGAGGCTATATAATGCATGCTAGGGTCGACTCAAAAAACCTAAGACAGACCTAAAGCATGGCAAAATAAGCACAAAAGCTTCACAAATCTAAGCCTAAAACATGCTAAAACAAAGGCACACAACCTAAGACATATTAAGGTAATCACAAGGCATTACAAGGTAGGTATGCAAGGCATGCATGGTACACCAAAACCAACTTAAAACCATGTTATATTATGGCAATATAAGCATGAAAAATAGTCATGGCATGCTCAACACACACTCAAACTTAAGCTCCCTTAAGAGACCAAAAATGGTCCCTTTCAAGGATAACAAGGAGAGGGGGTGGCCCTCCCCTTTTGGAGACTTCAAGGCACCATCCCCACCACTGAAATCCCTCAAGATTTCAGTGGTGAAGAGGCCCAAACACCAAAGTCTCGAAACTTGCACAAAATAGCACAAAAATGGGGCCTTTCAAGGCCTAAGGGTGGTCAAACACACCCAAACCACAAAACACTCTTAACAAACAATCAAGAGGGCCTAAAAATAGAACTTTTTTATGTTATACACTAAACACAAAAACAGCTCTAAGATAGGTAGAAATATGATGCAAAAATGGGGTAAAAAAGACTAGTTTCTTACCCTTGAAGCCTTTCTTCAACAATGGTGGTCTTGTTGCCTCCTTAAGCTTCAATCCAGTCAAAAATAGCAAGAACAAGCCCTTAGAACCTCAGTAGCCTAAGGAAGGTGAAGCACTAGGTGCTTGTGTGCAATAGTATGGACTAAAACACACACAAGAGTAATATAGAGATAGGATGTGTATTGAACCCTAACCCTAAAACCAGAGCTTCCTCTGTATTTTCTAAGCAAAAAGCTCTAATTTTTCTAACCCTTGAGCAAGGGAGAGGAGGGCTCCTCTTATAGAGGAGCCAATCTTGTAAACTTACAATGTAAGCTAACAAGAGGGGCATCCCTCCATAGGGGAAGCAAATGCCAGCCAACTGCTTCAAAATATCTCCAAAAGCAGCTGAACAGTAGTCGGCCGGCCAAAAATGTCATTTTGACAAAATTGACTGCCGACCGGCAACAAAGAGTGTCGACCGGCAACGAAAATCAGCCGGTGGCCTCTAGCCACTGCCGGTGGTGTGTGGGGATGCCTCACAAGGCATTCCCTGCCCCTCCAAGGCAAAACACAAGTGTTTGGTGCAAAACCAGACACAAAACGGTCGAGTTCGGAGATCCTGAGACAAGGCGCGTAGCCGAGAACTCCGGGAACTCCAAACGAACACAAACATGGATAATCACCGAGTGTTCAAACGGTGACGTCCAAGTCTTGAGGACGGTCAAAAATGGGGTGTCTACAGTTATCATTAAAATGTATCAATAAATAACCCGCCAAATGAATTCCACTCGCATTGCTGATTCATACTCAAATAGCAAAAAGAGAAGATCATAATGTATCAAAAAGAAAACCCAGAAATAAAATCACTGAATAAATACATTAATACTGATGCATCAACCAAACACATCCAGAAATAGAATCACACAAAAATCAAATAACAAATTTCTAGCAGCCACAAGATCTGGCATTTAATAACACTACAGCCACTCTCATTTTCAACCTATTAGAAATAAACCAATATATGAAATTTATAATACCAAATAAAATTGAGTGAACAAATTAATAAACTGAAAAGAGTAGATCATAATGTAGCAAAAAGAAAACCCATAAATAAAATCACTGGATAAATTAATTAATCCTACAAGCCCAAAAAAACAAAATGTTAAATTTAAATTTGGAGGACCGTTATGGAATAAGTAAATAATTTTTAAAATTTTGTTTGGTTTTGGAGATTTCAAAAATAGTTTTCAAATTTTTAATTCATATTTTTTTTTAATATATTGGCTAATTTGTTTTATTTTTTTTTTATTTTTTAGATGCATCTAATCAACATATCCTTTAAATTTTTTAAAAAAATTTAATAAATACAATATATATATATATATATGAAAATGTATTAAATTTGTATATGTGTTAATATTTAGTTATTTTTTAAATGATTTATTTTATAAATTTTATACTTTTTAGGTGTATTTAGATTGAATGGATCTAAAAACTTGAAAACATTGATTAAAATACTTAAAAAGTTCACTAAAAACATTAAAATACGGATGGAAACTTAAAAACTATTTTTGAAAACTCCAAATCAAACAAAGTTTTAAAAATTATTTCAAATTCTAAAAACTAAATGAGTTTTGGATTCTCAAATTTCTAAAAACTATTTTTAGAATATACAACCAAACAAACTTTTAGAAAATCATCTTTCAAAATTGATTACCTAACTGGTATCATATGGCCTTTCATTTTGTTTAGGGGAAATATAGCTTTGGGAAAGCTCATGTTTAGAATGTTCAGAGTTTCACAATTTCATAGAGATATGTTGAGTGATTTCTTATTTATCTATAGTTGCATATACTGAAAGATCAAAATTTCGTTTTGGTGTATTGTTTCAAATAGTACAGAAACAAAAACATCTCAGAAATATTTTGTGAAATGAAGATAAAATAGAAATGTTTGAAACTATAAATTGAAATATATCTAAATGTATAAAAGCCTAATAATTGATTAATTAAACAAATTGAGATTCATATAGTCATTCATGTAAAAGAATTAAAAAACTACATTTTACTATGAACTAAAAATTATTAAGTATTGTCAAATAACTCAATTTTATTATACAAAAGTTTCCAATAAGGTCTAAAAATTTACTTAAGCTAGTAGTAATAATTGTTTATGAAAATTTCTAAATTTGTATAGATACAATTTACTCTTTCAGTATATCACACTATGTTTTGGTGTGTTTCACTATGTTTTGATATGTTTCAATGAAAACTCTAGAATTTTATTATTCCGCTAGTATTTCATTTCAGTCTCTTGGGAAATGGAAACATTTCGGCCATTTCAATGGAAACAAATGAAAATTTTGTTCCTCATATATATTAAAGATAAATCCTTGTCAAAAAGTTTGTGCTGTCTACGTTTTTCATGTTATTTGGTTCCAAACAAATGGCATATGGTACTTATAAAAATAACTGCACATGCAACAGCCCTTGTGTCTTCTATGTGCACTATGTTAACTTATTACAATTGGATGAATAATTTCCTATTGTCCGTCTTTAGTTTGGGAAATTTTTCCCTTTTGTATTCTCTTAGTAGTTGTTGGTGTATTGCCTTGATTCTTAGGAGAAGAGCCATGTATAACAAAGTTGGGTCAAGTGACCCCACTGGAAATTTGTAAATCTGAAATTATTATTCAGACTTTTTGAAAATTTTATTTTAAATGAGGTCAATCTTGTAAACTAAAAAATATGAACTAATTTCATAAAGCATAGAGATTACTATACTCATGTTACCCTTTTTTTTCCTTCTAATATTTTAGTTATTCTTTTTCATTTTCTTCTTTCTTTGAATTCTTTTGTAGATGTTCTCGTGTTACCTACCTTATACATCACTATTATCCTAATATCCAAGGAGATGATTACGGCATTATGTGACAGTTTAGGAGAGGATTTATGCTTATATTTATAATAAAAAAAAAAGAAAAAGAGAAGAGAACTTGTGGCATTAAAAGGAATTGTCAACAAACACAGTGGGTGTAGTTTTCTTCAACTAAATTAACTAAACAAATCTTATGTTCAAAGGATATATCTGAATTAAATTTGTTCAAAATTTTAATGAAAGAAAATATTATACATTTATGATTTATGGAATCAATTGTTTAACTTTATTAGCATTTATGGAATTTTAGTATTAGTGATGTAAGCGGTCATTTATTTGATTTTTGTAAAAATTAACTATTCTGGTTCTTGCTTTCATTTTGGTATTTGTAATTTGGTGACTATAAATTACTTGATCCAGTTTTGTTTATTGCACAAGTTTATTAGTGTAAAATATGTATAATTGAAGGTTGATATTAGTGGTGAATTGTTTAATGGACATTTTTGGCTCTGCAACTGTTGATTCTTAGAACTCCTTTGTAATATGGAGAAGAATCCTATTTTTCTCTTGATTTGCCACTTGAGTATATATATCATTCTCTCTAAGTTATTTGTGGCTTATTGAGTTTTAATCTATCAATTCATCCCTAATGGATATATGCAGACTAGCCATGCTATAATTGCCTCTCTTAATGTTACAAATGAAGAAGTTATTGAAACTGAGTGATTTTCATTAGATTGAAAACTCATAGATACAGTACCTCATATACACTCCACATGTTTACAAAATATCTAACTAAAATATCTACCTAACTCACTCTGTTACAAGAAGTTGAACTAACACTTGACTTGTTTGGTTTGTAGGACAACATACCTCTATCTGGTCTTGGATTGAATCCTGGATTGTTGAGTCTTGATTGGTTACACTAACTGTACAAACATCTCATTTCTATGGGGACATCATGCTGCTTGCAAAAGCC
Source organism: Camellia oleifera (assembly GCA_022316695.1). Taxonomy (NCBI): domain Eukaryota; kingdom Viridiplantae; phylum Streptophyta; class Magnoliopsida; order Ericales; family Theaceae; genus Camellia; species Camellia oleifera. The sequence continues at coordinate 200,276,105 of CM039305.1, forward strand.
TCAGAGTCCAAACAGGTCACTTTTTGTGCTCCATGTGTTTTGGCTTTTATAGTTTATCTTGCTTTTAGGTCGACAAAAATGATCTTGTACTTCATTCAAACATTCTATGAAGTGCTAGATTTCAGCTCTTAAACTTAATTTGATGGCCTTTTTTGCGATGGACCAAGAATATTTGATGCAGCTGCAATGATGGAATTTACATTGTCTCCTTGGGATCTCATAATGTATTAGGTGTAGACCTTGAAGCACACCATTTAATGCTTATAATTCCTCTCTTCCAAAATAAATAAGTTTAATTAATGTATTTATTAATGACTATTGATTAATCTATATGTTACTGAATGGAGGAAGGATCACAGATTAATTTGAAAAAATAGAGGTGAAAAATGCAGCAGAGAAGTCTTGAAAAAACTAATGTGCCAGTAAAAGGTCTTGTATTCCTTTAGTTCTAGCAAGGATATTTTTCCATCTCAACTAGAATCTTGAAACAGATCCTTAAAATGTAAATACAGTATTACTTCTATCTATGTTAATTGGTTTCTTTTCTATGGTTCTAGTAAACAATGAATTGTTAATTAATGAAACATGAAAAAATAAAATACCCTGGAAATGAAATTTAAGGTCATAATTTTGTGGGAAGAAGAGTATACATTATGTTGATGTTTGGTGCATTATGTTTGAGTCACAGCACTTGACATGTACACCTTGAATCTTTAGTGAAGGTGTAGATAAGCCAAATCAAGCAATGTATCTGGCTGTCCAAATTCTTAAGCATACTTCTTGCTGCTTAACCTTGGCCGGTGAGGAGTATATTTTTTCAAACTTGGCTAGAGCTAAGCCAATCTTGCTCAAGCTCAACTCAAAGTTTTTACATACAATACGGAGTTCCTAATCTTGGATAAGCTTTACGTTGAGAGTCAAAAGAATAGGGGCCTTTGGGTAAAATGTGGGAAAGTAGGGATTTTTTTTGTCACGATGCATTAGAATGGATTCTCACTTTGTCCGTTCATTAGCTTTAACAAAATTGGAGGAGTAAAATTAGCGTAATGACCTGCCTGATATTTGGAATTGGACAAAAATTCCCACAACCTGTCATGTTGTACTTCAACTCTCTTTCACATGCATTACTAAAAATATTTTAGTGTACTCTGGTTTGCCTAGTTTGATTTCTTTCAAATTAGGTTGATTCATAGAACTTGAACTTTGTTCGTTTAGCTCAACAATCTAAATTTTGTGAGCACCGAACAAAGTGCACTCAAGGCTCCAGCTGCTTGGTTCGTTTAACAGTCGTAACCTTGAGGTATGGTGAATCTTGCCTAGACATGAGCTTTTTGTGTGGTTAATTTCTAACAGCCTTCATTTCTCCGTTTTATGTTTCCTCTTTGATAGAAGAGTATTTTTTTTTTTTTTTGTGTGCCATATATGCCTTGCTCCTTCCAGGGAGTATAGATGTTTCGCAACATTGTGTTTGTTGAGAGTGTTTATTGCCTAGCCTACTGTCCAGGAACTTTCCTGGATGCAACTTTAGCTTCATTGGTTTGTTTAATATTTTTCATATTTACTTGGAATACTTTTTGTAAATTTTTCATCTTGTCTGCTAACTTCTATACAAGCCTTTCACTAAAAAATAATAGTGCTAAATTATTTAAAGAGTCATGCTAATGACAGCCCAATGGGATGCCAATAAGAGAAAGAAAACGCTAAAAAACTCTCAATGTATTTTTTACACATCCCAAAGCATTTTCACGCATGTATTCAAAATTTTCACAAATTTGGATGTACGTTTTACACATCCACTTTTTGTGATTTTAGAAATTACAATTTTCCCATATCAGAATTAGTTTATTAACAGAGTTGACGAAAAAAATAAACATAACCCTATTTTTTTTTCATAACTTTTATTACTGTGTGTGTTGATTTCTGACCACACTGCCAACTCAGTATTCAGCTGGAGAGTACTGGCAGAATAGATGACACCAGTCTAACCTGCAACAGAAAGAGAAGATTCCAGCGGTGGTTCGTTCACCCGGGGGCACTCCGACGATCAAGTCAGTATATCTCTCAAAGATAATCAATAGTGCTAACTCACTATTCAGAATATAAATTACGTACCTTAGACCCATCGGGGGTGCCTCTCTTTTATAGTTAACCCAATCCTTATCCCAACAGAAGCCTAGCTTCAATGGACTCTTTTTCAATGCTTATCCAGGACTCTTCAATAGATAGAGATAAACTCCCTAAGAGCTTTATCTTTATCCAGGCTGAGTTCCCTTATCATTCTAGGACTCTCGTGCCTTATCCGCTTATCTCAGATACCGACTTCTTCAGAGATAACCTCGGCATTACCGAGATAACCTCGGCGTCATGACTAGGACACGTGGCACCTCGGCTGACACGTCGGTGTCACCTTGGCCACGTGTTGGTACTCAGAAAATATATCCCCACAACTGCCCCCTAGGTTCTATTACCTCGGCATTCTGAGGTGATGGAACCTATATCAGTACTTCTTTCCAATACGTCGGCTTAAAAGCATCCTAGCCGAGATCATCGTTAAGGCCGACATGTCTCCTTAAAGAACAAGAATTCCAAGAGTTCTTTCACGCGTATGAGCTGTCATTCATTTTAACTCAACCGTTTCATCCACGCGTCCTCTCCTTACTGGATCGTACTCCGTACGCGCTTGTGAGCCATCTCATGCTTGTGTGCGCCGTCTGACGATTTCGCCGTTCTAGGCTCATCAATTCCATTTCACCGCCTTTTTGCATTTTGACAAAACTTCCCTCTTCTTTCATCTTTTCACTTTATCATTGTTATTTTTGAAGCTTTCTCTCTCTCTAGCTTTTTCTCCCAAGTCAGCCATTGTTCAAGCTTTCTTGGCTCCGCAGCTGGCTCCGTTTACCACTTCCGACAAGATTTTCACCAATCTTCCATCCTTGCAACCGTCGTCCGACTTCAGCAATCCTCATTTCAGCTTCTCTTTTTCCAGTAAGCCTCTGTTCCTCCTGGTTTTATTTCTTGTTGCTCTCCAAGAAATTTTGCTTCATCATTAATCACAATTGATGTTTTACTCAAGTATTTGATTTATGAATCTCGTATCTGAGTGTGTGTCTATTTCACGACCCTACTCTTTGCCCATGTCTTGAATACACGCACTGTTCGCAACATTTTTTGCACTTTTGCCACTGTTCTTGCCCTTATACCCTTTGTAATGTTCTTGACAGTCCATCTTTGTTCTTGATTCTGAAACTCGTTCTTGTTTTCTGTGTCTTTTCCAAATTTGTGCCTTCAATCTTCGTTTTCATAGATCTAGGTTTGGGATTTGTTTGTAGAACCCACAAATTCTTAGGAAAAAATTGAAACAATCCTTACAAATTCTTGTACCAGCACATACCTAGGTTTTTGACGAGGTCCCAATAACCCTTTCAAAACATATTCTTTCTGAAATTCAGTCCCTCTAATTCAAGCCGACATTATGGGTATGTGGAAGCATAGGGTAGATACCCCGAGAAAATTAGAGCACTTTAGGCAGGAGTTTGACATCCTGACCGACGTCCATCTGAGGTTGGCTGGGGAGGATGACTCTATCATGCCCACAGTTGATTTCATGCCCTTCCCTGTTGTAGCTTTCATCGAGTGCGGACTTCGGCTCCAACTCAATATCCTTTTTCATGAGATCATCCACTATTATAAGTTGAACCCAATGCAGCTTGCCATAAACTCCGATCGAGTTATTAATGGCATAATAGCCTTAGCCAAACAAGAAATTGTTAGGATTACCTTAGCTGACATCCAATACTGTTACACCATGTGTGGCCTCAAAAAAGATACAGGCTATGTTTACTACCTTAAGCCGAGGTCTACAGAGTATAAAATCATAGCCGACCTTCCAGACTCCAACAAGGGAGCTAGAGACGATTACTTCATTACCTCGGGGAACTAGGAGTTTGCTCCAGACGAGGACCTCCACCTCTATCCTCTTCCTCAAACAGTTTTTGTAGAGGGCAATGGTAAGAGCCCTGTGTTCATACTTACTTGTTTTTTAAAGTCTTCAATACTTTGTTCATTCTAATGTCTGTTTTTTCTTGCAGCTCTTCCTAAGCCACCAAAGGGTTTTCGCCAGTCTTTTTACCCCAGCAAGGGTCTGAAAAAGCTAATAGACCTACCAGTTCACAAGCGCAGAGCTCCTCTGGTACTAAACTTCATTCCCACCTACAAATCAGTTCTGCCAGACGTCCCAAAGAAGAAGAAGAAAAGCTTGTCACCTCCTTTTGCCACAACTCCTCCGACTGCCTCCACTTCTCGGCCAGATCAAGGATCGACCTCTGATCCTGCTGAGCAGCCGTCAACCTCGGCTCCATACCTGATCCCGATATCCCAACGCCGTCAACGTCGCCGAACATTTTTTTTTGCCGAGATGGGCCGCCTAAAACTAGTTGCCAAAGATCTCCTGGCCAACATTCCATCTGATGTTGATGCTCAACCCGTTCCAACTCAGCCTCCAAATCCAAAGCAAAAATGGATCAAGAAGGCTCAGCCAAAGGCAACGTTGACTCAGGTTGACACTAAGGACACCTTGCCAATCTTCAAATTGGCTGAGAGTGATAAGTCCCAATCTGCTGCCAAGAAGAGGCATGCCGAGGCCCAACCATCCGAGTCTACCCGATCAAAGAGGCCGAGGTCATCCGCTGCAATTACCTCGGGGCCTCAAAAGCACGATTCCCCCTGGGCCCCCAAAATCACGTTGGAAGATAAGCCAGTTATGGCTAACGATAGCGCCGATGACATTAATGTCGGCGTTGCCCTTGGTACCGCTCTTCTTCTTCCCGGCGATCTTGACCGAAACGCCGAGTTGAGCGAGTATTAAAACTATGCTCTGATGCTCCAGCGCTCTGTTCAAGTAAGTGTTTGTATTTGGTAATTTTTTCTTTCTCTCTCTTCATTTCATACTTATAATATATTCTAATAACTTCTGTTCACTTTCAAGCCATTTAGCATGCTCATTCTTTCTCAGTGCAAGCTTTTGAGAATCGGCAAGGGCTGGCTGACAAGAAGAGGGAGGTCACCAATCTTCAGAAGTCTAATAAAAATTTGCAATCAAAGATGAAGACCTTGGAGGATCAAGCTGAGGCCGCTATCAAAGCCAAGGACGTAGTCGAAGAAAAAGCGAGTGCTGCTGAGGCTATAAACAAAGTCCTTCAGGCCCAGCTGAAAGAGGCCGAGGATAAGACAGCCGAGGCCCAAAAAGAGCTTGAAGATGCCTTGGCTAACAAAGAGGCCGAAATCAAGGCCGCCGACGAGAAGGCATATGCCGAGGGGATGGCCGATGTCACAGCGGACTATGAAAAGCAAGTGAAGCAGGCATGCAACAAGGGTTTCACCCTTGGTTGGATGTCTCTTCTAAAAAAGCTTGAAGTCCCCGAGGACTCGCCTCTCAGGAACACCAATGTCATTCCTCTTCCATTCCCTCCAACTCCAAGTCAATCCGACGATGAATCTAATTCTGAGGAGGAGACCTTAGTGAGGAAACCAAAGGAAGCAGCTGGGACCAAGTCCCCTTCTCTGCATGAGCAAGTCCTGGACTTGACTCAAGATGAGGAGGGTGATGAAGTTCCCAAAGATGCTACGGCTGAGAAGGCATCAATCGACGTGCCCCTTGCCGACAAGAGCCTTGATGAAACCCTTCAAGAAATTGATGCCAAGCTTGCAGCAGAAAAGGCTGCAGAGGTGTCTTCCCAACAATCCTCTGAACTTTAAACTGAACCAACTACTACTGCTGAGGAGTCTTAGCTTTATGTTTTTACCTTCCTTTCTTGTACTTTTGTTTTTCTTTTTTGAAGTAATGTAAACTTTTGACTTTAATACAACTCTTTCGCTTTTGAATGCTTGCATGTTTGCCTTGTATGCTTCCATACTTAGAATATTTTTGCATATCTTTAATATACACTTCAATCCTTGTGCAACCTTCTCGGGGTGACACACCTCAGTTATACAAACTGATGATTTACCTCGGCAAGTACCCAAGTACCTTTTTTTGCCTAAGCTTGGTTCCACCTTGTAAATTTTTTCATAAAATTTCAACAAGTGTTTAACCTTAGTCTTCAACTTGTAAACTTTTCTCAAGTTTCAACAAGTGTTTAAACATCATCTCGGTTTAACTTTAACTTGTAAACTTTTCTCAAGTTTCAACAAGTGTTAAACATTATCTCGGTTTAACTTCAACTTGTAAACTTTTCTCAAGTTTCAACAAGTGTTAAACATCATCTCGGTTTAACTTCAACTTGTAAACTTTTCTCAAGTTTCAACAAGTGTTAAACATCATTTCGGTCTAACTTTAACTTGTAAACTTTTCTCAAGTTTCAACAAGTGTTAAACATCATCTTGGTTTAACTTTAACTTGTAAACTTTTCTCAAGTTTCAACAAGTGTTAAACATTATCTCCGTTTAACTTCAACTTGTAAACTTTTCTCAAGTTTCAACAGGTGTTAAACATTATCTCGGTTTAACTTTAACTTGTAAACTTTTCTCAAGTTTCAACAAGTGGTAAACATCATCTCTTCTCTCTGCTCCGTAATGTGAACCTAAGTTCCACTTGAGTTCTCATTATACATGTATTCTAGAAACAACATTATGTATCTTTATCAGTTGCAAGTGTACAAACATATAAACAAGTGAAAACTTTATTTATTTACTTCGGCAAATGACAATTGGAAAAAAAATTCTAATGATAGAAAATTTTCAAATTACAAGTGTTCCAAGGCCTTGGCAACTCTTTGCCCTCATTATCTTTAAGCCGATATGCCCCATTGCCCAGTACTGAGATTATTCTGTAAGGTCCTTCCCAATTTGGGCCAAGCTTCCCCTCTCTGGGATCCTTTTTGTTGCCGACGACTTTTCTCAAGACGAGATCACCGACTCGGAACTCCCTTGGGTTAACCCTCTTGTTATAAGTCCTGGCAAGCTGCTGTTGGTATGCTGCTAGCTGAATTACAGCTCTTTCCCTTCTTTCTTCCAATAAATCCAGATCTCGGGCTAAGAGTACATCATTAGTCCCGTTCTCTACTCCTTGGGTTCTGATCCCAAGGATGTCAACCTCTAGCGGAATGACTGCTTCTATGCTATAAGCCATGGCAAAGGGGGATTCTCCTGTTGATTTTCTCGGCGTAGTCCGATATGCCCAGAGTACATTGGACAACTCGTCTACCCACTTTCCTTTTGCTTCCTGCAGCCTCTTCTTTATCCCATCCAAAATTACTTTGTTGGATGCTTCTGCTTGTCCATTGCTTTGGGGAAAGCTTGGTGTTGAAAAGTAGTTCTTGATCTTGAACTTTGCACGGAAGCTCTTAATCAGCTTACTGTCAAATTGTGTTCCATTGTCTGCAACTATTGCTCTTGGAATCCCAATCCTGGTGATGATATTTTTCCAAATGAATTTCTTCACATCCACATCTCGGATCTTGGCATGGGGTTCGGCTTCTATCCATTTGGTGAAGTAATCTGTGGCTACTAGTAAGTACTTCCTTTGCCCAGTTGCTTGGGGTAGTTGCCCAACGAGATCCATGCCCCATTGGGCAAATGGCCAAGGACTGGATACAGGGTTCAGGTTTGTTGCTGGTTGATGTATCAGAGGTGCAAACCTTTGGCACTTTTCACACTTCTTCACATAGGCTTCTGCATCTTTCTGCATGTAAGCCCACCAATACCTCTAGGTAATGGCCCTATGGGCGAGTGATCTGCCCCCAGCGTAGCTTCCACAAATTCCTTCATGTATTTCATATAAAAAATCTTCAACTTGTGAAGGATGTACGCACCTCAAAAGTGGTCAAGTGAAGGATCTTCTGTAGAGATGTCCTTCTGCTGTCAGACTGAATCTTGTCGACTTCAATCTGATCTTGTGTGCCTCCTTGTGGTCATCTGGTAGCTTCCCTTCTTTCAGGAATGCAACAATTGCATCCATCCAGCTTGGTCCCATGTCTACACACATTGCTTCATACTCTGAGGTCAGTGGTTCGATGCTCGGGCCCGACAAATAGTCAACCATTATTGTCCTTGCTTTTCCAGGTCGTACTACACTAGCTAGGTTGGCCAATGCATCGGCGTGACTGTTATCATCTCGGCTAACCTGAAGTAGTCGGCAGTTCTGAAACAAGGCTGCCAACCTGATGACCTCTTTTGCGTAAGCCGACATCCTTTCATCTTGGGCAACAAACTCGCCTGTTGTCTGGTTAATTATAAGTTGTGAGTCACAAAAGACTATTACCTCATCTGGTTGTACTGCTGCTACCAGTTTCAGTCCTGCAATGAGTGCTTCGTACTCTGCTTCATTGTTTGAGGCCTTGAACCCCAAACGAATCGATTGTTCTAGTACCTGCCCCTCTGGAGATATCAATACTACTCCTGCCCCCACTCCCTGTCGGGTTGAACTCCCATCAACGAACAGTCGAAAGGAGTCGCCGATGTAAATGCTGCAGGGTTTGAGTTTTTCTTCCTTCCTTTGTTCCGTTGCCCTTGGCTGGGCTCCTCCTTGCTTGTTTGGACATTGTTCACCCTGGCTCAATGGAGCCCGATGTTTGATGGATTCTGGAGTGAACTCGGCCACGAAGTCGGCCAAAACCTGGCCTTTTATTGCCGGTCTGGGTCTGTACTCCAGGTCATACTAGCCCAGGGTGACTGCCCATCTAGCTATTCTTTCTGTCTAGTCTCCTTGTTGCAGCAAGGATTTTAAGGGGTGTTCAGTTAGCACCACAATTCTACGAGCTTGGAAGTAATGGGTCAACTTCTTTGAAGCCATTACTAAAGCCAGTGCTAATTTCTCTAAGGGTAGATACCTTGTTTCTGCATCGGCCAGGGTTTTGCTTACATAGTAAACAGCCCTTTGTTCCCCTTTTTTTTCTCGGACTACCACTGCGCTTATCGAATGTTCTGAAACTGCTAAGTATAAAAACAGCTCCTCTCCAGGTTCTGGATTTGAAAGAACTGGTGCTGTGGTTAGATACTTCTTTAGGTCGGCCAAGGTGACTTTGCATTCTTCGGTCCACAGGAAGTCTGTGGCTTTCTTCACTAAGTTGAAGAAAGGTCTGCACTTGTCTGAGCTTCTGCTGATGAACTTATTCAGGGCTGCGGCCCTTCCAGTCAGCATTTGCACCTATTTTGCCAACGTCGGGCTCTTTAGTTCTACGATGGCCTTGATCTGATCTGGGCTGGCCTCAATGCCCCTTCTAGTCACCAGGTATCCCAAGAACTTACCGGATCCAACTCCAAATGCACACTTCGATGCATTGAGTCGGGGCCAATATGTTTTAAGGATTTCAAAGATTTCTTTTAGGTCGGCCAGATGACCTTCATTTTCCTTGGTCTTTACGACCATGTCGTCGATGTAAACTTCCACCGTTCGGCCGATCAGGTGTCTGAACATCTTGGTTACCAGTCTTTGGTAAGTTGCCCTTGCGTTTTTTAACCCAAAGGGCATCACTTTGTAGCAATACAGCCCTTTTGGGGTGATAAACGCAGTCTTCTCTTCGTCTGGGGGGTACATAGCTATCTAGTGGTACCCCCTGTAGGCATCCAGGAAGCTCATCCTTCCATGCCCTGAAGTGGCATCCACTAGCTGGTCAATCTTGGGTAGAGGAAAGCTGTCTTTGGGACAGGCCTTGTTCAGGCTGGTAAAGTCCACGCAGACCCTCCATTTACCATTCTTCTTCTTTACCACCACAGTATTGGATAGCCATGTCGGGTAGTTAACTTCTCTAATGGCCCTGGCCTTCAAAAGTTTGTCTACTTCTTCCTCCACTGCCTCGACATGCATCAACGTCAGTCTTCTTGCTCGTTGGATTACAGGTTTGGCTGACTTGTCAACGTTCAGTTTATGGCAAGTGACCTCGGGGTCAATGCTAGGCATTTCGTAAGGCGTCTAAGCAAACACCTCAATATTTGTTCTCAAGAAAGCTTCTAACTCTTTTTCCTCTTCTTTGGCTAAGCCCGAGTCGAGAAGAAAGAAGCGTTCTTCATTCCCCTCCTGGACGAGGATTTTCTTCAGTGTCTCTTCACTCTTCTCGGCTGGCTCCTTGCCGATGTCTTCTAGGACTTCCACGTCCTCATCTTCAATTTCTGCCTTTTTTGGCTCTCGTATGCTGCAGGTAGATTTCATTGCTGCCATGGAGCAATTCTTCACCTGCAGCTGATCGCCTCTGACTTCCTCTATCCCATGCTCTGTTGGAAACCGCAGTTGTTGATGCAATGTTGAGGGGACAGCCCTCATTGCGTGCAGCCATGGTCTCCCCAGGATTGCCTTATATGGGGATAGTGTGTCGATTACGGTGAACTATGTCTTTATCTTCCTGGTGCCTGCCTGCACCTCCAAGCTCGTTGTTCCCAATGGCCATGTCGGCGTTCCATTGAACCCGACCATTGGGCCATTGGATTGCTCCATATCATCTGGGTGAAGGCCAAGCTCTTTGTAACATCTAACATACATGATGTCACAAGAGCTGCCTTGGTTAATCAGGATGCGCTTTACTTGGTATTCCCTAACTTGGAGGGATACTACCAAGGCATCGTAATGTGGATGTTGCACAATCTCAAGGTCGGCTTCTGTGAAGGACACTACTGGTCCCTGGCACTCCTCTGCCTGATGTCTCTTTTTCCCGACTTGGTAGACATGCTGCAAGTGCTTCACCTTCTGAGTTTCCCCCCTAATTTCGTTCTCGTTGACCTTCGAGTGAATTACATTAATTATCCGAGGTCCTCCTGCCTGGAGTTGCTGTGTTGGGCGAGGCGGAGCTGCTAGTGCCTGAGGTAATCTTGCCTGTCTTCCCTTATCCTGGTCTCATCGACAAGGTCTCTCAGATGTCCTTGCGTCACCAGGTCTTCTAAGTGTGTTTCAGGGCTCTACAACCCTGAGTCATGTGCCCATCTTCATTGTGGTAGGCATAGTGCCTGCCAAGGTTTCTTTCCATAAATTCTCCTGGTGCCCTCGCTGGTGTTCTGAAATAAGGTTGATTCCGAATTTTATCCAGGACTTTGTGAATTGGGATTCGGAACACAGTTGTGATTGCCTGTGCAGCCCTCAGTTCTGTCTCTTGCTTGTTGGATCCATTGTTACCTTGGCCTTGCTTCGGCGAGCCGTTTCCTTTCTCATGCTTCGTCTCTTTATTCCCCGACGTATCTTCCTCGGCTCTGGCATACTTCTCGATTCTGGCCATGAGCTCTTCCATGCGTTTTGGCAATGTCTTTGCCAACGACTTTCGTAGTGGACAATCATCTTTCAGGCCGTTCTTGAAAGACACGACCGCCACTTCTTGGTTGCATTCGGGTATTCGGTTGAACACCTCATCGTACCTTTTTGCATAGGCCCTAAAGCCTTCATCCTTGCTGATTTTTAGAGCCATCAATGCGTCCACCCTCAAGGGCTGTAGTTTGTTTGTCACAAACCTGGCCACGAACATCTCGGCTAGGCCCTCCCAGGTCTTCACACTTCCCTTTGGCAATTTGTAGAACCAATCTGATGCAATCTCCCCAAAAGATGAGGGGAACACTTTGCAGAGCAACGACTCATTCCCACTATATAATGCCATTGAATTCAGGTATAATTCAACGTGAAAGTTGGGGTCCAACTTACCATCGTATATTTGGAACCTTGGCATACTGAATCTCTTCCGTGCCTCAAATCGGTCCAACTCCACTGAGAACGGTGTTCTCGGCTTATCGGGGGAGTTTACCTCGGCATCGGGATTTTGTTGTTTCCTCTTGAGATAATCTCTTAAGTCCTCCATTGTCCGCCCAGGAGCTCGGCTATCTCCTGATTTTAGTTTTTTAGGTGCACTACTTTCGGCTTCGTGGTGAGCCCTTTCTCCATTAGTTGTGTCGAAGCATAGCACATGCCCCTGAACATGCCGATGTTCTTTGGGGTCTGCCTCCTTGGTGCTATTCGTCCTCTGCGATTCTTCCCTCCTTGACTCTCCTCGTCCGACCTCCCTCGAAGGTCGGTGAGAGTGTCTTTCACTCCTGGTGTGCTGGGGGGCCATTGGGATTGGCTTCTATCCCCCCTTCTGGGCATTGGCCGCTGGAATCGGCGTGTCCTGCAGCGGGAATGAGGGCTGCATGACGTTGTTTTGCATCATGAAGTTGACGGCCGATTGTAGGTCTGCCAACTTGTTTGCCATCTCTTTTACTTCTTCATCCCTCCGTACCTGGAGGTTATCTTCATTATAGTACCTATTTTGATCTGGTTTCTTTGGTACGTCGCCAATCTGGACGACGTCTTTCTCTTCGTGATTCTGGTCATGAGTTTCTGCGTTGCACTCGTCCCCTTCAATATCAAGGTCAATAGGTCTCCCACTCCTAGCAGGAGTGTCATTCCCAATCTTTTCCTTCTGTTTGTTACTGGCCATCTATTCTCCTTTCTTTACCACAGACGGCGCCAAATTGTGTGTGTTGATTTCCGACCACACTGCCAACTCAATATTCAGCTGGAGAGTACTGGCAGAATAGATGACACCAGTCTGACCTGCAACAGAAAGAGAAGATTCTGGCGGTGGTTCGTCCACCGGGGGGCACTCCGACGATCAAGTCAGTATATCTCTCAAAGATAATCAATAGTGCTAACTCACTATTCAGAATATAAATTACGTACCTTAGACACATCGGGGGTGCCTCTCTTTTATAGTTAACCCAATCCTTGTCCCAACAGAAGCCTAGCTTCAATGGACTTTTGCTCAATGCTTATCCAGGACTCTTCAATAGATAGAGATAAACTCCCTAAGAGCTTTATCTTTATCCAGGCTGAGTTCCCTTATCATTCTAGGACTCTCGTGCCTTATTCGCTTATCTCGGATCCCGACTTCTTTGGAGATAACCTCGGCATTACCGAGATAACCTCGGCGCCATGACCAGGACACGTGGCACCTCGGCTGACACGTCGGCATCACCTTGGCCACGTGTTGGTACTCAAAAAATATATCCCCACAATTACCTATTTCCATTTCCTTTGTCCTCAAACTTATTCCTATTTTTCTTTCATTTCAACCACTTTCTATCCTTGCTCCCCACTCCACCACCCGACCCTCTCTCTACTTCATAGCTACCATTGTAATTTCTTTAAAGGTTGGTGTACATCTCTTTTCTAGTCACCTCCACTACCTTCTCTACTTTTGCTGCTTACTCTTACTCCCACCCCGTACAACCCTTTTTTGAAACACTTTGGTAGTGCTCTTGTATCAAAATCTAAATAATGATCAGAATACTGGGAGTCATCTCCTTATTAAATCTAATTCTACCCACCACTCCTATCCTCACTTGTACTTGAAAATGAAAATAATAATAAACAAATAATTTATCAACCCCGCAGCCAAATGGATCTTGGTTTAACATTAATAGACACCATTGTTGTGATTTCAAAGAAAGAGACTTGCATATTTTTTCCCTACTTTTTTGTTTTTTGGTAAATGTTTTTTTTGACTACTTTCTTCTTCTCATATGAGACCCACCATTATTGTGTTCACACTCTACTTTCTTCTTTTCTATTCGCCCTTTTCTTTCTTTTTTTTTTTTTTTTTTTGTATTTTTTTTGATTAATTACAATTTTTTTTAAGATTTTACGTGTTTTTCATTTTGAACCCCAGTATTTCAATTTCAACAAACTAAACCCTGGAGTTTCATCTGTATTTTAATGTGCCCCATTCTCCGTCCATCTCCATCTGTGTAAAATAATAGAGAATCATTTTCGGGTTAAAGTGAAAAACTTTGGAGTTTAAAGTGAAAAACGCGTGAAATTTTGAATTTTTTTTTTGTAATTAACCCTAGTATTTATTTTTATTTTGTGTGTATATACATATAACTTACATATCTTATTACATATGTACATGTGTGCTTATATATATTCAAATTTTGACTCTTCTAGTGATAAAATTTTGATTTCGTCCATAATTTTGATAACTATGTAAGAAGAGTTACCCGAAATGTAAGAGGCACTTATCAGTGCGGATTAATGTTATTTTTAGTTATCAAAATTAGCGACGAAATCAAAATTTCTCCCTCCGTCCAATATTGATAGTCTCTTTTTGAAAATTCAAGTTTTAAATAATTAATTCCAAAAGTAACCTTCTATTTCCATTTTTAAATTTAAAGTTTTGACTTTTCAAAGTGAACATACATTTTGAGACGACAAAAAATGTAATAATGAACTAGTAAAATGAGATGAAGGGAGAATCATCGAAAGAGTCAAAATTTGAATAAAAAAATTTCACCATATATACAATTACACATGTACATATACAATAAGATATATAAGTTATATATATACAATAAATAAATAAATAAATAAATATTAGGGTTAATTACAAAAAAGGTAAATTAAAAATACACCTCCTGAGATTTGATTAAAATACGAATCACCCCTTGTGATTTTGGAAATTATATTCCACCCCTTGAGGTTTCTAATTTCATAACAAACCGTCCATTTTATTAATAAATCATTAAGTCAATTAACAATTTTTAATGATGTTAGAAATATGTTTCAATTAATAATTTAGTTAATTTTATTATTGTATAGTAGAACAATTATGAATTTTATTTTTTTAATTAATTTTGTTAAATAAAAAATTCTAACAAAGAGGTATTTGTAATTTTCTAAACTACAAGGGGCAATTTGTACTTTAAACAAACCTCAAGGGATGTATTTGTAATTTACCCTTACAAAAAAAAAAAATTTAAGGTTTCACGCGTTTTTCACTGTAAATCCCAGTATTTTTTACTTTAAACCCCAAATCAATTCTCTGTTACCTTGCACAGATGAAGATGGATGGAGGAGGGGATACATTAAAATACGGATAAAATTTCAGAATTTAATTTGTTGGAATTGAAACAGTGATATTTAAAATAAAAAACATGTGAAACCTATATTTTTTTTTTAATTAATCCATTTTTTTTAGGTGTTCAAGATTTGGGCCTAGTTTGGGTAAAAACCCAACAAGTTTGGGCTGGACTGGGTTTCAAGAACAAAAAACTATGTGCCATTCTCTTTGATCTTTCTCATAATTTTTAAAATTGAGATTTATTCAATCCTCTTAAAAATAAGATTTATTTGAAAGAAGTAATTGCATAAAAGAGTATTGATTATATATATATGTTTTTGATTTTTTTGGAGAAAAAAACTCGTATATGATTTTTTTAGGTTAATCATATTGTTTTGGAAAATATATTTTGGCCTACTAATTTATTTGTATTAAAAAATAATTTCAAGTAAGAATATCAAATTTTGTTATAGCTACAATGGGGAGGAGGAAACACGAATCTCCACATTATCATCGGGCATCTTCAACTAATTGATGTGTCATCACTTATTTAATAAATCTCACCTTTCATGTCTTATAACAAATACATTAGTGACACATAAATAATCTAAAAACTAGTCACCACAACATAGCTGAAATTGAAATTATCCAAACGAGTAATTATTAATACAGTTTACAAACAAAATGGAATCCAAACATGCAACAAGTTCCGGCTTATGAACATCCAATGCAATCAGCCAAACCATGAATCTACACAATTTCTCACAAAAATAGTTTCTCCATATGTAGCATCATATCATTTTGACCATTTGCATTATACAGCATGATCAAAACTAAAAGCTAAGAAAGTGCTCTAAGATTATGGAATGCAATGTGATTGGTGAGATAAGAAAGTCCATTTAGATAGTTTTACGAGGGCCTACAAAAATTTATCAGATCGGAATACAATTGAAGAAAGAAAAAGAACAGTCGCCCCTTTCATGCAGGGGGCATTATCGGAACAAAAATGTCCTTGTGACTGATCAACAAATGTGTCTGCTATTGCCACTAATTCAGCTATATTTCTGTACAATTTATGCCAAAGGGTTCAAGCAAACCGCTGTATAGTTTTTGTGATCTGTTATCTTTAAGTGATGGGTTATAACTTATATTACTAGTGTTCCTTCAGTGATTTAATTATCATCTAAAGAATCAGAGCGTTGAGATTTGGATTTACTCATGATCCGAGAGTATCCATAACCAAGAGAGCTTCCACTTGCTTCAGAGAGCTGCATGCAATATTTGATTGTGGTAACTCAATCAAAATCCAGATGAAAAATATATATATATATATATATGTATGTATGTATGCATGTATATCTTTGACCTATACTAACAAGACTAACCGAATTGTGAAAATCAAACATTAATAAGTACCTCGGTAAGCTCGGAAAGATGGCAGGACCTAAACTCATTGATAGTAGCTGCTATTTGTGATCTGGGCAATTTAGCCTAACAAGGAAAAACAAGATAAAGTACGAACATTCGAAAGATGCCAGAGCAAAATAACCAAACTTCTATAATGTTTTTGACTTTCCATAGCACATGCTAACAATTTCACAAGCAAGCATCAGCCAACAACAGTAACAAGAGTTTGAGTTGCTGCGTTGCAGCAGGCAGATCCATAAGATCAGATCCAAATGCCTTCAGTTTTCAATGTGTTAACTGAGTCAAATGCGTTTGTGTGTGTATGTCACATAGAAGTGAAATTATATCATATAAATCACAAAACACTTTGGAGAAGCAATAGCCGCTGCTGCTTTACAATCAGAGAACCAACGTGGACAAAAAACAGGTGCTCAACAATGAAGACGGTGTACACAAATAGTTGAATTGAGACTTAAAAGTAAGCATGTAGCAAGTCACTAATTCAAATTAAAATATCCAATAAGATGCACTATAATCATTAAGATTGTAGCAAAAAGAGATTAATCTTACAGTGATTTTATGGAATGTTAATCCAAAAATTGATCAATTACATTTCATACTAGCATAGCATGGTGAGTGACAAATTCAGTGGAAATAGTATTTAGCTTCCTTATTTGTTACAATCGGACTCCACTCTACATGCATGCAACCAATTACCAATGCTCAACTAAAAAAAGAAGATTGTTTTCATCAATATAACTTACACAGTATGTACTAAATACAAACAACATACATAGGTCATGCAGTGAAAAATCTTATACAATTCAGTGTCATCGATATTGTTTTTTACCTGTGCAAGAACAACAGCAGCTAATTGGAGACTAGGTTCCAAGGCCTTGGTGACAACCTTTAAGAGTTTCAACTAAAACTCAAGATATGACGTAAAAGCTTTTAAATTTGAACAAAAATTTGATCTTTATATAGATAATGCAAGATATATTAGTACTGATTAAAGATTTATACACAAGTCAAACAAGAATAATGAGCTCCTAAAATATAATCCTAAAATAAAACTGTAAGATTAACCTATATAGGCAATTAGGAAGAGTGAAATAACTAATGAAAACAGCAGCAGAAATGTACTGTTGTTGCTCCCGCCTTTTCCAAATTGAGGACATGATCAACGTCATGAGCACGAACAAATGTCTTGACATTAGGGAAATACTTGCTCAAAGCCCACACTGTTCTATAGTTTGCACTTGGGGTATCTAAAGTTATTGCTGTTACATATGCACTTTCAGCACCAACTTTATGGAGCACCTGGTGGCCAGGAATACAAGCAACGTGTCAGACTATGAACCTGCACAAGCATATTTAAGTTTGAACAGGATCATCTATACCTCTCGACTAGCAGCATCACCAAAATACACGGGAAGATCAAGTGCACGGCCAACTGCTACTCGGTCATTGAAATGATGGAAAATCTAAAATCAGTTATCTGGATGCTGTTGTAAAATATTCTCATAACCATTTAACACATTCTCAGTAAGTCATGGACACGGTACCTTTTCTTTTTTTTCCAATTTGCATTTATGTTAAAATGTTCACAAAGATTCAGGGAATATAAGTAATTATAGGAAAATATGGAACCAAAGGCTGGATAATCCTGGATATTCACTTCATAGACTTGAAATTCCCATGTTGTCCTTAGCAAGTAATACTAGATTTTATCATAAAAAATGGATGTCATAAAAAAAAACAAAGAAGGCATACCCCCAGAGCAGAACAACTTGAAATAGTCTTCAAACTAGCATAGATTACCCAAAAGGAAGTAGCTAGAAAACTCACACAGCCCACACTCATATGACTAAGATTTTCAGTAGAATATTCAATCAACAATCCCTTCTCTCTCTCAGCCCCAAAATTGACTTTATTCCAGGATTATCAATTCATCGTGATGGAAGCATACCTCCTCACATCAAGAGCAACAAATGGAATAACTCGTTCTAAAAGAAGTTGCGCAATGATCTGAAAGAACAACAGAAGGAAATACTACTCTTAGACAAAACATGATACATACATCCATACATAAACTACATTATTTTTTGGGGTAAGAATCCTTAAATAAACTATATTAAAAATAGATCCACCACAACAAATGATTTAAAACAAATTCATAAAAAAAAATGCAAATAGTGACAATACTTGGCCAACACGTCCAAATCCACAGATAATGATATGGTCCTGCAAATCATCTGTCTGGAAACAAGCCAAAGGAAATCAACAATCAATACATTCAGATTCAGTGAATATTTCAGTGTAATAGCAACATCAACCCTATATCAAAAACAGACAATTCATCCCATCGTCAGATGTATGGCTGCACCAGTCATTAAAAACGATTTAAAATTATTGAATAAAAATTTAGTAGATCCTAGGTACGGTTGGACATACTATATTAAGGAGTTTGGAATAGACTTAATAACCGATCATATCTTATACAAATATTGCAAGACCTAACTTATTTTAGTGCACATACTTTATGGCAGCTAGTGGTTCTTCACCACCTTCATCCATCATCATCAAATATTTTTGCATGAACTCAAAATGGCAAAACTTCGAGAAGGAATATAGACACAAAATACCACATGCATGCGAGTCAGTGTTTACCAAAGATTTCTCAAATGCATAAGCACAGTGAGTTTATTGAAACCTAAGACCAAAACAAAATTCATACACATACACGGTTCAAAATTAAAAAGCTTCATGATGTTGATAGAGAGACTTTCGAGAGCACATCATAAATATTTCCCCACATTCTCGTGCAACAACTAATAAAAATGCTTATAATTCAATTTTATTTTTTTATTTTTTTTTATCATTTGCCCCTCCCATGATATAGTTAGAATGATCACTAGAAAATCTATACTCCATTTTCCTAACCAATCTTGATTGACAAATCATATCCATAACTAACATAGTACCCATAAACTACAAATTATTATCTAGTGGAAATAAATAAATAAATAAAGGAATTGAATTCTGTAAACCACCAATATAAATGCTCACTCGGATATCGTAAAACTTGAAATTATGAATTCTACCTCACTCTCTACAGGGAACAAATTCCACACATCATGCAGCTCAAAATGAGAGGCTAGTAACGGCCTCCAGCAGCTAACCATGGGGTGAGGACCACTGATACCCCTACCACAAGAAACAGCAAAGATGACATATAAGAAGACATTATACCCTGAAAAAAAAGGCCAATTACCAAACAATTAGTTGTGCTAACAATACTAATGGTAATAGTTACCATATATATTATTTTGTTTTATTTATCTAGTGTGGGAATACCAGTCCTACACAGTTTATTTATCTACTGTTATGTATTAAAGTTCACAAAATATATACATATATATATATGTGTGTGTGTGTGTGTGTGTGTGTGTTGAAAAAGAGGAACCGAAAGGGGAAAAAAAGACCTAAAATAATAAAAGGATAGCATGAATTTCAGTCAATAATATTGGCTTCCATGTCAGCGCACCACCACAGATTTGCTTCAACTCCCATTCACAAAATCAAACTCTCAACAGCGATCCAGTCCTGTGATCCTTTAAATATAAAAGAACCAAAGGTTCACCCAATCTTGGTGGCCTATGTAACTTGGTCTAAATAAAGCCCACATCATTTTCAAACCTTGCAATGCTAAACTGACCTAAATTTAGTACTATACCACTTTCATATACTTTTGAACAAGTAATAAGTACTTATGCTGGTGCATTCTACTAATCAAAGACAAATGATATGGCACATCATCATTGCATAATGGATAACTTGGATATGGGTGTCTAGGTGTCGGATTTATCTAATTCTCATGTCCAAGGACCCCACAACATGACTAGATTTCATATTTCTTAAAAAAAAAAAAAAATTGTTTTGTATTTTTTTAGTATAGAATGGTATTTGCAACCAAAAATTGTTATGACTGAAATGAAGGTCTAATGCATAGTGATATAGTAAACTCAAACCATTTAGACATTCTTGTTTGGTGCATGTCCAACGATACATGTAGGATGCATTTCTCATACGGAACCCTTACCCTTACACACGTGGCATGTCTATGTATCGGACACATCATGTGGCTTGTCAAATTATTAATTATTATTTTTTGCAAGACATGTTGGGAACACTTCACGGACACATGTCCTATGTCTAGACAAGTCTCTTAGAAAACTAATTTGGAGTCAAAGTAAATATATGGAAATCAATGCTTCTCATATCTTTGTGCCCTAACTTAATATTTATATACATAGCAAATAAAAATATAAATAAACTAAACAAATAATTCGTATCCCCCATGTTTGTATCTTAATTTTTTGAAAATTCCATGTCCTATGTCCGTACTCATGTCCAGGTCTCTTAGGCTGCCACTATGAAACCTAAAAGGATACGCGAAAGCATTTCACTTTCAAACTCAAAGATGCTAGAAGACCATCTAGAATGATTTGCAACAATATTAATAATAATAATGTGTCACAAACTCAACTGGGATATCAAATCCATTCATACATTAGCACCTTCTTGATAAGCCAACCAAATGGAAAACCACAAATATAAATTTTTTACTTTAAGCTCATATGATGGAAATCCATCTCTTGGGCTGTGTTTGGATCATGGATTTGGGTTTCCAAATCCCAACCCAAATCCATGATCTAAATAGAGTCTTAGTAGATGCATAATACACATGGAAAATCATGGGTGCCTAAAATTTTGGATTTTAAGTTTTAGGAGACCTAAACCTCTAAGATTGTCCTAAAATGAATTTTCCTTCAGTATCAACTTTAAGGTGAATATACAATGCACACTCCTTTTAGCTATGACATGTATGTGCATATATGCAAATCTAAACAAGTAATTTATGTCTCACCAAATATGAATCCTATTATATGGATTACAAGCCCCGATGCATTTGTAACCACAATATACATTGATATTCTATATATATGATTCTCGTGTTCGCCTAGTTACAAAACAAATATTCATATTAAGAATGCTCACTTACTAAAAATAAAATAAAGTCAAGTTTTTATTATGTGGGCCCACAGACATGTTTGAATCCAATACCCATGAATTAGTAAAATTAAACAAACAAACAAAACAAAACAAAAAAAGATGAAGCAAAGCTTAGCTACATAAACCATCAACTATAAAATAATGCCCAATTAGTACACATTAATGTGTGTTTGGGAGAGAAAATCAGACAGTAAAATTTGCAAGAAAAATATTTAGTTCATAGAGAGGAAAACCTGTTTAACAGCTTCACCAAAAGCCACAAATGCGAACTCTCCACCCGGAGCAAGTAGAAAGGCCAACTCTTATTGCAGATATGATTGAAATACCAAAAAGTCTACCTCCTACAGCAACCAATATAGTCTTGCCACCAATTAAAAGAGCTAATGTCCCCATAATTACTGGAAAATTTGAAACAAGAAGTTTTGGATCGATAGACATTCCAACCTGAAACCCAAAGAGCAATAGCTGTTAACCAGAGGTACCAGAGTAACTATTCCTATTCATCAATGCAGTGATCATATCGATCTGTTAAAATCGATAGCAATCTACTCGCATGGACAAGAGTACTTTTTTCATAGCTTTGGTAAGAAGATTGGTATTATACGACAATCATTAAAGAAAGCATGAAAGTGGCTGAAAGATGCAAGGTGACCCAAAAAATTGGAAAGACTGCATAAAGAGAGGATCTATTACTTGTAAAATTGATTTTCTTATGTGTTTGGTTGGGAGATTTGGAAAGAAAAAGGAAAAAAACTAAGTGAAATGTAGGTGTATTTTATTCACGTTTTGCTTACCTTTTCTATTTTTCTTTTCAAATCACTCTTCAAATTTCCCAACCAAACACACCATTAATGATAATCTTCTCACCAGATCAATAAGTAACTTCCATAACTAGAAATAAGATTCAATAGTTAAATTAGATAATAAATGAATCTTATAGAAAGAAGTGATTTCCTACCGTCATGAAGAACAGTCCCAATAAAAGGCCACGATATGGAGCAATATCTGATTCAACCTGTAAAGAAAATTCCATTTCTACAAGAAGCAAACCAACCAAAAACGCTCCCAATGCCATGGAAAGGCCAGCCTGTTCCACTTATAATAATGTTGGCTTTTTGGCTTTCGAATGTTATTTTTGTAATTACAAGTGTGCCAGCAAGGATCAATCAGTCCTTATAGAATTTTAATTGCCAACCAATTATCAGACGATTGTGTTGTAGTTCTTTCAGCCTCAATGAAGAGGACTTTTACTGGTGGCCTGATTTAGGAGAATTTAAGCACAATAACAGTTAAATAAAGAGCAATTGAAGTATTTCATTAGAATGAAAAACTTACAATGATCCAAACTCATCCTCGTAGAGGTTTACAGCAACAATCTACTTGAAACTACTCCTATGAATGAAGTGCAGTGCAGAAATTTAAAGTACAGGAATGTAAAGAACAAGAATTTAAAGAACAGGAAATGTAAAACTGGAAAGAAAAATAAGTAAAGTAAGACTGGTTTTTTGGATCTGAGTCTGGGCCTTTTTTCTAGAGCCTTCCCTGCTATTTATACTTCTCAATGGTGACCATCGAACTGCACTTTAAACTGTCGAACTGCTCCTCCATGATCGCTGATCATATTCCCTTATAAGTAGTTCCACTATGCCATTACTTGCAGTTAGGCTTCCCTCCTATATTTGAATTTGAATGTGAGTAACCATTGAAGCCACGTCACCTTGCATCTCTTTGCTGATCCAATGCTACTCAGACTACGCAAGAACCAATATTAACTGCCACGTGTATGATCATGATCGAAGACTTAAACATTCTTCCCGTATTGCTCTTACTCTGCCACGTGTTAAATTGTGATTGGCTTATACAAAATATGTAGCCAACATTACCCCCCGCACTAATATACCCAATACTTGGTGATATTAGTGGATCAAAGCCTTTCTCCCACGTTTGCATGGAGTCTATATTCTAGAAACACAACTGTCATTTATTGATGATCATTTGCATTAACTCTCTTTCAATCTTTTGAACAACCCAATACCTTAGCATTCAAACAGACTGATACTTCTTCTATGGCCAAATCAACTTTCTTCTCTATTGATCAGGCACATGAAGAGTCATTGAATAATGTTGCTTCCCCTCGAAAGAACCTCCACGCATTCATTAGCCACCTTTACCCACCTTTCTATATTCAAGTCATGGAAGCCTGTGCAAATTACCAACCTTTGGATCACGAACACATTGCCCTTAATCCTTTGATTCAGAAAGTTGCAAACATGGACGTGGGAAATTCTTCTTCTGATCCACCCTTGGACTGTGAACAAACTGCCCTTAGTCCTTTGATTCAGAAGGTTGTAGATATAGACATAGGAGGCCCCTCTTCACAATCCTCTGTATGGGATAAGGCTGTGGCTTCAACTTCCTCCGGGGCTTCAGGCTGGTCAAGCTGGTCAGAACCTAAGGTCTGAGAATTAAGGGAGCGAATGAACCATCACTTTGTCGAATTCACCGACCCGTTAGACTTTCCTTCTTATGCACGAAGCTCGGTGGTTTATCCTTACATGCCTATCGACCGTCGACGCAGTTTAGAGGACAGTCTACTTGTGGCATGGTACACATCATCCATGCCTACAAAAATGGTACGATCTGTTCCCTGCCCAGAAGAGGCGCAGGGGTATAACCCCTTATTTTTAGCCAAGAAGGCGAAGTTTCATCCTTCTGACTGGCTTGATTGCGTCAATGTTCCTCGATTTCCTCATTCCTTTGAAATAGGGGCCTTTATACCTCCTCCTCCGAAAAAATTTTCCTGGATAGAGAAGTTGAAGCTTACCCTTTCTGTGGAGAAAGTTTTCCCTCCTTACGAGCCTCCACCTTCTCCTATTCCAACTTACCAAAAGCAAGCCCAACTTCTGCTTGCAGCCTTTTCTCACCTACCCTTCAATGTTTTTGAGGACGATGTTCCCCTCAAGAACCTTCGATGGGCTTGTGATATTCTGATTCGGAGCCATGTCCTCAACCCCATTGCTCAAGCAGAACTTCACATGTTCTTGGACCAACTTCCATCACTTCTCCATTGGCACCGCACTTCTTTGGCCACCACTCAATCCTTGGATCAACTTTCATCACTACAAGTTCACACTCAATACGAAGCAGAGAATCTCGTTGAAGAATACAATGACTTTCAAAATAAGGACTCTGCGTACTGGGATGATTTGGAAATGGATGAGTTGGAACAAGGATTGAGAGAAACGGCGTTCGAAATAAAGGCCGAAGAGCTCTTTTATGAAGTGAGAACACACCAACTTCAGCAACCAATCCTAGAAGAAATAGAGAATAGAATAAAGAAAGAACAGAAATTCATCAATCATAGTTGGATCAAATTTCATGATCTTGTTACTTATTCTATTCCTTACTTTTATGAACTGGAATTTGTACCAAAAGAGGAACTTTTAATGTAATCGCTTTTATTTCGATACACCTAAGTCTTTTCTCTTTGTTTGCCATTGTTGGATTTTGATCTCTATTTGTCTTTACAAGCAAGTTTAAGGCTTTGAAGTAACCAATCTCACCCTTCGAATTTTGATTCAATCAACTCAAAAAATGCTGAAAATCAACATGAATTTTCCAACTCATGGACTATGGTTAGCAACTTTTGTTGATTTCTGTTTAAAATTGGTACTTCGAATTTAACAATCTTACCCTTTAAAGCCTGTTTTAATCATAACCAAAATATGGTCATGGTTAATATTGGCTAATTTTGCTTCGAACAACAGTCCATACTTCCAATCAATATGGAAGCTCCTCTTGGGGTTGTACTGTTTTAATCCGAAAAGACAATTCTCTCTACGTATATATAAACCAACTATTGGTTTTGATGTTTCGAACACCAATTTCCATCCTTAGAGGGTCCCAAGTTTTGCTTCGAATGACATCACTTTCATTAAGAAACCTAAAACAGGTCTTTAATTCTTTTGAAATGAACAAACATTCGAGCATCCTTACATCTTTAAGCATAGAAAGTACTTCGAAGCTGGCTTTTTTGTTTCGAAGCCGTCATTTTTTAACTTTTGGCGCCAAAACCTGGCTTCGAAGCCAAATACTTTATTTCGAAGCTAGTATTGACATCTAGGCTATGTTTTTCCCTCCAAAAGTATCAATATTGGAGGAAACCCTTCGCATTCGTATTTTTAGTACTTAATGAAAAACGCGATATGTTTCTCAGACACAAAGGCTTTTAAAACCCTTTTATTTCACTCGCTTGCTTAACACACAAACCCTTCTCTTCTATTAATCCTCTCTCCCTTGTTGCTTGCTATCAATGGATCCTTCCTCTCTGAAAGTACTTGCTGGTGATCGTATAAGTCCGACCATGGCTTTGAAAAAATGTATTGATGAAGAAATCGCCAAGCTTACAACTGATGGGTCAAGTGCCATAGATGGACGCCTCTTCATTCCTCACCATAGCAACAAACAAGAGTACGTCCTAGGTCCCATCTTTCGGGAAGCCCTTGCCCAACTTCCAGCTTTATACCCCTGTTTGGAGGACCACTTTCTTCTCTATGAAGGAGGGCTCGATAGGGCAATTGGAGAATGACCCGACCTCACCGTTGTTGGCCGACATTGAGATCTGAATGGGAGGAATGGTACGACAGAGTTGTACCTGCAAGAGAAGATGACTTGCAAGAGCTCTGCATTCTTGACGCCCTTCGTCTTTCCAAGTTCATTATTCCTAAAGACCCCTTTTTTATTCCTGCTGCTCTTTGTTTTTGGAACATGGCTTTCAATTTTTTCCAGTTTCGGTGTGGTATGATGGCCCCCACCGTTCTTGATATCTGTCATCTTCTAGGGCTTTCACCCTTTGGCATTCCTTTTACACCCGGCTATCCAAACTTGTCTGTTAATTTTTCCCTTCCATCTCTAAATTCCTCCTATAGTGATTTTGTGAAGGCTGAAAACAAAAGGGTAGGCCCCATGAGAGACAGAGAACTTTTCTCTTTTATTTTATACTGGCTATGTAAGTTTCTCTTTTGTACATCTTCTCAACGGATTATGCCTGAATTCGCTCCACTTGCGAAGGCCCTTGTTTCGAAGAAACATATAGCCTTGGCTCCATATCTCTTAGGCCATGTTTACAGAGCCTGCTCCCAATTTTGTGAAAGACCTCTTGATGTTAACCAAGGAGGTCCCCTCTGGGTACTCCAACTCTGGCTCTTTGCCTATTTCACTGATTTGCATTCTAAATGCCTAAAATTCCTTGTTCAGGATCCTAGCACCTATGGAGAGAAGTATGCTAGGATTGTTCTTTATCCTGCTTCCTTTGCTTATTACCTTACTTTCTTTCACCAACTCCCTATTTCTCCATCTACTTCCTTCTTTTGTCTTTTCAATGCCAATAAAGGACCTGCCTGGCTACAAACTTCTCTGGCTGATAAAGAGTGCTCCACCTTACCCCATAAAGATATGTGGGCTTCTATACTGCTACCAAGGGAGCTGTTCATTGGCACTTTAAACCCTCGAGCCTATAAATGTATATCTGAGGTGTACTGTCCTTCTCAGTTTGCCAGACAATTTAGGCTCACTCAGGGGATACCTGATCCACTCTGCAGTCTTTCGAATGTCCATCTGATGGCCAGAGACCTGGGAATATCCAAATCAAAGCTAGAGGAGGCAACATTCACACTGCTGAAGGAATTGAATGAATTTAAGTTTGTCCCCTTTCTTCCATCTGGCTTGGTTTTGAAACGATTCCAGAACTGGTGGACAGCCAATATGGAAGTGCGCCTATCTGTACACCCTCATGACTTACTAATAGGGTTGGGAGTGCCTTCGAAGGCTAAATCAGCAACGGTTGAGAACCTTCTCCCTCTTTCTGCAGCTGCCAAAACTGCTCCTACAGCTTCACCCCTTCCATCTAGAGTCACTAGAGCTGCCTCAAAAAAGGGTCAGTAGTTTCAGGTTTCCTTTTTTTTTGACTCATTTGTTCATTTCCTTTACACTCATATTTTTTGGTGCAGGGTCCCCACAAGAAGAATCCCCTAAGAGAGCTAAAACTTTAGCTATTCTCAAAGAGAGACAACAACAGAAAAAGAAAAAGAAACTAATCCTCCCTCCTGAGGAATCTAAATCTCAGGCAGAAGAGAGAGAGGTTGAGCAAGAGCAAGAAATACCTTTGCAAAGAACAAAGAGAAAAAGGGTGGATGTCTCCCCTTCTGATAGGGTTGAAGACCCTATTCATAAGGCAACTACTCACGAGACAACTACCGAAGTAGTGGAAAAAGAACTTACCTCTGAAGAATCTGATCCCCAAATTGAAGAGAGGAAGGCTGAGAAAGAGCCGGTAGTACAATTTTCGAGAAAAAAGAGAAAGAAGGTGACTGTTTCTACTGCTAACTTGGTCGAAGATCCTATTCATGAAGCAGCAGCCAAGACAGTAGAGCAAGAACATTCTAAGGCCATGATTGTCTTCCAAAGAGCTGAGAAGAGGTGCCAGCAACAATTTCTAAGAGATGAAGCTGCTGCTGCTGATGCATTGCAAAGGGAAACTGCAAGAAGGCAACAAATTGCCGAGCATTACTCCCTTCGTAGCTCTCCCTTTGCTACCACCACATCTGAAACAAGTAATTTCTTTCATGCTCCTATTCTTTTCTTGTCAAATTCTTAACATTGAGACTTGACATTACTTTGTATTTCTTGTTTTGAAGCAACAACCGTTGGGCCTATTCTTTCAATACGGACTCCCTCGGTTTCAGTTGAAGTTGATCAGATGCAACATGTGAAGACTATTCAAATCATACTCCCACTTCCCAGGCCTACATTCGATGTACCTTCTTTGAGTCCCAGCATTCCTGCAATTCTTTCTTTTAGTTTGACTTCATATCTTCCTCACTTGACCTTTGATCTACCTCAATTTACTTCTCTTTCGAGCCTTGCTCATCCTTCTCCTTCTAAGGAAATTCCAACTGCTACTCCATCTTTGATGGCAGTTGATTCCCCTATAGAGGTTGCTAGCCACTCTCCATCCCATAGTTTATTATCTCTGCCTTGCTCCAACCCTTCTTCCCTTGATTTATTGGTGGCTAGGACCATAGAGGCTGCTAAAGATGCTCCACCTATTTCTCCTATCCCTATGTAGTCCTCTGTGCCTTCCACCACAGCTCTCTCTGTGCCTCTCATGTCAACGGATGAGGTAGATATCTTCGAAGCAAGACTAGCCAGTCTCTTCGACATACTCTCTACTTCTCCAACAGTCAATGATGAAGCTGAGCCATTAGTCTTGCCTAACTCCTTGCTAGAAATCCTTGAAAGCTCTTCTTCCTTCAATAGCAAGCCTTCTGCACCTCTGATAGACTTAGACACTTTCCTGGAACTATTAATCTCCTTTTCAAGGATCCCCTTCGAGGCTCTACAAAGGCCTATAATTAGAAATGGGTTCCTTCAGTGCTGCAAAGTTACTGAGCAGTCCGGCATAAATGTCTCAAGTCATCTATCTTAGGCAGCAGCTACTATCGACTTCTACATCAGCATTTGCCATACTGCCAAGGCTGCGGATGAGAAATTGTGTAGAGACCAGAGTTTTGTTTCCAAAGTGCATACTGAAGTCTCCAAGCTGAAGGAACAACACTCCTCTGTCTCCCAGTTTCGAATTCAGCTGCTGGAAAGGAAAGCTCAACTTGAGGAGGAGCTATCTGCAGTGAACCAGGCCTTAATCCGAACTGATACCAAACTGCAAATCACCAACCAAGGATTGGCTGATCGAAAAGAAGAAATGACTGCAGCTATTCAGTTGTTTTCATCATTTAGTAATAGAAAATCTGTTGTAAAAGAACAATTAAGACATTGTAATGATTTTTGGGCCAATTTGTGGCAAAATGTACTTAACTCTTTATGAAAAACAAATTCTTGTCTATCATTTGAGCAATCTTGTGTTCTTGTACTTAGTGTTTATTTTATTCCTTGTGTTTCCCAAATGGTTAGAAAATAAGGCTTAAAATATCTGCCATTAATCTTTTTGGGATGTACATAACCATTCAGATTTCTCAAATGGTATGCTCTAAAAGGCAAGACTCTATGAACTTGATATGGTCCTTCCCAGTTAGGTGACCATTTGCCAAACTTATAGCTTTTAATTCCTATTAGGAGTATTGTCTTCCATACCAAATCACCTTCATCAAAGCCAATGTGTTTGACTTTCTTATTATAATTCTTGGCTGCTTTCTTCTTTTGAAAAAGAATTCTATTTAATGCCAGAATTCTAGCTTCATCTATACTTTCTAACTCCAAGCACATACTTTGATGGTACTGCTCAGGATCTAACTGATCTTGGCATCTTACCCTCAAAGATTTAACATTAATCTCCACAGGTAACACTACATCATGCCCATATACTAAGGCATAAGGAGTGACCCCTGTGCTTGACCTTGGGGAAGTTCTATAAGCCCACAAAACATCCAACAATAAGTTATGCCAATCCCTAGGGTTGTCTTCCACAACCTTTTGTATTCCTTTTTTCAAAGATTTATTGGATGATTCAGCTTGACCATTGGCTTGTGCATAATATAGGGTGGAATTAACAAGGCTAATTCCAAACTCTGCCACAAAAGACTTCACCATTTTCCCATCGAACACAGTCCCATTATCAACAGTTATAGTTTTTGGGATGCCAAATCTATGGATTAAATCCTTAATAAATCCAATGACCTCAGTCTGGTCTACAGCCTTGTATGGCTTGGCTTCGACCCACTTAGTGAAGTAATCAGTGGCCACTAGAATGAAGCAATGATGCTTCGAAGAAGGTGGGTGTATTTTTCCCATCATGTCCATGGCCCATCCTCTGAACGGCCAAGGCTTCACTACTGCATGTAGGTCAGTTATGGGCACATGCCTTATTGTGCCATGTTTTTGGCATGCTTGGCAACCCTTTGCATATTCTATACAGTCTTTAAGGATAGTTGGCCAATAGTAGGAATGCCTTCGAAGAAACCACCTCATTTTTACACCAGGCTGATGAGCACCACAGATGCCTTCATGAACCTCAGCCATAGTTGTTAATGCTTCTTTTGGGCCTAAACATTCCAGCAATAAGCCATCTCCCCCCCTTTTGTAGAGAGCATTACCATATATCATGTATTGCATAGATTGCAATTTAATTTTTCTGCTGGCCTTCGAAGATGGACCAGCCAAGTACTGCATTATTGGATGCCTCCAATCTTGTTCTTGTAAGTCATTATGATTGACTTCCAAGACCACACTCCTTTTATTCAAAAGGTGGTATTAATCTCTGATATGTTGTTTGGCTTATGTTCCTTTGGGCATTATCCCTTCGCTTGAAATTTGAAGCTTTCTGAGCCACATCATTAGCTCTATTATTCAAGAATCTTGGGACATAAGTTACATTTGCTATTTGAAATTGAGAAAGCAGATGCAATGCAACAACATAGTATGGCAAAATGCTTATACTTTGACATTTGAAAATCCCTTTCACTTAGTTAACCACCAATTGAGAATCTCCAAATATGTCAACTGTATGAACTTGTAATCCAATCAGAATTTCCAGTCCCACTATTAAGGCTTCATATTCAGCTTAGTTATTGGAACAAGTAGCTTCATCCACTCTGAAACCATGTGTGGTTTCTACTCCTTGTGGTGACTTAATCACAATACCAATTCCAGTTAAACCATTGGCTTTTGATCCATCGAACTACATTTGCCATGGCTCAACACTAGCCATACCAAGCTCCATTATCTCTTGGCTTTCTGTTTGAGATGGATGGTCTGCCAAAAAATTGGCTAAAACTTGTCATTTCACTGCCTTTTGGGGAACATACTCTAAATGAAATTCTGATAAGGCTAGTATCCATTTGCCAATTCTTCCCCTCAACATAGGTCTAGATAACATGTACTTACCCAAATCTGTGGTTGCAATTACCAAGATAGTTGTAGGCAAAAGATAGTATCTTAATTTCATTGCAGCAAAATACAAAGCAAGACATAGTATAACGACTCGGATTTTAAATTCACATTGGATTGGTGTATAGTGGTGCCCGTCACCTTAAAACTTGTATGGTTGTCGGACTCTCGATTTTGATGGGTGGGCAAGTGAACTTTAAATATTATAATTGAGGACCCTTGGGTGATGTTTAGAACCTTGATTAAAGCCTTAACAAGATATATAGATAAGATTAGAAAAAAAGCCCCAAAATTGAGTTTGAGTTTTTGACCAGCCGTCACTCTTTTGCCCTTTTCTCCTTCCATACTTTGAATTTGAATGTGAGGTTGGAACCATTGGAAAGCTTGTTTCCGGGGCTTCAATTTGGACACAAGAATGACCTAGAACGGAGTCCCGATGAGAGAGTTATACCCGTTTGAAGTTTTCATATCTGTGCTGGAAGCAGGACCGCACGAGCGGGAAAGGCAGCGCACGTGCGGCCTGTGCGAATTTAGAATGTTGAAAACGTGATTTTGAGATCATTTCTTGCATTTTCTTTTCCCCTCTTCTTCTCCCCTCTTCCATGTCCGAAACCCTAGCCCCCAAGACCTTGATTTTCTCCACTTTTGTCAATAATCCACCATGGTTCTTGCATCAAGGATGGAGAACAAGAGAGGGTCAACATTTTCAACCGAATGAAATTCGAATTTATGGAGGATTCTTCTCAAAGCTTGCTTTTCTTGCTTGAATCTTGAGGTAGGGGTTTTAGTTCTTCTTCAATGCTTACATAGATAGATAGATTTGTGGTATTTTAGAGTATATAATTGCAAAATCTATATTTTGGGCATATAGTGTAAATCATGAAATTTTGGGGTTAGGGCTTGAAATGTTGGGGTTCTATTATGGGGTTTAGATTATTGTTTATGGATTATGGACTTAGGGTGTATAATAAATGGAAGGATTGGAACAAAAAGTAATGGGTTAAGAAATTTGGATTTTTCTTGAAATTTCTAGGTTTTTCTTGAAACCCTAGGTTGATTTTTGATGATAATCAATGATTTGGCCCAAATTGGAAGTTGAATCATGAAATTGGTAGGTTGAATTATATGTGTACAAGTTTAATTGGAATTTGGTTATGTTTGAAAATTATGTTTAAAATTTGCGAATGAACTTTGTAGGAGCATTGTAAATCATGTTATAATGAGAAGGGAAATTGGGGGAAATGATTTATTAATGATGTAGATGATATAAACTCAGTTATGGAATGTGGAAATGGGATTTAAGAAGTTCTCTTGAATTGTATTTAATGATGTTGAGTTGAATCATGTTGATTTTGGTCTTTGTGATTTAAAATGTAGAGTTTCCAAAATGGGTTTAATCTCAAATCATTTTATTAAATTCCTAGTCTGTTTGCTTAGTTATTTTGAAACTCAAGTGGATGATTTAATGGGGTTTCTTATGGGGATGGATAATGTTGGGTTTTTGTGTGAAAACACTAAAGATTTAGAGATTTTCGGGGAACATGGAAATGTTCATAAAACTCTTTTCTTTCTTTGAATAGAAGATGGATGGGTGTAAATTTCCATAATGTGTTTTGCAAGAATGGTAATCTTTATATATATATTGAGTTATTAGAGAAATGGCTTGAAAACTTCATGTGTAGTCCTTGATGGGATCATGTTGCTATGACTTATGAAATGAAGAAATTGATGAAATTGATGATATATGGTTGACTTGAGAAGGAATATTATGAACCATGAAAATTGTTGCATTTGCCCACATTTCATTATTATTGTGCACGGTGGTTTTAAAGGTTGAAAAATGATTTTTGAAAGAAAGTGGTTTTCATGGAGATGACTTGTATGAGAATGATGGAAATGTGACTGGGGTAAATACGTGTGTAAGTCCGGAAGGGGGTTGTAGTTGATTTTGATAAGTTGGCCACGAGGTGTCCAGGTGTGGAAAGACCCGAAAGCCGCGCGAATAGGTGTCGAGCCTTCCGGTTAGCACCGGTAAAAATGACAGTTTGGTAGTGCTTGTTGAGTCTACTTGCAGACACCAGCCTAGGGATTACCAGTGTCGTATTTACCGCCCCTTTTAAATTAATGATGGAAGTTTGAAATTTGATGAGATCACATGGTGACATTGAGAACATGTTGATTTTGAAACAATACATTAAGATGAATGTTTTTCCTCATTGATTACTCTTGGCATAGCATTGCATTTGCATTTACTTTTGTGTTGAGGAAAAAGCATAATTATTTTCATACTTGGTGAGAATTCTCTATAGAACATGGAAGTTAATTGCAAAAATGGTTTTTGAAAGAAAATGGCTTTTCTGAAAATGTTTTGGAAGTTCACTTCCTGCCGTATGGTAGCCGGCGAAAGGTGGAAATTGTTATGAATTGGGTGCCCGCTATCCCGCCGTAGTAAGTCGGCAAAAGGTGGATTGTGTTGAGCTATGTGTTGAGAGGTACGTTGAGTTGATGATGTTATTTGTTGCTTGCGATGAATTTGTGAAATTTCATATTGATGTGTAATTTGGTTTAAAGAGGAAATGTGCATGAGCATTAATTGTAAATAATGGAAATCAAGGATAGATATTGGGAATCAGAGACTATGATGGTAAACTTAATGAAGTAGTTGTGTTAATAAAAGTAAAGTGTGAGCTTGTTCTATAATTAAATAATGGGATTGGATTGAAAGGGGTTATTAATATTGTGTTATCTTGGAACGAAACCTTGTTGGTGTAATTAACGGGGTGAATTGAGTATAGGAGAATTGTTGGCAAATCAAAAAGGGACCTGAACTTGAAGTTATGGGGTTTTAAGTTAAAAATGAAGAGTAAAAAGAGTAGAATGAAAGGAAAAGAGGAACATTAAAAATGGAAGTTAAATGAGAAATATTTTGGGAAATGGGTTATTAACCTTTAAATGATGTTGTTTCTTAAATGTGGTTGTTTCACGAGAATCTATGGCTTTCTAAAGTTAAGGGATAATTTTTAATGGCTGAAAGTTTTTCTTACAAGTGTTTAAACTGTTTTTGAGAAAAAGATACCGTACTTATGATATTTTGAGATTATGAAATGTCACCCTACTATATGGTATCACCCAGCATGCATGATCATTTTTATCTGTGTGTTAGTTATTGATTTAGAACTGTGAGATTCCTACTGGGCATTAGTGCTCACCCCGTTGTTGTTGTATCTTTTTACAGGAAGAATGTTTGGATTATTTGATTGAGGATTCATGGAGTTCTTGAGTTCATTTGTATAACATCATAGTAGATGTAAAGGTAGTGGATTTTGTATTTGTATTTATTTATTTGTAGCTTCGCGACAGAAGCTTGGCATGTATTATTGTTGTTGTATTCATTGAGAGAGAAAACATGTATTATCGTATTTCTGTTACTCAAGTGTAATAGATATTTGCATATGTAGAAAAAAAAATATTGACCTAAATTTACAGGCTTTGGTAATGTTTTCGTGTAATTAAAATTCGGGGCGTGACAACATGGTATCAGAGCTAACCAGGTTTGAATACTTGGAGCTCGTGGGAAGTGGTTTTTACCACAATGGGTTGGCTTCGCTTGGTGAGGATATTTGCATATAGAAATAGGAGGTATAGGACATTATGTGTTGCATTATGTGAGCATGGGTTAAGCCTCATGGATAGTTCTTGTAGCCGGCTAACTTGCTTTGAGATCTCATTGGAAAATGTGTGTGATCAACGTAGTTTCTAATGAGAGTTCCTTGGAAGTTCCGGTACAAGTGGTCATCCTTGTAGGCTTGATTCGATTATGTGGTTTGTTGCTTAAAAATTGTTTATGTGCTGTGTGATTATGTGTTAGGTTGGTTTTTG
This sequence comes from Camellia oleifera, assembly GCA_022316695.1. Classification (NCBI taxonomy): domain Eukaryota; kingdom Viridiplantae; phylum Streptophyta; class Magnoliopsida; order Ericales; family Theaceae; genus Camellia; species Camellia oleifera. The sequence goes on from CM039305.1 coordinate 200,311,153, forward strand.
GATTTAGTAGGAAGAGCAAGTGTCTCAGGAAAGGGTTAGAGGTTGGTTATTAATGTCTGATGTCGTTGTTAAGATAATGAGAGCTACCAGATGGTTATTAATTTGCAATAAGGGGGATGTTAGATAGTGGTAGAGATATATATTGACTTATGAATCTTAAATGGAATGGGAGTATTTGTGGAACATGGAATGTGTGACTTGTATGGTTTATGAGGAATGTAGTTGAGACGATGTGAGATCTTAGAATTGTATGAGGTTAGTTTGAGTTACTTAGCAAATCGTGAGAGTGCTTGGTGTTGGTATGAAAATTGTGCTTCATAGTGATAAAAGCAGTGTTGGCGTAAGGTGTGGTGAGCTAGTGGTTGTGTGCGTATAAAGGAGTTAACAGTATTAGAGTATGGGGTTCATGAGTATGAACAAATACTAGAAGTGGTTCTTGGGAGGAAATATGAGTCGTGTTTCCTAGTAGTGAGTGTTGTGTGGGTGGTAATTGTTTTGTGTGACTCGAAATAAGTGTTATTATATCGACTTGAGAATGATAAGATTGTTGGGATGGTGCTAATGTAACGTATATTTGAAAAGTTCAATGAGATTCTAGAAATGGGTAAAAGCGTGTGAGAAGCTTCATCTCGGGGTAGACAGTGTAAGGTCACTTGTAAGTGTTAGAAATTGTGTGGTTGGCCGATTAGTGACTTCCGAGTGTAGGAGCAAGTGTTATGAAATTCTTGGCATTGTTTGTTTGAGAATAATAGGTGATGATGATTATGATTATGAATTGTGAGATGTGAAATGATGTGTGTATCGATAATTGAACCACGATAATGGAAAAATGATGAATTGGGCTAAGTTGCATAGAGAAGACAGATTCTTGTAGTCGCTTTCTTTTGTGGGACTTAAGGATTGGTTTGGGTTAGTCTGTTTTGAGTTGACTTGCAACCAATGGTGTTAACAAATGCTACTTGAAGTTAATTGATGCTTGATTATCTTGGGAATTGCCTTGTTTTGGATAAATAGGGATGTGAATGGATAGTGTCTCAAGGGGTACTTGATGGCATGAAATCTTACTTGTACATGTATACGTGTGTTGTTTATGTGAAATTGTGAAATTGCTCTAGACGAGTTGAAAATGTTTGCGTGGAAATTGTTGTAAGTGCACTTGTGCCAATGTGTATATATATGTTGAATGTTGATATAAGTGTTGACATTTGTAATGAATATGTGGGTTTGTTTTGTTTGTTGTTGTTGCAAATGTGTATGGAAATTGTGTTGCGATGCTATGGCAATTGTGTTGTTATTTGGTGATGGTTGGGATTCACCGGGAAAAATGTTGAGATCGATGTGGGAAAACGAAAATCTATTTTCCTTGTGCGTGGCCTGGGAAGGCATGGTTGAACTAAATGTTAAGGACTTAATTTGAGTATGATAATGAATGATTTTCACTGTTCTATTTTTAAATGTCAAATGGAATAAAGAGTTGATGATGCCGTTAATTGAAGTGAAATTGAAAATTTTGGTGTTGGACCGTATAATGTGAATTGTCATTCATTTTTGCTTGTGTTGACCTGATGTTTGGTTTAATAGTGGTTTACATTCCTTTGAAATTGAGTTTTGAGCATTCAATAGACGTGGTCCACTTAGTTATTAATTGAGAAGTTGTTATGGACTTTGGGATTTTAAATGGTTAGTGTTGCTCCTTGCCGTTGAAATTTCAATGTGTGTGTTGGTCAAAAAGTATTTGTGGTCTTTTCCTTGTGTTTCTTGTTGTTGGGTTATCTTTGGAACATTGAGGCATCAAACCAGAAAATTTAGAAGCTATCCCGAGTGTGGATCTAGTTTTGAACATTACAAGGGGTGTTTCAATCCGTGTTTGAGTTGTCTTCTATTTGGTTTTCTTCAATTTCGGGGACGAAATTTCCCCAAGGTGGGTAGATTGTAACACTTTGTATTTTTGGGTTTAGAATTGAAGTGAGGTGTAATGGAAAGTTGTCAAGGTTTGGTGGATATGTATGGGTGCTCTCATGTTTTGTTGTGAACTAGGGGTCATTAAGAATTGGTGAGCATAAAGTTGTTGCTATTTTGTTAGAATGGATGCAAATTTCGAGGACGAAATTTCTTAAGGTGGGAAGGTTATAACGACTCGGATTTTAAATTCACATTGGATTGGTGTATAGTGGTGCCCGTCACCTTAAAACTTGTATGGTTGTCGGACTCTCGATTTTGATGGGTGGGCAAGTGAACTTTAAATATTATAATTGAGGACCCTTGGGTGATGTTTAGAACCTTGATTAAAGCCTTAACAAGATATATAGATAAGATTAGAAAAAAAGCCCCAAAATTGAGTTTGAGTTTTTGACCAGCCGTCACTCTTTTGCCCTTTTCTCCTTCCATACTTTGAATTTGAATGTGAGGTTGGAACCATTGGAAAGCTTGTTTCCGGGGCTTCAATTTGGACACAAGAATGACCTAGAACGGAGTCCCGATGAGAGAGTTATACCCGTTTGAAATTTTCATATCTGTGCTGGAAGCAGGACCGCACGAGCGGGAAAAGCAGCGCACGTGCGGCCTGTGCGAATTCAGAATGTTAAAAACGTGATTTTGAGATCATTTCTTGCATTTTCTTTTCCCCTCTTCTTCTCCCCTCTTCCATGTCCGAAACCCTAGCCCCCAAAACCTTGATTTCCTCCACTTTTGTCAACAATCCACCATGGTTCTTGCATCAAGGATGGAGAACAAGGGAGGGTCAACATTTTCAACCGAATGAAATTTGAATTTATGGAGGATTCTTCTCAAAGCTTGCTTTTCTTGCTTGAATCTTGAGGTAGGGGTCTTAGTTCTTCTTCAATGCTTACATTGATAGATAGATTTGTGGTATTTTAGAGTATATAAATGCAAAATCTATATTTTGGGCATATAGTGTAAATCATGAAATTTTGGGGTTAGGACTTGAAATGTTGGGGTTCTATTATGGGGTTTAGATTATTGTTTATGGATTATGGACTTAGGGTGTATAATAAATAGAAGGATTGGAACAAAAAGTAATGGGTTAAGAAATTTGAATTTTTCTTGAAATTTAAATTTCTAGGTTTTTCTTGAAACCCTAGGTTGATTTTTGATGATAATCAATGATTTGGCCCAAATTGAAAGTAGAATAATGAAATTGGTAGGTTGAATTACATATGTACAAGTTTAATTGGAATTTGGTTATGTTTGAAAATTATGTTTAAAATTTGCGAATGAACTTTGTAGGAGCATTGTAAATCATGTTATAATGAGAAGGGAAATTGGGGGAAATGATTTATTAATGATGTAGATGATATAAACTCAGTTATGGAATGTGGAAATGGGATTTAAGAAGTTCTCTTGAATTGTATTTAATGATGTTGAGTTGAATCATGTTGATTTTGGTCTTTGTGATTTAAAATGTAGAGTTTCCAAAATGGGTTTAATCTCAAATCATTTTATTAAATTCCTAGTCTGTTTGCTTAGTTATTTTGAAACTCAAGTGGATGATTTAATGGGGTTTCTTATGGGGATGGATAATGTTGGGTTTTTGGTGAAAACACTAAAGATTTAGAGATTTTCGGGGAACATGGAAATGTTCATAAAACTCTTTTCTTTCTTTGAATAGAAGATGGATGGGTGTAAATTTCCATAATGTGTTTTGCAAGAATGGTAATCTTTTATATATATATTGAGTTATTAGAGAAATGGCTTGAAAACTTCATGTGTAGTCCTTGATGGGATCATGTTGCTATGACTTATGAAATGAAGAAATTGATGAAATTGATGATATATGGTTGACTTGAGAAGGAATATTATGAACCATGAAAATTGTTGCATTTGCACAACATTTCATTTATTATTGTGCACGGTGGTTTTAAAAGGTTGAAAAATGATTTTTGAAAGAAAGTGGTTTTCATGGAGATGACTTGTATGAGAATGATGGAAATGTGACTGGGGTAAATACGTGGTAAGTCCGGAAAAGGGGTGTAGTTGATTTTGATAAGTTGGCCACGAGTGTCCAGGGTGAAAGACCCGAAAGCCGCGCGAATAGGTGTCGAGCCTTCCGGTTAGCACCGGTAAAAATGACAGTTTGGTAGTGCTTGTTGAGTCTACTTGCAGACACCAGCCTAGGGATTACCAGTGTCGTATTTACCGCCCCTTTTAAATTAATGATGGAAGTTTGAAATTTGATGAGATCACATGGTGACATTGAGAACATGTTGATTTTGAAACAATACATTAAGATGAATGTTTTTCCTCATTGATTACTCTTGGCATAGCATTGCATTTACATTTACTTTTGTGTTGAGGAAAAAGCATAATTATTTTCATACTTGGTAAGAATTCTCTATAGAACATGGAAGTTAATTGCAAAAATGGTTTTTGAAAGAAAATGGCTTTTCTGAAAATGTTTTGGAAGTTCACTTCCTGCCGTATGGTAGCCGGCGAAAGGTGGAAATTGTTATGAATTGGGTGCCCGCTATCCCGCCGTAGTAAGTCGGCAAAAGGTGGATTGTGTTGAGCTATGTGTTGAGAGGTACGTTGAGTTGATGATGTTATTTGTTGCTTGCGATGAATTTGTGAAATTTCATATTGATATGTAATTTGGTTTAAAGAGGAAATGTGCATGAACATTAATTGTAAATAATGGAAATCAAGGATAGATATTGGGAATCAGAGACTATGATGGTAAACTTAATGAAGTAGTTGTGTTAATAAAAGTAAAGTGTGAGCTTGTTCTATAATTAAATAATGGGATTGGATTGAAAGGGGTTATTAATATTGTGTTATCTTGGAATGAAACCTTGTTGGTGTAATTAACGGGGTGAATTGAGTATAGGAGAATTGTTGGCAAATCAAAAAGGGACCTGAACTTGAAGTTATGGGGTTTTAAGTTAAAAATGAAGAGTAAAAAGAGTAGAATGAAAGGAAAAGAGGAACATTAAAAATGGAAGTTAAATGAGAAATATTTTGGGAAATGGGTTATTAACCTTTAAATGATGTTGTTTCTTAAATGTGGTTGTTTCACGAGAATCTATGGCTTTCTAAAGTTAAGGGATAATTTTTAATGGCTGAAAGTTTTTCTTACAAGTGTTTAAACTGTTTTTGAGAAAAAGATACCGTACTTATGATATTTTGAGATTATGAAATGTCACCCTACTATATGGTATCACCCAGCATGCATGATCATTTTTATCTGTGTGTTAGTTATTGATTTAGAACTGTGAGATTCCTACTGGGCATTAGTGCTCACCCCGTTGTTGTTGTATCTTTTTACAGGAAGAATGTTTGGATTATTTGATTGAGGATTCATGGAGTTCTTGAGTTCATTTGTATAACATCATAGTAGATGTAAAGGTAGTGGATTTTGTATTTGTATTTATTTATTTGTAGCTTCGCGACAGAAGCTTGGTATGTATTATTGTTGTTGTATTCATTGAGAGAGAGAACATGTATTATCGTATTTCTGTTACTCAAGTGTAATAGATATTTGCATATGTAGAAAAAAAAAAATATTGACCTAAATTTACAGGCTTTGGTAATGTTTTCGTGTAATTAAAATTCGGGGCGTGACACATAGCTTTTCTACAGCTGAATATTTACATTCACAAGAATTTAAAACCTACTAAGGTAATAAACAGCTTGCTCCTTGCCTTCTTCATTATCTTGGGCCAAGAAAGCTCCCAATGAATCTTTTGCTGTAGCTATGTACAACTTTAAGGGCTTATCACCCTTTGGTGGCATCAGCACTGGAGGGTTGGCCAAGTAGGCTTTGATACCTTCGAAAGCAATTTGATGCTCTGTTGTCCACACAAATTCCTCTTCATCTTTCAGCCTTAACAAGGAAGAAAATACTTTAGTTTTCCCTGCAGTGTTAGAAATGAACCTTCGAAGAAAGTTAACCTGTCCAAGGAACCTTTGTAATTCTTTCTTACTTGATGGAGGCTTGGTTTCAATGATGGCTTTGGCTTTATTCTGATCAATCTGTATTCCTTTCTTGTGCACTACATAACCCAAGAAGTTCCCAGATGATACACTAAAAGCACACTTAAGAGGATTGAGTTTCAACTTGAACTTCCTCATTCTTTCAAAAGCTGCTTCTAAATGAAACAGATGTTCCTCCATGGATTGGAATTTCACTACAATGTCATCAATATAACACTCTAAATACCCTCCAATAAGGTCATGAAAGATAGTGTTCATAGCCCTCTGATATGTAGCCCCAGCATTCTTCAGGCCAAATGGCATTTTAACCCATTCGAAGGTGCCAATATTCCCAGGACATCTGAATGCTGTCTTGTGGATATCCTCCTCCGCAATGCAAATTTGGTTATAACCAGAGTGCCCATCCATCATTGATAAAATTTGATGCCCTTCGGAACTGTCTACTAGCAAATCTACTACAGGCATAGGGTACTCATCTTTTGGAGTTGCTAGATTTAAGTTTCTGAAATCAATGCATACCCTCATTTTACCATTCTTCTTAACTACAGGCACAATATTAGATAGCCATTCAACATACCTGGCTGTCCTAATAAAGCCTGCCTTGAGTAGTCTAAGAATCTCCTCCTTGACTTTCTGAATTACTTCTGGACTCATTCTTCTTGGTTTTTGCTTGTATGGCTTGAAGTTAGGCTTCATAGGGAGCCTATGTTCCACTAATGACCTATCCAATTCTGGTAGTTCATTATAAGACCATGCAAAGCAATCTTTATATTTCTTTAGAACAACCAACAGCTGGTCCCTGTCCAGAACATTCAAACAAGCACTCATATAGGTGGGCTGCTGTATAGAACCTTCCCCTAAATTTACTTCTTCTAAGGGGTCTTGTGTCTGAGAACTTATTGAAGCTTCTTCTTTGATTTCTTCTACCTTCGAAGCAATCTCCTTGCTTTGTTCTACTTCTGGGTTCTTTAATTCAACATCTTTGCCCTCCTCCTCATAGACAAAGTCTGTCCACAAGGCTTCCTCTTCCTGTATCTCCTGGACTTTTGTTTCAATGTCCAATGCACAGTATTTATCAAGGGTCAAAACTCTGACCTGTTGCTGCTCCTGCTTGCAGCCAATTTTCATGGCTTCTTTCTCTTGCTCTTGTACTTTCTGGACTATTGATTTTACATCCAATGTTGAGAATTTAATTAGAGCCAACGATTTGGCTTCTTGTGCTTCATCTTTTTGCCTACAGCCAGGCATCATTGTCATTCTTAACGACAACCTCTTCATCAGCACTCTCCTGGACTAAGTGCTTCAGGTGTGTCACTTCCTCATCAGCTGCCACTTCGGCTGAGCCATCAGGTTTCCTCAGTATACTTAGTGGTGTCACTCTCTCAATATACAATTTGGCCTATGCGAAGTCTGCACAGGCTATGAAGGGTTGAGGATCTGCATCAATTTCCTCTGTCTCTCCATTGCCCAAAGCCATCATTATTTTCTGATGCAAAGAGGAAGGCACACATTTGTTAGTGTGAATCCAATCTCTCCTAAGTAAAGCATTGTATTTAGCATTACTGTCGATTATGAAGAATGCTGTCATGCAGTCCCTGATTCCCACACTTAGGTTGATGGGCAGAATTCCCTGAGCCATCTGTTTGTCTCCAGCGAAGCCAGCAATGGTTGTGCTGGTTGGGATTAACCTGGGGTTCCTTTTCCCTAGTTTCTTCAAGGAAGATTTCGATAGTAAGTTCACTGCTGCCCCATTATCTATCAAGACTCGGTTCAATTGTATCCCATCGATAAAAGCCTTGATATACAAAGGCTTGACATGTTGTGTCATAGAGTTCGAGGGATACTCAAAAGGATATGAGAGGTTAATGCTCACCTCTTCTTCACTCTCATATTCAGTTTCCATTGGAGTAGCCATTCCGGAATCATCTTGTACCATACTCACTTGTGAGTCTTCACTAGAGACTGGGATTAGATCAATTTCTTGACCATCTTGGTTCTCATCTCCAGCTTGGAACTCATGAGGCAGTATATGTACCATATTTACTGATACTGGAGGAAACAAGCCAAACTGGATGGCTGGCTGTCCTTGTTTCCCCTCTTGGCCACCTTGTTTAGTTACCTCAGAAGCATCTTCCATGTTGCATTCTGGCACTTCATTGCTAACAGGTTCCTTCGAATGGTTTTCCTTAACTGGTTTTTCAACCAAAAATGTTTGCTCAGCCATGAAGGCTTCAAACATTTCTTCCTCCACCATTTCTTTCTTTTGGCTTATGCCAATTTCTTCTTCTATCTCGCTACCACTCTCCATCAGAGCTTTCTCCAATCCTGCTAAGCTAGACTTCTCTCTGGCTTTTAGTTCAGAATGAACCTTGGCCAACTGTTCTCTGCTGCAACTCACCTTGCTTTGTAGAGTTGGCTTTGGAGTATGGTCTGACTTTAGATTCTTCTTTCCTTCTGTCTGGACCAATGAAGAGCTCTCTCCACTTTCTTTCAGGTCTTTCTGGTACTGAGTGTACCTACGCTAAATCTTTCTCCTTTGTGATCTCGAAATGACTGGGACCATATTTGGTTCCTTTGTCTTTGGGTGTTTAAGCAATACCCAATTGTTTAGGGCTACCAAAGGAGGCTTGACCATCTTACCTTGCTTTCCAACATCCCTTTGGGTAGGCACTTCCCTAGGTTTGTTCTACATCACAAACCAATTTGGAACTCCAGGTACCCACGAACTTACTGACCCAGATGTTGAACTGCCCTTTTCTTCCTTTGAAGCCATCTTCGAAGCTAGCTGTGAAGGCAACTGCTTGGCCCTGACCTCAATTTTCGAGCCTGATTCAGGCCTTCGATGAAGGTGGCCACTTTCTGTTCTGCGTGAGGCTGGTCTAGGGGGCCAATCTCTAGCTTTGATCTCATAACCTGAACTCTTCTCCAGTCTTCTTTCAGAATGACTGCTCTCCATTCTATAATAGTTAGGTGGCCTGGACTCATATAAGGGCCTCTTGCCTTTAGCATGCATTCTATCGGCTGCTGGTTCAACTACCAATGGCTACTGCCTACCACTAGTTGGATATGGCCTTTTGTTATGAGCATTGATTGGTTTAGGACGTCTCTGCACATCCCTGTAATATTGCTTCCCATCAATTGGAAGCCCTTTCTACCACTTATAACTCAGTATGCACCTGGGACACATCCTTTGCATTACAGCTGCCTCTAAGGAGTCATCATCCGGTGACTCTTCATCAGAGTGTTCCCTCTGGTGTGAGAAACCTTGTCCAATAGCTGGCAGATTTCTGGTGTCCTTCTTGATAGTTGTCTGGTTGGCAACATGCATCTGCACATTGACTTCTCCCAACTCTTTCAAGGACAAGTTCTGAAAGTCTGACATAATGACATTGGCTGCCACCTCTCCAACTTCTGGAAATGGATTGTTGTCGATCCCCATGGCCTTTTCTGCTTTGGCTGGGAATTTTAAACTTCTTTTCCGAATTTGTTCTTCGATCCTGTCTCGAAAACAATGCAGTTTTTAGTCGAGTGAGACCAAGAGTTATGCCATTTACAATATTCTTTTCCCTTAAGTTCATCTGGAGATGGAAGTTTTACTCCTTTTGGTAACTTAAGGAAGTTGGCCGCAAGCAAATGATCAAAAATGTCATCTGCCTCTGTTAAATCGAAAGAGTACTTCCTGTGAAGGTCTTTCTTTTTAAACTGCTGGTCAATTGTTGTATCCTTATGAATTAATGCTTCACATATCACAGGTTCTTTGTCCACAATCTCTGCTGCATCGATCTCATAATTAGGATCTCTATAATATGTCTTGTACGACGCATTATTTCGATCTTGTTCCTCCTCTAGTAATGCTTCATACCTAGACACCTTATAGGTTAGTTCCACCAAATCTCTGAATTCAGTTGAGTCAAACTTCTTTCGAAGCCTGAACTCTAAGCCATTTTGAGCCAATCTTACGAATTCTGGCTTTGGCAGGATGACTCTACATTTATTTCGAGCCCTTTTAAATCTGGCAATAAACTGAGTAGCCTTTTCTTCAGGCCTTTGACTCAATCTTGCCAAGTCTGCCATGGAAATCTCTGGCTCTGATTGGAAGAATTGGGCATGAAATGCCTCTTCCATTTGTTGCCAAGTTTGAATAGAGCCAGGTGTAAGGTTAATGTACCATACAAATGCTCCCCTAGTTAGAGAGTTTGGGAATAGTCTCAACTTCATATAGTTATGATTAGTAAATTCACCACATTGAGCAACAAACCTAGCAATATGCTCTACTGTTGATTGGTTTCCATTCCCATAAAAAAAAGGCAAAATTTGGTATCTTGAAACCCCTTGGGTATTCATGTACCCTATCTACCCATTCTGGGTATGGTTTTCTGTACACAGGAGTTTGGACCCCCCGAGCCATTGGTCTACACATCTCCCTAACAGTATCAGTAATTTGGTCCCTAGGGACTGTAGACACCCTATTTTTGACCGCCCCTTAAGACTTGGACGCCGCTACTGACGGTTTACTTGGTGGTGAAAGGTGTGTAGGGCAAATGGTCGATTTCTTCGGCAAGGAGAGAGTCAAATCCTAACTTCACACCCCTTTTTTAGACTAAAACTATTTTGAATGGTTTTTAGACCTTAAAACCCTCTCTTTCAAAACATTTTTTGAAAATAGGTTCCTACGATATCCCGACGCTCGCATTTTGTTCAATGTCGTGCCTTTCGGTAAACCGAGCAAGGACAAAGTGAAAATGAATGAAGGAGAGATGAACTCTTTTGAAAAATCTTTCAAAACACGTTGCTTAGGGGCTTGGAGTTGAAGAAAAGAGGAGAGGAGGGAAGAAAACAAGTTTGGGAGAAGTTCGGCATGAATCCAGGTAGGATCGAAACTGACCAGCTTCACCAAAACAAGCATAACTTTTTGCACAGTTGGAATTTTGATGCAAGGCTGCCACCATTGGAAAGCTTACCTCCGGTGCTTCAATTTGGGCACAAGAATGACCTAACAAGGAGTCCATATAAAGGAGATATGCCCGTTTGAAGTTGGACCTGGAGAGCAGATTTTCTTTGCCGGCCATCGTTGATGCAGTGCCGGCCACCAGTGATGTACTGCCGGCCAACAATGTCAAAAATCAGTTTTTTTAGATATTTTACCTCCAGCTGTTAGGCACAAGTCCCCAACTCAGATATTTCGACCAACCTTTGCTTTTTGCTATATATGAGGCCATATATCATATATTCAAGAGGGGAGAACACTTGGAACTTCTTGAGCAAGTTTAGGAGCCTCTCTCTCTACAAACTCCTCTCTCTCTAGAATTTCCAGACCAAAACCCTCTGCCTCTTTCTCTAGAGCCCCTCTCCATTGCCCTTTTGTGCATAGAAGTGCATAGAAGTAGAGAGATACATCTTGTTTGCATACACTTCCTTCATCAAGGTTCCATATCAGTGGGCTGAGGTCCCTTGGAGCTCATTTTTGGACTGTTGGAAGGTCATTTGAACCAGCAAAGAGGTCCTTTTGCTGCTGTGCTACAAGGGTAAGCACATCTCCTCTTTTGTATTTGTTTTGCACACTTACTTCACCACCTTTGCACACTACTTTGGGGCTGTTTTTTGGGTTAGTGTTGAACTACAAAAACCTTTGTTTTTCCTCTATTTTTCAGCCCTAAAAGTCTTGGTTTGTGCCTTGTTTGGCTAGGGGGTTGTCTCCCCCTTTGCTCCTTGGCTTGTAAGGCCTTGTGAGCCAACTTTCAAACTTTTCAAACAACTTCTTTTTGGCCTTAGAACCACTGAAATCCAGAGGAATTTTAGTGGTGGAAAACCTATTTTGAGGCCCAAAATAGGAGGGGGTGGTCCCCTCTCCTCTTGTCTTGTTTGCTTGCATTTCTGGCCTTCCAAAGAACCATCCCTCTATACATTTTTGAGGCTTGGTTTAGGCCTATTTTTGTGACTTTTAGGACCTGCCTTGGCCCTGTCCAAGGCTGGTTTGGTCATATTTTGCATGCATCTAGCATGTGTAATGTAACTCCATTCATGGCTTATCAAAGTAGCATGTGTGCATAGTCTTTGTTGAGTCCATTTCAGTCCATTTTTGGTGATGTTTTACCATGCCATGAATCTTTTTTGGGTTGGTTTTGTTACTCCATGCTTGCATGATACACTTGTAGTGTAAATCCCCTAAATTAGCTTCATATGCTCCATGCCATGCCATGTCATTTTAGCTTGTTTGGTTTACATTTCAGCATGTATTTGGTCATCATTTGGCATGATATGACCCTATCCATAGTTGGTTTGATCATCCTTTGCATGCTCCATATAGGTGTAGAACAAATCTTGTTTCCTAGCTCTTTGTGCATGATGTTTTGACTCATCATACTAGCATATTTTGGCTTTGCTTAAACATGATTTTATGCTTATTTTGAAGTGTTCTAGGACCGTTTTGGGCTGCCATGGCCATATCACTCATGCTTTGTATAGTTATAGTGTAAATGCTTGGGCTAGTCTTGGGTTTTGAGGCCTCTATCATGCCATACATGTGATGTTTGCATGCCTTGCCCTCATTCCACATGCTATTTCAGTCCATGAAATATTTTCATTCACTTGCATTTGACATGCCTTGAATGCTTTGTATAGCTTGTGCTTTATGCCTTAAGAATGGACTTTTGTGCATGCCATTAAGCCTAAGCCTTTGGCTCATCATTTCAGTGCATTTTGGGTCCTATTATACCATGATGTAACTCTGTTTTTGGTTGTCCAAGTCTTGCCATGTTTGATTTCAATAGGTGTAGTGCATTGCCTCATTAATGCCTTGCATGCTCCTTGTGTTTAGCTTTGTGTTCTAGCCCGTGTTGGCTAGCTTTGAGCTTGGTTTTGGTCTTTCTTAGACCTGCCCTAGGACTGTTTTAGGTCCCCTTGGCCCTTTGGGGCTCGCCTCGCATGGCCATGGCTTAAGTCCCTTTGCTTACTTTGAGCCTGGAGCATCATAACTTGCTTTGCTTGCATTGTTGAGTTGATTTGGCATCACTTTACATGATGTTTCAGAGCTTATCCCATTGCCATGTATCCATGTTTGTTGCTCCTCAAGTGTGCTTAAGAGTTGTCCTCTTTGTGCCCTACTACTTGAGCCATTTGGCATGCATGCTTGCCTTGCCTTTCCATGCTTTTCATGCCATCAATTCCATCACTTTAGCTACTGATTTGGACCTAGTTGAGAGCTGTCCATCTTTGGTGTAAGCCCATTTTACCATGTTGCCGCATGCTTGTTTCATTTCGTATGTTGTTGCATACTTGTTTAGCTTTACATGCCTTGCATGTTCGTATGTTCATATTGCATTTTGCCATGATTGTCTAAGGTTGTTGCCTCACATCATGCTTATATGCTTGTTGCATGTCATTAGCCTTGTTAGGTTGTTCACATAGCATGTTTGCCATGCTTATGTGTTGCATTGCTTGGATTAAGTATTAATCTGAGCACGAGGAACGAGGAGCGCTTCATACTTCGAGTGATGGAACGCGTCTCAATTCTCGGTTGTCGAAGCTCTTGATGATTCATGATAGAGTTCTAGGCTTTACTTGCTTTATTTGTGCATTCATTTCCACATTGATTTGCACAAGTTGGATCTTTGGCCATCATGCATCGGCATGCGTGATTGATGGTCGTGGATCCAACTTGGCCTTTCCCTTGATGTTTCGAGGTGATTTGGAGTGCCATGGTGCGTACATGCCCTTGGGAGACCCTCAATTTTCTCTATTTTGTGCTTTGTTGCAGTTTGGTGTCCCAGCACACCAGTGGCCGGCAGCCTGCCATTGATGGCCGGCAGTGTGTCACCGCTGGCCGGCAATGAGCCATCTTTGGCTGGCAGTACTCCTCTCATGGCCGGCAGGCCACTGGTGGCTTCCCCTGCAGTGTTTTGGTAAGTTGCAGCAACAAGCACTGGAAGACACCCTGCAAACAGAGCCTCTAAAGAGCAACCGGAAGGCCTTTCAAAGCGAGGAGCCGAAGCGAGCATGCATGCCTCCCTTCTTCAAACAGAGCTGGAATAGCACCGTTTACTGCTTTCCCTACTTGCTTGTTGTCTCATTAATCAGTTAATTAATTTGTTAATTAATTAAGTTGTGTAATAATTAGTTGTAGCTAGTTATTCATTTGGTTATGTAATAATTAATTAGCTTGTGAGTTAGTTAGTTAGGCGGCTTGTATTATTTATTCGGACCCTCCGAGTGAGGGCCAATGTTGTAATAAGTGTGCGTGGGTGTGTGTATGTCTTCCAACCTCACGTCTTTCTTCCCTTTTATTTAACCGCTTACAATGGTTAGATTTAGGGCATATCTCAATTAGCATTCTTATGCTTCGCATGTTTGCATTCATTCATTTGTATTGCATGCACCGAGCTCGGCGCATCATGCTAACTGCATTGTATTTCAAATTCAATTTGAATACGTGTATCAATTGTCACATTCCACATGCCATCCTAGGATTAGCCGAGCCTATTCTAGATTGCATTTTGTATGTGATGTATTAGCCACTTAACATGGACTAGGGTCATGCATGTTTTGCTAACTAGCTTCATTGTTTTGGCACGAAGTACGATGTAAGTATTTATGCTTTAGCATCTCGCATGAGTGTGAATGTTAACATGACAGCATGCTTACCATGTGGCTATATGCTTATTTGATTAACTGCCTGAATGCCTGTGGGTGAAGGTTGGATTATTTGAGTTGGAACAACTCGTTGAAATCCGTGTTTTAGCCTACTTGCAAGTAGCAAATTTCAAAACATTTCCAAACAAACGGATATGCAATGCTTTGTTCCAAATTAGGCGATCTAGTCTATACTTGTTTGCTGCGCGCATAACATAGTAATTCAGCTAATTAATCGGAATAAGAACACATAACGTTTTCAAAATCGGATATCATGGTTAGTAGAGGCCGATCTTCGGATCGGACGAGAGGGGGTGCTCATAGCTGACCTTCCCCAATCGTACCCAAGTTCCCGAGCCGACGCAACTTTGGTGATGACAGACACGTGGCCTTTGGCACCGAGTCAGGGTTTCCTAAATTCCCCCATTAAAAAAAATATTTAGGTGGCGACTCTGTATCTGGCAAAGCAGTCCATGTTTGGCACTTCTTTTCTAAAAATCTATTTTTTTCTCAAAACGATTTGCCGGATTTGGACTCTTTGGTTCAGATTTAGAACCGTAACAATTTGAGTCTGAACTGTAGTAAACCCCACAAAATGAACAGAACGGGATTCATCCTCCCGGGACGTTCGGGGACGTCTACAGGGACCATATTTTGTGCTTGCTGAACCACTACTGGAGGGACAAACACAGGATTTGGTGGACAAACTTGTGCTTGTGGTCCTCTTGGTCCATAGGGTGATACATTTGAGACTAGTTGTCCCTGTGGTGCAGGTTGCTGTTGGGGGTGTGGGTAACCCCTTTGAGCTTGTCCTGTGAAAGGACCTGCGAAAGGTGCTGGAACAGGTGTTGTGTCCCTTCCATTTGTAGGAAAACCTTCCAACCCCCCAAGTATAAATTCGAATAAGGGATTAGTGAACCCCCTTGTGCCAGGTATGGCTTCGAGCATGGGATTTGTGCCCATTCTTATGCCATTTTCTTGTACTGGGCCAGATCCATCAACTTGCATGGCTTCATTGTTAAGTACTGAGGCATTTTGACCTGCTACAGGCCTCGAAATAGGTTCATACCAAGACTGAGGTGATGGTCTTTATAGCGATCTCGGGTTTTACCCCTTGTTGTACAGTGATCCGGACTTGGTTCCGTGGATGTTAGTAGTTGTATATATCATGTTTACGTCCTTTCATACTTTGTATTTGAGTTATAGGATGTGTTGGGCAGGTTTGTTACAGGTTGGTTGTGTTCGGGAGCCAAGTGTTGCTGCCCAGATTTTTAGACCTTCGCTCGAGCGAGAAGTTTGTCGCTCGAGCGAGCTTCTTGTTTTTGTCCTTCGCTCGAGCGAGAGTTGAGTTTTTGTGTCTAGTGGGTCGAGCCAGAGTGGCTTCGCTCGAGCGAGCGATTGTGTCTGGTTCTGGACCTGAACACTGGAATTCTTCGCTCGAGCGGGATTTCCTTCGCTCGAGCGAGCGAGGTGTATGTTTTCGAGTTCTTAGCTATCGCTCGAGCGAGCATTCTGTCGCTCGAGCGAGCTTCTGGGTTGCAGACCTGAAGCTTCGAGTTTTTGGCTCGAGCGAGACTTTCTTCGCTCGATCGAGGGTTTCTGTGTCTGGTTGCTCGAGCGACCAAGTCTTCGCTCAAGCGAGCCTGTTTTATATCAGCAGACAGCAGCGATTTTAAACATCACTTTTTCATTCCCTTTTCTTTTCAAACCCTAGATCCGGGACCCTCTCTCTCTAAACTTGCTCTCTCTTTAAGATTGGATCTCTCTAGAGTGTGAATCTACCCTGGGGCCTTTGTTAAAAAGATAGAGGGTGTTGAGAGCTTTGTTTTAATCTGAAAAAGTTGGGATTTGGAGCGCGTTGGGTTTTGGTCTTCATCTCCATTTGAGCTCAAACTTCGAGGTAAAGATATCCTACTCCTCTCTATGAGCTTTGTCTTTACATTTTAGCACTTTGATATGTTGGGGTTGGTTTGGTAATTTTGTGAAAGTTTGGGGCCTTTGTGTAATTTTACAAAAGTTGAGGTTTTATTTATAATAAACCTATATGCATGTTTGTCATAGAAAAATGGAATTAATGTTGAAGCATTGATGAAAATGGAACCTTAAGGGTTGTAATGTTAATTATGAAAAATGCCCTAATTACATTGTTGAATTAATTTGTGAAATTAATTTGAGAAACGAGGAATTGGAATGAGAAGAATGGAATTGGGAATGTATGGGAATAAAGGGTGTTGTTGGATTAATTATCACTCACCTAATTGAAATGTCGATATTTTATCCATTTTGTGCATTTATTTTCTATTTAGAAATAACTGCTTTGGGCTATCGGTGGAGGATAGTCTTGATTGTTGTAGACAATGCATGATGATTAGGCAAACTAAAACTAATCAATGGAATGTGTCATTGAACATGACGGTTGAAAGAATACATTAACTTTATGTATTGATTGATGATGTATATAAAATATTTGTTTGTATGCATTGTGTTGTGTTGGAGGAGATAGGGGATGTACTCCACGGTTTAGGGGAAGATAGGTGATGGACCTCTAAACCGGATGTTGTGTAGGAGAAGATAGGGGATGAACTCCGTAGATATAGCTCATACGCTTATCTAGTGATGTGTTGACACAGCTCATATGCTTGTCTTTGGAAGTGTGATATTGTTCTTATGCATATCTATGGAAGTGTTGATATAACTTATATGCTTATCTGTTAACGTGTGGATATAGCTAGTTTGCTTATCTATTGTGAAATGGGAAGATGTCCAATATGAGTTACTGTCTCATATAAGTTGTGTGGCCAGGTTCTGAGCCATGGTTAAGAATTGAGGATTGAAAGGAAATAGAAAATGAAATGCAACATGGACTTGTATGTCATGGAACTGAATTGTGATATAAGATTGGATGTATTAAGTGTTGACCATCTATCAATTGCTAATCTGTTAGTCAATGTTCATAGTTGGTTTAGTGTATCTCTACTGGGCTGTGGCTCACCCTATATGGGACATTATTTTCAGGTACAGGTAGCATGCCACCTCCAAGGACATAGCTTGGGAGGCTAGAGGCAGACAGACTTTTTGTTGTCTTACTTTCTTTTGATGTAATACATGTAAATTCAAGCCAAGGGCTTAATGTGTAATTGAGTTTGTACTCTCTTTTTGCAACCAAGTGTTAACTTGGAAAGCTGTAAGCCCGTAGGGCATTTGCTTTTGTTGTTAACATGTATTACTTTCTGTAAGGAATTACTCTGATGAATAGAAGGAGGTTTATCTTTTATATCAATGCATGTTTATATTGATGGGTTTACTGTTATTATTTTGAGGGCGTTACAGTCTTTCATAGTTCTTATTACTATTTTGACCATTAGAATATCCATTAACTTGCATAGGCTGTTTATCTCTAGCCAATCTTTGCTGAGGGACATTTGGAACTTCCTCTATGTGTCTTGCATTTGTTAGTTGGTGGTTATTCATTCAATCCAGAAAGGATGTTGCCCACCTTTCCATTGTGTTCATTAATTATTGTCCTATGGCATCTACTAGGCCATCCTATGGATTTATTGGCTGAGTAGATGGAACAGTGGATGGTCCAATTCCTTGGTTTCGTCCAATATTATGAACATGTGGTTCTTGTCCCGAAGTACTGGTCTGTTCGACCATAGGTTCTGATAAAATGGGAGTTTTCACAGGATGTGTTATCACATTATCCTCTGGATTAGGTATTTCTACCTCTCCTTCTACGCCTTCTTCCAAGCGTTTATTTTCTCCTTGTTTTCTTCGTCTAGCCATTTCAATTAGTCCCACTGGGTGTGCCAAAAATATATGTTGGCTTTTTGGCTTTCGAAGATTATTTTTGTAATTACGAGCGTGCCAGCAAGGATCAATCAGTCCTTACAGAATTTTAATTGCCAACCAATTATCAGACGATTGTGTTGTAGTTCTTTCAGCCTCAATGAAGAGGACTTTTACTGGTGGCTTGATTTAGGAGAATTTAAGCACAATAACAGTTAAATAAAGAGCAATTGAAGTATTTCATTAAAATGAAAAACTTACAATGATCCAAACTCAGCCTCGTAGAGGTTTACAGCAACAATCTACTTGAAACTACTCCTATGAATGAAATGCAGTGCAGGAATTTAAAGTACAGGAATGTAAAGAACAGGAAATGTAAAGACTGGAAATGTAAAACTAGAAAGAAAAATAAGTAAAGTAAGATTGGTTTTTTGGATCTGAGTCTGGGCCTTTTTTCTGGAGCCTTCCCTGCTATTTATACTTCTCAAGGGTGACCATCGAACTGCACTTCAAACCGTCGAACTGCTCCTCCATGATCGCTGATCATGTTCCCTTATAAATAGTTCCACTATGCCATTACTTGCAGTTAGGCTTCCCTTCTATATTTGAATTTGAATGTGAGTAACCATTGAAGCCACGTCACCTTGCATCTCTTTGCTGATCCAATGCTACTTAGACCACGCAAGAACCAATATTAACTGTCACGTGTATGATCATGATTGAAGACTTAAACATTCTTCCCGTATTACCCTTACTCTGCCACGTGTTAAATTGTGATTGGCTTATATAAAATATGTAGCCAACAAATAAGAAATGCATACACTTAACACTAGAATGATATAAAAGAGTAAAACTTAATAACAAATCAGCGTACCCTAGTTGTAAGGAGGCTAGTCCCCAAAATAACGTGTTTGTAGAGAATATCTTAGCATTTTGATTCTCCGCAACTTGCTTATAAATTGGCCGAAGTATAACAGTAAAAAGGATCATAGACAGAGAAACTCCATCTTTGAAAACGTTGCATACCCGGCTCCAATGAGCAATGAGCCAACGACCAGCTTCGGCCCCTCCTTCCCTTCTCCTTCCCCAACTTCTTCCCCCGAACCATTCAACTCCGGATTGATTAATTCTTCATTCGAAAACAAGTTATTTTAATTAAAAAAAAATTAACTAAAATATGAATAAATATGTTTGAAATAATTTTTTAATTTTTTTAAAAAAATATATAAAATAGAGATAATGAAATTTTTGATTTTTTAATTTATTAGTTTTTTGACTTTATTTGTATTTTTTATTTTTAAGCTAAAAAATAGAGTTGTCTAAGGCCTATTTGATTGGACGGATTGGATAAAGGAGATTAGAATCTATCGGATTTAAGTCCTGAGACTGTGAATCTCCCGGACTATTTGGTTAGAATGGATATTTATCATGTGTTTATTTTTTCATGGTATTAGATGTCTGGAAAGAACTACTTTTAATGAATCCAACGTTTGGTTGGACGGACTGGATAGGATAAATGACCAAAAGATTATTTTATCATTTTTTAATTGTTTACTAAGTAATAGCAATGTTAAACATATCTTTAATATTTTAATTATTTTTATCTAGATTAAATAAAAATTTATTTTATTTTATTTTTTACACAATTAAATAAATTTATTTTTTAAAAATAAAATAAATAAAATATCAATAAAATATATGTTATTTTTTAATTAAAATTTTAAATAAATTTGTTTTTAAAAATAATAATAATTAAACAATGAAATTAAGTAAAGCATCTATTAAAATTTAAATAATAAAATTAAATAAAATATAAACAAAATTTTAAAATAAAACATCAACAAAATATCTATAAAAAATTATTTTAAAAAAATTAAATAAATAAAACATCAATAAAAAGTTAAATAAAATTATTTTATTTTTAAATTGAGACAATTAAATTTTATTGAATTTTACTAAATATAATACATAATTAAATAGTAGAGGGTCAAAATGATTATTTTACCACATAATTCCAACAGTGGATTGTCCCCCCAAAATTGTTCCACACCCCCCCAGGATACAATAGTCTCCCATATGGGGAATAAGGAGTCCGACTGGACTCCACATTTGGCGGACTAAAAAAATAAAATAAACGGTGGATTGGATGCTTCTTCCGGATTACAATCTGTAAAGTAAATAGTCCCCCTTATCCCCCAAATAAACACAACCTATGTGTCAAATTGATATATACAAATTTGACATGTCTGAAGACAAAAATTCTATCTCATATGTCAAATTTATTATTTTATTATATTTACTTTAATTTTTTAATTTTAATATTTTTTGAATTCTTTTATTGATTCTTACTATTAAATAAAAAAATATAAAAAGTATTTAACATCTTCCATTTGAAGATTCACGTATAACACAATTGGATTTGAAATTTCATTGTAAAACTGCCACTTCAAAAGATTAACAATTCGGGTGGATTGTTTGGAATTGCAATTTTTAGTGTTTTTTTAGTTTTATAAAAAAAATATGCAAAAAATTAGAAAAAAATTATGAGCAATTTTCATTTTTACCCCTATACTTTGTCTCAATTTTTAAGTACACCCCCAGACTTCGAATAATTTCAATTTTACTCGTAAACTTTTTATAATCATATCAATTTTGCCCCCGCCGTCTCATTTGAAACGGAAAAGTTAAAAAAATTACATTTTAGTCCCAAATTTCAAAAGAAAGATGCAGACATATCCTTTCCTACCAGCAAACCACCACCACCAATCACCACTGCAAGCCCTTCTATCTCCTTCGTCATAATTTTGTTTCCCCTCATTTTTACGTCATTGGATTTATCTCACGGTCTAGTTTTTGTATCACATCTCACATGTCTTGTTCTTCCTCTTTTTGCATGCCATCGGAGTTTCCGAAAGTTGATAAAAAAAAAAAAAAAAAAGACTTTTCTTCTCATTTTCAACTTTTCTTCGAGCCATATTTCAAACTTCATATATTTCTTGATTCTTGACGGTTCTACTTCATTCTTTCGCCATTCTCTTCACCTCACTTCCAACTTCGCCTACACTACCTCGCTTTCTCACTTTTTCATGTAATGGGTGATTTTGGTATGCCAAAAGTTGTTCGAAAACTAATTTCAAAAATTCTAAAAGATTCATCTTTTGTTTCTTTCTCCTCCATCTTTCTCATTCTTCTTCTTCTTCTTCTTCTTCTTCTTCTTCTTCTTCTTCACTTATAACATGATATGGAACATGGTTTTAGGTGGTAACGGAACTGGTGATGGTGGTAGTGGTGGTCTGGCGTGGCGGTGGAGCTTGCGATGACGGTAGTCGTGGAGCTTGATGGTAGTGGTAATGGAACTAGGTTATGAAAAAAGTGGGTTTGGTGTTGTAAGGTGGTGGTGATGGTAATGCTCATGGCGGCAGTAATGGAATTTGATTGCTGTGAAGTTGGTGGTTCGAATGGTACTATTGGTGAAGTTGATGAAGTTGTTAAAGAGATATATGTCATCTTTCTATATATATACATACGTATCAATAATCTATTTCCATAACAACCCTGTTGAAATTGAATAGCTTTATGATTTTCTTCTTCGTCTCTTATTCTCCAAAATCCTTCATCATTATTATGATCCAAGAAGACCCATCATCATCATGTAGGCTCCTTAGATTTCGAACCAAGACAGATACAGCAGAAAACAAGTTGATCGCTTGATCACTTTCATACCCATTTTCATTTTGTCTTGATTTCTTCACCCTCCTCTCATACTCCTCTACAACCAACATAGCAATATTCGTCATTTCTCTCTTTCTCTCTCTCTAGATCTCTTTTGTAGTGGGAAATATGATATTATGATTATTGAATTGTGTTTTCTCTCATCTTTCTCACTAAAACAAAGAAAAAGCTTAGATGGATAATTGAAAAAGAAGAAGAAGATCACTACCCAAACCATGTTCTACATCATGTTATAAGTGAAGAAGAATGAGGAAGATGGAGGAGAAAAAAACAAAAGATAAATGTTTTGAAATTTTTAAAATTAGTTTTCGGACAACTTTCAACATACCAAACCCGGCCATTACACGAAGAAGTGAGAAAACGAGGTAGTGTAGGGTGAAGTAGGAAGTGAGATGAAAAGAATGACAAAAGAATGAAGTAGAACCGTCAAGAATTGAGAGAGATATGAAGTTCGAAAGATGGTTCGAAGAAAAGTCGAAAACGAAAAGAAAAGTCTTATTTTTTATCAACTTTCGAAGCTCCGATGACATGCAAAAAGAGGAAAAACGAGACATGTGAGATGTGATAGGAAAACTAGACTGTGAGGTGAATCCAACGATGTAAAAATGAGGTGAAACGAAATTATGACGAAGGAGATAGAAGGGCTTGAAATGGTGATTGGTAGTGGTGGTTTGCTGGTAGAAAATGATGGGTCTACATCTTTCTTTTGAAATTTGGGGTCAAAATGTAATTTTTTAAACTTTTTCCATTTCAAATGTGACAGTAGGGACAAAATTGATACGATTTCAAAAACTTTGGGGGTAAAATTAAAATTATTCAAAGCCTGGGGTTGTACTTGAAAATCAAGGCAAAGTATAGGGGCAAAAATGAAAATTTCTCAAAAATTATTTGATAACTTATAGTAATTTTTTGGCTAATAGTCTACCTTCTCAAGCAAGGCCTAATAAACTCCTTACACTGTATTTAATTGGGGAATTTGCGAAAGGATTTGAAAAGAGAAAAGGAAAAGGTAAAGATAGGTGAAATAAAAATAAAATATATATATATATATTTCACCTAATTTCACATACATTTACCATTTTCCTTTTCATATCTCTTTCCAAATTTTTCAACTAAATACAGTGTTAAACTATGACTATTTGCACTGTCCCTTTAAATTTTAAATCTCAAGAGTAAACTAATTCAATGTGTTATCTTATCATGCTTAACAAATTTCGTTTGAATATTGTTGGGGATTTAAAAAAATTAAATCATGTGTAAAGCATATAATATATTTTTTATTTTTTAGGATAATAATATATTTGTTTAGTGATCTCATTTACACTTTGTCTCATTTATCTTAGTGACAAAGTACAAACAGAATTAAAAAATAAAGGGCGAATTACACTAACAGTCCCTATAGTTTGGAGCTCGTGTCACTTTGGCCCCTGACTTTTCAATTGTAACACATTTGATTCTGAATTTTGAATCTTGTTCCAAATAAAGACAATTGAATATACCATTGCTTAATTTCAAGGACAAAATCGTCAATTTAATAAAATATAAACTAATTTGACAAAAATAAATGACAAAAAAATATTTTTGAATTTTCAATAATTATTTCTATCCACCAAAGATAAAATTATGTAAAATTAATAAATCTTTTAGACATTTATTTTTTTTATTTTTTTTACCAAATAAATTTTTATTATGTATTTGGATGATAATCACGTAATGTATGGATGTTGAGATTTTAATTTATAATCGATATATTTAATATATGAAAAGCTTTTAGTTTTTGGTTTTTTTTTTTTTTTATTTAATGTATTGATTTAAAAATGATATCACACTATATTTGACTTTTGGAAAAATAGAAACTAATTTAATGAAAATAAAAACAACCACCCATTACATGATCATCATCCAAATATATAATAAAAATTAATTTGGTAAAATAAATAAATAAATGTCCAAAGAATTTATCAATTTTACATAATTTTATCTTTAGTGGTAGAAATAATTTTTAAAAATTCAAAAATATTTTTTTTGACATTTATTTTTGTCAAATTAGTTTATATTTTACCAAATTGACGATTTTACCCTTAAAATTAAGCAATGGTATTTCAATTGTCCTTATTTGAAACAAGATTCAAAATTCAGGGTTAAATGTGTCACAATTGAAAAGTTAGGGACTAAAGTGACACAAGCCCTAAACTATAGGGACCGTTAGTTTAATTCGCTCAAAAATAAAAATACTATCATCTTAAAAATTTACCAAGTGTGCTACATACTTCACACATGGCTAGTTGTATGTAAATCTCTAACAGAATCATAACAAAAAAGAATTGAGTGTAACAAGATAATATTTAAAGTATTTTACTGTTAAGTTTTAAAGTTTAGAGGATAAGTTCAAATGTGTGCTGGTTTAGTTGAGCAAATTTGCAAAATATGTAATAAAGCATGCTTACAATGAGTAAGTTGGTGTATGGCATGCAGTTAGAAAATTATATATTTTTTTTCAATTTTATTTTTTGTATTAATTTTTTTTTTTATAAATTATATTTAAAATTTTACTTTTTTAAGTCCATCTTATGTAGATAAATTTAGAAAGTAAAAAAAAAAAATGAATAAATAAATTCAAACAAAGTACTACAAAAAAAAAAACCCAAAAACAATTCAAAATAAATAATTTTTTTTTATGTACATTCTAGATTTTTGTCAAAATTGTTTAAATTTTTTTGTTTTTTTAATCTGTCTAGTTGAGTAAAACTTAAAAATATAAAGTTTTTTGAAAACTTTTAAAACAAAATCACTAAAAATAAATATAAAAAAGACAATAAAAAAGTCACTAAAACATATCATTTAAGTGGAAACAAAATAATGAAAAATTTTGTAACATTAAAAGATAATTTCATAAACTTTTTTATGAAATTGTTATTATTTTTACAAGGTATTATTGATATGTTATTTTCCCGAAAAATAATAGGAAATTTACTATTCCGTGAATATTCTGAAAAATCATTACACAATAATAAATAATTTATGATTTTAATTATTAATATTTATAATATTTATTATTTTTTGTTTTATTTTTTCTGACACAACACTGGTGTGTAATTTCTCAAAAAATAATCCAAACACCACCGAAGCACAATTTGATAAATGCACTCGCCTGATTGACGCGTGGGACAGAGTATGAAAGAATCACGTGACAAGTAGAAGTGAACAATTCAAGTAACTTCACTAAATGAAAGCAGATTTGAGCCCCTCAACTTGGATAGGTATTCATAGGGTTTTTTTTTTTTTTTTTTTTTTTTTTTTTTGAACGGGAAAAAAAGATGCTTTGTGGTGTTATTATGGCATCTGTAGGCTCAGGTTTCGGAGTAATCGATTACCAGTCTGATTTAACTCAACCTATAGGAAGAGACCCATCACCGAGGCACCAATGGAACGCAACCTTACATGCAACAGACAAGTCTAGATTTCGATCGAAGTACAAGACGAGGTCTCTGCAGAGAACCAGTTGCAAAGCAACCTTTGTTCGCCTCCTCCAGGATTCGAACCTGGGTCAAGCCTAGGGAATGGGAAGCATTCACCATCAGACCACCACCCCCGGTGGTTTTCATAGGGCTTGTTTGGTACATATAAGTATCATCAATTGTTTTTGGAGAAATTAACGGTGGTACTTCTAAAAAAATTATAATTTCATGATAAAAATTAGTGTATTTTGTATAATGAATACTTATAAAATTTATCACTTATTGTAATTTTTTTAGAATTTATCCTGAATTGAAATTTCCCCATTGTTTTTCGAAATGATTTTGTTGTATTCTTTGCACAATAATAAAAGTCAAAATACATAATTGAACTACTCAAGTTTTAAAATGAAATAAAATAATATTAAGATATTATTGGGGCTTCCAAAAATAATTTTTAAGTATTTTTTAATTTTTTGTAATTTTTAAATATTTTAATAATTTTTTTTAAATCTACTTAATCTAGATACACTTAAAAAATATATAATTTGTAAAAAAATATTTTAAACATTCACTAAATACATAAAAAAAAAATACATTTTCATATTATTTTGTATTTATTGAATTATTTTATATTTTTTCATAAATATTTTACTTTTTAAATACATTCAAATTAAGTTCATCTTTAACATTAAAAAAATTGACTAAACTGCACAAAAAAAAAAAAAAAAAAAAAAAAAAAAAAAAAAAAAAAAACTCAAAATAACAAAATACAAAAAATAAAAAACTTAAAAATTATTTTTAAAAATTCAAAACTAAACAAAATGATTTATTTCTTAAAGTCATATAGCTTAACATGATGTAATTTTAGGTTTCGTTTAGTTGTAGTTTGAAAGATAGTTTATTGTTATAAAAAAATCATTTTGCTAAAAAATTCTTAACGACAAACTAGTTTTTCATAAAAAAAATTTTTAAAAAAAATTATTTATTTAAAGAATATGCCCAATAAATTTAATTTTTTAGCATAATTTTTTTAAAAATAAATAAATAAAAAAATAAAATTGGGCTTTTTGACATCCAACTATTTTTTTTTTTTATAGTAATTTTTTTAAAAATTATGCTTAAGTTTTTTATTTTTCAAATCCTTCTTGTGTAGACGAATCTAAACAAAAAAAGAAAAAAAAATTACACATTATGTGTGGTTTTCAAAAATAATTACACACTCATGACAATTTATAATTTTAATAATTAGAATTTATAAAATTTATCATGAATTTGAAATTTTTTTCAACCAATACGTTGATTGGTTATGCCCCCGCCACAAAAAGAAGGTAAAAAGTCAATTATTTTTGGCCTTTTGGTGGTGTTCTTAAAAAAACTTGACTTTTTTAATCCGTCTAATCGAATAGAATTCACACTTGTGAAGTTTTTTAAAAACCTCACTGAAAACCTCACTGAAAAAAAAAAAAAAAAAAAAAAAAAAAAAAAAAAAAAAAAGAAAAAAAGTCCATACAAAAAGGCAACTCTGAAGCCCATAAAAATTTTTAACCAACTCCTAAAGAAAATATTACTTAAACTTTGAAAAATAAATATTACAAATTTCTAAAAACAAGAAAAATAAAAAATTATAAGGACAACCAAACAGGACCTTTGAGTTTTTTATTCTGTTTGAAGCCGAGAAAAATGGGACAAAAAAAAAAACTGAAACAGAAGAAGTATTATATCCCTATACAAAAAAGAAGCTAAAATGACACCATTGGATATTAGTGGACAACTTGAGTATTTGAGTCACTTCTTTATTTATTTATTTATATCCCTTCCATTTTTTTTTCTTTCTTTATTTTCAATTAATCATGGTCAAGCTTGGAAGGAGTACACTCTCTTTTATTTTATTTTATTTTTTAAAATACATTAATGTCACAGTCCATGTAATTGTGGAGATGCTTTTGGTTTTGGCCCCTTTGCGTCTGAAATTGGATCAAAAGTTGAAAATTTAAATTAAATAATATAAGTTCTTAAGTACAAATTAATGAACAGAGTAAAAAAATTTAAATATTTTCTCATCATTACAAATATACAATCTAAAAATAGGTGGAATTGAAGGTGTTGAGGTGGTGGCAGCAACAGTAATGGTAACCCAAGGGTGTTTGGCAACTTGGTAAAGGCTTGGGGGTTAAGACCCTAGGTTCCAAGTTCAAAACCACTTGGGCCAATCTCCTGGGGCGTAGGGTAGTTGGTTAAGAGGTTAGCCTCAAGTTGTTACTACCACAACACTTGGTGTGGGCCCAATGCTCCCCCGCTGCTCGAGTCCTGACTTAAGCGGAGCTTGTCTTGGGAGGTCGGGGCAAGTTCCCAGGTTATAGTGTAATAACCCTCGTCACTGATTACTGATTAACCGCTGATTACTGCTAAACTGAGACTGATTATGATTGGTAATTGAACTGATCGAAATACTGGACTGACTGACTGAAATCTAGAACTGACTGACTAACTGTATCTGTTTAAATGCATTGTCTATCTGTTTGACTGCCAAATTATCTGTTTATGTTGTATGTATTAAATTGTAAATTGAAGGCCTCATTGGCGGCCGAACCGGAAATTGATTAGTGATTTATGTTAATTGAAATCTATATGATTTTATGGCATATTTATCTGGAAAGTGATTTGGTATGATTAAATTAGATTAAAATGTGATTAATTGCAATAGTTGGCTTTATTACCGAAATGCCACACTAGTGGCCCACTTCACCAAACATTAGAGACTATATGTTGTTTGATTTTGCATCTTTCCTCAGCCCATTTTTGGGAGACACAACCAGTTAGAGAGAGAGAGTAGGAGATAACATGAGTTCATCAATTTAGCTTAGGAGCTTGGAGGAATTAAAGAAAGAATTGCAATTTGAGCTCCCTTACCTCTAATTCAAGGTTTAAGGTAGTGAATTCATCATCTCATTTGTGTATTTGATTTGTCTCTTGCATGGGCCATGGAAGTTTAGAGATTAAAGCCTAGAATTGGTTTTAAAGGTTGAATTGAGGCTTAAATCATACATGCATGTTCATTCTATGGCATTTGGAGGTTGTACCTTATGAATTTTCTATATGCATGTATACATTGTTGAGTTTGGAGGTTCGATTTCATGAAAATCTTGCATGCATGTTCATGTTTATGTTCAAGTCCATGATTTCACCATGTCTTAAGAAGAATTGGCTCATTTGAGCAAGTGTTTGAAGCTTTGAAGTTGATTGAATTCATGGATATTGCATGTTCATCATGTTCTTGAAATTTTGGTTTGAAATCATGTTTAATTGAACTACCTTTGAGCTTTGATTTCTCAAATTGATCTTTGAAACATGTTATACTATGAGTTTTGTAGTGTTTTCCAGAAAATTTGCCCAAAAGGATCGAATTTGGTACATTGAAACTTGATTTGAACATTGGAGTTCAAATCTGGAATTCTGGATTTTGGCCTCTCGCTCGAGCGGGAAAAGTGGCGCTCGAGCGGGGAATTCATGCATCCAGCACTTTTGCCATGTTTTACAGTCCGCTCGAGCGGAGGAATGTACGCTCGAGCGGAGGCCTTTGTCAGCATGTCTACTCGAGCAGGGCCTCTGATTTTCTGAAATTCTGAAACTGTTTTCTGAGTGCATCTTTGCATCCTCATCGCATCCTAGGCATTCTTAGGCCTAGTTTAAAGCATTTTAATGAGGATATAGATGTAGAACCACACCGAGGCAAATTAGGGACTAAGTTATTATTTCCCAACTGTGTAGCTTAGTGTGTGTTCGTTCTGTAACTGTGTAGAGGTTGGCATCCGAGGAGACTCTCTAGTTTTACTGTAGCCTAGAACTCTGTGAGTAACAATTGTGTAAAGATATGTTCAACTGTGAATATTTCTGACTGTTTAACTGAACTGCTTTCTGAACTGATACTGTTAATTGAATGAATGTATGTCCTGTATTCTGAACTGTATTGTGGCATCCTTAGCAACTACTGTTTACTGTTACTGTTACAGAGATCTCTGTCGGTTCCCTTGTTGGAACCACTACTGTTTACTGATATGATGGCCATCATTCACTGTTTGGTCTGTTAAGACCTACTGTACTGTTTAGCTATTGGATGTACCACATATGACTAATATAATTTCTGAATGACTGTTATGGCCTCAAATATGAGCCACAAACTGAATGACTGATATACTGCTTAATCGACTGTTTTCAATACTGAAAGGACATTCATTCTTAACCTTTTTACGCATTATGTTATTCACTGGGCTTTAGTTCACTGCTCATATATATATATGTAGCTGTTCAGGCACCGGACCGCTGCTAGGAGCGTCAGGCAAGCTTTTGTTTTGTCAGCCAACCACTGTGCCTCACTGTGAGGTTCCAAGCCTGTTCAAGCTTTGGCTTAGGGGTGTTTTAATTTCCCCCATCTGTCTCTGTATCTGTTTTGTATTACTGCTCAGACTGTATAGACTGCCACTGCACTGTTTAATAGGGATTAGGTCCCTGTTCTGAATGATTGTACATGTATGTATAGACTGTTCTGTTATGAATGTAAATGATGTGCATACTGTTTTGTCACTGACTGTATAAATGTATGAAAAGTCTTTTTGCATACAGACTGTCACAGCTCATTGGACATTGTTCATTTACTGTATTGGCTTCCGCCATGCCCCTGTACTCTGTATTACTGTTCTACTGTTAAGCAGGCCTTCGGTAATCACGGATTACTGGCCGGTTACGGTGCTAAACCCATAGGGACGGGTTTGGGTCGTGACATATAGTCTCCTATCTCAGAACGGACAACAGGACACATTGGTGATCTCTGCAAGGGGTGCTGCCCTGGATCTGCGGGAGAGTGGGAGGATTTTCCTGTAACAAAAAAAAAAAAAAAAAAACAGTAATGGTTGTGATGGCATGGATAAAAAAATATTTTTTTACCTTTTAAAAGTAAATTATTTTTTACCTAAATATACTTGTTTATCATTGATCCTGAAAAATATTTTATATTAACTTTTAGTTTTAATCATACTAAACACCATAAAAAACGGAAAATATTTTTATAAAAACATTTTCTGCCTCCTCTGCGGACATGTTGGACTATACACTCGCAGCCCCTTAAGATGATCCTTGAGTCCTCCACAATGCCACGGAAAGGGCATTTAGCACTTGGTTCTTCATTTAGCAGCTGCACCACTTGTTCTGCATCCGTTTCGATGATGACCTTGTTCATTCCTCGCTGCAGAATGATCGTGAGCCCTTTATACACTGCCTAGAGCTCCGCCTCCAAGCTGGTGCAGAATGTTCATTATTCGTTAACCATAATTAGAAAGGGTTTTTCCCAATAATAATGCTGCGGACCCAACTATAAAAATTTAAAAATTATTTAAAATTTTACATTAATAACTCAAATTCATTTCATATGTAAACACTTCATTGATTTAATTTCTCCGACCATAACCCATTTCTAGATACATTTTTTATCCAAAAATTCTTGAGACCCTATCTTTTTTTGTTTCCCTAAATAGTTTATTTTATTTTATTTTATTTTAAAATAATCACCTATTTATACTTAAAAAATGTTTAAATCATTGACTAGTAATGTTGGTGTATAGTAATATATATATATATGTATATATTTTAAAATATATAAAACAAAATTAAAACAAAATCATTAATAATTTTTCTAAAACTAATTCCCATTTTGATGTCATTTATGCCAAAAAAAGGTCAAAAAATCACTAGAATAAAAAAGTCAAACATCACACCAATTTATGATTTTCAATAAATTTAAAAGAAATTATTCTTAAACACATTAATTTTTTATCTCATAAAAAAATTAAAAAAATCATTAAAAAAAGTCAATTTTCGACCGTGACCTTAATGGCGCCCTCCACTCCATCCCATATGCAACAATGATTGAGACCCTTATTTTTTAGATACCCCACAACCCCCTTTGGATCTCCACCATTGATTGTGTGGACCCCACACATACATGAGTGAGTCCTATACATACATCAATGGTAGAGATCCAAAGAGGGTTGTAGGGATCTTCAAAAAATGGGGGTCTCAAGCATTTTTCATTAAATAAATAAAAACTACAAAGGATTCCCTTAACTGCACATATATTCTCATTTCTCATCTCTAATCCGAGTCTGCTACTAAAACTCAAAAACCAACTTAAATTGTGTTTAGATCTAGAATTTAAATAAAAATTTGTAGATGAAAAAGAAAAATGTGACAAAAATTTAGCATCTATTACATTAATTTCATCCTTCCTATTTCCTTTCTTTCGGCAAATTCCTCGTCAAATCCTTTATCCAAAACGCAATATATATTGTCAAAAATTAAATAACTTTTGAAGCAGAGACATACTTATCATAAGCTTTCTATATTGCTTCACCTTCTTTTCAGAATTGCAATGAGAGTTTTCACCCCAATCAGTACAATATAAAGCTAGTAAATTCATGATTCACAAAAATCCAATTGGACTGTAAGAATTTTTCAAATCTTGGTCAAATCTTGCACCTTGCTAAAAGGTTAGGATGGCAAAAGGTCGGGGGGGGGGGTTTTTTTTTTTTTTTCCCTGATTTCGTACGTGTTTTCTTGATTTTAAACTCAACTGGTTTAGTGATAAAATTTCATACTTGACTTTAACTTTGACAATTTTGACCTATCTACCAGTATACTAAACCCTACATGTAACGCTCTCAAAATAAACCCATAAATCATACATATAAACCCAACATTGTTGACATGCATAGACATAAGAGAATAAAGCATAATTCCATTAATCAGAGTGTTCATTACAAATGGATTACATGTTGACAACAAAAGTAAATGCCCTATAGGCTTACAACTTTCCAAGTCAACAGTTGGGTTCAACAAAAGAAGAGTTCTAACTCTTTATACAAAATAAGCCCTTGGCTTGATTTACATGTAATACAAAAAAGAGAACCACAAAAAAAAAAAATTCAGCCCCTAAGCCTCCCAAGCTATGTCCTTGGAGGTGACATATCACCTGAACCTGAAAATAATGTCCCATATAGGGTGAGCCACAGCCCAGTAGAGATATACTAAACCAAGTATGAGAAATAACTAAAACATTAGCATTTGATAAATGGCTAACACTTATAAACCAACTTATATCACAATATAGTTCCATGACAAATATGTCCATGTTTTGTTCCACTTTCCTTTACTTATCCAATTCAATTCATAAACATGGCTCAGAACCTGTTCAAACAATTAAATGAAACTACATCCCATATTAAAACACTTCATTTATTCACAATTCAAATGAGACTACAACTCATGTCAAAAACACTTCCAATACTTCAATTATCTACATTATGCAAACGTGATTAGAATTTCGAGACTTTCACCTTAGACACTCCGGCCAACTTAGTTATCAATGGAGTCCATCCCATATCTCCTCCCAAACAGGTTTGAGAGTCCATCCCCTATCTCCTCTCAAACCATGGAGTACATGTCCTATCTCCTCCCAAACAATATACATATACAATGTATTTAAATACTTATCATATACAATGATCAACCAATACACATATTCGATGTATTATTCCAACTATCATATTCAATGACATATTCCAAGTGATTAGTTTTAGTTTTCCCTAGTTAACATATAGTGTCTACAACAATCAATACTATCATCCACCAATAGCCCGAAGCAGTTATTTCTAAACAGATAATAAATGCATCAAATAGATATAATCTCAACATTCTCATAGGTGAGTGATAAATTTATCCAACTACACCAATCAACCTCATAATTTCCCAATTTCATAATTTCCAACTCAATTTCATATTTCCCAAATTAATTATACAAATTAATTTATCACAATAATTAAGGTATTTTCCCCCATTTTTCGATAACAACCCTAAGGTTCAATTTCATCCATTTAACATCAATAATACCATTTTTCAAAGTCTCACATACACATGGGATTTAATATTTTGAAAACCCCATTTTTATAAATTACAAAAAAAAAAAAAAAAAAACCCTAACTTTTCCAAAATTACCATAATCCACCATCTAATCAAAATGACTAAAATTTATGTCACAACCCATAAGAAGGAGTAGGGTATCCCTACCTTAATTTTTGGAGCTCAAAGGAGAAGAGAGGTGAAACTCAAAGTGCTCCAAATCCACAACTTTTCATATTAAAGTGAAGCCCACACCATTCTCTATCTTTCTTACAAAGAGATTAGGGTAGAAACACTCTAGAAGTGGATGAAATCTTAGAGAGAGAGAGTGTGTAAAGAGAGAAGCAGCCGGATCTAGGGTTTGTGTAAAAGAGATGGTGAAAAAGTGAAGAAGGAGAAGTTGTTGTCAACTGATATACACGAGGCTCGCTCGAGCGAACGAGTGGTCGCTCGAGCGACCAGACACAAAGAAACCTCGCTCGAGCGTAGAAAGCCTCGCTCAAGCCAACAACATGAAGCTTTAGGTCTGCAACCCAGAAGCATGCTCGAACGAAGGAATGCTCGCTCGAGTGAAGAAATCCAAAACATAGTCCTCGCTCGCTCGAGCCAAGAACTGCAACCTTCAGGTCCAAACCAGATGCAGACGCAAGCTCGAGCGCAAGACTTCTCGCTCGAGCCACCAGACACACCAAACAACTCTCGCTCGAGTGAAGAAACCCTGGCTCGAGTGAATGAACCAAAACAAAGAGCTCGCTCGAGCGACAAAAGCCTCGCTCGAGTAAAGACACCAAAATCTGGGCAGCAACCATTGGTTTCAAAACTCACCCAACCTGTTACAACCCTGCCCAACACATCCTAAAACTCAAATACAAATAATTGAAGGACAGAAACAAGATATAAACAACAACCAACACCACAGAACCTAAGTCCGGAATACTCTACAAAAAGGGGAAAACCCGGGATCGCTATACTACAATACTAGAGTCCTCTCAAACTTTTTCTATTAAAATCGGGTTGGATCGGATATAATCAAGTCAGTGGATTTTGCCATCCCCTCCTCCTCCACTCCATGCTACGACCTCCAATGTACTAGAAAAAATAGTTAGTCTTTCAAATAGAGGGTATCCCATAGATATATAATATGTTCATAAACAAACTGTAATTTATGAAAAAAACAAATAGTTCTCTTCACCTCTACATACCCTATCCTTACTTTGAATAGAAGATTGAATAATAATGAAGATAGAATAATAACTTACAATTTTGCATATAGTTGTAAATCGAACTACGTTATTTGAGAGCAAATCGTATTTAACTTGTTAAAAACTTGTTCGAGATTAACAAGTCAAGTTTAAACACATTTTGAATCTTGTTAATTTCTAGAGCTTGGTTCGAACTTGGCTCAATAATTTCACACACTACAAAATTATAGGTGAGAGGGTAATTTATGTATAAATTGGGCCGAGCTAGGATTGTGGGCCGATCTATGGGCCGAATTAAAGAGCCTTAGAAGATGGGCTGCGAATAGGTGGTGGTCCGGTCTGAAGTAAAAGGGTTGCCACCGAATTAAGTAGATGGGCTTAGTTCGGTCGCTGGTTATTTGGGTTAGCTCGGTCCTACTGTTCAGAGCCGAGGTATGATGGGGCTGCGTTAGGACCTGAGTAGAGGTTACATCGGCTTAGTTCTTCTATGGATAGCTCGGCCTTTGCATGTGAGGCCGAGGTAGGAGAAAGAAAAGGTGGAGCCGATGCAACCGTTAGATCGGTCACTCTGGTTATTCCAACGTGGCAATGTTATTTCGGTCCTCTGGTAGTTCGGCCATGGGAAAAACCATCTCACTTGGTTTAAGCAGTGAGGGGGGGTGTTGGAGGATAAGCATTATCCTTCGAGAGTATGAATCCTAGGAGGACTCTACATGGAGGAGTAAGAAGTCCTACTAGGATTGTGCCACACGAAACCTATAAAAGCTTACCTTCATCACCTTTGGAAAGGTAACACAACTTTGTTTTTTGAATACACAGAGTTTGTCTAGTTGTCAAGCTTACTGACTTAGGCATCGGAGAGGTTTCCGGCACACACCCGCCGGTTAGCTCACGTTTGTGTTTTCAGGTGATAAAGCGACGTCGTACGGAGGAGCACGGACTTGATCAACAGGATTATACGAGAAGGTGTATTTCTTTCCCGTACAATTGGCGCTGTCTGTGGGAAGACAGACAAGAACAAAACCTTTTGATCAAGCTTTTTTCTCTCAAAAATCGATGGCGAACAACGACGAGTTACCACAGTCCGCCCTTGACGGACTAACTCCAGAAGGGGGTGCAAGGCGCGAAGGTCTATCCTTGGTCACTCCCATGGCAAGCCTGAAACCACAGAGACAAAATTCCAGGAGGGATGCGAGGGGTAGAAGGCGGGCTAACAGCCCCCATCACTCTCGTTCGCAAAGCCCAGAAAGACAACGGCGAAGGATTGATCCTCAAACTTTGGAGGATCGCGTCAGGGAACAAGACGAATTGATTCGTCGGATGGCGGCGGACATGGAATCTCTTAAGTGCCAGGTAAAAGGAAAAGAAGTGGCGACAGGAGAGGGGTACGCAAACAAGACGCCCCCTCGCCACTCGGAAGGTCACAGTAGGAATACTACACCCTCCCAAGCAGAGGACAGAAGCCTCAGGACAGGCGACACGCAATCCAGATCTTCCAGAACTCGTCACTCCAGGTCTGAGAAGACGAGATCTGAGAGGTCGTACACCGAGGGAAGCACATATTGGCCCTCGCATACGCACCAAACAAGGTCTAGACAGACGGAGTTGCCCAGATCGTCCGACCTACGATCCGTTCTAGAAGAGAAGGCACGATGGAGGGAGGACGCCAGGGCACGTGATCCACATAGAATTTCTGCCTTGCAGCGGTTGGCTCCTCGAACGCACGGAAGCGTCGAGGTTGGAATGCCAATACCGCGCCCTGCCTATGAACCAACGGACAAGGCGTTGGCAAGGCTGCAGACCTCACCGTTCGTTCCGGCAATAGAGAATACACCCCTGCCGTCAGGCTTCCTACAGCCCAAATTCACCACGTACGAAGGGAAGACGGATCCCTACTCACACCTGAGCCACTTTCGCCAGGTCATGGCTGTATACCGACGCAACGAGGCCCTGATGTGTATCCTATTCCCCTCAAGCCTTGGCGACCTAGGCCTGACTTGGTTTGAGAAACTTCCAGAGGGCAGCATAGCCTCCTGGGCACAATTGGCGGAGGCGTTCGTGACAAGGTTCCGAACAAACACTAAAACTCCGGTGGAGATCGACCAGCTACTCTCCATCGACATGGGCGACAAGGAGACCCTAAGATCATACAACAGTCGCTACTGGGAGACCTTCAACCAGATTGGGGACTGCCCCACCAATCTCACCATTGCACAGTATAAAAGAGGCCTTCCAGTCGGCAACAGACTAAGGGACTCAATTACCATGACACCACCCCTCACCATGGAAGCCCTGATGGAAAGAGTGCATCAGCACATCAGGGTGGAAGAGGATGGCGTACGTACCAAAGCAAAAACTGGCACGGCCACAACACCAGAAAAGAAGACCTCAGCAAAGGTCAACACGGTAGACCGTCCGAACAAAAACGGACGTGGCAGAAGAAACAACGGAGAAAACCAGGACAAAAGATGGTTGAGAGTCCGCACTGCCATAACCACGGTCTTCAAAAAATCGATCTACCGAATACTTAGCGAGATCCGAGACGAGCCTTTCTTCAAGTGGCCAGCCAAGCTAGGCGAGGCTCAGAAGGACTACGACGACAGGTCACGGTGCACCTTCCATAAAGAAAAGGGGCACCGCACTGAGAATTGCACGCCATTGAGACAGTACTTGGAGGAGTTGGTGGCAGCAGTCCACCTGGATAAATACATCGAAGGAGGGGCACAACCAGCCCCCCAGGACCATAATAACCCCAATGGTATGCCAATTGACGCCCCACCTCAAGGCGTAATCAACGTAATACATGGAGTCTTTGAACCTGAGCGTGTCTGCGAGCTTAGAGGATCAATTAAAAAGGCTAAGCACTTGAGAGAAGTGCTAAGTGCCCAACCCACCATCAAAAAGGGGAAGACAGAGGCCACGAATGTCATGTCTTTTTCGGATAAAGACTTGGCAAGGATATATTGCCCTCACAATGACGCCCTGGTCGTCACTCTCCGAGTCAAGGATTTTGACGTCAAGCGGATTCTGATTGACCAGGGTAGCTCATGTGAAATCATGTACTACGAAACCTTTAAACAATTGAAGTTACAAGATAAAGACTTGGCACCCGCCGTATCTCCCCTGATCGGATTCAACTCCATGCCAGAATGGCCCGTCGGCAAAATAATCCTCCCAGTCAGAGCAGGGAGTGTGACAAAACAAGTGGAGTTCTGGGTGTTGAAGGTCCCCTCCACTTACAATATCATTTTGGGTAGAACATGGCTGCATGCCATGCGATCGGTGGCGTCATCCTACCACCAAGAAATGCGGTTCCCTAACGACACCGGAGTAATAGAAGAAGTCTATGGAGACCAGATCATGTCAAAATAGTGCTTCATCACAATGAATGGCAGCCGCGCTGCCAAAGGATACGTTCATTCGGTGGAGGAACCAGAGAGTAATGAACTATTCGCAGATGTTGGCAAAGCGGCTAGCCAGAAAGCTGTGGAAGACTTGGTGGAGGTAAGAATAGACGAAAAGAACCTGGATAAGTTCTTTCTGCTCGGTTCGTCGTTGTCCAGCACCGAGAGATTGGAGGTCTTGGAATTTTTGACCTCCAACATCGAAGTGTTCGCCTGGACACCATATGACATGCCAGGCATTGACCCCAATTTTATCTGCCACCAACTCAACGTCCACCCATCCGCCAGACCAATCATCCAACGCACCCGCAGATCGGCACTCCACCACGCCGAGATAGTGGCAGAAGAAGTAGGAAACTTGTTGGAAGCGGGGGCAATCAGAGAAGTACATTACCCCAGATGGATCTCCAACACAGTCGTAGTGCCAAAGAAGAATGGCAAGTGGCGCGTCTGCGTCGACTACAAGACAGTCAACAAGGCGTGCCCAAAAGACAGCTTTCCTCTACCAAGAATAGATCAATTGGTAGACCTAACGGTGGGGCACAACCGACTTAGCTTTCTGGACGCATACAGAGTCTACCATCAAATTGCCATGCACGAACCAGACCAAGAGGTCACATCCTTCACCACGCCAAGAGGACTATACTGCTACAAGGTCATGCCCTTTGGCCTAAAGAACGCAGGGGCGACATTCCAACGGATGGTCACAAAGATGTTCGAACCGTTGTTAGGAAAGACAATGAAGGCGTACATCGACGATATGGTGGTCAAGAGCAAAGATGAGAATGACCATCTGAAGGACCTAGGGGAGATGTTTGAGATCCTGAAAAAGCACAAGTTGCGCCTTAACGCGTCGAAGTGTGCCTTCGGAGTAGGATCTGGCAAATTCCTGGGCTTCTTGGTGACCAACCGGGGTATTGAGGTAGACCCATCCCAGATCAAGGCTATTCAGGACCTAGAGAGACCGAACTCAGTAAAGGAAGTACAGCATCTCACCGGCATGGCCGCTGCGCTCAATCGATTCATAAGCCGATCGTCAGACAGACTACGACCATTCTTCCATGCTCTGAAAGCCAAGTTTGAATGGGACGACGAATGCGACCAAGCTCTGGAAAGCTTGAAGGAATACATGTCTTCTCCACCACTACTCGTAACTCCAATTCCTGGAGAAGAACTCTTCCTGTACCTAGCAGTCTCGCAACACGCAATCAGCGCAGTGTTGGTCCGCGCAGAAGGAATCCAACATCTTTCCATCTACTATGTCAGCAAGACATTACTGGGCGCTGAAACAAGGTACTTACCACTGGAGAAACTAGCATTGGCCTTGATGATGGCCTCAAGGAAGTTGTCGCACTACTTTCACGCCCACACTATAGTTGTCCTCACAGCCTTCCCATTAAAAGCTTTGTTTGAAAGGGCGAACTTTTCTGGGCGAATCCTGAAGTGGGCAGTAGAGTTGGGACAATATGACATCAAGTTCCAACCCAGGACCGCAGTAAAGGCCCAGGCATTGGCAGATTTTGTCGCAGAATTCACACCAGGAAGTCATCACATCTGCCCAGTTGACCTAACTGAAACAACCGAACTAGGGATGGAAGTTGACGTCGGAATAACGCAACCCCTAGTACTGGTTACTCAATCAGGCCCCAAGGCGAACCAAAGTAAAGAAAGGAAGGAAAAAGCAAACCATGCTGCACCAAGTCAAGACTCACCAACAAAACAAGACTTGGTACAACCAGATGGCGAGGAGCAAACAGCAAGCATGAACCTTGAAGAAGACACCTGCAACAAGGAAGATCCCAAGGCATCATCTGATCCCTCTACTTGCTGGAAGCTGTTCGTGGGAGAGATGTGGAAGCTCTTTGTGGATGGAGCATCCAACCGGCATGGAGTAGGGCTTGGCATAGTCCTCATCTCTCCAGACGGCCTAGTAGTGGAACAGGCAATCAACCTTGGCTTCCCAGCATCAAACAACGAAGCAGAGTATGAAGCGCTTCTTGCAGGTCTCAAGTCAGCATTCCACATGAAGGCCACCGAACTAATGGTCTACAGCGACTCACAGCTGGTGGTAAACCAAATATCTGGCGACTACGAAGCGAAGGATGACAGGATGGCCAAGTACCAAGAGTTGGTCAGAACAGAGGTCAAAAAATTTGATGTAGTCAAGATAGAACAAATCGGCAGGGAGGAAAACAGCAGAGCAGATGAACTAGCAGGCTTCGCCTCAATGGTAGACACCTCCATCCCTCATCCATTACTGATCGACTACCTACCTAGACCAAGCATAGAAGACCCCGAAGCAGAAGAGGTATGTTGTGCAGAGTTAGGCCCTTCTTGGATGGACCCCATTATACTGTTCCTAAAAGACGGCACCCTACCGGAAGAGAAGAAAGAAGCCAACAGAATAAGAGCAAATTCGCAGCGATTTTGGCTCTCTCCATCCTTGGCATTGTACAAAAAGTCGTTCTCAGGACCTTACTTAAAGTGTGTTCACCCCAGCAAAGTGGAAGCATTCCTGTTCGAAATACATGAGGGTGTATATGGCAGCCATCAAGGAGGAAGATCACTGGCATATAGGGCAATCTCGCAAGGATATTGGTGGCCATACATGCAAGAGGATTCCGAGAAATATGTCAAAAAGTACGAAAAATGCCAAAAGTTCGCACATCAAATACACCAACCTGCCAGAGAACTTCTACCTCTAACTAGCCCATGGCCCTTCGCAATGTGGGGATTAGACATAGTAGGCCCACTTCCAACAGCACCAGGCAACAGGAAGTTCTTTCTTGCCGCAACCGACTACTTCACAAAGTGGGTGGAAGCAGAAGCCTTGGCGTCAATCAAGGAAAAAGATGTGAAGAAGTTTGTCTGGCAGAATATCATCACTCAATTTGGCATACCAAAGGCACTAATCTCAGACAACGGCACTCAGTTCGACGGCAGAATTTTCAAAGGCTTTTGTGAAGAGTACAAGATAGAGTTCTACAATTCCACACCGGCATATCCCCAAGCAAATGGTCAGGCAGACGCATCAAACAAGGTAGTCTTAGATGGATTGAAGAAAAGGTTAGAAAGAGCGAAAGGCAAGTGGGCAGAAGAGCTCCCTCATGTTCTATGGGCTTACCGCACCACGCCTCGACGATCAACAGGAGAAACACCATTCTCCTTAGCTTATGGCATGGAAGCAGTCATCCCATTAGAAGTTGGCCTCCCCACAATTCGAAGCGAAAACTTTGATCCAAACTTAAATGGCGAAGCCATAACATTGGAGCTTGACCTTGCGGAAGAAAGAAGAGACAAAGCATTGGTCCACATCGCCTCCTACCAACAAGAGCTGTCCAGAAAGTATAACAAAACAGTGCATCCAAGGCAATTCAAGATCGGAGATTGGGTGTTGCACAAAGTGATGGGAAATACCTTGATTCCAAGAGATGGCAAGTTGGGGCCTAATTGGGAAGGACCTTACAAGGTAGTTGGATTAGCAGGCAAAGGGGCATACCACTTGGAAGATAAGGATGGCAAAGCAGTTCCCAGGCAGTGGAACACTGCCAATCTCAAGTTGTTTTATTTCTAGTTTTTTCTTTTTATATGTAATTTTTTACTTTCTCAATAACACAAGTTGATTCTTTTTTAGCATAATTGTTTTCAATAGAAAGTAGCTTTAGTAAGTTAGGAGCATCATAAACATAGTTGGCCGGAATAACCAACTATGAACCCTTCCTAAGCCTAGGATAAGGATCCAGGCTACAGGACGTTTGGTCGGAATAACCAAACATTATATTCTAAGTTGGCTGGAAAAACCAACTTAGAGGTTGGCTGGATTAAACCAACACCCCTCCTATGCCCCGGATCAGGATCCAGGCTGCAGGACGTTTGGTCGGAATAACCAAACATTATATTCTAAGTTGGTTGGAAAACCAACTTAGAGGTTGGCTGGATTAAACCAATACCCCTCCTATGCCCAGGATCAGGATCCAGGCTGCAGGACGTTTGGTCGAAATAACCAAACATTATATTCTAAGTTGGCTGGAAAAACCAACTTAGAGGTTGGCTGGATTAAACCAACACCCCTCCTAAGCCCAGGATAAGGATCCAGGCTGCAGGACGTTTGGTCGGAATAACCAAACATTATATTCTAAGTTGGCAGGAAAAACCAACATAGGAGTTGGCTGGATAAAACCAACTCTTTGTACTCTTCAGCCGAAGTAAGTTCATGGCTGAAGAGTGGTTGGCTGGATTAAACCAACTCTTGTTACTCTTCAGCCGAAATAAGTTTATGACTGAAAAATGATTGGCTGGATTAAACAAACTCTTATTACTATTCAGCCGAAGTAAGTATGTCGGCTGAAGACAGGTTGGCTGGATTAAACCAACACTGGATACTCTTCAGCCGAAGCAATTATATCGGCTAAAGAGTGGTTGGCTAGTAAGTTAGAGAGTTAAAACCGGAATACGGTATATCGGCTCAAAAATATTTCAAATAGTAGTTAGAAAGCAAGCATTCAAACCGAGATCACAGAGAGCAACAGAAGACATTGAAGATTCATTACAAGTGCAAACATACAGAACAAGACCGAAATAAGAGTTGGAGCACAGAAGAAGATTTTTTCATTGAAGTGCAAAACAAAGTACAACTGAGGGGCCGTAGCCCAGTTACAAGTTTCAAATGAAAAATAAAAAAAAAAATAAAAGAGAAAATCATCTGAAAAGTTCATCAATTTTAGCATCAAATTCTTCATCAGCATTTGTCCGGAGTATGGTGTCAGACGGGAGCACGGTGTGAGATGGGAGCTCGGTCTCAGCGTGAACCTCGGTCTCAATTCGTTGGGTGTTGTCAGTCAGCAGCTCATCAGTAAGGTCCTCAACAACCGGCTCCAACCGGACTGTTTGCTCGTTCGGTTGTTCATTGACGGCCGGAGTATCAGTTGGCTCATCCTCATCATTATCTTCATCATCATCTTCATCACCAGACCCTTCAAGGAATTGCCTCTGGAGATCGGCAGCATACTGCGACAGTGAAGCCGGAATG
Organism: Camellia oleifera; assembly: GCA_022316695.1. NCBI lineage: Eukaryota > Viridiplantae > Streptophyta > Magnoliopsida > Ericales > Theaceae > Camellia > Camellia oleifera. Next base: position 200,354,291 of record CM039305.1, read on the forward strand.
GTATACGGTGGAGCATTGTAGACCTCGGTGTCGGGCAGACAACCGAGCTGCTCCACCACACTCCTCCAGCCACATTTGAAGAAGAGGTCCTTGACTGCGTCACATTGAAGGGTGTATGCGTCTTCGACCTTCTTAAAGCCTTGCTTTTCGGCTTTCTTCAGGCCCCCCTTCAGCTGAGCTATTTCGGCATCTTTCTTCTTTTCAATCTTTGCCAAATGGCGCAGGTACTTGTCCTTTACCTCGATAGCAACCTTCTTCTTTTCGGCTTCGGCCGAATTAACCACTTCAGTCAATCGACCGTTCTCAGCACGTAGCTCGGCCAGCTGCTTTTTTACTTCCTCTAGCTCGGTCGTTTTAGCTTCGGCCTCTACCATGGCCTCCCTGGTATTCCTCATAAGCTCTATCACCCTCCTGTGTGTAACTTGGTTTTTTTGAATGGCCTGCAAAGGAGTAGTGACTTTACCGTTAGCCAGACTAAAAGTTGAGAAAAATTACAGAGAAAGAAGAGAGCTATTTACCAGGATCATTGATTTAGTTGAAGACCGGATGGACTTCAGCTCGGTATTGAGTTGTTTGTAGTGGTGCTCCATGTCTTTCGGAAGGCACACACTTTTGGCCAAATTGAAAGCCATCAAGTGGTCCTTCTCAGAGACCACCGAATCAGATTCCAGAATGTCTCGGTCCTGGAAGGTAAGGTTTGGCACCCATTTGGAAGGGGCAGCTCGGTCAGACTGCTCCGGTTGAGCACTTCGTTGAGGGCTTGGAGGGGGGCTTGGTGGCGGAATGGTCTCATCCACAAGTCGCTGCTCGGTTTGGCTAGTCCAGGCGCGTTTGCTTCGGCGAGATGACGACGGCCGTTGGGATAGGAGGGCCACCACGGTCTCAGTGGTTTGGCCGGTTTGTGGTACATCGGCTGGGGTTGTCGCGGTTAACAAGGCCTTCAGCCTGCTCCTTTTTGCCATCTCTTGTTCGGCGGTGAGAGGCACTAGGTTGATCTGGGGCAAGGAAGGGTCCGGTTCTGGCGCGTCTTCTAGAAGGAAGTCGGTCACTCTCGCTTTTCGTCGACCGGTGTATCGGTATGTCGGCTCAAAGTTGAGGAGTTTAGCCCAACTTCTTTCTTCAATTCGTAGTGCGGCACGGAGAGTACCGAGGTTGGGGTGGTTGTACAATGAGTGTATATGGGCTGAATCTGCATGAAGAAGACAACTGTTAGTCCGGTCTAAAATTAGAAACCGAAGTAAAAAAGAAGAATGCATGGAAAACCGAAGTAATTATACCAGGTATCCCTTTGTTCCAATTTATATTTCGGCCAGGAATCTGGGCTTGATGGTCTTCAAAATTCCCAGACACCCAGAAAAAATCGTCGTCGTTTAAGTCTTTATCCGGTGTATCTTTTATTATCTTCTCTCGGCGACGGCGGATTCTTAAATAGTAGACCCACCCATCTTCTTTTGATCCTAAGGAATATTGGTGAAATATTTCGGCTAGACCGAGGTTGAGACCGGCTTGGCGGTTTAGCTCAGCTATTCCCATTATCATACGGTATGAATTGGTGGATAGTTGGGTTGGGCATATTCTGGTTTGTCTTAAGAATTCGCAAATTAGGGGTTGGACTGGAAATCTTAGCCCGGTTTCTATTATGGACAAAAGGGTAAAGGGTACAAAACTGGGGTTTCCCCAAGGTATGGTATTTGGTTTGGCTAGGGTAAGGTGCACGTCGTCAGGTATCTTATAGTCCTTTCGGAATTCGGCGAGGCCTCCTGGGGTTTCTACCAAAAACCTATACTTCTCCATTTATTGTATAAATTATAAATAAATTAGTTCGGTTGAGAAGTTGTGCTCAGAAGCTCGGTCGAGCGCTCAAGAGGATGGCCTGGGCAACCTAAAGTCTGCAAAGTGGAAGAACAAAGGGGTTAGCACAAATCATTGACCGTGCTACAAAAACAAAGCAAGAAAAAGGAGTCTTACTTCGGCTACACAGGATGCTACAGGTTCTATCTCGATTTTTAAAAGGATCTTTGGTAGCTCGGTTTGAGCAAGGGGGTTTGCTATCCCGGTTTAAGCTATGGTTTTTGTTACTTCGGTTGAGCTTCTAGGGGCAGCTTTTTGAGTTCGGTTTAGAAACTGAGAAAAGCTGGCTTAGCCCCGAAGACTTAGCTTGGTTGTAGGCCAAGGTTTCTAGTTTCTAAGTTCAGACTTAGTTCGGTTTGATTATATCGCCTAAAGTAAATCAGAAGATAGTATCTTATTAAAACTACTGGTGTAAGCATGTAGTATTAGTTCGGTTGCGAACTGGCTAGACCTATACCTAGCGCAAACAGTATTTTAGTTCGGTTGCATCATGATTTTGGATCAAAATCAGTGTCCTATAGGGTGTTTTGTGTATTCAAGTGTTCTATGGCTAAGTTGTGCAAGAAGAACACAAATGGAAGTGAAAGGGTGTTTTTTGAAAACAAGCACAAAACAAACTACATATTATTGAACAAAATATAGAAAACGTAGAGCAATAGAAGCAAGGTTTATGATGCTTACCAAGAAAAGCAAAAGAACTGGAGATGGAGGCAGCAACACTGAAGAAGCAAGAGCTCCGCAACTTCAGGGATGAGGAAGCCCAGGAACATGAAAGAGAGAGAGGAGGATGAGTATAGTGTGGTGTTTGATTCAAAATGAGAGGATTATTTTGTGTAAAGGCAAAAAGGCGGGAACTGTTCAAATTTGTGAAGTACGAGGGTGGCGTTACAGCTGTGATTGACCAATCAGGGGCTACCACGTGTCTTTTGGAAGGAGAAGCGTTTCAGTTGCTATGACTGAAGAGACGTTTTTGACCGGACATGCATAGATCGGCTGGAATAGCATGAAAGCTTTAGCTCGGCTGGAAAGACTAATGTGTTTTGTAGTTCGGCTGGAAATGTTAAAACAATAGCTCGGCTAATAGACAGATAATCGCTATCATGCTACGCAGATGGAATTAAGGGGCAATTGAGAGGGTAATTTATGTATAAATTGGGCCGAGCTAGGATAGTGGGCCGATCTATGGGCCGAATTAAAGAGCCTTAGAAGATGGGCTGCGAATAGGTGGTGGTCCGGTCTGAAGTAAAAGGGTTGCCACCGGATTAAGTAGGTGGGCTTAGTTCGGTCGCTGGTTATTTGGGTTAGCTCGGTCCTACTATTCAGAGCCGAGGTATGATGGGCCTGCTTTAGGACCTGAGTAGAGGTTACATCGGCTTAGTTCTTCTATGGATAGCTCGGCCTTTGCATGTAAGGCTGAGGTAGGAGAAAGAAAAGGTGGAGTCGATGCAACCGTTAGATCGGTCACTCTGGTTATTCCAACATGGCAATGTTATTTCGGTCCTGTGGTAGTTCGGCCATGGGAAAAACCATCTCATTTGGTTTAAGCAGTGAGGGGGGTGTTGGAGGATAAGCATTATCCTTCGAGAGTATGAATCCTAGGAGGACTCTACATGGAGGAGTAAGAAGTCCTACTAGGATTGTGCTACACGAAACCTATAAAAGCTCACCTTCATCACCTTTGGAGAGGTAACACAACTTTGTTTTCTGAATACACAAAGTTTGTCTATTTGTCAAGCTTACTGACTTAGGCATCGGAGAGGTTTCCGGCACACACCCGCCGGCTAGCTCACGTTTGTGTTTTCAGGTGATAAAGCGACGTCGTACGGAGGAGCGCGGACTTGATCAACAGGATTATACGAGAAGGTGTATTTCTTTCCCGTACAATAGGGTATAAAACACTAAGCTACTTGATTGAAGCTTGTTTGAGATCAACTTGAAAGACAAACAAACCAAGCTAGAACATATTCTTGAAGCTCGTTAAATTTCAAACCAAGTTTATACAACTCATTACTCAGTTTGACTGGGCTCATACACCCCTAAATTACATAGAAATTTACATGTAGAACTATTTGGTCATGGATCAATGACTCTCAAGGATAAGAACTGGATTACAACTAGACTGCCTTCTCCCTCAAGGCTAGTGATGATAAAATGTTTCACTAAACTTGGCTATTTTTGTTAGCTGCACAAGTGCCTAAAACATGACCAAGCAAGCCAGCATCAACATAAAACTGTTACAAATCTCTTAATAAGAAAAACAGTATCTACAATCATTCACCAAACGTACAAGTGATTGAATATTTAGTAACATAATTTTCTTGAGAATGTGCATATCAAGCTCGAGGTTAGCTGCGCAGTGTCGAATTGTACCTAATGCACAAGGCTTACAATTAAGAAGTATCAAATACTACATGAATATGATAACATCTTTCTGACAACTTCATTATACTAGAAAGTTCATAATCTCAATTCTATTGCTTTGAAAGTACAGGTGTAACTAGGTTTCAAAATCCATAAGCCTATCGAGTTCAAACAAAGACACCCCACTTATCTCCACAAAGCATAGTCAAACCACTTTCTAATTTCTTCAAACCATTTTTGCCTGCTTGGCAATGGCTTATTTAAAAATTGTTAATAACTAGGAAAGAGATTGTTAAAGGTAAAGATTATCCTTTCTCACTAACCAAAAAAAAAAGTAATTTCTTTAGCATTTGTTAAAAGCATCACATTTTTTTAACTAGTATTCCTTCAAAAAAAAAAAAAAAGTACAATACTTTTCAAGCAATAATCTTGGTGTTTTGGGCTTAAAGCATTGCACTATCACCAATCATGTTTTGAGCTTAAAATAATTACCTAACTACCATTGCAAGATTATTGCAAAGGTGATTATGTAGAGAATCCAAGTCCATTTTCCAAACCCACCTAAAATTCTCCCAAGGTTCATCAAGTAATTAATAAAACCCTTAAAAAGAAAATTTAAAATAAAAATAAGAGAGTAAAATTAGAGAATAAAATGAAAACACATGAGCAATTAAACAAATTATTGGTATATACATATATAAAGAGAGTGGGCTTGGAGGAAGAGGAAAGGGAGTTACTTTCATCTTATTCTTCTTGGCCTGCAGCTTCTTTGCCTTCTTTTCTTTCTCTAATTTCTCTCATGATTTTTTCAAATACAAATCAGAACAAACTCAATCACATACCCACAACAAAAACATATAGGAGGCCAATTTACCAAAAACTCAATTCAATTCATATATGTATATATATATATAGAGAGAGAGAGAAGAGAGAGAGAGAGCACTTTGGAGTTCGTATTCGTGCTGTCTTTTTATTGATCAAGAAAAATAAAAATAAAATAAAAATATACAATTGATCCATATCATTTTGGGATAATGATCCCTAATTTTGGATCCAAACATTAAGGGTGTTTGGTAGAGCTTAAATCCAGCTTATTTCAGCTTTTAGCTTAGATTAAGTGATTTTTGTGTGTTTGGTGTAGCTCAAGTGATCAACTTTTAGCTTAAATTAAGTCAAAAAAGTTATTATTCTTTGAATTGCTCCGGAGGTGCTTTTCGATTCAGCTTAAGCGCGCAGCTGGGGTTTGAGGGGCAAAATGACTTAAATGTCCCTCACCATTTCTAGTTAATACCAGTGTGCTACGTATATAAACCAAACACAACTCATTTCTGTCTCTCGCACATCTCTGAGAGGCGATTTTCGGCGACAGGGAGGTGATTTCTGACCAACCCTACTTCTCTGAAACCCTAGCTCTCTCTCTCTCTCTCTCTCTTCGGCGTTGGTTCGTCGCTCTGTTATCTCTCTGTCTCTCTTTCACTGGCATTAGTTCATCGTGAAGCCTCGGTTTGTCGCCATCGCGATCGCGAAGCTCTGTCTGTCTATCTCTCTCCAGCGTTGGTTCATCGCCATCGCGATCTGAACCAACGCCGTCGTCGATCTGAACCATCGCGATCTTAAACCCTAGCGCCAGCCGTCATCGCTGTGCTACCGGAGCTAGGGATTTCAAACCCTAGAAAAAAAATTGAAAAAAAAGAGAAAAAAATCAATATTAATATTAATTAAAAAAGAAAAAATTACTTTTCAGAATTAATAAAAATAGAATTAATATTTAATATGAAAAAAATTTAAAAAATTACTTTTCAGAATTAATATTTAACACAGTTTATTTCAATTAATATTTACTTTTCATAATTAAAAAAATTACTTTTCAGAATTAATATTTACTTTTCAAAATAAAACGAAAAAACAATTTATTTCAAAAAAAAATTAATTGGAATGAAATTTTTTTAATAAAAATAGAATTAATTTAAATTGATATTACAACATTACACAGAATTAATACAAAATTAAACAGAATTAATTGAAATAAAATAATATGTAATGACATCACAACATTAATTGAAATAAATTGATATTACAACATTATAGAATTAATTGAAATAAATTGATATTACAACATTAATTAAAATAATATGTAATGACACTAATTATATTATATGTAATGACACTAACAATATGTAATGACATTAACACTAATTATATTAACTTTATTAATGAAATAACTTTTTAAAATTAAAACTGAAACTATTAATGAAATATCACTAAAAAAAATGATATAAATTGAAAAAAAATGAAAGGATTTGTCAAATGAATAAATGAATTACTAAAAATGAAAAAAATGAAATATTACTAAAAATAATTAAAATGAATAATAATAAAGAATAATAATAATATGAATAATAATAATAATAATTGATGGACAAATTGATAATAATTTTAATAATTGATGAACAAATTAATAATTGATACTAATTTTAATAATTGATGAGCAATTGATAATTTTCATACTAAAATCACAATTAATAATAATAATAATAAAGAAAAGAAATACAGAGAAAAAAGAGAAGAAAAAAATTAATAATTTTGATAATGAATATATGAAAGATAATATGTAATGAAATCACAACATTAATATAAATTAGAACATGAATATTAATTTTAATGAATTAATAAATTAAAAAAAAAATTAACAAAGAAAGAAGAGAAGAAAAAAAATTACAAAAAAAGAAAAGAAAATAAGGTGAAAAAGAAAAGAAAATAAAATAAAATGAAAAAGAAGAAAAAAATGTATTATAAATGAAATTACAAATTTTATATCTTATAAGGGCAAAAATGACAATTATACAGAAAAAAGCTATTTTACAGCTTATTTACCAAACACGACTATGTTGCTTAAATCCATAATCCCACAGCTGCACCAAACAGGTTACCAGCTTGTGTTCACAGCTGTAAGTTATAATCTGTTAAACTATAATTTATAATCACTTTCCCACAGGTCTACCAAACAGGGCCATTAATCCTTGAAACCCTAATTATGCTTTTCTTATTTGTCTGTTTTATTATTGAAATGGGGTTTTAAGCCCTATGTAGACACCCCATTTTTGACCGACTTTAAGACTCAGACGTCACCGATTGAGCGCTTGGTGATCTTGCATACTGTGCTCGTTCAGAAGTTTAAGAGTCGCGGCCGCGCGCCCTGCCTCGGGACTTCCGAACCATCTTCTCTACCTTGTCTCGGTTTGCGAACCAGGCTCGGTTTTCTCTGTTTTCTTTCCTAAGGGAAGGGAGTGGTCCTGTAGACTATCTCCCGGTGGCCGTGAGCTACTTTTCGTGGCCGTAGGCCATTTTGCCCATTTCGGAGCCCGATTCCCGGTTTTCGGAGCCGTTAGGCTGTGTGCCTCGGCTCGGGACCGCCCAACCATCTCCGAGTTCTCCGGTTTTTGGCATGTGCCTCTGTTTTAATATTCCGAGGATCACTGGGGTCTCAGAAACCCACTTCGCAGCCAAACACCACTTCCGGTGCCCGGCAGCCCTTTTTTGGGACCTCGAACCGCGCGGTTTTGGTCCCGAGCATTCACTTCGCATCCGTTTCCTCCGGTTTTTGGCAGAGACCTCTGTTTTAGCATTCCGAGGAACACTGGGGCCCCTGATGCCCACTTCGTGGCCGTATGCAACTTTCGGTGCCTGTAGCCGGTTTTCGGGACCCCGAATCGCGCGGTTTGGGCCCCGAGCATTCATTTTGTATCGGTTTTCTCTGATTTTTGGCAGGAACCTCTGTTTTGTCATTCCAAGGGACACTGGGGTCGCAGATACCCACTTCGCTGCTGAACACCACTTCCGGCATCAGATGCTCATTTTCGGGATCCCGAATTGCTCGGTTTTGGCTCCGAGCGTTCATTTCTCATTAGTTTTTGTTCAAACTTGGCAGGTACCTCTGTTTCAACATCAGGAAGATCACTGGGGGGTGAGAAGCCAGCAATTATCCCAGATAGCCAGTTTCGCTCCTCCGGAGCCCGTTTTTCTCACTTCCGGGCCAATGTTGAACACCCTAGGGGTATTTTCTTCCAACCAAAGCTACATATCTGTGATCAGGGGACATGGGAGGACCCTAAAAGTTGGTGGTCGGCCAGAAAATTTGAGTTTCATTTTTGAGCCTCTCCTTCAAGCTCTATGTTGTGGCTCCTGCTTCAGTGTTGCCAATTTCCAACTCTAGAACCTTGTTCTACACATCTTGGAGGACCCTAAAAGTTGGTGGTCGGCCAGAAAATTTGAGTTTCATTTTTTAGCCTCTCCTTCAAGCTCTATGTTGTGGCTCCTGCTTCAGTGTTGCCAATTTCCAACCCTAGAACCTTGTTCTACACACCTTGGAGGACCCTAAAAGTTGGTGGTCGGCCACTAATTCAAAACTTCATTTTTCTCACCTGGCTGGCCGGCCATGTAGGGTGGCTGGCCGGCCATGGGGGGTGGCTGGCCGGCCACCTTGCAGAGAACCACCTGGCCGACCGGATTCTTGCTTTCCAGCCTGTCCCAGCTGTCCGGATATCTTCCGACATATCCCGGGGCATCCGGGGGATATTTCGGGAGGGAAAGATTGGGTGCTTTCCCTCCCCTTTTACACCCTATTTCTTGTCTATTTAAAGGGCCCTCCCTCTCCTTCTTCAAGGTTGGAAAATTTGTCTTCAAGAAGACTTCTCCAAATTCCTCCATTTTCATAGCTCAAAACCTCAAAAAGCTTCTAAGTCCCTAGGCCTTCTCTTCATCAACACCTAGCCTCACCTTCCCTACTACCATTCCAGCAGCTAGGAAGTGAATTTCAGAGGTTAAGAAGCTGCAAATCAGAGCCAAGAATCAAAGAAAGACAAGTCTTCAAGGGCAAGTCTTCAAAACCAACTTTTAGGGCTTTTTCTTAATTCATTTCTATACTCTGTTTGGTTGAGAATTGGGGCTCCGACCCCTACTTCTTTTGTGCTTGTTTTGAGCCCCTCTACAACTTTGTAGAAGGGCTCAACTTCATTTGAGGCTTCTATGATATACTTGTTTCAATACCTAGCTTTTATGCCATTATCTTGCATGCTAGTTTAGGCCTATTTCCTTTTGTTTTTAGGGGTCCGACCCCTACTGATTTTGTGCTCATTTTGAGCCCCTCTACAACATTGTAGAAGGGCTCAACTTCATTTGGCCATTGTATATACCACTTCCTTCAAATTCCATCAAGTGTGCCCATTTTTGTATGCAACTTTTGACCTATTTCTATTTGCTTTTGGGACTTCGACCCCTACTGACTTTGGTCTTATTTTGGTCCCCTTTACACATTTCATGAAGAAAGCTTTGTCATTTGGTGTGTGCATTGCATGTCTCATGATATAGCCTATTTGGAAGCCTACTTTGCATGGTTTTTTTAGCATGTTTGTATTCTGATTTTGAGGATGTCATCTTCTGTAATTGTGCTTATTTTCACCTCATCTTCAATGTTGTAGAAGAAAAATTGTCCATTTGGGGTTTGCATATATCACTTGTCTCAATACCCCTCTTTTGGCCACTAACTTTGCATGCTATTGTTGATCTATCTATGCTTGCATTTTGGCCATGTTTGTTACTGAAAAATGCCATATTTGGGACTGCCTTGCTACTGTTCTTGCTGCCATGATCATATTTTGCATGTATGGCACGGCTATAGGCCATTTCGGGGCTTAATTTCACACTTTCGGGATGAACGCATGCTTCGAGTGTCATTTCGAATTGTTTCGGGGCTGTTTTCCCCTTTATTTAGGTGCTGAAATTCCATTGCCATGCTTGCATATCATTTCCCGTGCCATTTGCATCATTTTTGCATTGCCTCGGTTTGCGTGCCAATGGGCACGCACTTCGAGGCACCTCATTCTTATCATTACGGCAGCCTATGTGAGCGCGGCTGAGGCTATCTCATGTTGGCATAAGCCCAATTTGCATTTTCATGCTTCTACATCATTGCCTCGATTTGCGTGTCCGCGGGCACGCGTTTCGAGGCAACTTTGTTTTTACCCGACGGCCTCCTATGCGAGTGAGCTGAGGCTCTCCCATGTTGGTGTAAGCCCATCGTTGTATTCCGTGTGCCATCTCGTCTCATTTCATCATCGCTTCGATTTGCGCGCCCGTGGGCACGCGTTTCGAGGCACTTCGGTTTTTTCCGATTTTCATCTTTCATCATCGCCTCGATTTGCGCGCCCGTGGGCACGCGTTTCGAGGCACTTCGGTTTTATCCGATTTTCATCTTTCATCATCGCTTCGATTTGCGCGCCTGTGGGCACGCGTTTCAAGGCACTTCGGTTTTATTCGATTTTCATCTTTCATCATCGCCTCGATTTGCGCGCCTGTGGGCACGCGTTTCGAGGCACTTCGGTTTTATCCGATTTTCATCTTTCATCATCGCCTCGATTTGCGCGCCTGTGGGCACGCGTTTCAAGGCACTTCGATTTTATCCGATTTTCATTCTTTCATCATCGCCTCGATTTGCGCGCCTGTGGGCACGCGTTTCGAGGCACTTCGGTTTCATCCGATTTTCATCTTCCATCATCGCCTTGATTTGCGCGCCTGTGGGCACGCATTTCGAGGCACTTCGATTTTACCCGGTTTTCTCATTTTGTCATCACCTCGGTTTGCGTGCCCGTGTGCACGCATTTCAAGGCACTCTGTTTTATCCGATTTATATTTCATCATTGCCTCGGTTTGCATGCCAGTGGGCACGCATTTCGAGGCACCCCATCCTTATCATTCCGGCATCCAATGTGAGTGTGGCTGAGGCTCCCTCATGTTGGTATAAGCCCATCATCGCATTTCACATTCCTCGGTTTGCGTGCCTGCGGGCACACATTTCGAGACATCTCATTTTCATAGCATTGCGCATGCTAGGTTGTATATTAGTTGCATTGCATGCATATCACGCATATCATGCATATTGCACGGGAAACGAGGCACGTTTTGTACTCCGAGCGACGGAACGGGCCTCAATTCCCAAGTCACCGACACTCCGGATTACCCATGATGGAGTTAGGTTTTGTTGTCGCATTCATACGCCTTCATCCCTATATTGAGTGGTGCAATCCGATTTCTCGGCCATCATGCATCGGTATGCTTGATTGGTGGCACGAGGATCGAGGCATGCATATATTCGTGAAATACATTGCTATGCCCTTTCCCTGCTCTATGTTGCAGCAAAATCAACAATCAACAACTTTTCGGAGGCTGGCACGCATTTCGAGAAAATTGCAAACAGAGGCTAATCAGGGCATTCCAGTGGATTTCCGCGCCAAGCAGCCCAGCATACATCATCTATCAGAAGCGAGGCAGTCCCTGGCTTGCACGCCAGTTTTAATTCTTTTGTAATTAATTTGTTAATTAATTAGAAATTTGTATATTTATTCGGACTGTATTATTCGGACTGTATATTTATTCGGACCCTCTGCGCGAGGGCGTAAATGTAATTAGGGTGGGTGAGTGTGATGTATGTCTTCCAACCCCCATTTCTTTCTCCCTTTTATTTACCTGCTTTGGATGGTTAGATATAGGGCATATTTCAATTAGCATACAGTATGACAGCATGTTTGCATCATTCATCTGTATTGCATGCACCGGGCTCGGCGCATCATACAAACTGCATCTGTATTTCAATTCCAAATTGAGTACTTGATAGCTGTAGCATTTCACATGCCATGTTTAGAATAGCCGAGCCTGCTATAGTTGCATTTTTGCATGTGTTGCATTAGGCATTCTGCATTTTTAGGATCATGCATGATTTCTAATGAGTTTCCTGTTTTGGCTTGGAGTACTAGGTGAGTTTTATGCTTTAGCATCCTTGCATGCGTGTGAGTGTTGCCATGATAGCATGCTTACCATGAGGCTAAGTGCTTAGGAATGGCAACGGGGCGGGGCGGGGCCGGGGATCACACTCCCCGTCCCCGATCCCCGATGGTCAGATTTTCCCCCATCCCCGGCCCGATCCCTGACGGGGAACCTTTCACAGCCCCCACCTCCGTCCCCTAACGGGGATCGGGTTTCCCCGACCCCGAACATTCCCCGGCTACAAAAAAAAAAAAAAAAAAAGAAAGGCAGAAAATACAACCATTTTCAGATGGGATTCAACAACAACAACATCATCAACAATCACAAAACCAAAAACAACATCAACAACACAACATCATCGAGCCCAAAACCAAAAAACCTTCAACAACAACAACATCGACATCATCTTCATCAAGAACATCTTTAGCTTCAACATTTTCAGATCTGAAGAGCAAACCCTAAACACATGAAGGAGCCGACGCCGATGAGAGAAGAACAGCGGTCGTGTGTGAGAGACTTCGCCGACGCCGAGAGAGAGGAGCGGCGGTCGTGTGAGAGAGAGAAAGAGGGAGAGGCGATGGAGAGAGGAAATAGAGAAAGGAAGGCGAATTGCTGTTTGAGAGACAGAGACGTCTATGACAAAAACGGAGGCCATAGAGAGAGAGAGAGACGGAGGCCATAGAGAGAGAGAGAGGAAAGGTTGCTTGTGTTTGACAGATGGTCACCACCAAACCTAAACATATATATATTATATATAAATTGGGTGCTTGACAGAATTGGGTGTTTGACAAGTCAACAAACCTGAGCATATATATATATTATATATAAATTGGGGCTAAACACAGAAGGTGTATAGATCGGGGCTTAAACGGGGCGGGGACGGGGACGGGGTCGGGGACGGGCCGGGGTTAGAAAATGGATCACCGTCCCTGGCCCGAACAGTATCGGGGATTTATTTTTGATCACCATCCCCGGCCCGTCGGGAGTATTTTTCGGGGAAAAACCGCTCAATTCGGGGTCAGGGGATCGGGTCCCCGTCGGGCCGGGTTCAAATTGCCATCTCTATAAGTGCTTATGTGATATATCTGCCTTGAATGCCTGTGGGTGGAGGTTGAGTTATCTGAATTGGAGCAATTCATCAATTGTTTGTTAAGCCCACTAGATTGTGGCAAAATCTGCATTTTAAGCCTACCTGCGGGTAGCAAACCATCTTTCATAAACAAACATGAAATGTTTTGTTCCAATTCAGACGGCCCAGTCTATACTTGTTTGCTGCGAGCATCACATAGTAATCCTAGGCTAATAACCGGAATAAGAACTCACAATGTTTTCAAAAACAGATATCATGGTTAGTAGAGACCGGTCTTTGACCGGGCGAGCTGGGGTGCTCACGATGTGACCTTCCCCAATCGTACCCAAGTTCCCGAGCCAACTTTGGTGATGACGGACACGTGGCCTTTTGGCACCGAGTCAGGGTTTCCTAAATTTCCCATTTTAAAAATATTTAGGTGGCGACTCTGTTATCTGGCAAAGCAGTCCATGTTTGGCACTTCTTTCAAAAAATCTGTTTTTCTTCAAAACGATTTGCCGGATTTGGACTCTTTGGTTCAAGATTGAGAACCGCAACAAAATCGAGTCCGAACAGTAGCGAGGTCCCTCGCGGGCGTTGTTACAGTTTCTGGCGACTCCGCTGGGGATTTAGAGAACTTGACTCGAACTCGTGATATCTGTTTTTGACTACGCTTGTGTGTTTCTTTGCATTGCATTTGCATCGGTGCGCCTAGGACACCGTGTTTGCCATATGCCATTCCCGAACGATTTGCCGGAGGCTTGTCTTGTCAAGTCATGTCCGTAAGGCTGATCAGCTCTGGGCTCTGACAGCATGGGAACACAAACCCCGGTTTTACCGGGGCACCCTTTTTGACCATTCGACCTAGTGCATATTCAGATCCATAGTGACCATTCCAAACTAGGACAGGTTGCTTACCCGTTTATAGGTTGTTTGAAGCCGCTGTGTGCGTAGTGAAACCCTAGCTCCTGACAAAATAGGACAGGGAAACCCTACCCCAACAATAGGGGTGTTTTGGCTCTCACTTATCTGTTATGTGCTTGTTAGAGTGCGCCTCTACAGGGAATGCATGTATCAGTTTATGAGTTTGAGCATCAGGCCCGCGGGCACCAATTCAGTATTTTGGGTATCAGGCCTGCGGGCATCAGTATTTGGTGGAATCAGTTTTACCTGAGGGTATCAGATTTGAGGCAGAATTTTTTGGGGCAGAACTCAGTAGAGGGCACAATCATCTTGTTATGCTCGTATCTGTTCAGGTGAAATTGGGCTGAGATGCTGTCCGTTTTCTCTTTTGCTAGGTAGTCCTGGAACCATAGCTTCAGAAGGCTCCACTATCTCCCGGGTACATTGGACTAGTGCTGATAGACTTTGTGAGGTCAGAGATTCAATTCAAGGGTAATCAGTGTTTCTTTACCAGAGGCAGGGTGAAAAGGGCCAGTCAGGCACAAATCACCAGTTCAGCAGTTACCAGATCAGTGGTCTTTATCCACCCCACCAGTGAACGGTCAGGCTGAGGTCTCAGTTTCTACTGTAGGGATAAATACCAGTCAGTTAGATGGATCAGGAGAACACATCAGGGATGGAGGCGATGATGCGTCAGATGCAAGAAAGTATGAAGCTCATGCAGCAAGACGCTGTCCGCCAAGCGGAATTTTCCAAGCAGCAAGCCGCAATCATGGCTCAGCAGGCTGAGCTCATCACCAGGCTGCAACAGCAAAACGGCGCGTCTGCTTCACAACAAGTTCCTCCCCCAGCAGGAGCTCCAGTACCTGGGGAGACGCCAAATGTCCAAAATATCCAGGAGGACACGGATCTTCCAACGGGGCCAGCTCCGCCTCCGCTTCCGCCACAACTGTCCAAGACCCACACACTTGTCAATCACCCGGGCTCTCCCTTCGAGTTTGAGGTAGATCATACCGCTCTGAAATTGAGCAAGCTGGAGAAGCTTTTTAAGAAATCCCAAGGGGTGAAAGCCATTCCGGGCATCGAGGATGGTTATACTGATGTGGCCGTGACATTACCAGACAGATTCAAAATGCCGCAGATTGATCGCTTCGATGGGTCCGATGATCCCATGGTCCACCTTCGGTTATTTTCAGATGTATTGCGGCCAATGGGCCTAACCAGATCACAAAAACTTTCACTATTCGGCCGAACCTTGTCAGGGATAGCTTCCAATTGGTATGCGAAACTAGAAGATGAGGTCAAAAGGAATTGGGATGAAATGGCTGAGGCTTTTGTCGCACAATACTCGTACAATACCCAGATTGAGATCACAACTCGTGATCTCGAAACGACGAGGCAAGAGCCCAAAGAGACTTTCTCTGATTTTGTGACTCGATGGAGGGCAAAGGCAGCAATGATGACTTTGAGGCCCACCGACAAAGATCAGATCAGAATGATCGTGCGCAATCTCCAACCAAAGCTGATGCTGAAAATGATTGTAGTCCCCTTTCCCACCTTTGCAGATCTACACGAGATGGGGATGCAAATCGAGGACGCAATGAAACAGGGCCTTTTTTCGGACCAGGATAGGGAGCAGCCCCGGAGAACCTTCAACCGCAACAACACAGGCACAAGCAGTGATGCGGCTGCAAGATCTTCCGAAGTGGGCATGGTTACCACCACCACATCAAAAAAGGCTACCCCATTCACCGGTGCGTCCGGAAGTAGCTCACAGACGGCCAAATATCCACCTCGAGTTAAGAGGGTTTTCACCCCACTTCATATGCCTTTGTCAAAAGCTCTAGAGGTCTTACTCCGGAAGGGACATTTGAAACCGTTGGAACAACGGCCCCTACCCGATCCTATCCCTACAAAGCATGACTAGACTAAATACTGTGCCTACCATCAGCAAACCGGTCATGACACCGACAGTTGTTTTCGTCTGCGCCATGATGTACAAGATCTGTTTGACAAAGGGGTCATTGCTGCACCAGGTCCTGCAAAGTCTATCGGTACTTGATCAGTGAACTTGTGGGGGATCATGTGACTATGTGATCGGGGGATGAATCACTTGCGGGCGGCACTCAGTTTACTCCAGGTGTGGCGTATGGCACGCACTGTTTTGAGCATTTGTGAATGCTGGTTTTTGTACTTTCTGACTTGGGTATTGGGTCAGTCTTGTTGTTTTGTTTTGAGTCTGTCTTTTTGTTTGAGTCAGTCTCTTTTGTTTTGGGTCTGTCTTGTTGTATCGAGTCAGTCCTGTTGTATAGGAGTCGGGTGATTCCGGGGTTGTTACCTCGGGCGTCACCATTTTGTTTTGTGTTTGTCTTTTCGTTTTGTCTTGAGTCTATTTCTACCAGGGGGCCAGTTGTGCCAACAGATTTTGAATGAAACAGCAGTGATTTTCACGCTCTCGCATTTGCTTCTGCCTTGTGCCAGTTATGCCGGAAGTTCTGAATGAGATGGCAGTATTTGACTAATAACTCTGTCTTTTCTGTGCCTTGAAGTCATTATATTGACCTAAGTTTTTCAAAACCTTTTGAACGCTGCGGTGAAAACGAAGAGGGAGGAATTCCTCGGGATTTGCAAAACTTTGATCAAATTGAGAAAAAGAGAGGCGTGCTAAACCCTTAATGATTGAAATCATGCTTGTTAGTGTGAGTACTGAGAAGGACCCTAGCTTGATCCAGATTGGTTCCACACTGTCTTCAGCACGAGCTATTTGTCGCTTTCTTAAAAACTTTCAAAAAATGTTTTGCGTGGTCCTGCAAAGACTTGTGTGGAATCGCTCTTGAGATTGCACAGCCTAGGATCGCTCTCAGCCTCGAGACTCAACCCCTTTGCTTCCAAACCTTGAACTTGAATTCAGAAGGTTCAACGGTCAACTACGATGTGAGGCCTGTGTGGCCAGATTTGAAGCAGCCCTCGAACAAGAGGCCAGGAAAGTCGGATCAAAAAGATCAGAAGAAGCGTGCAAAGCTAGAACAGAAGCACCCCTCAAACTAGGGGCACAAATGCCCGATGTGCTTGAAGAGCCGAAGATGGGTCCTCCTGCAAATCAATACAACGGCCACTCTCCTGGATACAGAGGGCTTCAATCTCAAAACCATTTGGCATGGACTTGTTACACTTTTACCCTTTGAGAGGCTCGCTGGGCCGAAAACCTGGAAGGGCGACCCAGGCAAAAGTTAGAGCAAAGAAGAGAATGAAAAAAGAAAAAAGAGAAAAAATGCAAAGATGCAAAAAATGCAAAAGAAAAGAAAAGAAAAATGCAAAAAAAAGAAAGATGAAAAGAATAGAAAAAAAAGAAAAAGAAAGAAGAACAAAGCTCGCAAGGTTGAAAACCTGCAATGGGCGCCTTGGCAAAAGTTAGAGCATAAAAAGGAGAGGTTAAATACCCGAGTGTACCTTAACCCCGAACTACGTAAGGCTTGATTCCCATGTTTGGGATACGTAGGCAACTTCATCTTGAAGTCCAGCCATAAAACACTTCAAATTCGATTGTGTCCATGTAATGGTTTTGATCATCTTTGCCTTTTCTGTATCTGAGAGTTCGGTTGTCATCATCACTCTGAGGGTTAATTATAGTGTGCTGCGGCGCCATCCAAACAAGGGGCAACTTTCCGTTGCCATTCAACGCGCTGCGGTGCCGTTCAAACAAGGGGCAACTTTCCGTTGCCATGCAGCTCTCTTTAAGCAAGGGGCAATTTTCCTTCGGATCCGAGGTTGCGCATCTCAAGAGTAGGTTTCATGTTCGTTGAGCAGTGACCATTTGCAAAATAGTTTTTGAGAATTTTTACTGAGGTTGACTAGTTTTCTCGAAAATTATTTCATCTTTTCCAAAAACTGGACCATTTCTTGGGCCCAAAAAAGGAAAATTTTCAGTGCTCATAGCCTGACTTGCATGATTTCAAATCAAAAATCGAACAAGCATGTTAATCTAACTCCCATTTTGGCCAAATTTTTTTTAGAAAGCCAAAAACAAAAATGGTCAAAATGATGAACTAGGGGCACAGTTGAGTCAGGTGTTCTGTCTTTCCTCTATTATCACCATACTTGCCAGAAAAGGCACCATACTCGCCAAGAAGGGCACTCTACCTGCCAGAAAAGGGCACCACTGAAGCAAACCACAAATGGGCTGAAAGCTCTCTCACATCCTCCAAGCAACGAGGTATCAAGCCAAGTGCGAAGCACGAACTAGAATGGGCCAAGATATTCCACTCCATCATCTGGACAGATCTTATCACGTCCAAACTCCCCAGCAAAGCATCATCAATCGATATTAGCTGCAGATTTGCTACACACCCAGATGTAGCGCAACCCCTTTGTGGGAGGAATTCACTAGCTGTGAGCAGAAGAAGAAGAATCTAGCAGAATGCTAGGGGCGAGAACCCACAACTTGCTGTTTATCCATCAACCACCCAGGGGAGGGATGAAAAATGAGAGATTGAAGAATAGAGAGATGTGCAATGAGAGGAAAAGTGAGGAAAGGGCTTTTTCAGAAAAACAGAGCTTGAGGGCCGAGTGATGTGAGAATCACAAATAAGAAAGGGTGGGAAACATACCCGGTGAAACAGGCTCCCTGTGCAAGTCTGAGTGTCGTGTCTTTTTGTTTTATCTCGATTTTGTTTTGGGTCGTTTCGAGTGTTACTCGATGTGTCTAGGTTGTGTGCCTTTTATTTCCTTGTTGAGTCGTTTTACTGTGTCCAGTTGTAGGCTCAATACCTGGTCGAAAAACTCACTCTCAATTTCAAAAAAATCGTTTTGTGCTCCGAGTGCCGTGCCGTTCTCCACATTTGTGCAAAACAGAATTTGTTCTTTCATAAAACCGCAGGGTCCACCCCCGATAAGTGTGAACAGTAAACCAGGACCTATCTGAAGCTATGGTTCCGAACTGCAAAGCAAAAGCAAAAGAGGAAAATATCGGGCATCTGAGTTTGTTCCGGCATCAGTAAGTTCCGAGATTGCATCCCGTGTGTACCTCTTCAGGTCTTGCCAATGTTCCGAAGTATGAGTGTGCTTCTACCTCAAGCTCAAGATCAAGTCTACTTCAAGCCAGAATGGCGATCAGAAGCGCTCTCCCTGAGTACCATTCCCTGCCAGAGGCATCTTGACCGTGTTTGCGATGAGTTCCTAGGAGACCAACTGCGACGGTGGAAACTAGAGTTCGAATGGCCGTGGCCTAGAACGCAAAGGTTCGGGATTTCCGAGACTAAAGTCTGGTTTAAATACCCAGAGGCGCGCCCTCGGCTTGAAATCTGTATGGCAGCCCCATAGATTGAGACAGCGTATATGCACCTCAATCCTGGATACTGAACCAACCTAGTCTGTCACCCCGTTGGAGAATAGGGAAAGTTGTGAGTATGATCAGGAAGACAAGCGGCAGCCGTGGCTCCCACATGCAGATATTGTTACTTGTTAGCATTCCAGAGCCTTTGTGTTGTGTGTTCAAGGTAAAGTGTTCGAAGAGCACGAGGGGAGATCCCCATCAGAGTAGAGCGGTTCACCGCCACTCACCTCATGAGGTGCTTTCTAAAAGCGCCGCTTTGTCCATTTATTGCTTTCCGTAAGCATCATGCATTGTATTGCATTGTACCTATCAAGTTTCTTTCTCATTTCACTCGGTGTATCAATCACACTTCATTCACTTAGTGTATCAATCACACTCTCTTCACACTTTATCACATTTAGTATATCAATCATACTCCTGTTCACTAAGTGCATCTATCCCACTTCGTGTTCACATTTAGTATATCCATCATACTTGTTCACTAAGTGCATCTATCCCACTTCGTGTTCACATTTAGTATATCAATCATACTCCTGTTCACTAAGTGCATCTATCTCACTTCGTGTTCACCCTCAGTATATCCATCATACTTGTTCACTAAGTGCATCTATCCCACTTCGTGTTCACATTTAGTATATCAATCATACTCCTGTTCACTAAGTGCATCTATCTCACTTCGTGTTCACCCTCAGTATATCCATCATACTTGTTCACTAAGTGCATCTATCACACTTCGTGTTCACATTTAGTATATCAATCATACTTGTTCACTAAGTGCATCTATCACACTTCGTGTTCACATTTAGTATATCAATCATACTTGTTCACTAAGTGCATCTATCACACTTCGTGTTCACATTTAGTATATCAATCATACTCCTGTTCACTAAGTGCATCTATCCCACTTCGTGTTCACATTTAGTATATCCATCATACTTGTTCACTAAGTGCATCTATCCCACTTCGTGTTCACATTTAGTATATCAATCATACTCCTGTTCACTAAGTGCATCTATCTCACTTCGTGTTCACCCTCAGTATATCTATCATACTTGTTCACTAAGTGCATCTATCACACTTTGTGTTCACTTTTAGTGTATCAATCACACTCTGTTCACTAAGTGCATCTATCACACTTTGTGTTTGTTTTTAGTGTATCAATCACACTCTGTTCACTAAGTGCATCTATCACACTTTGTGTTTGCTTTTAGTATATCCATCACGCTTGTTCGCTAAGTGCATCTATCACACTTTGTGCTTGCCTTTTGTGTATCCATCACACTTTGCTCATTTCATTCATTTAGTGTATCAATCACACTTTGTTCATATAGTGTATCTATCACACACTTGCTTTGTATCTATCACAATATGCCTACTTTACGTATCTATCACACGCTCGCTTTGTGTATCAATCACACACTTTCTCTTTGTGCATCTATCACACTATGCTCATCTTGTGTATCCATCACGCTTTGCTTCATATAGTGTATCCATCACACTCGCTTCGCTTTGTATCTGTCACACATGTTCGTTTGGTGTATCAATCACACACGTTTGCGTTGTGTATCTATCACAAATGCACACTGTATTCACAGTGAGAATTGCAATAATTTTCTTACATCCTTTCTGCAATCCTTTCTGCATGAAAGGTGGTTAGAGTTGCATTCGTTCACCGACACTGTGTGTGTCAAACTTCTCGAATCATAGGAATCACATTGAATATATGTTGTTGGCATATTGTTCTTGTTGCATTTCTCTATTTTGCAGACACGATATTGTATGTACGGTTCATTTGAGGCTGGTGCGACCAGACGAATCGCGCAGGTATCGTATCTTCTCCGTGTGAGACGCGACGAGAATTGAATGATTCTCCGCATTCCTAACTGCATGAAATGTAGTTGTTTGCTTTGCATTCTTGCTTACAACTGTTGCATCTATTTGTCAATACTTGCTTCATTACAGCTTGCTGCACTTGCATGATCATCTGGCTTCTTGCATATCATTTGCATTCTTGCCCCCCCCTGCCTGTGGGCACGCATCTCTGTTTATCTTGTATGATTGTCTAAGTCTTCGGCCTTGTCAAAAATGGGTCGTCTCTGGGCTTTGACATTCACTCTCGTCACTTCTTGACTTCCGAGTTCTGTCAAAGAGGGGCAACTGTAGACACCCCATTTTTGACCGACTTTAAGACTCAGACGTCACCGATTGAGCGCTTGGTGATCTTGCATACTGTGCTCGTTCAGAAGTTTAAGAGTCGCGGCCGCGCGCCCTGCCTCGGGACTTCCGAACCATCTTCTCTACCTTGTCTCGGTTTGCGAACCAGGCTCGGTTCTCTGTTTTCTTTCCTGAGGGAAGGGAGTGGTCCTGTAGACTATCTCCCGGTGGCCGTGAGCTACTTTTCGTGGCCGTAGGCCATTTTGCCCATTTTGGAGCCCGATTCCCGGTTTTCGGAGCCGTTAGGCTGTGTGCCTCGGCTCGGGACCGCCCAACCATCTCCGAGTTCTCCGGTTTTTGGCATGTGCCTCTGTTTTAATATTCCGAGGATCACTGGGGTCTCAGAAACCCACTTCGCAGCCAAACACCACTTCCGGTGCCCGGCAGCCCTTTTTTGGGACCTCGAACCGCGCGGTTTTGGTCCCGAGCATTCACTTCGCATCCGTTTCCTCCGGTTTTTGGCAGAGACCTCTGTTTTAGCATTCCGAGGAACACTGGGGTCCCTGATGCCCACTTCGTGGCCGTATGCCACTTTCGGTGCCTGTAGCCGGTTTTCGGGACCCCGAATCGCGCGGTTTGGGCCCCGAGCATTCATTTTGTATCGGTTTTCTCTGATTTTTGGCAGGAACCTCTGTTTTGTCATTCCAAGGGACACTGGGGTCGCAGATACCCACTTCGCTGCTGAACACCACTTCCGGCATCAGATGCTCATTTTCGGGATCCCGAATTGCTCGGTTTTGGCTCCGAGCGTTCATTTCTCATTAGTTTTTGTTCAAACTTGGCAGGTACCTCTGTTTCAACATCAGGAAGATCACTGGGGGGTGAGAAGCCAGCAATTATCCCAGATAGCCAGTTTCGCTCCTCCGGAGCCCGTTTTTCTCACTTCCGGGCCAATGTTGAACACCCTAGGGGTATTTTCTTCCAACCAAAGCTACATATCTGTGATCAGGGGACATGGGAGGACCCTAAAAGTTGGTGGTCGGCCAGAAAATTTGAGTTTCATTTTTGAGCCTCTCCTTCAAGCTCTATGTTGTGGCTCCTGCTTCAGTGTTGCCAATTTCCAACCCTAGAACCTTGTTCTACACATCTTGGAGGACCCTAAAAGTTGGTGGTCGGCCAGAAAATTTGAGTTTCATTTTTTAGCCTCTCCTTCAAGCTCTATGTTGTGGCTCCTGCTTCAGTGTTGCCAATTTCCAACCCTAGAACCTTGTTCTACACACCTTGGAGGACCCTAAAAGTTGGTGGTCGGCCACTAATTCAAAACTTCATTTTTCTCACCTGGCTGGCCGGCCATGTAGGGTGGCTGGCCGGCCATGGGGGGTGGCTGGCCGGCCACCTTGCAGAGAACCACCTGGCCGACCGGATTCTTGCTTTCCAGCCTGTCCCAGCTGTCCGGATATCTTCCGACATATCCCGGGGCATCCGGGGGATATTTCGGGAGGGAAAGATTGGGTGCTTTCCCTCCCCTTTTACACCCTATTTCTTGTCTATTTAAAGGGCCCTCCCTCTCCTTCTTCAAGGTTGGAAAATTTGTCTTCAAGAAGACTTCTCCAAATTCCTCCATTTTCATAGCTCAAAACCTCAAAAAGCTTCTAAGTCCCTAGGCCTTCTCTTCATCAACACCTAGCCTCA
Source organism: Camellia oleifera (assembly GCA_022316695.1). Lineage (NCBI taxonomy): Eukaryota > Viridiplantae > Streptophyta > Magnoliopsida > Ericales > Theaceae > Camellia > Camellia oleifera. Next base: position 200,377,471 of record CM039305.1, read on the forward strand.
CCTTCCCTACTACCATTCCAGCAGCTAGGAAGTGAATTTCAGAGATTAAGAAGCTGCAAATCAGAGCCAAGAATCAAAGAAAGACAAGTCTTCAAGGGTAAGTCTTCAAAACCAACTTTTAGGGCTTTTTCTTGATTCATTTCTATACTCTGTTTGGTTGAGAATTGGGGCTCCGACCCCTACTGCTTTTGTGCTTGTTTTGAGCCCCTCTACAACTTTGTAGAAGGGCTCAACTTCATTTGAGGCTTCTATGATATACTTGTTTCAATACCTAGCTTTTATGCCATTATCTTGCATGCTAGTTTAGGCCTATTTCCTTTTGTTTTTAGGGGTCCGACCCCTACTGATTTTGTGCTCATTTTGAGCCCCTCTACAACATTGTAGAAGGGCTCAACTTCATTTGGCCATTGTATATACCACTTCCTTCAAATTCCATCAAGTGTGCCCATTTTTGTATGCAACTTTTGACCTATTTCTATTTGCTTTTGGGACTTCGACCCCTACTGACTTTGGTCTTATTTTGGTCCCCTTTACACATTTCATGAAGAAAGCTTTGTCATTTGGTGTGTGAATTGCATGTCTCATGATATAGCCTATTTGGAAGCCTACTTTGCATGGTTTTTTTAGCATGTTTTTATTCTGATTTTGAGGATGTCATCTTCTGTAATTGTGCTTATTTTCACCTCATCTTCAATGTTGTAGAAGAAAGTTTGTCCATTTGGGGTTTTCATATATCACTTGTCTCAATACCCCTCTTTTGGCCACTAACTTTGCATGCTATTGTTGATCTATCTATGCTTTCATTTTGGCCATGTTTGTTACTGAAAAATGCCATATTTGGGACTGCCTTGCTACTGTTCTTGCTGCCATGATCATATTTTGCATGTATGGCACGGCTATAGGCCATTTCGGGGCTTAATTTCACACTTTCGGGATGAACGCATGCTTCGAGTGTCATTTCGAATTGTTTCGGGGCTGTTTTCCCCTTTATTTAGGTGCTGAAATTCCATTTCCATGCTTGCATATCATTTCCCGTGCCATTTGCATCATTTTTGCATTGCCTCGGTTTGCGTGCCAATGGGCACGCACTTCGAGGCACCTCATTCTTATCATTACGGCAGCCTATGTGAGCGCGGCTGAGGCTATCTCATGTTGGCATAAGCCCAATTTGCATTTTCATGCTTCTACATCATTGCCTCGATTTGCGTGTCCGCGGGCACGCGTTTCGAGGCAACTTTGTTTTTACCCGACGGCCTCCTATGCGAGTGAGCTGAGGCTCTCCCATGTTGGTGTAAGCCCATCGTTGTATTCCGTGTGCCATCTCGTCTCATTTCATCATCGCTTCGATTTGCGCGCCCGTGGGCACGCGTTTCGAGGCACTTCGGTTTTTTCCGATTTTCATCTTTCATCATCGCCTCGATTTGCGCGCCCGTGGGCACGCATTTCGAGGCACTTCGGTTTTATCCGATTTTCATCTTTCATCATCGCCTCGATTTGCGCGCCTGTGGGCACGCGTTTCAAGGCACTTCGGTTTTATCCGATTTTCATCTTTCATCATCGCCTCGATTTGCGCGCCTGTGGGCACGCGTTTCGAGGCACTTCGGTTTTATCCGATTTTCATCTTTCATCATCGCCTCGATTTGCGCGCCTGTGGGCACGCGTTTCAAGGCACTTCGGTTTTATCAGATTTTCATTCTTTCATCATCGCCTCGATTTGCGCGCCTGTGGGCACGCGTTTCGAGGCACTTCGGTTTCATCCGATTTTCATCTTCCATCATCGCCTTGATTTGCGCGCCTGTGGGCACGCATTTCGAGGCACTTCGATTTTACCCGGTTTTCTCATTTTGTCATCGCCTCGGTTTGCGTGCCCGTGTGCACGCATTTCAAGGCACTCTGTTTTATCCGATTTATATTTCATCATTGCCTCGGTTTGCATGCCAGTGGGCACGCATTTCGAGGCACCCCATCCTTATCATTCCGGCATCCAATGTGAGTGTGGCTGAGGCTCCCTCATGTTGGTATAAGCCCATCATCGCATTTCACATTCCTCGGTTTGCGTGCCTGCGGGCACACATTTCGAGACATCTCATTTTCATAGCATTGCGCATGCTAGGTTGTATATTAGTTGCATTGCATGCATATCACGCATATCATGCATATTGCACGGGAAACGAGGCACGTTTTGTACTCCGAGCGACGGAACGGGCCTCAATTCCCAAGTCACCGACACTCCGGATTACCCATGATGGAGTTAGGTTTTGTTGTCGCATTCATACGCCTTCATCCCTATATTGAGTGGTGCAATCCGATTTCTCGGCCATCATGCATCGGTATGCGTGATTGGTGGCACGAGGATCGAGGCATGCATATATTCGTGAAATACATTGCTATGCCCTTTCCCTGCTCTCTGTTGCAGCAAAATCAACAATCAACAACTTTTCGGAGGCTGGCACGCATTTCGAGAAAATTGCAAACAGAGGCTAATCAGGGCATTCCAGTGGATTTCCGCGCCAAGCAGCCCAACATACATCATCTATCAGAAGCGAGGCAGTCCCTGGCTTGCACGCCAGTTTTAATTCTTTTGTAATTAATTTGTTAATTAATTAGAAATTTGTATATTTATTCGGACTGTATTATTCGGACTGTATATTTATTCGGACCCTCTGCGCGAGGGCGTAAATGTAATAAGGGTGGGTGAGTGTGATGTATGTCTTCCAACCCCCATTTCTTTCTCTCTTTTATTTACCTGCTTTGGATGGTTAGATATAGGGCATATTTCAATTAGCATACAGTATGACAGCATGTTTGCATCATTCATCTGTATTGCATGCACCGGGCTCGGCGCATCATACAAACTGCATCTGTATTTCAATTCCAAATTGAGTACTTGATAGCTGTAGCATTTCACATGCCATGTTTAGAATAGCCGAGCCTGCTATAGTTGCATTTTTGCATGTGTTGCATTAGGCATTCTGCATTTTTAGGATCATGCATGATTTCTAATGAGTTTCCTGTTTTGGCTTGGAGTACTAGGTGAGTTTTATGCTTTAGCATCCTTGCATGCGTGTGAGTGTTGCCATGATAGCATGCTTACCATGAGGCTAAGTGCTTATGTGATATATCTGCCTTGAATGCCTGTGGGTGGAGGTTGAGTTATCTGAATTGGAGCAATTCATCAATTGTTTGTTAAGCCCACTAGATTGTGGCAAAATCTGCATTTTAAGCCTACCTGCGGGTAGCAAACCATCTTTCATAAACAAACATGAAATGTTTTGTTCCAATTCAGACGGCCCAGTCTATACTTGTTTGCTGCGAGCATCACATAGTAATCCTAGGCTAATAACCGGAATAAGAACTCACAATGTTTTCAAAAACAGATATCATGGTTAGTAGAGGCCGGTCTTTGACCGGGCGAGCGGGGTTGCTCACGATGTGACCTTCCCCAATCGTACCCAAGTTCCCGAGCCAACTTTGGTGATGACGGACACGTGGCCTTTTGGCACCGAGTCAGGGTTTCCTAAATTTCCCATTTTAAAAATATTTAGGTGGCGACTCTGTTATCTGGCAAAGCAGTCCATGTTTGGCACTTCTTTCAAAAAATCTGTTTTTCTTCAAAACGATTTGCCGGATTTGGACTCTTTGGTTCAAGATTGAGAACCGCAACAAAATCGAGTCCGAACAGTAGCGAGGTCCCTCGCGGGCGTTGTTACACCCTAGCAAACACTTTTTGGGCCGGGTTTACATTTTCCTCCATTTTTTTTAATCTACACTGGACCGGTCTTATTTGGGTGATTTTATTTGCCATAAAATTGTATTTCAGTACGTCTAATTAGAATTTTAAAATTTTAATTTTTATTATATCTTAATAGAAATTTATTATTAAGGATAATATACATTAAACCTTTAAATAAAATATTTTTTTCTTAATGTACACTCTAATCACTTATATTCAAGGTTTTTTTTATCTTTTTTCCTAAGTTTTAATTATTTTCTCATCATCTTTTTTATCACTCCAAAATTCCAATCCATCATTATCATCAATATTATCGTTTCTTATTGTATTGTTACTTGCAAATAGAAGAAAGTTTAAACAAAATCAAATAATAAATGAGAATAATAATCAAAAGTATTTTTTTGAAACAATTTATCAAAGATGATGTAAGTATTCACATAAATATCAAACTATAATTCTTAATTTATGGTATTTTTTCTTTTTAGGTAAAAACACATATTTTGATTATCCCAAACAACAACAACAAAAAAAAAAAAAAAATGTAACAACACAAAAAAACCACAAAAATAAAAAAAATAAAAAAGGAAACAAACTTGGAATCATCAACGGAATTATGCCTCTAGGCTTAGCCCAAGGTTTGAGTCTTTTTTTAAATAATTCTTCTTCACTTTTTTTTTTTAAAAGAAAAAATTATGGACTGGGTTTCAAATTCAAGGCCTAATCTCACTTGTGCTAGTATGTCCATAATTTGGGCTTTTACTATGAGCTTGGGCCAAGTTGGGTTTCAAGTTCAAAACCCAATTCTGGGCTCTTTCTAACTGTTGGGTATACCTTCTTATTGGAGTGTGGGACCCAATTGGTTTTGAAAAAAGAGTTTAATTTGATTTAGTATTAATTATAATATATTTTTATATATTATATTTAATTTTGTGGAGACCCAATTCAATTTGGAAACAACTAAGGGTTTGATAAAAAACCCTAGATGCACAATATGTGATTGGTATTGTTTTTCCCAAAAGAAAAAGTGCAGCCGTTTTTTGCTTGGGAAGTTGCAGCACGTTTTTTGATCAATTGATTGGTGAAAGTGCTTGGTAATTTGTTGGGCTTCAATTGGTATTGATTGTTGCCCTGTTTGACTTGGTCAATCCAAGAATTGGTGCCATCAAACTCAAGAATTTGTGCTTTGCTTTGCAACTCTGTTTCAGTTCTGCTTTGAAGGTCTACATTGAAGGTTTTGATTTGGGTTAATTATTTTGGGTCTTTTTCAACTCTGATTTTGAAGATTTTGGTTCATCAATTTGGTGAGGTCTTTCCTCTTGTTTATTTGTGATTATTTGGAATTCACCTAAGGGTGGTTTTGTGAGACCATTTGTGTCTCGTTTGTAATCGTTTGGAAACTTATTTGGTTGCTAGTGGAATCGGATTTCGATCCCATGGACGTACCTCACATTGAGGGAACCATGTAAAAATTCTTGTGTTGCTTTTGATTTAATTTTTCCGCATTAGTTTTTATTCCCATTGATTGATTTACTTGTGGGAAATCACATTTTTTCCCTAACAACTGGTATCAGAGCTTATAGTTTATTTGGGTATATTTGTTTGTGTAAATCAATGGAGAAGAATGTAGGTCGTATGTCTAGCTTCAATGGAAGCAATTGGGTAACTTGGAAAACTAAAATAGAGGACCTATTATTTTGTAAAGATTTGTATGGACCTATTGAGGGTGATTCTGGCAAACCCGAGGGTATGAAAGATGATGAATGGAATAGGCTTAATCGAAAAGCCGTTGGTGTTATCCGTCAATGGATTGATGATAGTGTGTTTCATCATGTTGCTACTGAAACTTCAGCACATGATTTATGGAAAAAGTTAGAAGGCCTTTATGATAGGAAATCAGCCACAAATAAAGCTTTTCTGTTTCGTAAGTTGGTTAATTTAAAATATAAAGAAGGCAGCCCTATTCCGAAACATCTGAATGAAATAAAGAGTATTGTTAACCAACTTGCTTCTATGAAAATTGTTTTTGATGATGAGTTGCAGGCTTTGATGCTACTTAGTTCCTTACCCGAAAGTTGGGAGACTTTGGTTGTGACAGTTAGTAATTCGGCACCTGATGGAGTTGTCACAATAGGCCAAGTCACTAGTAGCTTGTTGAATGAAGAAACTAGAAGAAAATCAGCGGGTTCCTCTCATTCGAAAGCATTTGTTGTGAGAGGCCGAAGCAAAACAAGGGGGAGGAGTAAGACTCCTCATGGTCGTGATCAAAGCCGTGACAAATCAAAAAATGCTTCTTTTTCAAAGAAAGACATTGAGTGCTATTATTTCCATGAGAAAGGGCACATGAAGCGTGAATGCCGAAAGCTCAAGAATAAGGAGAAAAAGCATGACAAAAGTGTGGATAAGAAGGAAGAAGACACAACGGCAGTTACTACCGATGATCTCATGGTTGTTTGTGAAGATGATTGTATCAATTTTGTGGGCCAAGAGAGTAATTGGGTGATTGATTCTGGTGCTTCTTTTCATGTGACTTCTCGAGTTGATTTCTTCACTACCTACACTACAGGAGATTATGGTTCTGTTCGAATGGGTAATGAAGGTTTGTCCAAGATTATTGGCATGTGTGATGTTTGCTTGGAAACAAATTTGGGCTGCAAGTTGTTGCTTAAAGATGTGAGGCATGTTCCCGACATTCGCCTCAATTTGATCTCTACTGGGAAGTTAGATGATGAAGGTTACAACAACAAATTTGGTGATGGAATATGGAAGCTCACAAAGAGTTCTTTGGTGGTGGCTAAGTGCAAGAAGACTCATACACTTTATTCAATGCAAGGAAAAATTTGTAAAGGTGTTGTCAATGCACTTGAAGTTGATACTTCTACTGAATTGTGGCACAAGCGACTTGGGCATATGAGTGAAAAGGGGCTGCAAGTTTTGTTCAAGAAGGAGCTTCTACCCGGTTTGAAAGGTACACATCTTAAAACTTGTGTTCATTATTTGGTGGGTAAACAACATAGAGTTTCTTTTCATAAAATTGTTGCTTCTAGAAAAGAAAATGTTTTGGAGTTGATTCATTCAGATGTTTGTGGTCCTTTAAAAGTTAGAACACATGGTGGTGCACTTTATTTTGTTACTTTCATTGATGATTATTCAAGGAAAGTTTGGGCTTTTCTACTAAAAACTAAAGATCAAGTTCTAGAAGTATTTAAGCATTTTCAGGCCATGGTTGAAAGAGAAACAGGGCAGAAATTGAAGTGCATCCGATCAGATAATGGTGGTGAATACATTGGACCATTTGATGAGTATTGTCGCAGCCAAGGTATTCGGCATCAAAAGACAGTTAAAAAGACTCCTCAACAAAATGGAGTTGCCGAGAGGATGAACCGCACCATTGTGGAAAGAACAAGGTGTTTGCTTTCACAAGCTAAATTGCCAAGATCCTTTTGGGGTGAGGCATTGAAGACAGCGGTTGACGTAATCAATTTGTCTCCTTCCTATCCTTTGAATGGTGATGTTCCTGAAAGAGTTTGGACTGGCAAAGATGTGTCTTATGAGCACTTGAGAGTGTTTGGTTGCCGAACTTTTGTTCACATTCCAAAGGATGAGAGGTCCAAGCTTGATAGTAAGTCAAGACAATGTATTTTTCTTGGCTATGGGTGTGATGAATTTGGGTATAGATTATGGGATCTGGTCGACAAGAAAGTCATTCGAAGTCGTGATGTTGTGTTTCTTGAAGGCCAAACAATTGAAGACTTTGGAAAAGGTGATCAACCGGAGCCAAAAACTAGTGATCTCATTGACATAGATCCATCTCCTTCATCTTCAGTTGATGATGAAAATGGGAGAGATGTGCAGCCACCTATTGAAGACGTAGAGGATGATGCTAATCCTAATGAGGTTGAGCCAGAAATTGAGGAAGAACATCCAACTCAAGAACCGCCACCACAACTTGAGTTGAGAAAATCTACAAGGGACCGACAACCTTCAAAAAAGTATCCTCCCAATGAATTTGTGTTGATTTCTGATCAAGGGGAGCCTGAGAGCTACCAAGAAGCAATTGAGCATGCAAAGAAAGGTGATTGGAAAAAGGCCATGGAAGAGGAGATGAACTCCTTACTTGAAAATCACACCTATGACTTAGTGAAGTTGCCTAAAGGGAGGAAAATTCTGAAAAATAAGTGGGTTTTCAAATTGAAGAATGATAGGAAGAATCTGAGGTACAAAGCACATCTTGTTGTGAAAGGCTTTGGGCAAAAGAAAGACATTGACTTTGATGAGATTTTCTCGCCGGTTGTGAAGATGTCTTCTATTCGGGTTGTACTTGGCATGGCTACAAGTATGAACCTTGAAGTTGAGCAACTTGATGTGAAGACTGCATTTCTTCATGGTGATCTTGAAGAAGAAATTTACATGGAGCAACCAGAAGGTTTTGTGGAGAAAGGGAAAGCGAAATTTGTTTGCAAATTGAAGAAAAGTTTGTATGGCCTCAAGCAAGCCACACGGCAATGGTACAAAAAATTTGACTCTTTCATGATGAATAATGGTTTTTCTAAAACCACTTCGGACCATTGTGTGTTTGTGAAAAATTTTCTAGATGGTAAATTTATTATTCTTTTGCTTTATGTTGATGACATGTTAATTGTGGGTCAAGATTCTACCATGATTAACAGGTTGAAGTTAGAGTTGAGTAAATCTTTTGCTATGACAGATTTGGGACCGGCAAAGCAAATTCTTGGTATGAAAATTATTCGTGATCGCAAAGAGGGGTTGATTTGGTTGTCTTAAGAAAGCTACATTGAGAAAGTTCTTGAGAGGTTTAACATGAATAAAGCAAAGCCGGTTGGTTGTCCACTTGCAGGTCACTTCAAGCTTAGTTTGAATCAATGTCCGACAAGTGAGAAAGACAAAGAAGAGATGTTGAAAGTTCCTTATGCTTCAGCAGTTGGTTCTTTAATGTACGCCATGGTTTGTACAAGGCCGGATGTTGCTCACGCCGTTGGTGTGGTGAGTCATTTTCTCTCTAATTCGGGTAAAGAACATTAGGCAGCAGTAAAATGGATTCTAAGATATCTTCAAGAGACTTCGAAGGTGTGTTTGTGTTTTGGGGATGGTAAGCCGATGCTTGATGGGTTCACAGATTCTGACATGGCCGGTGATGTTGATTCTAAGAAATCTACTTCGGGGTATTTGATGACTTTTGCAGGGGGAGCTGTGGCATGGCAATCTAAATTACAAAAATGTGTTGCTCTCTCAACTACCGAAGCTGAATTTATTGCCATTACGGAAGCTTGCAAAGAAGAGTTATGGTTGAAGAAATTTTTGCAAAAGTTGGGTTTAAAGCAAGAAAAGTATGTGCTTTATTGTGATAGTCAAAGTACTATTCACTTGAGTAAAAATTCTACTTTTCATTCGAGATCGAAACATATTGATGTGAGATACCATTGGATTCGTGATGTGTTAGATTCGAAACTATTACAACTCGAAAAGGTTCACACAGATGATAATATTTCGGATATGTTGACTAAGACTTTGTCAAGGGACAAACATTTAAAGTGTCGAACTTTGGCGGATATGGTTGATGTCTCCACCTAAGTTGGTAGGGGGAGAATTGTTGGGTATACCTCCTTATTGGAGTGTGGGACCCAATTGGTTTTGGAAAAAGAGTTTAATTTGATTTAGTATTAATTATAATATATTTTTATATATTATATTTAATTTTGTGGAGACCTAATTCAATTTGGAAACAACTAAGGGTTTGATAAAAAAAACCCTAGATGCACAATATGTGATTGGTATTGTTTTTCCTAAAAGAAAAAGTGCAGCCGTTTTTTGCTTGGGAAGTTGCAGCACGTTTTTTGATCAATTGGTTGGTGAGAGTGCTTGGAAATTTGTTGGGCTTCAATTGGTATTGATTGTTGCCCTGTTTGACTTGGTCAATCCAAGAATTGGTGCCATCAATCTCAAGAATTTGTGCTTTGCTTTGCAACTCTGTTTCGGTTTTGCTTTGAAGGTCTACATTGAAGGTTTTGATTTGGGTTAATTATTTTGGGTCTTTTTCAACTCTGATTTTGAAGATTTTGGTTCATCAATTTGGTGAGGTCTTTCCTCTTGTTTATTTGTGATTATTTGGAATTCACCTAAGGGTGGTTTTGTGAGACCATTTGTGTCTCGTTTGTAATCGTTTGGAAACTTATTTGGTTGATAATGGAATCAGATTTCGATCCCGTGGACGTACCTCACATTGAGGGAACCACGTAAAAATTCTTGTGTTGCTTTTGATTTAATTTTTTCCGCATTAGTTTTTATTCCCATTGATTGATTTACTTGTGGGGAATCACATTTTTTCCCTAACACTAACTTGGGCTGGCTTGTCCAATATTTGGCCTTTGTTTGAGTAAAATCCCAATCAGCTTGGGCCAGGCTTCAAATTCAAGGCCTGGTCTCACTTGGGCTGACCAGTCTAAGATTTGGGCTTTGTTTAGGTAAAAGCCCAACGAGTTGGGTTGGGTTGGGTTTTAATTTTAAGGCCCAATTCTAGGCCCAGTCTCACTTCAACCGACATGTCCAGGATTTGGGCTTGGTTTAGGTAAAAGGCCAATGTGTTTGGGCCAGACTGCGTTTCAAAATCAAGGCCCAAATCCAACCCAATCTCACTTGGACCGGCCATGCAAAATTTGGGCCTTTTTTGGGTAAAAGCCCAACAAATTTGGGCCGGACTAGGTTTTAAGGACAAAAAACTGTATGCCATTCTCTTTGATCTTTCTCATAATTTTTTAAATTGAGCCTTTGAGATTTATTTAATCCTCTTAAAAATAAGATTTTTTTGAAAGAAGTGATTTTATGAAAGAGTATTGATTATATATATATATATCTCTTTTTGAATTTTTTCGATAAAAATATTTGTATATGATTTTTTTTGGATTAATTACAAAAAAAAAAAAAAAAATTCAAGATTTCACACATTTTTCACTTTAAAACCCAATGTTTCAATTTCGACAAATTAAACCTTCGAGTTTCATCCATATTTCAATGTACCATCTCCGTCCATCTCCATTTGTATAAAGTAACGGATAATCATTTTCGAATTTAAAGAAAAGTTGAAACTTTAGGGGTTTTTTTTTTTTTTTTTTTTTTTTTTTTTTGTAATTAACCCTAAAATTTATTATATACGTGCTTGTATATATTGTGAAATTTTTTTATTTAAATTTTGATCTTTCTAATGATAAAATTTTGATTTCGTCCCTAATTTTGATAATTATGTAAGAAGGGCTACCTGAAATGTAAGAGCACTTATTAGTGTATTTAATATATTAAGACTACCTGAATTGTAAGAGACACTTATAATGCATTAATGGATTAATGTTATTTTTAGTCAGCAAAATTAGAGACCCAATCAAAATTTTACTCCATCCATCCAATATTGATAGTCCCTTTTTGAAAATTCAAACTTTTTAAGAAAACATAATCATTGCACTTTAAATTCAAATTTTAAATAATTAATTCCAAAGTACCCTTTTTATTTTCGTTTTTAATTATATTTATAATCACTTTATAAAGGATAGTTTTGAAAAATTTTAAATTTAAAGTTTTGACTTTTCAAAGTGAACATATATTTTGGGACAATAAAAAAAAATAATGGATCAATTGTAACTCTCCAACTTTCGGGCAGTTAATAAATTAAATACTCCTCAAATTTACAATTTCAGATAAACTAATAACCTCAAATGTACCAATCATCTCCAAAAATAATAACACAAATGTTTCTAAAATATAACTTATACAGTTGTCTTTAAAATTAATATATAGTAGTGGGCTCCAAAATCTCTAACTCAAATAAATCCTTTGATACTTCAATCGCCACTAAATTGCTTCACACCTGAAAAATAAATTAACTCGGGAAGTATACAATACGATCGAAATAACAATACTCGAATAGAGAATAAATAAAAAGGAATTTAACAATTTACAACATTGTACAAATTATTTGATATTACTAAGAAATTTACTATAGCGATCCTGGTTTTCCCTTTACTGTTTAACTATATTCCGGACTCGGTTCCGTGGATGTGTTGTTGTCTTCTTCTCATTCTCATCCTTTACTCTTTGTATTTGAGTCTTGAGTTGTGTTGGGCAAGTTTGAAACAGGTTGGTTGTGTTTAGAAACCCAAGGTTGATGCCCAGAATTTGGCCTTTACGCTCAAGCGAGGCTTTTGACGCTCGAGCGGGCCCTTTGTTGTTGCTTCTCCGCTCAAGCGGGCGTTTTGACGCTCGAGCATGATTTTCCATCTCCCAGTATTTTTTCTCTGCAAGTCGTCGAACGCTTAAGCGGGCCCTTTTGATTTGTTCCTCCGCTCGAACGGGGACCATGGTCTGCAAAACTTCTGGAAGTGTGCAATCAATGCTCGAGCGGCGCTTTTTACGCTCGAGCGTGAGTCTGTGTCTGACGCTCAAGCGGGAAGTTCCACGCTCGAGCGAGGAGACTTTTATATCATTCCGAAAAATGACTTTTTGGATCACTTTTTGACTTCTTCTCTCTCTCTCTAACTTTTCAAAACCTCCATTGGAGAGCACCTCACTCTAAACTTCAACTTCTCTCTAAGGATTGATCTAGTTCTAGCGTGTTTCTAGCCTAGTCCCTTTGTAAAAAGTGTTGAGCTTCGTGAGGGCTATATTTTGATCTGAAAATCTTGGGATTTGGAGCACCTTCGAAATTCTTCATCTTCTCCATTTGGTCTCATCTCTTGAGGTAGGGATAACTACTTATCTTTATGAGCTTTGACATAGATTTTGAGCATTTTGTATAAATGGTTTGATTTGGATGTTAGGGTTTGAGATTTAGAACATTGAGAAAGAGGGGTTTTGTTATTTTAACCCATATATGTGTATTTTGGGTCTTAAAATGAGATTAGTGATATTTATTGTTGATATTTAGACCATTGGGTCAATATTGGGAAAACTGGGAGAAATTCCATATTTGGGTTTTATTGGGTCATTAGTGTAATTAATGACTTTCATTGTGAAATATGAAATTGGGATGGAAATGATGAAATTGGCTTAATATGAGATTGAATGGTGGAGTTGGATTTATAAATCGCTCACTTTTGAAAATATTGAAAATTTATCTGTTGATGCATTTATTATCTGTTTAGAAATAATTGCTTTGGGCTATCGGTGGAAGATAATCTTGATTGTTGTAGACACTGCATGATGATTAGGCAAATTAAACTAATCAGTTGAATATGTCATTGAATATGACGGTTGGAATAATACATCAAATATGTGTATTGGTTGATCATGTATATGATAATTGTTTATATACATTGTATTGTGTGGGAGGAGATAGGGGATGTACTCCACGGTTTGGGAGGAGATAGGGATGGACTCCTAAACCGGATATTATGTGGGAGGAGATAGGGGATGGACTCCATTGATACAGCAAATATGTATATCTATTGTGAAGTGTGGAAGTGCCTTTATATGAGATTGATATAGCAAATACGTGTATCTATTGTCAAGTATGGAAGTGTTTAATATGAGTTGTTATCTCACTTGAATTGTTGAAATGGAAGTGTTGTTGATATGAGATGTAATCTCATTTACATTGTTTGGCTAGGTTTTGAGCCATGGTTATGAATTTAGAATTGGATAAGTAATGGAAAATGGAATGAAACATGGATATATTAGTCATGGAATTTAAATGTATTATGAGTTGGTTTATATGAGTTAAATATTGATCTAATGCTAATGTTTTAGTTATTGCTCATATTATGTTTAGCATACCTCTACTGGGCGTTGGCTCACCCTATATGGGACATCATTTTCGGGTACATGTGATATACCGCCTCCAAGGATCTAGCTTGGGAGGTTGTGGAAGCTGAAGGCTTCCTTTTTGTGATTATTTTGTGTATTACATGTAAATCAAGCCAAGGGCTTATTTTGTGTTTAGAGTTAGTACTCTTCTTTTTGTAACCAAGTGTTAGCTTGGAAAGTTGTAAGCCCGTAGGGCATTTACTTTTGATGCTAACATGTAATACTTTTGTAATGAACACTCTGATGAATGAAATGATGCTTTATTCTTTTTTGTCTAAGCATGTCATGAATGTATGGTTTATGGGTTTATTTTGAGGGCGTTACAACTTGGTATCAAGCATACCGGGTTTGAATACTTTGGATACGTGGGAAGTGGTTAGTACCACAATGGGTTTGTCTCGCTTGTTAGAGACTTAGATGTAATGTTAAGTGCTTATGTGATAACATGTTTATGTGAATATATGGGTATGGAATGTAGTTTCTAGGATGTTGATTGGACCCTTGGGTTTCTGAGAGTCTTGTTGGAAAAGCACTTGATCAACGCTGTTTCTAACCGGAACTCTAGCAACGCCTCGAAACTGTCATTATCCAGAAATGAAATTCGTAAGTGCTTATGTGATTATGTGCTTATGTGGAGTGAATTACAATTGTCCATGCATTAGGACGCGAGTGTTATAGCTTCGGCACATTTATGAATGTACTAATGTTCTTCGTTACCTTTATTAGGATGTCAGGACGAGGACGTGGTGGTAGGCGAGGTAGGCCTAGGAGGCAGGAGATGCCTGTACCAGATGAAATTCCGACGCAGCAAGAGGGGGTTGGTCAGGCCAATATGGCCGAGCCAGTAGGTCAGCAGGCCATGGGCACCTTAGCCCGCGAGATGGCAGGAGCTTTGAGGGAATCCATGGACATTCTCAAAGCTGAGAATCAGGTCCAGGCCCATGTTGGCCTTCTTTTCTTCAGAGGGATTTCTTCCGGTCAAATTCGGATGAGTTTGTGGGAGATCCTAAAGAGCCACTGAAGGCTGATGAGTGGCTGAAGTAGATGACAAAGACGTTTGAGATGCTTGGCATCGAAGACGGGGCTTTGAAAGTGACCTTGGCGTCCTTCCAACTGAAGGGAGACGCGGATCAGTGGTGGAAGTTTGCTCGATGACGTATCGGTGGCACATGGGAGGCCTCTGTAGATGTTTTCCAGGAGAAGTTCTTGTCTCCAACTATCAGGGAGAAGTTGAGGAACCAGTTTTGTCAGCTCAAGCAGTTGAGTATGCCTGTGGCCGAGTTTGAGGCCGTATTTACTAGCCTATCTAGGTTTGCACCTGAGCTTGTGGCGTCTGAGGAACGCCGTTGTCTTGAGTTCGAGAAAAAGCTGAGGCACGGGCTTAAGACTAGGGTTGCAGGGTCCATGACTCGGGAGTATGGACGCCTTGTGGATGTGGCGGCGCATCTTGAGATTATCATGTAGGAGGAGGAGGAGAGAATAAGGGGTTCCAAGAGGAGTCAGGATGGCCAGGGGGACGGTAGGAGGCAGAGGGGTTCTAACCCTCAGCAATCCCAGGGTGCATTTGCTAGATCTACCTTTCCAGTGCCGAGTGCAGGTTCTGGAAGAGGCAGTCAGGGAGACATTACCTGTTTCAAATGTGGTCAGCTGGGCCACAAGTCTCCAGCTTGCCTGCAGAGGGGAGGATGGCAGAGGGCAGCTTCGTCTTTGGCTCGACCTCAGAGCCAGAGTTAGGGCAGAGGCCAGCTGCTCTCTTGTTACCAGTGTGGTCAGGCAGGGCACCTGAAGAGGTTTTGCTCGCAGTTGAGTGGCACATCGAGTGCGTCTGGTTCGAGGCAGACACAAAGTTTTCAGCCAGCACAGTTAGTTCAGGCCTCGAGGGCCAATCAGGGGGCTTCATCATCTCAATCTGTGCAGCAGTCTTTTGCTCCGAGAGGTGAGCAGGTAGATCAGAGGCCTTTAGGGCATGTGTATGTTGTTACCGCGCAGGATCTTATACCGGCTTTATCTGTTGTGAGAGGTACCTTTTTGTTTTGCAACTCAGTTGCCAATGTGTTGATTGATACGGGTGCATCTCATTCCTTTATATCTGCTGCATTTGCATCTGTTTTGGGTTTGGAGTTGGCGCAGTTAGCATCTCCTATTTGTGTTGTGTCACCTATTGGGGGTAAGTTAATTTTGAAACAAGGGTGTCGGGGCTGTAATATTGAGGTCGCCGACCGCCGGCTTCCATTTTCTTTTGTAATTATGGCTATGTTGGGTTTTAATGTGATTTTGGGTATGGACTGGTTATCGTCATATCGGGTAGTTATTGATTGTTACCGCCAGAGGGTCACTGTATGTACCTTGAGCGGGGATTGTTTTCATTTCTTAGGGGATCGGGTTGGTAGTGTTTTGCCACCGGTGTATGATCTGCGAGGGCAGAGTGAGCTTAGTGGTCTTCTCACTAGCCTTATGAGTAGTGAGTGTGATGAGATCCATAATGAGTTGCCCAGAGTGGTTTGTGAGTACTCGGACGTCTTTCCCGAGGACCTTGTTAGTTTGCCACCTCATCGAGAGATCGAGTTCTCTATTGACTTAGTGCCTGGCATGGCACCGATTTCCTTGGCACCGTACCGTTTTGCTCCAGCCGAGTTAAGTGAGTTGAAGATTCAACTCCAGGAGTTGCTAGATAAGGGTTTTGTCCGCTCTAGTGTTTCGCCATGGGGAGCACCGGCCCTCTTTGCTAAAAAGAAAGATGGTGCCTTGAGACTTTGTATCGATTACCGAAAGTTGAATCGGGCTATGGTTAAGAATAAGTACCCTATGCCCCATATTGATGATCCGTTTGACCAGTTGAAGGGGTCCCGTTGTTTCTCTAAGATAGACTTGAGATCGGGTTACCACCAGTTGAGGGTCAGGGAGGAGGACATCCCGAAAACGGCATTCCGTACGCGATATGGCCATTATGAGTTTCTAGTGATGTCTTTTGGGCTCACCAATGCACCGGCAATTTTTATGGATTTAATGAACCGGATATTCCGGGAATTCCTAGATTACTTTGTGGTCGTTTTCGTAGACGACATTCTGATTTATTCACCTTCGGAGGAGGAGCACGAGGAACACTTGAGAGTGGTGCTTGAGTTGCTTAGAGCCCATAAGCTATATGCTAAGTTTGGGAAGTGTGAGTTCTGGCTAAGAGAGCTTAAGTTCTTAGGCCATGTGGTCTCCGGGAATAGGGGTGTCTGTTGATATATCCAAGATAGAGGCAGTGCAGGACTGGGCACAGCCTAAGAGTGTTTTTGAGATCTGCAGTTTTCTGGGTTTATCTGGGTATTATCGCCGATTTGTGAAGGATTTCTCCAAGCTAGCTTCGCCGTTAACTAGATTGACGTGGAAAGGGGTCAAGTTTGTGTGGAGTGAGACTTGTGAAAGTCTTTCCAAGAGTTTAAAGTTAGACTTACCACCGCTTCGGTTTTGATTATTCCAGAGAGAGGTTTGGGTTATGCGGTGTACTGTGATGTTTCACGAGAGGGTTTGGGTTGTGTGTTGATCCAAGAGGGGAAAGTGGTAGCCTATGGCTCACGTCAGTTGAAAATACACGAGAGAAATTACCCTACACATGACCTTGAGTTAGCAGCCGTGATTTTTGCCTTGAAGATTTGGAGGCACTACCTTTACGGTGAAAGATTCGAGGTGTTCTCGAATCATAAGAGTCTAAAGTATCTGTTTACACAGAAGGACTTGAATTTGAGGCAGAGGAGGTGGATGGAATTTATTGAGGATTACGACTTCGAGTTGCACTATCATCCGAGGAAGGCCAATGTTGTGGCCGATGCCCTTAGTAGGAAATCCATTAGTGATGTAGCTTGTATAGCCATTTAGGAGTGGGAAATGTTGGGTGCACTTGGAGAGTTTGATTTGCTTCTGGGTGAATCTGTTGAGGCTGCGGCCTTGTTTTCTGTAGTTTCGCAGCCTACACTTGTGAGTCGAGTGTTAGAGGCACAGAGAGGTGACCTTGAAATAGAATCTCTCCGAGAGAAGATCTTCAGTGGGAAGGTTGAGAAGGGTTTGACTGTGTATCCCGACCTGAGTGTGAGATACCGAGATCGTCTGTTTGTGCCGGAGTCTTGCCAAGAGGAAGTACTCCAAGAGTTTCACCATTCACGTCTTGCGGTGCATTCGGAAAGCACTAAGATGTATCGTGATCTGGGTTGCCAGTTTTGGTGGCGGGGTATGAAGAAGGATGTGGCAATTTTTGTATCGAAGTGCCTTACTTGTCAGCAAGTGAAGGCCGAACATCAGAGGCCAGCGGGTTTGTTACAACCCTTGTCTATTGCCAAGTAGAAGTAGGAGCACGTCACTATGGACTTCGTTGTAGGTCTTCCGAGGACTCAGCAGGGTAGTGATACTATTTGGGTGGTTGTAGACCGGTTGACTAAATCGGCGCACTTTATCCCTATGCGCGTGAGAGATCTGGTAGATCATCTTGCCGACTTGCATATTCGGGACATAGTGAGGTTGCACGGGGTCCCAGTGTCAATCATCTCAGATAGAGATCCACGTTTTACTGTTAGGTTGTGGCAGAGTTTGCAAAGTGCCTTGGGCACTAGATTGACCTTTAGCACGGCTTATCATCCTCTGACTGACGGGCAGTCTGAGCGTACTATTCAGATCCTTAAGGATATGCTTCGAGGTTGTGTTCTTGACTTTAGTGGGTAGTGGGAGAGGCACTTGCCCTTGGTGGAGTTTGCCTACAACAACAGTTTCCAGTCGAGTATCGGTATGGCACCGTTTGAGGCCTTGTATGGCCGACCCTGTAGGTCTCCTGTATGTTGGGTCGAGGTGGGAGATGCACCTTTGTTGGGCCCAAAGTTGGTAAGGGAAACGACGGAGAAAATTGAGTCTATCCGTAGGAGGCTTGTTACAGCCCAGAGTCGCCAAAAGAGTTATGCCGCCCGTAGTAGGAGGCCTTTAGTATTTGAGGTGGGTGATCATGTCTTCTTGAAAATATCACCTAGGCGGGGTTTGATGAGGTTTGGAAAGAGTGGGAAGTTGTCCCCTCAGTTTATCGGTCCCTTTGAGATCCTTGAGAGGATTGGGAAGGTTGCATACCGTTTAGCTTTACCGCTACAGTTGTCCGGAGTACATGACGTGTTTCATGTTAGTATGCTTCGGAAGTACGAGCCAGATCCGTCGCATGTATTAGATTGGACCGACTTAGAGGTTGACAAGGACATCTCGTATGAGGAGAGACCGGTTCGAGTCTTAGATAGGTGGGAACAAGTCTTGCGAGGCAAGACGATACCCTTGGTTAAAGTTTTGTGGAAACATCACGGAGTGGAAGAAGCCACTTGGGAACGTGAGTTGGAGGTCCGTGAAAAGTATCCGGACTTGTTTATTAATGTTTAACCATGTATTGGGAATTTTGCTGTATTGATGAACTTTAAGAGTATTGAATATGTCTTAAGTTGTAAAACATTGTATATGCTTCGGTTTATGGTAGTATTATTGGATATGCCATGCAAATGAAAATTTATTTTAACATTGTATGTTAATGATGTTTTAGAAATGCAAATATATTGTTGGCATTGAATATGTTATAGAACTGTGGAATATGGTATTGAAATCTGTTGAATTTCATGGAATGCATTTTGATAATGCATGTTGGAGATTATGTTATAAATTACCTCTTGAGTAGAGATGGGATGACCGGTAATGGGTCAAGTGTTGAGTATTGAATTGTAATATTGTTGAGAATTGAGAAAACTTGTTTTTGAAAACGTGTATCAAATTTTCGGGGACGAAATTCTTTAAGGGAGGGAGGTTATAGCGATCCCGATTTTCCCTTTACTGTTTAACTGTATTCCAGACTCGGTTCCGTGGATGTGTTGTTGTCTTATTCTCATTCTCATCCTTTACTCTTTGTATTCGAGTCTTGGGTTGTGTTGGCCAGGTTTGAAATAGGTTGGTTGTGTTTAGAAACCCAAGGTTGATGCCCAGAATTTGGCCTTTACGCTCGAGTGGGGCTTTTGACGCTCGAGCGGGGCCTTTGTTGTTGCTTCTCCGCTCAAGCGGGTGTTTTGACGCTCGAGCATGATTTTCCATCTCCCAGTATTTTTTCTCTGCAAGTCGTCGAACGCTCGAGCGGGCCCTTTTGATTTTGTTCCTCCGCTCGAGCGCGGATTCGGACGCTCGAACAGGGACCATGGTCTGCAAAACTTCTGGAAGTGTGCAATCGATGCTCGAGCGTCACTTTTCACGCTCGAGCGTAAGTCTGCGTCTGACGCTCGAGCGGGGAGTTCCACGCTTGAGCGGGGAGACTTTTATATCATTCTGAAAAATGACTTTTTGAATCACTTTTTGACTTCTTCTCTCTCTCTAACTTTTCAAAACCTCCATTGGAGAGCACCTCACTCTAAACTTCAACTTCTGTCTAAGGATTGATCTAGTTCTAGTGTGTTTCTAGCCTAGTCCCTTTGTAAAAAGTGTTGAGCTTCGTGAGGGCTATATTTTGATCCGAAAATCTTGGGATTTGGAGCACCTTCGAAATTCTTCATCTTCTCCATTTGGTCTCATCTCTTGAGGTAGGGATAACTACTCATCTTTATGAGCTTTGACATAGATTTTGAGCATTTTGTATAAATGGTTTGATTTGGGTGTTAAGGTTTGAGATTTGGAACATTGAGAAAGAAGGGTTTTGTTATTTTAACCCATATATGTGTATTTTGGGTCTTAAAATGAGATTAGTGATATTTATTGTTGATATTTAGACCATTGGGTCAATATTGGGAAAAATGGAAGAAATGCCATATTTGAGTTTTATTGGGTCATTAGTGTAATTAATGACTTTCGTTGTGAAATACGAAATTGGGATGGAAATGATGAAATTGGCTTAATATGAGATTGAATGGTGGAGTTGGAATTATAAATCGCTCACTTTTGAAAATTTTGAAAATTTATTTGTTGATGCATTTATTATCTGTTCAGAAATAATTGCTTTGGGCTATCGGTGGAGGATAGTCTTGATTGTTGTAGACACTTCATGATGATTAGGCAAATTAAAACTAATCAGTTGAATATGTCATTGAATATGACGGTTGGAATAATACATCAAATATGTGTATTGGTTGATCATGTATATGATAATTGTTTATATACATTGTATTATGTGGGAGGAGATAGGGGATGTACTCCACGGTTTGGGAGGAGATAGGGGATGGACTCCTAAACCGGATATTATGTGGGAGGAGATAGGGGATGGACTCCATTGATACAGCAAATATGTGTATCTATTGTGAAGTATGGAAGTGCTTTTATATGAGATTGATATAGCAAATACGTGCATCTATTGTGAAGTATGAAAGTGTTTAATATGAGTTGTTATCCCACTTGAATTGTTGAAAATGGAAGTATTGTTGATATGAGATGTAATCTCATTTACATTGTTTGGCTAGGTTCTAAGCCATGGTTAAGAATTGAGAATTGGATAAGTAATGGAAAATGGAATGAAACATGGATATATTAGTCATGGAATTTAAATGTATTATGAGTTGGTTTATATGAGTTAAACATTGATCTAATGCTAATGTTTTAGTTATTGCTCATATTATGTTTAGCATACCTCTACTGGGCGTTGGCTCACCCAATATGAGACATCATTTTTAGGTACAGGAGATATGCCGCCTCCAAGGATGTAGCTTGGGAGGTTGTGGAAGCTGAGGGCTTCCTTTTTGTGATTATTTTGTGTATTACATGTAAATCAAGCTAATGGCTTATTTTGTGTTTAGAGTTAGTACTCTTCTTTTTGTAACCAAGTGTTAGCTTGGAAAGTTGTAAGCCCGTAGGGCATTTACTTTTGATGCTAACATGTAATACTTTTGTAATGAACACTCTGATGAATGAAATGATGCATTATTCTTTTATGTCTAAGCATGTCATGAATATATGGTTTATGGGTTTATTTTGAGGGGCGTTACATTTACCAAATTGCACAAACAAATAAACTCACATATGATCATTTATCCAGGACCAAATACTTGGTCCTACTTAGTACATGACCAGTGACCGACCTCACCAATCTCACCCAAGCACAATCACTTATCCAGGCATATTGGTGCAAGCTTATTGGCAGAGTCCACTTGATCCATATATAGAGCATTTTTACGTCATTCAGTCAGACAAATCAATGCTTTCAATATAGAATAATTTCACAAAATTTATTAAATGGTCAAACTAATCAAAAGGAATACAAATGAGAAATAATCAAAATAAAACTCTTTGTAAAGAGATTTAAAGAAAGCATATTCTATACCAGCCGAATTATCTCAAAACAATTCATCTACTAACACTTTAATGATCTGATATTGCTCTATAAATCTCCAAAGGTAGCTAATCAAAGTTCTAAGATAATAGGTATGTGGGGTTTGATAAAATTTACAACTCATTTCTAATAAAAGGAAAATGCTTGGTGGCCGAAATTTGTACGGATCGAATGGCTCGAATGTGACAAAATGGCGTCGTTTTATACTTAAAATGACGTCGTTTTGAACGATTCGAGCCATGATTGTTCGGGTTACCTAAAATTGTTGCTAATAAAAATGTTGACAGCAAGAGAGAGTTAGAAGCAAGTGAACGGAACAGAAGAAAAGATGGAGGAGAAAGTATGTAGTTTAATTTTGGAATTGTGATTCCAATAAAAGAAATTTTAAATTCATAATCAAATATACAATTCAACAATTATTTTTAAAATTCATAACCAAATACAAAACTCAAAATTCAATTCAAATCCCTTTTCAAAACTTCTAACCAATTTTTTTTCAAAACTCTATTTCAGGAAAAAAAAAACATTTCAAAAAAAATATTTTTTTTAAAAATTATTTTTATTTTATATTTTTTTCAAAAAAAAATTTATTTTTATTTTTTCAAAAAAAAATATTTTATTATTTTTTAAGTATTGGCTAAATAATTTGTTATTATTTAGATATATATGAGCAATTTAATTTTTTTTTAATTTTAAAAAATTTAAATATTTAACAAAATCAAAAAAATTTAAGATCTTAAGAAATTCAATTATTTAAAAAATAAAATAGAATATTTAAAATGAAAAAAAAAATATTTAAAATAAAAAAATAAAATTTTCTTAAACATTTTTAAATGGGGAACTTTTTCATAAATCTCTTTTTACATACTTATGTTCCATTTAATTCATATTATTTTCTTATGTCCCAATAAATTCTATGGGTGATATAATTACCAAAATATCCTTAATAATAATATTCACATTTACAGTGTAAATATTTACATCGTCAATGTGAATGTTCACACCATCAATGTGAATATTCACATTGTAAAATATAAATGTTTATATCATCAAATTGTTAACCGTTCAAAAAATACTTGTAAGGGTATAAATGTCTATAAAATACTTTAAATATGAGAATTAAGATTTGGTGGATAAATATTCAAATAATAGGACTTATTGAAATATAAGAATATCTTATGGACTAATTGGGATACAAACACTTGAAAAAAAAAATTCTAATAAATCTTTCATTTTAAAATATTTAAAATATATAAATTTAAAAAATTTCAAAATATAACTGAAAATTCAAAATATAACTTAAAACTCTTTTCAAAATTTAAAACTCTTTTTAAAATTAATAAATAAATAATATTTTTTTTTTTTAAAACTCAAAATATAATTTTACACTCAAATTATAATTTTAAAATCAAATCAAACAAAGCAAACACCCTACTGAAATAAAGAGTGTTTTGAAAAATTAGTTAAAAGTTGATTTTTTTATTTATTTTAATTTATTTTATTTTTATATGAATAAATTATGTGAAAAGTAATATGATTTAAAATAAATTAAAAATTAATTTTTAACTAACTTTAGAAGAGAAAGAACGAATAAAAAAATTGAAAACAAAGGAAAAAGAAAAAACAAGGGAAAGAAAGGAAATGTGAGTGATGGTGATGTGTGAGCACATGGGTTTGTTTGGGGGTCAAGATAAAATAAATAAATAAAGGAAAAAGAATTGAAAAGCAGAGAGTGGTCAAGTAGGCTTCCAGCCATGTGCTGTAGGCCACGTTTGCTGGCAAGAAAGATATATATATTTTCCCTTTTCTTAATACCGAAAGAAGGACGGAAAATAATAATTAAAAAAATGAATATAAATATAATATTAATAATAATGAGCGGGAGAGATAAATGTTGTGTTTGATAGAATTTTCTTGGTTTGGGATATATTATATAATTCATTTTTTTATTTTTTTTTATCACATTACCTCTTTATTTTTTTGCATATATTTTCGTAAAAGGTAAAAAGTGCACTTTTTTAGGACATCCCAAACCAACTCTAAATATGATTTGAGAATAGAATTGTATTTTGAATTTGTGAGTTTTAGAATTATGATTTGAGTATGAAAAATTTGTTTAGTAAATGAGTTTTGAAAAGAATTTTGAATTGAGTAGGAAATTTTTGATGTGACATATGATATTTGATACAAAAATTTACAATTCATAACTAAACACACAACTCAAAATTTTATTCTAAATAAACAACACACTCAAATGTGTGTAATGGTAGAATTAACTTTCGAGAGCTCTACCAGACAGAATTTTCACTTAAAACTCTCACCACCAATTTATTATAATAAATTATAAATACTTCTCATTAAAATATTTGACATTTAAAAAATGTGAGATTTCACACCAGTAAAATGGGACATAGAGAGTATCATTGAAAGAGTCAAAATTTAAATAAAAAAATATTATCATATATTCAAGCACACTTATACATGTACAATAAGATATGTAAGTTATATATATTAAAATAAATAAATATTAGGGTTAATTATAAATAATAAAAAAAAAAATCTAACATTTCACTTGTTTTTTACTTTAAATCTCAATATTTTTCACTTTAAACTTCAAAATGATTCTACGTTAACTTACACAGATGCAGATAGACAGAAGGGACACATTAAAACACAGATAGAACTCTAAAATTTAATTTTTCAAAATTAAAATACTAAAATTTAAAATGAAAAACGAGTAAAATCTAAGGTTATTTTTGTAATTAACCTCTTTTTTCTTATGCCTTTTGATGTTCACAAACATAACATTACTATGGAGTGTCAAAATAAGGTAGAAGTTAATTATAATGGTGGGTCACACGGGAAGAAGAAAGTAATGACAAAGTAATTACCAATAAAAAAAAGAGAAATGTTAGGGATCATAAATTTTTTTTCATGAAAATGATCAGGAAAAATTTGTGACCCTTAGATTACCTTGAGTGGGCTCGTGAAGGTTCACTACAAGTCACGTTTCGATAATCCGAACCGTTCAATATGTAAAACTTATCGAGTACTATATGTTTGAAAACAATCACGTTGATCTGACATCGATAACTATTTCATTGGATCAAATTTTTGTCAATCGTTTATTTTTTTATCGTCCATTTTTTTTTTTATACAAAATTGATTTTATCACATAGTTATCAATATCCAATTAATGTGATTTTTTACAAACATATAGTACTCGACGAGTTCTACACATTAAATAGTTCAAATTATCAAAACGTGATCCGTAATGGTTCCCCACGAGCCCAACAGTACCCTCCAATCCGATCTGAGATTGGAGGGAAGCCAGACCCTTTATTTGTGGCCCATAACCTTTCTTTGTAGTTTCCCAGGCATTTCTCTACATTTCACTAGCAAATTCTCAAGTTTGACAAAAATATATATTTTTTCAGATAATTAACTTTAATATAGGGAGAGTAATGACAAAGCAATTAAGCAAGTCTCTTCCCTAGAAATTATAGCAAACTTATCTATTTTATATGTGGCTCATAACTTTTCTTTGTAATTTCTCAATCATCTCTCTACATTTCACTAGCAAATTCTCAAGTTTGGAAAAAAAAATCTATATTTTCACATAATTAACTTTAATAGTGAGAGAGTAGACATAATAATAGTTAAGATTTTTGTAAAAAAAAAATGTCTAATTATATTTTTGTTTTCAATTATATTGATAAAGAACATTCAATTAATACTAATTTTATTCACTTTTTTGTGTTGGTATAAATTAAAATTCAAAATTTTACGATACTTGTTTTTGATGAAAAGTTACTTGTATTTTACCCCTAAAGTTTGAATTATGGATCTGTTCTTAATTAAAGACCCTGTTAAATAATTAGACCTTTTTAAAATTTTCATTTGGTAAAAAAAAAAAAATTCGGAACTTGATATGAAAATTTTGTTTAATAAATTTTTTTTGATAATTACTTTTGGGAACCATCCTTTTTTATATAGTGAAATTAAAAGATCCTTTCAATAAAAAATGTGTAAACATTCACACTTTCTTATTTTGAAAATACAAAATCATTTGATAAAAAATTTGTGAATTTTGACACTTTTTTCCACAAAGATTAATACAAAACTCATCTACAAAAATTCCATAGAGAAAGAGGGAGGGGAGAAACATTTCATTGTGTGTGATATGAGAAAAACCTTACGCGGGCCAAACAAAAACCATTACTCATTGCTCATTACAATAAGAAAATAACCATGTGCAAATTTTAATTATTAGTTTCTATTGTTTGGTTTTGGTGTCATTTTGAAATAATTACAAAAATACCCTTTTATTTTCATTTTTAAATATATATATATATATAATTTTTTATAATGGATAATTCTAAAAAAAATTAAATTTAAAATTTTGACATTTCAAAGTGGACATACATTTAGGGATAACAAAAAATGTAATAATGGACCAATTGTAAAACCCTAATTTTCGGACCATTAATAAATTAAATACTCCTCAAATTTATAATTTAAGATAGATTAATAACCTCAAATGCATCAATCATCTCCAAAAATAATTATACAAATGTCTCCAAAATATAATTTATATAATTGTCTCTAAAATTAATATATAATGGTGGGTCCCAAAATCTCTAACTCAAATAAATCTTTTGATATTTAAATCCCCACTAAATTATTTTCCACCTAAAAAATAAATTAATTCGGAAAGTATATAATATAATAGGAATAACAATGCTTAGATAGAGAATAAATAAAAACAGATTCTACAACATTGTACAAACGATTCAATATTACCAAGAAATTTACCAAATTGCACAAACAAATAAACTCACATATGATAATTTATTCAGGACCAAACATTCAGTCCTACTCAGTATATGACCAGTGACTAGCCTCATCCACCTTACCCAAGCACAATCGCTTATCTGGGCATATTAGTGCAAGCTTATTGGCAGGATCCACTCTATTTATGTATGGGGCATTTTCATATCATTCAGTCAAATAAATCAACACTTTTAACACAATAATTTCACAAAATTTATCAAATGTCCAGACTAATCAAGGGGAATACAAATGAGAAATAATTAAAATAAAATTATTTACAGAGAAATTTAGAGAAAGTATATTTTATACCACCCAAATTATATCAAAACAATTCCTCCGTAACCAATACTTTAATCATTTGATATTGCTCCATAAATCCTTTGATACTTCAATCGCCACTAAATTGCTCCACACTTGAAAAACAAATTAACTCGAGAAGTATACAATACGACCGGAATAACAATACTCGATAGAGAATAAATAAAAAGGGATTCAATAATTTACAACATTGTACAAATGATTCGATATTACCAAGAAATTTACCAAATTTTACAAACAAATAAACTCACATATGATCATTTATGTAGGACCAAATACCCAGTCCTACTCAGTACATGACCAGTGACTGACCTCACCCATCTCACCCAAGAACAATCGCTTATCCAAGCATATTGGTGCAAGCTTATTGGCAGAGTCCACTCGATCTATATATAGAGCATTTCCACGTCATTCAGTCAGACAAATCAATACTTTCAACATAGAATAATTTCACAAAATTTATCAAATGGCCAAACTTGTAGCGCCCTCAAAAATATAACAGTAAACCCATCAATATAGACATGCATTGATATAAAAGATAAACCTCCTTCCATTCATCAGAGTAATTCATTACAGAAAGTAATACATGTTAACAACAAAAGCAAATACCCTACGGGTTTACGGGTTTACAGCTTTCCAAGTTAACACTTGGTTACAAAAAGTGAGTGCTAACTCAATTACACATTAAGCCCTTGGCTTGAATTTACATGTATTACATCAAAAGAAAGTAAGACAACAAAAAGTCTGTCCGCCTCTAGCCTCCCAAGCTATGTCCTTGGAGGTGGCATGCTACCTGTACCTGAAAATGATGTTCCATATAGGGTGAGCCACAGCCCAGTAGAAATATACTAAACCAACTATGAACAATGACTAAAAGATTAGCAGTTGATAGATGGCCAACACTGATACGTCCGCTTATAACACATTACAGTTTCATGACATACAAATCCATGTTGCATTTCATTTTCTATTTCCTTTCAATTCTCAATTCTTAACCATGGCTCAGAACCTGGCCACACAACTTATATGAAACAGTAACTCATATCGGACATCTTCCCATTTCACAATAGATAAGCAAACTAGCTATATCCACACGTTAACAGATAAGCATATAAGCTATATCAACACTTCCATAGACATGCTTAAGAGCAATATCACACTTCCAAAGACAAGCATATGAGCTGTGTCAACACATCACAAGATAAGCGTATGAGCTATATCTATGGAGTCCATCCCCTATCTTCTCCCACAGAACATCCGGTTTAGAGGTTCATCCCCTATCTTCCCCTAAACCGTGGAGTACATTCCCTATCTCCTCCAACACAACACAATGCATACAAACAAATATTATATACATCATCAATCAATACATAAAGTTAATGTATTCTTTCAACCATCATATTCAATGACACATTCCATTGACTAGTTTTAGTTTGCCTAATCATCATGCATTGTCTACAACAATCAAGACTATTGTAACGCCCTCAAAATAATAACATTAAACCCGTCAATAACGACATGCATTGATATATGAACGACCAACATTCTTCTATTACACATTAACAATAAGAGCAAATGCCCCTACGGGCTTATAGCTTTCCAAGCTAACACTTGGTTAAAAAGAGGAGAGTACTAACTCAAAAACACATTAAGCCCTCAGTTTGAAATTACATGTAGTATAACAAAAGATAACAAAACCACACGCGTCTGCCTGCCTCTAGCCTCCCAAGCTATGTCCTTATAGGTGGCACGCTTCATGTACCTGAAAATGGTATCCCATAAAGGGGTGAGCCACAGCCCAGTAGAAATATACTAAACCAACTATGAACAATGACGAAAAGATTAGCAGTTAATAGATGGTCAACACTTTATCATTCTTTCATAACACATTACAATTTCATGACATTGAAGTCCATGTTACAATTCACTTTCTATTTCTTTTCAACCTTGAGTTTGAAAAAAACAAGGCTCAGTAGCCTGGCCAAAACGTTTGATGAGATTATGATTAATCTTTAAAACACTTTCGAAACTCATTATGGATACACATTTTGGTGTTGTATCAATAACACATAAACCATTTCCATACTTCACAATTGATGATGATATACATTTTAGTGCTATATCAAATCAAACAAACACTTCAGTAGATAAACATATGAGCTGTATCAACACTTAAACAGATAGGCATATTAGCTGTATCAACACTTAAACAGATAAGCATATTAGCTGTATCAACACTTCATTAGACAAGCATATGAGCTATATCTACACTTCTCTAGATAAGCATATGAGCTGTATCTACACTTCTCTAGATAAGCATATGAGCTGTATCTACACTTCTCTAGATAAGCATATGAGCTGTATCTACGGAGTTCATCCCCCATCTCCTCCCAACCCTATCCGGTTTAGAGGTACATCCCCCATCTTCCCCTAAACCGCGGAGTACATCCCCCATCTCCTCCTCTACACATAATGCATATAAACACATAAGTCATATACACAATCAATCGATACATAAAGTTAATGTATTCTATCAACCGTCTACACATAATGCATATAAACACATAGGTCATATACACAATCAATCAATACATAAAGTTAATATATTCTATCAACCGTCATACTCTATGACACATTCCATTGATTAGTTTTAGTTTGCCTAATCATCATGCATTGTCTACAACAATCAAACTACCCTCCACCGGTAGCCCAAATCAATCATTTCTAAACAGGAAATAAATGCACAAATAGATAATATATCAACATTTCAACTAGATGAGCAATAAATAATTCAACTACACCCTTTAGTCCCCCACATTCCCAATTCAATTTCCTCATTTTCTTTAATTAATTATATACATTAATTAATTAAATCAATTTGGACAAATTCCCAAAATTCACAAAAACAACCCTAAGGTTCCATTTCCATCAATGTTTCAACATTAATCTCATTTCTCTATGCCTAACATGCATATAGGTTTATATAATTAAAACCCCAACCTTTTGTAAAGTTACACAAATGCCCAAACTTCCTCAAAATTACCCAACAACCCCCAACATATCAAAATGCTAAAATTCAAAGACAAAGCTCATAAGATGGAGTAGGTTATCCCTACTTCGAAGTTCGAGCTCAAACGGAGATGATGACCAAAATCTAACGTGCTCCAAATCCCAAGTTTTTCAGATTAAAACGAAGCTCTCGACGATCAACACAACTTTTACAAAGGCCGAAGGAAAGGGAAGCATTCCAACTAGATCAAACCCTAGAGAGAAGGGAGTCTCTAGAGGGAGAGGGTCTCAAAATATCTTTTTAGAAAGTAAGAGAGAGAGAGAGTGAATGTAAAAAGTGATTTGAAAAAGCCTAACTGCCTTCTAATATACGATAGTTCCGCTCAAGCGGAAAACACAACGCTCGAGCGTCAAGAACAAAAGACTGGGTCCGCTCGAACGCAAGAAGGTCCACTCGAGCGCCAAGACACAGGAATAAAGCACGTCCGCTCGAGCGTAATTTTCCTGCTCCCAGAACTTACACCAAAAATGCACTGTCCGCTCGAGCGCCAACAATCCCGCTTGAGCGCTACCAGCTCGAGCGCAAGAAACCCGCTCGAGCGTGAATAACGCACCTGCAAAAGTTTTGCAGGGCACCAAAATACTGAGAGTGTGAAATCTCCGCTCGAGCGCTCCAAGACCCGTTCGAGCGAAAAGACCAAAAACCTAGCAACAAGATTTTAGACCAAGGCTCAACCCACTTGCTCGAAACAAGCCCAACACATCCTAAAACTCAAACGTATGGATCTAAAGGACGACAACAAGATAGATACAACCACCAACTCTATGGAACCAAGTCCGGAATACAATTGAACAGTAAAGGGACAACCGGGCACCGATAGCCCAAAGCAGTTATTTCTAAACAAAAAAATAAATGCACAAAATGGATAAAATATCGACATTTCAATTAGGTGAGTGATAATTAATCCAACAACACCCTTTATTCCCATGCATTCCCAATTCCATTCTTCTCATTCCAATTTCTCATTTCTCAAATTAATTTCACAAATTAATTCAACAATGTAATTAGGGCATTTTCCAGAATTAACATTACAACCCTTAAGGTTCCATTTTCATCAATGTTTCAACATTAATTCCATTTCTCTATGCCAAACATGCATATAGGTTTATTGTAATTAAAACCCCAACTTTTGTAAAATTACACAATGGCCCCAAACTTTCACAAAATTACCAAACAACTCTCAACATATCAAAATGCTAAAATTTAAAGACAAAGCTCATAAAGAGGAGTAGGTTATCCCTACCTTGAAGTCTGAGCTCAAATGGAGATGAAGACCAAAACCCAACGCGCTCCAACTCCCAACTTTTTCAGATTAAAACAAAGCTCTCAACACCCTCTATCTTTTTAACAAAGGCCCTAGGGTAGATTTACACTCTAGAGAGATCAAATCTTAGAGAGAGAACAAGTTTAGAGAGAGAGGGTCTCAGATCTAGGGTTTGAAAAGAAAAGGGAATGAAAAAGTGATGTTTAAAATCGCTACTGTCTGCTGATATAAAACAGGCTCGCTCGAGCGAAGACTTTGTCGCTCAAGTGACCAGACACAGAAAACCCTCGATCGAGCGAAGAAAGTCTCGCTCGAGCCAAAAACTCGAAGCTTCAGGTCTGCAACCCAGAAGCTTGCTCGAGCAACAGAATGCTCGCTCGAGCTAAGAACTCGAAAACATACACCTCGCTCGCTCGAGCGAAGGAAAGCTCGCTCGAGCCAAAAACTACAGCTCTCAGGTCCAAATGAGACGCAAACGCACGCTCGATCGAAGAAATCCTGGCTCGAGCCACCAGACACAACACTCAACTCTCGCTCGAGCGAACAAAACCTGGCTCGAGCAAAGGACCAAAAACAGAATCTCGCTCGAGCGACATACTGCTTGCTCGAGCGAAGGTTCAAAATTCTGGGCAGCAACACTTGGCTCCCAAACACAACCAACCTGTAACAAACCTACCCAATACATCCTATAACTCAAAAACGAAGTATGAAAGGATGCTAACAAGATAATAACAACTGCTAATGTCCACGGAACCACGTCCGGATCACTGTACAACAAGGGGTAAAACCCGGGATCGCTATAACCTCCCCCCCTTAAAGAATTTCGTCCCCAAAATTAGGTACAAGTTTTTCAAAAACAGGTTTTCCTCAATTCCCAACAATATTATCTTACAACATTAAACAATTTGACCCATTACCAGTCATCCCATCTCTTATCAAGAGGCATTTCTCAGCATATACATTACAATATGCATTTCCTTTCCATTTCAACAATTTCTTATCATAACTAGTGTTTATGACACATTTCCAATTCTGCAATATATTCAACATATACAATGTTACATTCAACTTCCATATTGAGGCAAGTTCCAAAACATACTTCCATTAAACCAAAACATTTTCAATGTTTTACAACTTAAGACATATATAAAGCTCTTAAGTCCAACAATATTACAAAATCTAAATACAAGATTACATATCAACAAACAAGTCCGGATATTTCTCGCGGACTTCCAACTCACGTTCCCAAGTGGCTTCCTCCACTCCGTGATGTTTCCACAAAACCTTCACCAAAGGGATGGTCTTGACTCGCAAGACTTGATCCCGCCTATCCAAGACCCGAACCGATCTCTCCTCATACGAGGCATCTTCATCTACCTCCAAGTCGGTCCAATCCAACACATGTGATGGATCCGGCTCATACTTCCGAAGCATACTCACATGAAACACGTCATGTACTCCGGACAACTGCGGCGGCAAAGCTAAACGATAGGCAACCTCGCCAATCCTCTCAAGGATCTCAAAAGAGCCAATAAACCGAGGGGACAACTTCCCACTCTTCCCAAATCTCATCAATCCCCGCCTAGGTGATATCTTCAGAAAGACATGATC
Source organism: Camellia oleifera (assembly GCA_022316695.1). Lineage (NCBI taxonomy): Eukaryota > Viridiplantae > Streptophyta > Magnoliopsida > Ericales > Theaceae > Camellia > Camellia oleifera. Next base: position 200,410,409 of record CM039305.1, read on the forward strand.
ACCCACCTCAAACACCAAAGGTCTCCTCCTACGGTCGGCATAAGATTTCTGACGACTCTGGGCTGTAACAAGCCTCCTACGGATAAGCTCAACTTTCTCTGTCGTTTCCCTCACCAACTCTGGACCCAACAAAGGTGCATCACCCACCTCGGCCCAACAAACTGGAGACCTACACGGTCGGCCATACAAGGCCTCAAACGGTGCCATACCGATACTAGACTGGAAACTGTTGTTGTAGGCAAGCTCTACCAAGGGCAAGTGCCTCTCCCACGTCCCACTAAAGTCTAGGACACAACCTCGAAGCATATCCTCAAGGATCTGAATAGTACGCTCGGACTGCCCGTCAGTCTGAGGATGATAAGCCGTACTAAAGGTCAACTTAGTGCCCAAGGCACTCTACAAACTCTGCCACAACCTAGCAGTAAAACGAGGATCTCTATCTGAGACGATCGTCACTGGGACCCTGTGCAGCCTCACTATGTCCCGAATATACAAGTCGACAAGATGATCTACCGAATCTCTCATGCGCATAGGAATGAAGTGCGCCGACTTAGTCAACCGGTCTACAACCACCCAAATAGCATCACTACCCCGCTGAGTCCTCGGAAGACCTAAAATGAAGTCCATAGTGACATGCTCCCATTTCCACTCGGCAATAGGCAAGGGTTGTAACAAACCCGCTGGTCTCTGATGCTCAGCCTTCACTTGCTGACAAGTAAGGAACTTAGACACGAAGACTGCCACATCTCTCTTCATACCCTCCACCAAAACTGGCGACCCAAATCCTGATACATCTTAGTGCCTCCCGGATACACCGCAAGGCGCGAATGATGAAACTCTCGGAGTACCTCCTCTTGGCAAGACTCCGGCACAAACAAACGGTCTCGGTATCTCACACTCAGGTCAGGATACACCGTCAAACCCTTCTCAACCTTCCCACTGGAGATCTTCTCTCGGAGGGATTCTACCTCAAGGTCACCTCTCTGTGCCTCTAACACTCGTGTCACAAGTGTAGGTTGCGCAACAACAAAAAACAAGGCCGCAGCCTCAACAGATTCGCCTAGAAGCAAATCAAACTCGCCAAGTGCACCCAATATCTCCCACTCCCGGATGGCTATACAAGCGACATCACCTATGGATTTCCTGCTAAGGGCATCGGCTACAACATTGGCCTTCCCGGATGATAATGCAACTCGAAGTCATAATCCTCGATGAACTCCATCCACCTCCTCTGCCTCAAGTTCAAGTCTTTCTGTGTAAACAGATATTTTAGACTCTTATGATCCGAGAATACCTCGAACCTCTCACCATAAAGGTAATGCCTCCAAATCTTCAAGGCAAAGATCACAGCTGCTAACTCTAGGTCATGTGTAGGGTAATTCTTCTCGTGTATTTTCAACTGACGTGAGCCATAAGCTACCACTTTCCCCTCTTGCATCAATACACAACCCAAGCCCTCTTGTGAGGCGTCACAATAAACCGCATAACCCAACCCTCTCTCCGGAATAATCAAGACCGGAGCGGTGGTCAATCTAACTTTCAGCTCTTGGAACGACTTTTCACAAGTCTCACTCCATACAAATTTGACTCCCTTCCGAGTCAGTCTAGTCAACGGCGAAGCTAACCTGGAGAAATCTTTCACAAACCGGCGGTAATACCCCGCTAATCCCAGAAAATTGCAAATCTCAAACACACTCTTAGGCTGTGCCCAATCTTGCACTGCCTCAGTCTTGGATGTATCAACAGACACCCCTTCTCCAGAAACTACATGGCCTAAGAACTTGACTTCTTCTAGCCAAAACTCACACTTCCCAAACTTGGCATACAGCCTGTGGGCTCTAAGTAACTCAAGCACCACTGTCAAGTGTTCCTCGTGCTCCTCCTCTGAAGATGAATAGATAAGAATGTCGTCCACGAAGACGACCACAAAACGATCCAAGAATTCCCGGAAGATCCCGTTCATCAAGTTCATAAAGACTGCCGGTGCATTGGTAAGCCCAAATGGCATCACCAGAAACTCATAATGGCCATACCGTGTACGGAATGCCGTCTTCGGAATATCCTCCTCCCTGACCCTCAACTGGTGGTAACCTGATCTCAAGTCTATCTTAGAGAAACAACGGGAACCCTTCAACTGGTCGAACAAATCATCTATGCGAGGCATAGGATACTTATTCTTAACCGTAGCCCGATTCAACTTTCGGTAGTCGATACACAATCTCAAGGCACCATCTTTCTTCTTAGCAAAGAGGGCGGGTGCTCCCCACTGTGAAACACTAGGGCGAACAAAGCCCTTATCTAGCAATTCCTGGAGCTGAACTTTCAACTCAACCAACTCTGCTGGGGCAAAATGATAAGGTGCCATAGAAATCGGCGCTGTGCCGGGCACTAAATCAATAGAGAACTCGATCTCCCGATGAGGTGGCAAACTAACAAGATCCTCGGGAAAGACGTCCGAGTACTCACAAACCACTCTCGGCAACACAATCTGGGTCTCCTCACACTCACCACCCATAAAGCTAGCAAGTAGACCACTAAGCTCACTCCTCCCTCGCGGATCATACCCCGGTGGCAAAACACTACCAACCCAGTCCCCCAAGAAATGGAAACACTCCCCGCTCAAGGTACAAACAGTAACCCTCTGGCGGTAGCAATCGATAACAGCCCGGTATGACGATAGCCAGTCCATACCCAAAATAACATCAAAACCCTTCATGGGCATAACAACAAAGGGAAAATGAAGCCTACGGTCGGCGACCTCTATATCACAACCTCTACATCCGTGTTTCAAAATCAATTCACCTCCAACAGGTGATACAACACAAATAGGAGATGCTAATAGCGCCAACTCCAACTCCAAGACAAATGCAAATGCAGCAGATACGAAAGAATGAGACGCACCCGTATCAATCAATACACTAGCAACCGAGTTGCAAAACAAGAAGGTACCTCTCACAACTGATGGAGCAGGTACAAGATCCTGCGCGGTAACAACATACACGCGCCCAGTAGGCCCCTGATCCACCTGCTCACCCCTCGGAGCATACGACTGCTGCACAGACTGGGATGACGAAGCTCCCAGATTGGCCCTTGAGGCCTGCACAGACTGAACTGGCTGATAACTCTGCGTCTGCCTAGAACCAGACGCTCCTGAAGTGGCACTCAACTGTGGGTAAAACCTCTTCAGGTGCCCGGGCTGACCACAATGATAGTAAGACAAAGGCTGGCCCCTGCCCAAACTCTGACTCTGCGGTCTAGCTGAAGAAGAAGCAGCTCTCTGACCTCTACTCTTCTGCGGGCAAACTGAAACCTTGTGACCCAACTAGCCACACTTGTAACAGGTGAAATCCCCCTAACTACCTCTCCCGAAGCCTGCACTCGGCACTGGAAAGGTCGATCTAGCCAAACCACCCTGAGACTGTTGAGGGTTAGAACCCCTCTGTCTCCTACCATCACCCTGACCATCTTGGCTCCTCTTGGAGCTTCTCTGCCCTTCCTCTTCCTCCTACATCATGAGCTCCATATGAGCTGCAGCATCCACCAAATGCCTATACTGTCGAATGAAAGACCCCCAACTCTCAACTTGAGGCCTCGCCTCAACTTCTGCTCAAACTCAAAGCAACGGCGTTCCTCGGACGCCACAAGTTCAGGTGCAAACCTGGACAAACTGGTAAATGTAGCCTCAAACTCGGCCACAGACAAGCCCTGCTGATTAAGCCGGCAAAACTGATCTCTCAGCTTCTCCCTAGCAGTTGAAGATAAGAACCTCTCCTGGAAAGCCCCTACAAAAGCCTCCCATGTACCACCAACATGGCCTTTCTCATACTTCCACCATTGACCCGCGTCTCCCTTAAGCTGAAAGGATGCCAATGTCACTTTCAACGCTCCGTCCTTGATGCCAAGCATCTCGAACATCTTACTCATTTGTTCCAACCACTCGTCGGCCTTAAGTGGTTCCTTTGGATCCCCAACAAACTCGTCCGGGTTAGACTGGAAAAACTCCCTCTTCAAGAAAGAGGGTCCTGCCTCAGCAACTTGATTCCCAGCTCTGAGATTACCCAAAGCTCCTGCTATCTCTTGGGCCAAGGCACTCATAGCCTGCTGCCCCGCTGGTTCGGCTACATTGGCCTGACCAACTCCCTCCTGCACTGCCGGAATCTCTTTCGGTATAGGCACTTCCTGCCTCCGAGGCCTACCGCGCCTACCTCCACGTCCTCGTCCTGACATCCTAATAAAGATAACAAGGAACGTTAGCACATTTATAAATGTGCCGAAACTAAACACTCGCGTCCTAATGCATGGACAACTGTAATTCATTCCACGTAAGCACATAAACACATAAGCACTTACGAATTTCATTTCCGGATAATGATAGTCCCGAGGCGTTACTAGAGTTCCGGTTAGAAACAGCATTGATCAAGTGCTTTTCCAACAAGATTCACAGAAACCCAAGGATCCAATCAACATCCTAGAAACTAAATCCCATACCCACATAGTCACATAAACATGTTATCACATAAGCACATAACATTTCGTCTAAGTCTCTAACAAGCGAGACAAACCCATTGTGATACTAATCACTTCCCACGTACCTAAAGTATTCGAACCCGGTACGCTCTGATACCAAGTTGTAGCGCCCACAAAAATATAACAGTAAACCCATCAATATAGACATGCATTGATATAAAAGATAAACCTCCTTCCATTCATCAGAGTAATTCATTACAGAAAGTAATACATGTTAACAACAAAAGCAAATGCCCTACGGGCTTACAGCTTTCCAAGTTAACACTTGGTTACAAAAAGTGAGTACTAACTCAATTACACATTAAGCCATTGGCTTGAATTTACAAATATTACATCAAAAGAAAGTAAGACAACAAAAAGTCTGTCCGCCTCTAGCCTCCCAAGCTATGTCCTTGGAGGTGGCATGCTACCTGTACCTGAAAATGATGTCCCATATAGGGTGAGCCACAGCCCAGTAGAAATACACTAAACCAACTATGAACAATGACTAAAAGATTAGCAGTTGATAGATGGCCAACACTGATACGTCCGCTTATAACACATTACAGTTTCATGACATACAAATCCATGTTGCATTTCATTTTCTATTTCCTTTCAATTCTCAATTCTTAACCATGGCTCAGAACCTGGCCACACAACTTATATGAGACAGTAACTCATATCGGACATCTTCCCATTTCACAATAGATAAGCAAACTAGCTATATCCACACGTTAACAGATAATCATATAAGCTATATCAACACTTCCATAGATATGCATAAGAGCAATATCACACTTCCAAAGACAAGCATATGAGCTGTGTCAACACATCACAAGATAAGCGTATGAGCTATATCTACGGAGTCCATCCCCTATCTTCTCCCACACAACATCCGGTTTAGAGGTCCATCCCCTATCTTTCCCTAAACCGTGGAGTACATCCCCTATCTCCTCCAACACAACACAATGCATACCAACAAATATTATATACATCATCAATCAATACATAAAGTTAATGTATTCTTTCAACCGTCATATTCAATGACACATTCCATTGACTAGTTTTAGTTTGCCTAATCATCATGCATTGTCTACAACAATCAAGACTATCCTCCACCGATAGCCCAAAGCAGTTATTTCTAAACAAAAAAATAAATGCACAAAATGGATAAAATATCGACATTTCAATTAGGTGAGTGATAATTAATCCAACAACACCCTTTATTTCCATACATTCCCAATTCCATTCTTCTCATTCCAATTTCTCATTTCTCAAATTAATTTCACAAATTAATTCAACAATGTAATTATGGCATTTTCCATAATTAATATTACAACCCTTAAGGTTCCATTTTCATCAATGTTTCAACATTAATTCCATTTCTCTATGCCAAACATGCATATAGGTTTATTGTAATTAAAACCCCAGCTTTTGTAAAATTACACAATGGCCCCAAACTTTCACAAAATTACCAAACAACTCTCAACATATCAAAATGCTAAAATTTAAAGACAAAGCTCATAAAGAGGAGTAGGTTATCCCTACCTTGAAGTTTGAGCTCAAATGGAGATGAAGACCAAAACCCAACGCGCTCCAACTCCTAACTTTTTCAGATTAAAACAAAGCTCTCAACACCCTCTATCTTTTTAACAAAGGCACTAGGGTAGATTTACACTCTAGAGAGATCAAATCTTAGAGAGAGAACAAGTTTAGAGAGAGAGGGTCTCGGATCTAGGGTTTGAAAAGAAAAGGGAATGAAAAAGTGATGTTTAAAATCGTTGCTGTCTACTGATATAAAACAGGCTTGCTCGAGCGACGATTTTGTCGCTCGAGCGACCAAACACAGAAAACCCTCGATCGAGCGAAGAAAGTCTCGCTCGAGCCAAAAACTCGAAGCTTCAGGTCTGCAACCCAGAAGCTCGCTCGAGCGACAGAATGCTTGCTCGAGCTAAGAACTCGAAAACATACACCTCGCTCGCTCGAGCGAAGGAAAGCTCGCTCGAGCCAAAAACTACAGCTCTCAGGTCCAAATGAGACGCAGACGCACGCTCGATCGAAGAAATCCTGGCTTGAGCCACTAGACACAACTCTCAACTCTTGCTCGAGCGAACAAAACCTGGCTCGAGCGAAGGACCAAAAACAGAATCTCGCTTGAGCGACATACTGCTCGCTCGAGCGAAGGTCCAAAATTTTGGGCAGCAACACTTGGCTCTCAAACACAACCAACCTGTAACAAACCTGCTCAACACATCCTATAACTCAAAAACGAAGTATGAAAAGGATGGTAACAAGATAATAACAACTGCTAATGTCCACGGAACCACGTCCGGATCGCTGTACAACAAGGGGTAAAACCTGGGATCGCTATAAAACTAATCAAGAGGAATACAAATGAGAAATAATCAAAATAAAACTCTTTGCAATGAGATTTAGAGAAAGCATATTCTTTACCAGCTGAATTATTTCAAAACAATTCATCCACCAACACTTTAATCATCTGATATTGCTCTATAAATCTCCAAAGGTAGCTAATCAAAATTCTAAGATAATAGGTATGTGAGGTTTGATAAAATTTGCAACTCCTTTCTAATAAAAATATTACCTTTTACTCTAAACACTCTCAAACTAAACTTGAAGTCTGATAATAATTAATGAGCAAAAGAGAGTTAAAGCAAGTGAACGAAATTGAAGAAAAGATGGAGGAGAAGGTATGTTATTTAGTTTTGGAATTGTGATTTCAATAAAAGAAATTTAAAATTCTTTTTAAAATTCATAATTAAATACACAATTCAAAACTCAATTGAAAAATTATTTTTAAAACTCATAACCAAACACAAAACTCAAAACTTAATTTAAATTCCTTTTCAAAACTTCTAACCAATTTTTTTTCAAAACTCTATTTTAGAAAAAAAAAATTTCAAAAAAATTATTTTTTATTTTTTTAAAAATTATTTTTTATTTTATATTTTTTTCAAAAAATAATTTTTTTATTTTTTAAGTATTGGCTAAATAATTTGTTATAATTTACATATATACGAGCGATCCAATTTTTTTTAAAAAAATTTAAAAATTTAAATATTTAACAAAATTAAAAAAAATTCAAATATTAAAAAATTCAAATATTTAAAAAATTAAATAAAATATTTAAAATAAAAAATAAAATTTTCTTAAACATTTTTAAATGGGGAACTTTTTCATTACCTACTTATATTATTTTTTTTTTGTTCCAATAAGTCATATGGGTGACATAGATACTAAAATACCCCTAATAATAATATTAATATTTACAGTGTGAATGTTCACACTATCAATGTGAATACGGGTGTACACGGTCTGGATTGGTTCGGTTCTAAGAAAATCCAAGAACCGAACCGATCCTAACGGTTCTATGATTTTGAGAAGCAGACCAGACCGTTACACTTGTAAAACTGGACTAGAACCAAATCGAAAAAATGGTTCGGTTTCGGTTTGGTTTACAGTTCAAAAAATTTCTATTTACAAGAATAAATTGTTAATATTAGCAAAATAATTACTCAAACTAATTACATTTAACTCATGATAAAAACTAATAATATTAAGGCATTACTTAATATTACATATCTGTACCATCCTAATATCATTAAAATTATAAAAAACCAATTAATAAAAATAAAACTTGATATTATATATATATATATCTTTTAAAATTCGGTTCGGTTCGGTTTGAACTGCGATTTTTTCATAAAATTCATTAACCGAACCGTTTTTACGGTTCTCATATTTCTTAATCCGAAATCGAACCAATTCTTAATAGAACCGAACCAAACCGTATGATTCGGTCTGGTTCGGTCTAGATTACCGGTTTGAACGGATTTTTGAACAATCCTAAATGTGAATGTTAATACGTCAATGTGAATGTTCACATTGTAAAATATGAATGTTCACGTCATCAAATTACTAACCGTTTAAAAAATATTTGTAAGGGTAGAAATGTTTATAAAATACCTTAATATGAGAATTAGGATTTGGTGGATCAAATGTTCAAATAATAGGACTTATTAGAATACAAGAATATCTTGTGAACTAATTGGAATACAAACATTTGAAGAAAGAAAATCTAATAAATCTTCCATTTTTAAAAACTCAAAAACTCAAAATTCAAAATACAACTTAAAACTCTTTTCAAAATTTCAAACTCTTTTTAAAATTCATAATTAAATAATTTTTTTCTTTTTAAAACTCAAAATATAATTTTACACTCAAATTATAATTCTAAAATTAAATCAAACAAAGCAAACCTCGACTGAAATAAATAAAAGAGAAATAAGGAATAAAAAAGTGGGTAAATTATGCAAATGGTCTCTATAGTTTACTCGTTTTTTCAGTTTGGTCCCTAATGTTTCAATTTGATCAATTTTGCCCATTAATTTTATGGATTGTGTCATATTAATCCAATAAATAACAACGGTTAAATTTGATGGACGGAAAATCAAATGATGTTTCAATTTGGTCCCTGTAGTTTACAAGATGTGCCAATTTGGTTCCTGTAGTTTATAGGTAACTCAAAACAATAGAGACTAAATTAACACATTCTGTAAACTGCAGGGACCAAATTAAAAGGATAAATTACACTAACGGTCCCTATAGTTTGGAGCTTGTGTCATTTTGGTCTCTGACTTTTCAATTGCGACACATTTAACCCTGAATTTTGAATCTTATTTCAAATAAGGACAATTAAAGATATTATTATATTTTTCAAGGACAAAATCGTCAATTTCATAAAATATAAACTAATTTGGCAAAAATAAATGTCAAAAAAATATTTTTGAATTTTAAAAAATTATTACTACCTACTAAAGATAAAATTATGTAAAATTGATAAATCTTTTAAGCATTTATTTATTTATTTATTTTTACCAAATTAAATTTTATTATATGTTTGGATGATAATCACGTAATGAGTAATTGTTTTTGTTTTTATTAAATTAGTTTCTATTTTTTCAAAAGTCAAATACGGCGACAACTTTGATATTATTATTAAACCAATCCATTAAATTAAAAAAATCTAAAACTAAAAACATTTAATATATTAAATATATTAATTACACATTAAAAACTTAACAACTACCATTACATGATCATCATCCAAATATATAATAAAAATTAATTTGGTAAGATAAATAAATAAATAAATAAATGTCTATAAGATTTATCAATTTTATATAATTTTATCTGTGATGGATAGAAATAATTTTCAAAAATTCTAAAAATATTTTTTTAACATTTATTTTTGTCAAATTAGTTTATATTTTATTAGATTGACGATTTTGCCCTTGAAATTAAGTAAGCGTATCTTTAATTGCCATTTTTTGAAATAAGATTCAAAATTCAGGATCAAATATGTTACAATTGAAAAGTTAGGGACCAAAGTGACTTGAGGCCCAAACTATAGGGACTGTTAGTATAATTCGTCCAAATTAAAATATCATTTGATTTTTCGTCTATCAAATTTAATCGCTATTATTTATTGAATTAATATGACATAATTAATAAAATTAAAAGGTAAAATTAATTAAATTAAAATAACAGAACTGTTGGCTACATATTTTGTACAAGCCAATTACAATTCGACGCGTGGCAGAATAAGGGTAATATAGGAAGATTATTCAAATCATCGATCCTGATCATACACGTGACAGTTAGTATTGGTTGTTACGAGATCTGAGTAGTAGTGGATCAACAAACAGATGCAAGGTGGTGTGGCTTCAACGGTTACTCACATTCAAATTCAAAAAGCCTAACTGTAAGTAATGGCGTAGTGGAGCTAAATCCTGGGGCAACATGATCAGCGATCATAGAAGAGCAGTTCGACGGTTGGAAATGCAGTTCGATAGTCATCCTTGAGTAATATAAATAGCAGAGAAGGCCCCAGAAAAAGTCCCAGACTCAAATCAAAAAAATCAGTCTTATTCTACTTATTTTTCTTTCCAGTTTTACATTTCCAATCTTACATTTACTGTTCTTTACATTCCTGCACTTTAAATTCCTACACTGCACTTTGTTCATAAGAATAGTTTCAAGTAGTAGATTGTTGCTGTAACCCTCTGCGAGGTTGAGTTTGGATCATTTGAAGTTTTTCATTTTAATGAAATGCTTCAATTGTGCTTCATTTAATTGTTATCTTGCTTAATTCTCTTAAATCAAGTCACCAGTAAAAGTTCTCTTTATTGAGGCTGAAAGAATTAAAATGTAATCATCTAATAATTGATTGACAATTAATTTTCTATAAAGACTAATTAATTCTTACTAACACGTTTACAATTATAAAAATGACATTCGAAAACCAAACAATCAACAAGAACTAAAATAAATAAATAAAAACGATGTTCTAAAAAAATTGAAAACAAAGGAAAAAGAATAGAAGCAAAGAACAAGGAAAAGAAAGGAAATGTGAGTGATGGTGATGTGTGAGCACATGGGTTTGTCTGGGGGAGAAGACAAAATAAATAAATAAAGGAAAAATAATTGAAAAGCAGAGAGTGGTCAAGGAGCCTGGCAGCCATGTGCTGTTGGCCGCGTTTGGTGGCAAGAAATATATACATATATATATATATATATATATTTCCTTTTCTTGATACCGAAAGAAGGCTGGGAAATAATAATTAAAAAATTGAATATAAAAGAGATAAAATTTTGAAAAATTTATTAGAAATTTTTTTTTTCAAATATTTATATTTCAATTAGTTCATAAGATACTATTGTATTTTAATATATTTTATTATTTAAATATTTGATCTACTAAATCTTAATTCTCATAATTAAAAAATGTTATGGACATTTCTATCTTTACAAATATTTTTTGAATAGTTAGTAATTTGGTGATGTGAACATTTATATCTTACAATGTGAATATTCATATTGCCGTATGAATGTTCACATTGACTTATTAACATTCACATTGACGATGTGAACATTCACATTAACGGTGTAAGCATTCACATTGTAAATGTGAATATTATTAGAGGTATTTTAGTAATTATGTCATTTATAGGATTTATTAGAATATAAGAAAATAATAAGGACTAAATGGAATATAAGTAGGTGAAAAATGATTTATGAAAAAGTGCCCCTAAAATTTTCATCTAAAAATTTCACCACCAATTTATTATAATAAATCATAAATACTTCTTATTAAAATATTTAACATCTAAAAAATACGATATTTCACACCAATAAAATGGGACGAAGAGAGTATCATTAGAAGAGTCAAAATTTAAATAAAAAAAATATCATCATATATACAAGCACGCATATACATATACAATAAGATATGTAAGTGTTATATATATATATATATATATTAGGGTTAATCATAAAAAACTCCAACATTTCACTCATTTTTTACTTTAAATCTCAGTATTTTCACTTTAAATTTCAAAACAATTCTACATTACCTTATACAGACGAAGATGGACAGAAGAGGCACATTGAAACACGGATAGAACTCTACAATTTAATTTGTCAAAATTGAAATATTAAAATTTAAAATGAAAAACGTGTAAAATCTAAGGCCATTTTCGTAATTAATTGTTTTTTTCTTATGCTTTTTGATGTTCACAAACATAACATCAATATGGAGTGTCAAAATAAGGTGATAGTGAATTATAATGGTGAGTCTCACACGGGAAGAAGAAAGTAGTGACAAAGTAACTAGTAATAAATAAATAAATAATAGTAAAAAAAGCATTAAGCTAGTCTCTCTCCTAAAAATCATAGCAATGGTGTCTATTTTATTTGTGGGACTGGCTTTCCTCGAGTCCCAAATCGGACTGGAGGGTACTGTTAGACCCATGAGGGCCCACTACAGGTCCCATTCCAATAATCCGAATCGTTCAATGTGTAGAAGTCGTCAAGTACTATATGTTTATAAAAAATCACGTTGATCGGATATCGATAGTTATTTCATCGGATCAAATTTTTGTCAACCGTTTTTTTTTTCACCATCCATTTTATTTTATACAAAACTGACTTGATCACATAGTTATCGATATCTGATCAACGTGATTTTTTACAAAAAATATTGTACTCAACGAGTTCTACACATTGAACGATTCGAATTATTGAAATGAGACCCTTGGTGGCCCCCAAGGCCTAACAATACCCTCAAGTTTAATCTGAGACTGGAGGGAAGACAAACCCTTTATTTTTGGCCCATAACCTTTCTTTGTAGTTTCTCAGTCATTTTCTTTATATTTCACTAGCAAATTCTCAAGTTTGAAAAAAAAATAAATTATATTTTCAGATAATTAACTTTAATATAAGGAGAGTAATGACAAAACAATTACCAATAAATAAATTAAAAAAGTAATGAAAAAAAAGCATTAATTAAGTCTCTCTCCTAGAATCATAGCAATGGTATCTATTTTATATGTGGCTCATAACCTTTCTTTGCAATTTCTCAATCATCTCTCTACATTTCACAGACAAATTCTCAAGTTCGGAAAAAAATCTATATTTTCGTATAATTAACTTTAATAGAGGGAGAGTAGATATAATAATAGTTAAGATTTATGTTAAGTTAATGTAAAAATAAAAATAAAAAAATGTCTGATTATATTTTTGTTTTCAATTATGTTGATAAAGAATATTCAATTAATACTAATATTATTCACTTTTTTGTGTTGGCATAAATTAAAATTTTAAATTTTACAGTACTTGTTTTCGATGAAAAGGTATTTGTATTTTTATCCCCTAAAGTTTGAATTTTGAATCTGTTCTTGATTAAAGACCCTGTTAAATAATTAGACCTTTTTAGCATTTTTGTTTGGTAAAAAAAAGAAAAGAAAAGAAAATTAGAACTTGATATGAAAATTTTGTTTAATAAACTGTTTTTGATAATTACTTTTGGGAACAATCTTTTTTTATAGTGAAATTAAAAGATTCTTTCAATAAAAAAATGTGTAAACCATTCACACACTTTCTTATTTTGAAAATACAAAATCATTTGATAAAAAATTTGTGAATTTTGACAGTTTTTCCGCAAAGATTAATACGAAACTCATCTACAAAAATTCCATAAAGAAAGAGGGAGGGAGAAACATTTTATTCACAAAAATGAGTAATTGGCATGATGCTTGTGTGTGATATGAGAAAAGCCTCATAAACACCAAACAAACACCATTACTCATTACATATTACAATAATAAAATAAACAAATGCAAATTTTAACCACTAATTTTTATAGTTTTGTTTTAGTGTCATTTTGATCTTTGTAATTTTAATTAATTCAATTTCAATTTAAAATTTTTTATTTTTTCAATTTAACCTAATTGATTGCAATCTTTAAGTTCCTGTTTTTTTTTTTTTTTTTAAAAAAAATTATGAAAAGTGCACACATAAGTAGCATGAGTTGCGCTTTTAAGAACAAAATTATAAATTTTCTTAACTAAGTGAGTCAATCTCAATCATCTCATTAATGATTTTACTTCAAAAACACTAATTGACATTATTAGTTGAATCAAATTAATACAAAATTTAAAATTAAAATCAATATTAAATCAATTAAAAATGTGAGAATCAAAATGATATACAAAAACTCTCAATTTAATTTACCCAATAAACATTACCACTTTTCCTCTCTTGATTCCAGGGAAGATCCAACAAGGCCACCGGTTGGCAAGCTATCAACTTATTATAACCAAACATAAGAAAATAAAACAAACAACAAAATCATATCAAGGACCAAAAAAACCAAAAAAAAAAAATGGTGAAAAAGAATATTTTTTTTTTTAAGGCAAATCTTCACAAAAATAATAAAAAATAAAAAAATTTAGTCCTAGATTTGTATTAAAGAGTATTGTTCGGACTCATGAAATTCTCTATAAATTTTATTCTGATAATCTAAACTGTTTGATATAGTGAATATATTATTCCGATGATCTTTATAATTAATTTTAAATTTCACTTTAATTTCTTTTTTATTTTACTCATAGTATTTTTTTCATTTTAAATTCAATAATAATAACGAAAAAATCACATTTAAAAAAAAAATTTGTATGAACCAAAACCCAAAACTATATTGTCGGGTAAAGATTGGAAAACTGCTAAGCCGATCTCTACCAACTGAGAAAAACCATGATAGATAGAGATATAAATTCATTTGAAAATATTTTAAAAAATAATTGGGTTCTGCCAACTTGGGTTCTTTTATTTTTTTAATATACACGTCGTTTTCGCAACGGGACCCGGAGCCAACGAAAGAAGACGCCATTTTTGACTTATCTCAGCACTCAAAAAATAGTCATTTTTGAGACGGCTAAAGCTTTTTTTCACTCAAGAAAAGTCAGCAATCTCCATCTTCGCTTTGTTTTGCTTTTGCTTCGCTTTGCTTTGCTTTTGCTTCTGATCTGTTGGTTTTTTTCCTCCTGTAATCGGAAACAATGCCTGTAGCAGAGATCTTTCTCTCTGCCTCTGTCAAATTGCTGTTTGAGAAGATGTCCTCTTTTGCCTCCTCCAAATTACCCTCCTTTGAAGGTGTTGATACCCAGCTCACCAATTGGACCAATATGCTGTCTCAAATTCAAGCTCTTCTAATTGACGCGGAGGAGAAGCAAATGCAACATCTAGCCGTGAACCTGTGGCTCGACGATCTCGAGGATCTAGCATATGATTTGGATGATTTAGTGGATGAGTTCGCCACCGAAGCTTTGCAACACAAGCTAAAGGCAAAGCCGCCCCAAGCTAGTTCGAGCAAGGTATGGAACCTCATCCCTCATTTCAAGCCAAGAGATGTTATGTTTAATTTCAAAATGAAGTCCAAGATCGAGGAGATCAATACGAGATTGCACAATAGTTTTCAACAATGTTTGAAACTTAATTTGGTTAAGATTGTTGGACCCCCCACACCTACTAAGACTTGGCAAAGACCAGACTCTACATCTATAATTGATGATCCTCGTGTTTACGGTGTTTACGGCCGAGAACACGATCAGAGTAGGATAATTGAGTTGCTCGTAAAGGGGGATGTATCAAATCATAGCAACGTTGGCATAATTCCCATAGTGGGTATGGGTGGGATTGGCAAGACCACCCTGGCTCAGATGGTATACAATGATGAAACCGTGAAGAAGCATTTCGATTTGCAAGCCTGGGTCTGTGTGTCAGATGAGTTCAACATTATGAGAATAACAAAATTAATTCTCGAGTCAGTGACTGCCCAGACATGTAATTTTAATGGCTTGGATCAAGTTCAAGTTCAACTGCAGAAGGCTTTGGCTGGAAGGAAGTTCTTAATTGTTTTAGACGATGTCTGGAACAAAAAATACAGTGACTGGAATGTTTTGAAAAAACCTTTCAGTGATGGAGCCCAAGGGAGTAAAGTTGTGGTGACTACACGTAACAGAGATGTTGCAAGAACGATGGGAGCTGTAGAACTTCATGACATTAAGGTCCTATCAGATGAAGATTGTTGGTTGTTGTTTGCACAATGTGCCTTCGAGCATAATAGAAGTATTGATGCAAATCCAAATTTGATATCAATAGGTAAGGAAATTGTGAAGAAATGCAAAGGTTTGCCTCTGGCTGCTAAGACACTCGGTGGCCTGTTACTTGGCAAAGAACGAGATGAGGAATGGGTAGATGTATTGTGTAATAAAATATGGGATTTATCACACGAAGACAGTGACATCCTTCCAGCTTTGAGATTAAGTTACCATCATCTCCCTTCGCATTTGAAGCAGTGTTTTGCATACTGCTCAATAATACCCAAGGACTATGAATTTGAGGAAGAGGAGATAGTCTTGTTATGGATGGCAGAGGGTTTCATTCCGCCAAAAAAAGAGAAACAAATGGAAGATATAGGAGGTAAGTACTTTCGAGAATTGTTGTCAAGGTCTTTTTTCCAGCCATCAAGTACCGATAAAAGCTCTAAATTTGTGATGCACGACCTCATCAATGATTTAGCTCAAGTAGTTGCAAGAGATACTTGTTTTAGATTAGAGGATAGATTGAAATATCAAGAGCAGTGCAAAAATATAAAGAAAGCTCGACATTCATCTTACATGCAGGAGTACCATGAGGGTATGAAAAAATTTGAGATCTTTGACAAAGCCACGCATTTGCGGACCTTCTTACCATTTTCCTTCGAATCTTACAGGGGTTGTCATGTGGCAAGCAATGTTCCCTGTAATCTATTGCTGAAGCTAAGACACTTAAGGGTGCTCAATATGAGTAGATATCGCATCACAGAAGTACCAAATTCTGTTGGAGATTTGAAACATCTGCGGTATCTTAACCAATCCCACACCTCCATTGAAGAATTACCTAAATCATTAGGCTCTCTCTACAATCTACAAACATTGATGTTAAGAGAATGTGGAAAACTGAAAAAGTTGCCAACAGACTTGGGAAACCTAATTGATCTACGTCATCTTGATATTACAAATGCACATTCCTTAGAAGAAATGCCACAGGGAATAGGTAAGTTGGTTAATCTTCATACATTGTCCAATTTTATTGTTACTAAAAACAATGGGCTTGGGTTAAGAGAGTTGGGAAACTTAATTTATCTTCGGGGGAAGCTTTGCCTATCTGGGTTACAGAACGTGGTGGTTCCATTAGATGCAAGGGAGGCGAATTTAAATGTTAAGAAGGGGTTAGATGTGTTATCAATGGAATGGAGTGTTAACTCAGATGATTCACGAGATGGAAGAGTTGAAACAGAAGTGCTTGACATGCTACAACCTCACAAGAATTTAAAAGAGCTCCATATCAAAGGCTACCTTGGTACAGGATTTCCGACTTGGATAGGAGATCCTCTATTCTCCAATATGGCTGACCTAAGTTTAGATAATTGTGGAAATTGTGCATCCTTGCCACCACTCGGACAACTACCCTCCCTCAAAAAGCTTTACATTAAAGGAATGAGAGTACTGAAGTATGTCGGTTGCGAGTTCTACGGGCAAGGCGGTGTTCAACCTTTTCCGTTATTGGAGACTCTAAGCTTTGAGAATATGCTAGAATGGGAGGATTGGTATACTTTTGGAGATCGCAAGGAAGTTCAACCATTCACTCGTGTCAAGTATCTGTCCATAATAGAATGTCCCAAACTTCTTAAAATGTTGCCTATTGATCTACCTTGTTTGAATAATCTTAAGATTAGGGACTGCCCTAAACTCTGCTGGATGATGCCTAGGGATCTACGTTGTTTGAATGATCTAGAGATTTCAAAGTGCCCACAATTCCTAGTTGAAGGTTCCAGCAATAGCCTCCCGTCACTCACCTCAATAGCTATGAATGACGTTCCTCTAACAAGCCTTGAAGCAGTCCTTGAGATGAGGAGTATGGTTGATGATGAAGTGATATTGGCAAATGCAAAGTCTAAGCATCCGAGTTCAATAACTTCCTTGAGCATTGGGAGGATTAAGAAACTCAAGCTTTTGCCGAAATGGGTTACTCATGGGCTGATGGAAGTCGAGGAATTGAACATTAGAAGGTGTAAAGAACTCAAGACACTGTGGAAGAATGAGGCGAGAGTGCAACACAGCCTCCCTGCATTCCGACGTTTGGAAATTGAAGATTCCCCCCAGCTAGTTTCATTGTTTGAAGAAGATGAGGATGAAGAAAATGAAGGGCAACATCAGCAACAACAAGAAGATGGACTCCCTAGCATAGTGAGGCTTGAGCATCTAACAATAATTAATTGTGAAAAGTTGCTGGATAAACTGCCACGGCTGCTACATACCTTCACTTTTCTTCGAGAGTTGTATGTCTCTATGTGTCCAAGTCTCGGCTCTTTTCCGGAGACAGGTTTTCCCTGCACGCTGAAAAAACTCGAGATAAGTGATTGTGAGGCTCTGCAATCCTTATTCGGGTGGATAACGCAGATTAATGACAATAATCTTGAAGTGTTATGGATTGAGAATTGTCCATCTCTTACGTGGTTGATATCGTGCAGAGATGGGGGGCTACCACCCACACTCAAAGAGCTTTGGATTAATGAATGTAAAAAGTTGGAGGCACTGCTAGAAGAGGAGGGGATGGAAATTAACTGTCCATCTCTTGAGTCTGTTTCGATCTGGCGTTGTGATAGGCTGAAATACTTGCCAGATGCCCTTCATAATAATAATAATCTCAGGAATTTCGAGGAATTGAATGTAGGGTGGTGTGAGAATTTGGAGTACATTCCGGAAAGATGGTTCCACTCCGCAACAAATCTGAGACGATTGGATATCGTGGGATGCAAAAAACTGAAGGCCCTACCACACGGATTGCAGAGCCTCACTTCTCTTGAACGGCTGCGTATGAATATTTCACAATGGAACAACTTCAAGAAGATTGGTTTGCACAGTTTATCCTCTCTTAAAAGACTGTTGATTTCAGGGGAAGAAGAAGAAGAACATCCGGTGGGTTCCAGCTTTCCGATAGATGGGAAGTTGTTGCCCACCTCTCTGATCTATCTTCGCATCCACGATTTCCGAAATCTGGAGAAGCTATCTTCTAAGTTGTTTCGAAACCTCGCCTCTCTTGAAAAACTTGTAATCCTTGATTGCCCTAGGCTCAAATCTTTACCAATGCAAAGGCTGCCTCCCTCACTTAATGAATTGTGGATCTCGAGTTGTCCGAGACTAACAGGGAAGTGTGAAAAGGGAAAAGGCAAATATTGGCCCCACTTAGCTCACATTCCTGACGTCGATGTCTGGTGAGTGATCAACTCTGTGGAGATTCCACCGCAATACAACCAGTCAAATTGCCAGGTATCAAAACAGAAACTAATTTGATAAATATAAACATTTAAAAATTATTTTCAGATTTTAAAAACAAAATATTTTTTCAAAAAGAGAATGAAATGCTGTGAAATTATGTAAGTAGTTTGCAAATGCTTAGAAAAATTAAACAATTTTTTTGTTACTATAAGAGCTAACTTAAAAAGTTACAAACAAATATACGCATATCAGGTGTCCAAATTTCATTTTGGTGAGTTGTTCTAATAAATATGGAAACTGAAAACAATTTTAATTGTATACTTGGAGTTACATTTTTTGCATGAAAAGAATTTATTAGAGTATTAAGTTTTATCAATCTATAAGGGATTTTTTGATACAGAAATGTGCTTTCAAGGATCTGAATATGGAGAAAGACTTCTTCCGATAGATTTCCTCATCTGCTTTTATTCCCGAGGAAACCACAACAAATGGAAGAGTTCTCATTTCTTTCCAACTTCGTGCATTTGTTCCTGGATATCCTGTCCATCGAGTGATTGTTCACTATCCCCTTGTACACTTTGACCAATCCTGGTAAGAATTTTCTTTAGTTGAAACCGTTTTGGTGTTCTCTTTTGTAATATCTTTACCTAATTTGCATCATATGGCCTTTCATTTTGTTTAGGGGAAATATAGCTTTGGGAAAGCTCATGTTTACAATGTTTAGAGTTTACAATTTCATGGAGGTATGTTGAGTGATTTTTTATTTATCTATAGTTGCATATATTGAAAATGTAGTGAGTTTGGCTTCCCCTACTATTTTTGTTTGTAAAATTTTTGGGTAGTATGGTGTATAAGGTGGCAATTTATATATATAGGTTGTTATAGTGATGCCTCGTTTTGCTATTTTTATTTTAATTACTAACTCACTCTCGTAGATCATCAACACTGATTATTCATCAACTTAAATGTACATGCATTTATATGATGTGTCCCTGACTATATTATAATTTGAATTTTGGTTACTGAATAACTTGTGTGTTGTAAAAAGTTGAATGAAGTCATTTATTGAATTGTACAGGTAAAGTATCTTCCTATTTTTTTACCCCTTGAAAATCAGTAGGAAAATGCTGCCCATTTTGCTCAGAGGGTGAGTCGACATTACTTGATTAATCTTTGTTTCCTTGTTGGCTTTAGTTGATATTTTAATATTAAGTATATTCTTATACATCAAAGTTTTTAATGGGCACATTACATACAATTTGTTAATTTTTTGTATATTGTTAACATGCTCTGTATTTCATATGCTTAATCTCCTAAGCAATTCAGAACCAGTGGATGTTTAACACACTGTAAATATTGTAATTGAATTTGTGTGATGTTATGTCTACTGCATTTGTGTGTGGAAGCCTGCCCTTTTTTTTTCGCATCTCTGCACAAAGAATTAGACAATTGATGAATGGTCTTTGGATTTAAAGTAATATTATATATACACAAAGATCAAAATTTTGTTTCGGTGTGTTGTTTCAAAAAGTACAGAAACAAAAACATCTCGAAAATATTCTATGAAATGAAGATCAAATCGAAATGTTTGAAAATATAAATTGAAATATATCTAAATGTATAAAAGCCTAATAATTGATTAATTAAACAAATTGAGATTGATATAGTCATTCACGTAAAAGAATTAAAAAACTAATGTTACTATGAACTAAAAATTATTAAGTATTGTCAAATAACTCAATTTTATTAAACAAAAATTTCCAATAAGGTCTAAAAATTTACTAAAACAGTAGTAATAAATGTTAATGAAAATTTCTAAATTTGTATAGATACAATTTACTGTTTTGCTATATCACACTATGTTTTGGTGTGTTTCACTATGTTTTGGCGTGTTTCAATGAAAACACTAGAATTTTGTTATTCCACTAGTGTTTCGTTTCAGTCTCTTGGAAAAGGGAAACACTTCATTTCAATGGAAACAAATGAAAATTTTGTTCCTCAGATATATTAAAGATAAATCCATGTCAAAAAGTTTTTCATTCATGTGTTGTCTACGTTTTCCATGTTATTTGGTTCCAAACAAATGTCATATGGTACCTATTAAAATTGGGTGTAACTGCACATGCAACAGCCCTCGTATCTTCTATGTGCACTATGTCAACTTATTACAATTGGAGGAATAGTTTCCTATTGTCCATCTTTAATTTGGAAAAAATTTCCCTTTTGCATTCTTTTACTAGCTGTTGGTGTATTGCCTTGATTCTTAGGGGCAGAGCCATGTATAACAAAGTTGGGTCAAGTGACCCCACTGGAAATTTGATAATCTGAAATTACTATTCAGATTTTTTGGAAATTTTATTTTAAATGAGGTCAATCTTGTACACTAAAAGTATGAACTATTTTCATAGAGCATAGAGATTAATATATACTCATGTTACCCTTTTTTTTCTTCTAATATTTTAGTTATTCTTTTTCATTTTCTTCTTTCTTTGAATTCTTTTGTGGGTGTTCACGTGTTATTTACCTTATTGTGTGAGTGATTTTTCGATCACACTGCCCTCCTTAGTAATCCAGCTGTAGAACACAGGCAGAATAGATGGCACCCAGCTGTCCTGCACAGAAAGAAAAGGCTCCGGCGGTGGTTCTTCCACCCGGGGGCACTCCGACGATCAAGTCAGTATATCTCTCAAAGATAATCAATCATCTATTCAACTCACAAGCTTGAGTATAAAAAACATACCTTAGACCCATGGGGGTGCCTCTCTTTTATAGCCAATACAATCCTAGTCCCAATAGGAGCCTGGCTCTAATGGACTTAGGATTATTGCTAATTTGGGACTCCCAGTGGGATTAGGATAAACTCTCTAAGAGTCTTATCTTTACCCAAACTGAAGTCTTCTCCCAATCTAGGACTCTTGTCCATATCCAGGTCGAGTTCCCTCTTCATTCTAGGACTCTTGTTCCCTATCCGCTTATCTCGGATTCCGATATCTTCGGAGGTAACCTCGGCCTATCCGAGATGACCTCGGCACAACGGCCAAAACACGTGGCACCTCGGCTGACACGTCGACGTCACCTTGCCACGTGTTGGTACTCAGAAAATATATCCCCACAACTGCCCCCTAGGTTCTATTACCTCGGCATTCTGAGGTGATGGAACCTATACTGTTCGTTCATCTATGCCCCTCTGTCCGAGATCAAACTCGCCGACCTCAAAGTTCCCTGGACTTTACTATCCACTTCTGTCAAGTATCAAGCTTCATGTTTTTCAAGCTATTCGAGATCATACCTCCTAGCCGAGGTTTCTGGTTTCATTAATTCATAAACTCCAAGAGCTTTGCATCCGCTTTATTCACATTTTTTGGTGGGCTCCTGATTTCCAGTCATCTATTTGACTTCGGCGATCTTCATATCGGCGTTCACTTATCTTGGTAGGTTCATAAACTCTTTTATTAAGCTCAATCTTTCATAACTCTTCTGAATCCGTTTACTTGCCCTCTGTTGTCTTCTATTTTTCGTCTGTTTTCAAGTTTTTTGAAATTTTTAAATGCCTGGTACTGTTTTTGCCATATCCGCTTTCTGTTGCTAGCATTGTGTCTGGGTCATTACTTTCTTGTTTCTTCATATACTTATTTAGCGCCTGTGCACTTGGCTTTATCTTTAAACTTCGTCGTCTTCTTGACTCTGATTTTTCTCTTTTTCATTCAATCCTCTGGCTTTTTCTCTTTCTTAGCTCTTTTGCTTAAATCTGTCATTGTTCCAAGCTTTCAAGCTTCTGCAACTGTCTTTGTTCCTCTCCTCCGGTGAAGCTTACGTCATTTTGTCATTGTCGTCAGATTTCGGCAATTCTCATTCCGACTTCCCTCTTTCTGGTAAGCCACTGTTCCTCCTGGTTTTATTACTTGTTGCTTTCCAAGAAGCTCTGCTTCATTGTTAACCACCATTGCTGTTTTACCCGTTGTTTCCAAATCATCTTCTTGAATACACGCTGTTCACATATCTGTTGATTTCTGCCACTATTCTTGGCTTGACACACCTATGCAATCTTTTTGTCTTGATTTCTTGATAGCTTCATCACCATTTTTGATTTTCAAATTACATTTCTTGTTTCTGTTTTCTGTGTCTTTTTTCAGATTTTTGCTTTCAATCCTTGCCTTCAAAACTCTGAGGTGCCAATCGCCGAGAAGAGCTTTGATCAAACTCTTTAGGAGATTGATGCTGAGCTCGTAGCTGAGAAGGCTGCTGAGAAGTTCTTTCCAACTGTCTTCTGGGGGTGAGACGCAACCTGCCGCTGATGCCGAGTAGTTTGCTTCCTTCTTGAAATTGATGCCGAGGTAACGGTAGAGAAGCTCCTCCAACTGACTGCTGAGGCTGAACCATCGTCGTTCGTCAAAGCAGATCAGTCCGACGTTCTTGCTTTTAGTCCTTAGTTCTTTAAGGTCTTCATTTTTGTATCTGCCAACCTTCTCAGCTCTTAACAAGCTAGTTGGTCATCTCGGATGATCATATCTCGGAAACGTCTTTCAGTGTTATCTCGGCTATACCAAACTTGTAAATTGTTTCAAATTTCAACAAGTGGTAGACTTCATAATCTTTGGTTAACTCATCTTGTAATTTGCTCAAAAATTTCAACAAGTGTAAACATTCCTTGCTCCTTAATTATCATTTCAACAAGTGTAAACATTCCTTGCTCCTTAATTATCATTCCTTCCCCTTGCATCTTCTCCCTGCCCCCTAATGTGAACATAAGTTGCACTTAGGATCACATTAGGGAAGTTGGCTTCGTGCCGTAGTCACAGACCTGATGTGTTCTTCTTTCGCCGATGTATTAAAACTTATGGTATTTAATTCGCCCCCTTTAGACTCTCTTTCTCTTGGCCTTTGCAAACTATCATCGCTGTTTCTTGAAGCATTTATTCCTTTCACAATTCTGGTCACCACTTCTGGCGTGCACTTAGTGGTTCTTCTTGTTTTTTAGACAATGTAAGCTCTGCATATAGCCGATGTGCCTCCTTGTTCTTGAATGGCTAATTTAACTTTCCTTCTCTGAATGCTTGTGCCTTTGTCTTTTCTTAACTGCCTTTGCATGATTCTATACTTAGAATATTTTGCGTGATTTACATAATTCTTCCTTTGCACAATCTTCTCGGGGTTACATACCTCGGGTATAATAACTGCAAGTTTTACTTCGGCAAGATACTGACCTGCAATCTTTTCATAAATTTCAACAAGTATAAAACATATACTTTTCAATGTAAACTTTGCAAACTTTTCTCAAGTTGCAATAAATATGTAAACAGTAATTTCACTCTAACCTACTTGTAAATTGCTACAAATTTCAACAAGGACTAACATATACAGTAAACTTTTCTCAAGTTATAACAAGTGTTAAACAGTGATCTACTTGTAAATTGCTACAAATTTCAACAAGGGTTTAAACAATATACTTAGCTTTTACCTCAACCTGTAAGTTGCTGCAAATTTCAACAGATGATCATATGTCAGCTTAACTTCAACTTGTAAATTGCTACAAATTTCAACAAGTGTTAAGCATTTTTTTTGGTTTAGCCAACCAGTAGATTGCCATAAGTCTGTAAGTAATAACATCGGCTTCACTTCGACTTGTAAATTGCTACAAATTTCAACAAGCGAAGAGAAACAGTAATCTCGGCTTAACTCCAACTTGTAAATTGCTACAAATTTCAACAAGTGGTAAACTTTGTATCGGTTTGACCAACTTGTAAATTGCTACAAATTTCAACAAGTGGTAATAAGGAACCATCTCATCTTAAATTCAACTTGTAAATTGCTACAAATTTCAACAAGTGAAGATAAGGAATAATCTCGGCTTAACTTCGGTTTAAGCATCTTCTAGGATTCAAGCCGGGGTTTTCAACCCGGCCAGCTTTAGTCTGATCTTGTGTGTTTTCTTTTTATCCTCTGGGATCTTAGATCTGCTCGCTGTGCTCTCTCTCTTCTCAGACTTAAACGCCGAGATCTTGTCTGCTGGAATCTTGGATTTGCTCACTTAGGCTGAGCTCTCGTCTTTGCGGGCCTACTCATCTAGGCCGAGATCATGTCTTCTCGGATCCGGGATCTAAAATCCAGGATCTGCTCACTCAGGTTGAGCTCTTCTATACTTGAATGTTATCTCCTTGGGAGCGCTCATGCCCCCTGTGTTTGCATCCCTTCTGGAAGGGTCTTCGTTCCTCCGCAGGTATCTATCCTTCCATACCTGGAGGTCATCTTCGTTGTAGTATCCGCTTCGATCTATTGTCTTTGGTGCGTCACCTTCCTGGCCGGCGTCTTTCACTCCGTGACTTTAGTCACGAGTTTCTGTGTTGCGGTCGTCCCCTTCAACGTCAACGTCGATAGGTCTCCTACTCCCAGCAGGAGTGTTGTCTTCAATCTGATCCTTCTGTTCGTTAATGCCACATCACTATTTTCCTAATATCCAAGGAGATGATTACGGCATTCTGTGACAGTTTAGGAGAGGATTTATGCTTATATTTAAAAAAGGTGGAAAAAAAAAAAAAAAGAGAAGAGAACTTGTGGCATTAAAAAGGAATTGCCAATAAACACGGTGTAGTTTTCTTCAACTAAATTAATTAAACAAATCTTATGTTCAAAGGATATATTTGAATTAAATTTGTTCAAAATTTTAATGAAGGAAAATATTATACATTTATGATTTACAAAATCAATTGTTTAACTTTATTAGCATTTATGGAATTTTAGTATTAGTGATGCAAGCGGTCAATTATTCGATTTTTGTAAAAATTAACTATTCTGGTTTTTGCTTTCATTATGGTATTTGTAATTTGGTAACTATAAATTACTTGATCCAATTTTGTATATTACGCAAGTTTATTAGCATAAATTATGTGCAATTGAAGGTTGATATTAGTGGTGAATTGTTTAATGGACGTTTCTGGCTCCGCAATGGTTGATTCTTAGAACTTATTCTTTGTAATATGGAGAAGAATCGTATTTTTGTGAACTTGATGATTATCTAACAGCACACTCCATTTTGGATTTGTCTTGATTTGCCATTTGAGCTGCCTTGTGTATATATATCATTCTCTCTAAGTTATTTGTGGATATTGAGTTTTTAATCTATCAATTCATCCCTGATGGATATATGCAGACTAGCCATGCTATAGCTACCTTTCTTAATGTTACAAATGAAGAAGTTATTGAAACTGAATGATTTTCATTAGATTGAAAACTCATATATACAGTACCTTATATACACTTCACATGTTTACAAAATATTTAACTAAAACATCTACCTCAGTCACTCTGTTACAACAAGTTGAACTAACACTAGACTTGTTTGGTTTGCAGGACAACATATCTCTAGTCTAGTCTTAGATTGAATCCTGGATTGCTGAGTCTTGATTGGTTACACTAACTGTACAGACGTCTCATTCCTATGGGGACATCATGCAGCTTGCAAAAGCTTCCGAGTCCAAACAAGTCACTTTTCGTGCTCCATGTTTTTTGGCTTTATATTTTATCTTGCCTTTAGGTCAGCAAAAATGATCTTGTACTTCATTCAAACATTCTATGAAGTGCTAGATTTTAGCTCTTAAACTTAATTTGATGGCCTTTTTCGCGATGGACCAAGAATATTTGATGCAGCTGCAATGATGGAATTTATATTGTCTCCTTGGGATCTCGTAATGTATTAGGTGTAGGCCTTGAAGCACACCATTTAATCCTTATAATTCCTCCCTTCCAAAATAAATAAGTTGAATCAATGTTTTTATTAATGACTATTGATTAATCTATATATTACTAAATCGAGGAAGGATCATAGATTAATTTGAAAAAATAGAGGTGAAAAACGCACCAAAGAAGTTTTGGAAAAACTAATGTGCCAGTAAAAGGTTTTTTATTCCTTTACTTCTAGCAAGGAGATTTTTCCATCTCAAATGGAATCTTGAAATAGATCTTTAAAATGTAAATACAATATTACTTCTATCTATATTAATTGGTTTCTTTTCTATGGTTTTAGTAAACTTTGAATTGTTAATCAATGGAACATGAAAAAATAAAATACCTTGGAAATGCAATTTAAGGTCGTAATTTTGTGGGAAGGTAAGTATAGATGTTTGGTGCATTATGTCTGAGTCATAGCACTTGACATGTACACCTTGAATATTTAGTGAAGGTGTAAAGCAATATATCTTGCTGTCCAAATTCTTAAGCATACTTCTAGCTGCTTAACCTTGGCTGGTGAGGAGTAGATTGTTTTCAAACTTGGCAAGAGCTAAGCCAATCTTGCTCAATTGATAAGTGTATCATCATTGCATAATGGATAATCCATTATGGAAAACTCGGATATCGATGTAAGGTGCAGGTATGTGTCCAGGTGTTGGATTTATCTAATTCCCATGTTGAAGGACACCACAACATGACTAGATTTCATATTTGTTCAACATTTTTTTTATTTTGTATTTTTTTAGCATAGAAAGGTATTTGCTACAAAAAATTGAGTATTTTATGAATTAAATGGAAGTCTAATGCATAGTGATATAGTAAACTCAAACCATTTAGACATTCTTGTTTGGTGCATGTCCAACTAGACATGTTAGTTGCATTTCCCATACAGAACCCTTATCCTTACACACGTGGCATGTCTATGTATCGGACAAATCTATGTGGCTTGTCAAATTATTAATTATTATTTTTTGCAAAACATGTTGGGAACACTTCACGGACACATGTCCTATGTCTGGATAATTCTCTTAGAAAATTGATTTGGGTTCAACGTAAATATATGGAAATGGGGGAGAGAAGTGAAAAATAAATAAATAATAAATACACCCACATATAACATCAATGTTTCTCGTATCTTTGTGCCCTAACTTAATGTTCATATACATAGCAAATAAATATATATATATATATAAAATTATGTACCCCCTGTGTTCGTATCTTAATTTTTTGAGAATTCCATGTGCCATGTCTGTACTCATGTCCAGGTCTCTTAGGCTACCACTGTGAAACCTAAAAGGATACACGAAAGCACTTCACTTTCAAAATCAAAGATGGTAGAAGACAATCTAGAATGCTTTGCAATAATAAGTGTTACAAACTCAACTGAGATATCAAATCCATTCATACATTAGCACTTTCTTGATACACAAAGCCAACCAAATGGAAAACAACAAATATATATATATATTTTTTACTTTAAGCTCATATGATGGAAATCCATCTCTTAGGCTGTGTTTGGATCATAAATTTGGGTTTTTAAATTTCTATCCAAATCCATGATCCAAACATAGTCTTAGTAGATGCATACTACACAGAAAGTTTTGGGTGCCTACAATTTTGGATTTTAAGTTTTAGGAGACCCAATCCTCCAAAATTGTCCTAAAATGAATTTTCCTTCACTACAAAAAAGTACACCTTCGGCTACTAAAAAATTAGATTTTTTAGTCGCCATAGGCATGTTGGCAATAGTATTTGGCAACTAAATTTATGTTGGTCTCTAATTATCTTCTCTTACTAAATCTAACTTTAGTCCCTAATTGACACCTTTTGGCAACTAAAATTGTAGTCGCCGAAACTTCTTAAATAAAAATAAAGTTCTCTTTCAGTGACTAAAATATTTAGTGGCTAATATGTTTTAGTCGCCAATAGAACTACATTTAGCGACTAATATTTTAGTCTCTGTTTTATGTCACATTTAGCCACCAAATAGTTTAGTTGCCATTGTTTTTTACGACTAAACATTTTAATCGCCAAAAAAATAAATATTTTCAACCCATTGTATTTTACGACAAAACATTTTAGTCACCAAAGAATGTCATATTTTTTCAAATGTTTAGTCGGTAATAATTTCTTCCCTCATTTTGATTTGTTTTGGCTACTAACTATTTAGTTGGCAAAAGGCATTTGTTTTTGCTTTTGTTTTTTTTTTTTTTACTACTAAATATTTAGTCACCAAATACCTTGGCTTGCTTTTTCAGTTGCCAAATATTAGTCATCAAAAACTTTACCTTTTTTGGCTACTAAATATTTAGTTGTCAAAAACTTTATTTAGTGTTTTTTTTAATTAATTTCGCAACCAACTGTATTTATTCCATCATTAATGCAATATATACCCTGTATATAAACAAAACAATACATATACCGATTATATTATCACTCCACAATGTGTGCACACATTTCACTTTCAACTATCCAAAAAATTCATATTTAATGTCAAATTCCAAATATAATAGATTTCCATACAAACCAATCATAATCCAACCTCAAAAATAAAATTCCATATAAAATAGAGGATTACACAAAAACCATATCCTCCGTACACAAAAAAGTAATATCTACAATATCATGCGAAAAGGTAATATGTACCACGCCAAGTTTTGAGTAATCTGTACCATGTGAAAAAAGTAAATTGTACCATGCAAAAAAAGTAATCCGTACCGCACAAATAGTTATCTGTACAAACAATAGTAATCCATAGACAAAAACCAATGTCTTCCGTTGACAAAAAAAAAAGCCGTATCTAAAATTCCACGGCAAAAACCATCTGTAAAAATAAAATTACTCAGTATTGATTTTTTATTGGCATATTTAAAATTATAAAAGAAAATCATATAAAACTCAAATGTATATATAAAAAAAATTATATAAAACTCGGAGGCATATGTAAGGCAACTAGTTATCTTTTCAAAGTAATCATTGTAGGTAATTAATCATTAGTTTTGCATTTTCCCCCTCTGAAAACCTTTTTTCGACTAAGTTTAAGACGTTTTCAACTCTAACTCCCAACCAATGTGTCATATTTACGTACCGTCTATCCCCACAAGTTGTATTTGTCACGAGAAAGCTGCACGAGACATCCATTGACTGGTTTGGGGGCTGTTTTGCATGTTTGCCCTCCGAACGCCCTTTTTTGACTAAATTTAAGGCAATTTCGACTCTAACTCCCAACCTATGTATTCTATTTATGGGCATAACTCTATTGTAGACTTTAATTCCTTTTTACTACTGCTTATCTATGGTGGTGTTTGGGAAGAATTTTTTTTTATTTTTTTTCACTAAAAGACAAATTGGATACAAAACCAAAAAAAAAAAAAACAAATCCAAATAAAATATCACATCAAACCCCATAATCATTTCACTTTTTCTCTCACAAACATCACATCCAACTACAAAAAAACCCAACTATCTTCCCAAACACAAAAAAAAAAAAAAAAATTCTCCAATAATATCCTATAACTAAAAAAACCTACAAAAAACCCACTTCCTAAACACCCACTATGTGTTCTAGATCAAATCAAGGATGATGCCTAGGGGATCAAGTGCCCAGAAACTATAGCTTTCTCTTCTAGTTTAATGAAGCCTCTACTTAACCCCCCCAAATAGTAATATTAATATATCTATAATACTTTGAATAATTTAATTTTATATTTCTTAAGTTATTTGCATTCACCAGATCAGACTGTTCAGTTGAACTAAAACATTTGTTTCAGATTTATAAATTAAACTGAAATAGTGCATATGCCATTGGAAAAAAGATGATAGCTCTGAAACTAATGCATAAATGGTGGAAAAAATTGCACCCATTAGTATTTGCTTGAATAAGATTAGCATTTCAAATTATAAAATAAAAAATTATATAAAACTCAAACGTATATAATCTTTTCAAGATTGTATGAGTCCTAATTAATCATATGTTGCATGTCCGGAGAAGTTGAGAAAAGAAAGCAGAAAGAAGGGAGAAGTGGGTTGCACTCTATTGGTAGAGGCTTCCATGAGAGGGAAAACAATCTAGTTCTATCTACAAATGTAACCAGACAATAATTACAAATAAAAAACAGAGAGCTAGTACTGAAAATGCATGCCTACCTAAAAACGAACCAGCCAATAGAGCTATTTGATTTTTGTATTTGGCTGTTTTGACACTAAACAGTAAATCCAAGCTTCTCTATATAAAGGCCTTTTAAGGATATAACCCGAGAGCAAAGGATTAGTATCATTCTCTAGTGAAAATATGGAATTAAAGCAAAGCTTGTACTTGGAGTACTTCTTTGGGGTTGTGCTACCTCTTGAACATGTTTGCTTTTTCTATGGCAAACAAGACCATCCTTTGCTCACGGGCAGAACTCTTTTTTTCAACTTTTCAAAACAATAATGTCAATATTTGAATTTTTCTGGAAATTTTAGTATCTTATGAATAAAAATGTTCTTACCAAATAGTAGAATGACCATCTCAAGGCTGCAAGAGGCTTGCGAGCCGTGAGACCATGTTGTAAAAATGATTGAATTGTACTTGTGTCTCCCGAGCTTTTTTCCCATCTTCAGCTTGTTTCATCAACTCCTCTCTCTCCCTCATCATCTCTTCATGATCACTCTTGCCCTCCTCTCTGTCCCTCATCAGCTCTTCATGATCTCATTGCCGCTCCTCATGAAGAGCCTCCATCTCAGCTCTCATTGCATCCATCTGTTGATCACGAGCTCGTGCCGCAGCATCAAATGTGGAAGAGGGTTGTGGCCTAATCCCAAATCCACGCAAGTAATTTTTTTTCTGTCCAAGCACTTGCCTTTGACAGTTCCTCTTGAGTCTTGAGTATCAACTTTAAGGTATTTCCTTCCTATCAACTTTAAGGTGAATATACAAAACAGACCCCTTTTAACTATGACATGTATGCATATATGCACATTTAAAGAAGTAATTTATGTCTCACCAAACATGAATCCTATGGATTACAAGCCCCGATGCATTTGTAACCACAATATACTTTAGTTCATTGATATTCTATATAGATATAATTCTCATGTTTGCCTAGTTAGAAACCACATATTCATATTAAATAATGCTGACTCACTTAAAATAGAATTAAATCAAGTCTGTATTATGTGGACCCACATACATGTTTGAATCCAATACCCAGGAATTAGTAAAATTAAACAAACAAACAAAAAGAAAGAAAGAAAGCTTAGCTGCATAAACTATCAACGATCAGACAGTAAAATTTGCAAGAAAAATACTTAGTTCATAGAGAGGAAAACCTGATTAGCAGCTTCACCAAAAGCCACAAATGCAAACTCTCCACCCGGAGCAAGTAGAAGACCAACTCTTATTGCAGATATGATTGAAATACCAAAAAGTCTACCTGTTACAGCAACCAATATAGTCTTGCCACCAATTAAAAGAGGTAATGTCTCCATAATTACTGGAAAATTTGAAACAAAAAGTTTTGGATCAATTGACATTCCAACCTGAAACCCAAAGAACAATGGCCATTAACCAGAGGTATTGGAGCAAACTATTCCTATTCATCAATACTGTGATCATATCAATCTGTTAAATTGATAGCATTCTACTTGCATGGATGAGTAATTTTTTCATTGCTTCTGTAAGAAGACTGGATCTTCTAGAAAGAAAAAGTAATTTATTAGTTAAATTAGACAATAAATGAATCTTATAGAAAGAAGTAATTTGCTACCATCATGAAGAACAGACCCAATAAAAGGCCAGGATGTGGAGCAATATCTGATTCAACCTGTAAAGAAAATTACGTTTCTGCAAGAAGCAAACCAGCAAAAAACGCTCCTAATGTCATGGAAAGGCCAGCCTGTTCCATTTATAATAAAAAAAAATGCATACACTTAACATTAGAATGATGTAAAAGAGTAAAACTTAATAACACGTCAGCATACCCTAGCTGTAAGGAGACTAGTCCCCAGAATAACAAGGAGCGTATTTGCAGAGAATATCTCAGCATTTTGAT
This sequence comes from Camellia oleifera, assembly GCA_022316695.1. Taxonomy (NCBI): domain Eukaryota; kingdom Viridiplantae; phylum Streptophyta; class Magnoliopsida; order Ericales; family Theaceae; genus Camellia; species Camellia oleifera. The sequence goes on from CM039305.1 coordinate 200,443,356, forward strand.
TTTCCGCAACTTGCTTATAAATCGGCCGAAGCGGCTGAAAATTAGCATAAGAATGACTAATATCATGAATTTCACAAACGCAAAAGAAATCTGAAAATCCTTGGCTTGTGCACACCGTCAAAAGCTACGCCATGGTTATGCATAAACTCAAGTAGACAATAATTTTTATCTTTGATACAACACACTGATGATGCATGATGATATGCTTTATTAAAATTTCTTGAAAGAAGGATACTTGTTGAGAAGTTAATGATATAAATTGTATCATCAGGCATAAAATGTGGTTTCATCACTTACGATATCATATTTATGTTCAGCAACACAGAGAACTCACCAAGCGCCCTCCAGCAATTATGGCAGTAATTGCAACAATGGCCTTCACAGCAGCTAATCCAAGAGGTTCCGCAATTGCTTGGAAACCAACCTAAAAATGAGGGGGAAATTACCCATAGTAACAATAGAAGAAGAAGAAGCAGCAGCAATAGCACTGGCAGAAACAACTAAAATAGCAGTTGCAGCTATCCTACACAAGCTCAAAAGTGAAACAATCTTCAATAATTATTCATTTGACTTTCCCAGGTAGGAAACAAATATAGTTAAGCATCATATGCCCAACAGAGACTGCAGAAGAAAGGGTGATGTGGTAGTTGGCTGTTCATCAATACATGTGGTATGATAACCTAAAATTTTAAGAATCAGTAAGAACTTTTACCCCCCCCCCCCGCCCCCTTTAGATGAATTCGGTGAAATAAGAGGTGTGAGTATCAGCAGAACCACAACAGCCAAATCCTGGAGGAAAAGGCAAAAAAAAAAAGAAAAAAAAGGAGCCAATAAAAACAATAGTTCAGAAGAGACAAACACAATCAAATCAGATAATATAACTGACAAAAAAAAACTATGAAGGTGCGATCACATATGATAATTAAGGAACAAATACAGACTAAACTTATTAACGCATTATATCTTTATTTCTGCTAATTCAAGCATCTTAAATGCATGTCTTAGATTATGACACCTAAAGGCAGAAATGGTGCAAAAGCATTGGATCAGAACTGTGTTCTACATTACACAGGTGTATGTAGTTCCAAAATGTTCACCTTTAAGACACATGATTATGGCATAGTACAGTTGTACAGTATCAGAAGACACTGTAAATTCCACCAAAAGCAATTCATTCACCAAAAGCAGTTCTACTTCTAGACTAAGTTTACAAAAGCATAATCAATAACAAACAAGGATAATGAAACATGAGCTATGAAACGCCAAGTAGAAAAACCTGGATATAAAAGAGTTCGGATAGTGGCATTTTGTATGTCATCCTTCTGCAGGAGCCATGCTAATGCTCTATGTACCATTCGAAATTTATCTGATACTATATAGGAACAATCATGAAGTGCATGTACTTTATACATCCAAACATGAAATCATGCCACATGCTGCGACCATCTTACACTAAAGAAGTCAAAGATGAGGCTTCAATTTAACTACTACAATAATAGATCATGAGATTCAGTTACCTCCAGGGATTTTTTTGGACTATAAGCACATATATGACACTTGCAAACAGCTGTTAGACAATATTCACTGTATTTAAAAGATTTAATTCTATTATGTACAAAACAACAATTAGAATTTAAAGAAATAAAGAAAATGAGAGAATTTGTTTGATTGCAAAAATCAAACTCGAAATAATAAATAAATAAATAAATAACAGAATAAAATTAAACAACTTACTTGGTTAATTTCTTTGAATAACTTTTCTGATCAAGTCCAGTGTTTAACACTGTGTCCTTAAGACAGATTCGTCCTCTCCCCGGTGCTTTCAGAATTTGGACGTCTATTTCTCAGGATGAAATGATCTATCAACGAATAAAAGCAGCACTACAATTTATTCGTTCGTCGAACACACTAAGTGTTTACACTCTTTCTTTCAGAAATAAAATGCAGCAAAATGCAGAGATTTAAAGCAGAGGATGGAGTACGAAAATTGGAGTAAAGATCCAAATGAGAGGCTTAGTCTATTTATAGATGTAAAGGTGGCTCTTGGTTTTGAATTGAACAAGTACTGTACCTGTTCAATTTGAATTAAACAGATACATACTGTTTAGGTACTGTTTGGTTTGAAATTCAAACAGATTTAAAGCTGTTGGGTTCAAAAACGGGAAGGGCCCTGTTTGGATGAACAGTAAATCCAAACCAGTTTATTTCAAATGTTTTTGGCCCAAAAAGATTAGTATTGGGCCGAACAAGCCCAACCCAACCTCACACCACGCACCCGCGCCCGACCGGCCGGACGGACGGTGGCGGCGGCGCGCGCGCGCGCGTGTGGTGGTTTTTGGGTCCAATGGGTCTAGCCCATTTTGCCCATAACCTTTCCCTCTAAAACTCTTGGGTACCCCTTGGGGCACACCCCAAGTACCAAACCCATGCCTTATAAACCCTCTCAAAACCTCCCACCAAATCAATGTAGGACAAGCCTTATTCAAACCTTTAAGGAATTTCCACCAAAACTCCATTTCCATGGAGCATACTTTGGCTTCAATTTCCCATTCACTCGGTAATGGTTTTGAACAACCAAATATACCACGTGAATCACAACGCGGCATAGAACGCGTTACCACTTTGACCCGTGTAAATCGATGCACGGGGCCCACCTAGAAATTAGACCAAACTTAGGAAAAAATTCTGGTTTTAACTAGAATTTTATAACCATTTCCAACAATCCCGCACATGAATGGAATTTGATGACAACGGAAATGCAACAATATGTAGACTTAACGAAAGAGTATAAGTCGAAAATATCTTGCATCAGGATAGGTAGTTTTCGGCCTTGAACCTTCCCTAGTGATAACCTATCGGACTTACTGGCTAACCAATGGACACGATGCCTTGAATTGTTCAGCCGTTTGTGTAAGCCAAGACAATAGATTTCACACAAAATATCTTCTAACACATCGTGGTTCTCACTGTTGTGTTCATTTTGGCCTTGAACGCTCCTGGTTTTCATAAGTGTTTCTAGAGAATGTAGCCTCTTTCATTCTCATAGAACCGGCCCCAGTTCAACACTCATATAAGTGATTCTTATTATGAGTATCTTCTTATGCTCGTCTTGATTTTATGCCTCTAATCAAGATATAAGTAACCATTAAAAGCAAAGCTTATCCTTATGCCCCTGCAGACAACATATGTTTGCAGATATCACTCTCACCATAGGAATGGATAGGGAATTTTAATCCCTTGGTGATTTCTGGCGAGCCATACATAACTTAGTTGTCCCTTTGAACTTAGTTCTTGGGATCTCCAGTCATATAAGTAGGGTTACCATTATGATGACTCTTATATAATAGGCTTTAATCCCATCCCCTTCGATGAACTATACACTAGCTCTTTTGTCAAACCTTTTGTTAACAGATCCGCAATATTCTCTTTAGATTTTATATAATCTATTGAGATTATCCCGTTTGACAACAATTGCCTTACGGTATTATGTCGACGACGAATATGTCGTGACTTACCGTTATACATATGATTCTGTGGCATGTCTATTGCAGATTGACTATCACAATGAATGCAAATAGCTGGCACAGGTTTTGGCCACATTGGAATGTCTTCTAAGAAGTGACGAAGCCATTCTGCTTTTTCACCTGCTTTATCTAAAGCAATGAACTCAGATTCCATTGTGGATCGTGCGATGCGTGTTTGTTTCATGGATTTCCAAGAAACAGCAGCGCCTCCTAGAGTAAAGACATATCCACTAGTGGATTTTGAATCTTTAGTATCCGATATCCAATTGGCATCATAATAACCTTCAAGTACTGCTGGATATCAAGTAAAGTTCAAACCATGATCACGGGTGAATCTTAGATATCTAAGAACCCGAATGATCGCTTTCCAATGGTCTTCTCCGGGGTTACTAGTGTACCTACTCAATTTACTGATAGCATAAGCTATATCAGGACGAGTACAATTCATTAGGTACATTAGGCTTCCAATGATTTGGGAGTATTTTAACTGAGACACTGCATCACCTTTATTTTTCGATAAATAAAAACTAATGTCTACAGGTGTTCTAGCTGAATTCAAATCATCCTTGATAAATTTATCAAGTATTTTCTCAATGTAATGAGATTGAGATAATGCATATCCGTCAGATGTTTTAGTAATTTTCATTCCTAATATAACATCTGCGACCCCCATATCTTTCATATCAAATCTTTTGTTAAGCATTTGCTTTGTTGATTTGATCATGTTTTGATTGCTTCCAATGATAAGCATGTCATCTACATAAAGACAAACTATGACATATCCTTGGTCAGTGTTTTTAACATAGACGCATTTGTCACATTCGTTTATCTTAAACCCATTAGTAAGCATTGCATGATCAAATTTTTCATGCCATTGCTTAGGTGCTTGTTTTAATCCATAAAGGGATTTACAAGTCGACAAACTTTCTTTTCTTGCCCTGATACAACAAACCCTTCAGGTTGCTCCATATAGATCTCTTCATTTAGATCACCGTTTAAGAAAGCTGTTTTAACATCCATTTGATGTATTTCTAAATTAAACAACGCTGCTATTGCAATAAGCATGCGAATGGATGTTATTCTTGTCACAGGGGAATATGTGTCAAAATAGTCCAGACCTTCCTTTTGTCTGTAACCTTTAACTACAAGTCTCGCTTTATACTTGTCAATTGAACCATCTGCTTTCATTTTTCTCTTGAATATCCATTTATATCCAAGAGGTTTAGAACCTAGTGGAAGATCCACCAATTCCCAAGTATGATTTTGCATAATGGATTCAATTTCATTATTAACAGCCTCTTTCCACAAAGGTGCTTCAGGACCTGTCATTGCTGCCTTAAAGCATTGAGGTTCATTTTCTAACAAGTATGTCAGAAAATCTGGACCAAAGGATTTTGATGTTCTCACTCTCTTATTTCTTCTTGGTTCATCATCAGTTAAATCCTGTTGGTTGAGACCATTACTAGTCTCTTGTGTTTGATTGTCATTAGTCTCTTGACTTTGTGTACAATCATAAGTTATTTTCTGTGAACTTAATTCCTGTCCTTTCTTGTAAGGAAAGACGTTCAAAAAACACAGCATTTCTTGACTCTATAATAGTGTTCACATTTATATCAGGTATTGCTGATTTATAAGTCAGAAACCGATATGCACTACTATTCTGAGCATAACCAATAAACACACAATCTACTGTTTTTGGTCCAATCTTAGTCTTTTTAGGAACAGGAACTTCAACTTTTGCCAAACACCTCCACACTTTTAAGTATTTGTAGAAAGGTGGTCGACCTTTCCATAATTCATAAGGAATGCTTTTGGTTTTCTTGTGGGGTATTCTATTAACAACATAATTTGCAGACAATATAGATTCCCCCCACAAGTTCTGTGGTAAGCCTGAACTTAGTAACATGGCATTCATCATTTCTTTAAGGGTTCTATTCTTTCTTTCAGCAATTCCATTTTGCTGTGGAGAATAAGAGGCTGTAGTTTGGTGAATAATGCCATGTTGTGCACAAAATTCATTTAATGGTGCATCATATTCACCACCCCTATCACTTCTAACCATTTTAATGGTTTTACCAAGTTGATTTTCAACTTCTGTTTTGTAGAGTTTAAACATTTCTAAGGCTTCATCTTTACTTCTAAGTAAATAAACATAACAATATCTTGTGCAATCATCGATAAATGTTATGAAATACTTTTTCTCTAGTTTGAATAAATTTTAGATCACATACATCAGTATGAATTAATTCTAGAGGTTCAGTTTTCCTTTCAACTGATTTAAATGGAGCCTTAGTTAGTTTCACTTCTACACAAACTTCACATTTATGATTAGGATTAATTTCAAACTTTGGTATATAATCTAAACCAATTAATCTACGCAAAGCATCAAAATTTACATGTCCTAATTTACCATGCCATAAATTTGACTCAAGAATATAAGCAAAAGATGTGTTATTCTCATTCATAGCAACTTTTGGTACAACTGTCATTACATTTAGTTTAAAGAGACCATCACTCATGTATCCCTTACCAACATACATACCACTCTTTGTTAATACAAACTTATTAGACTCAAAAACAAGCCTAAAACCATTTTTACTTAACAAAGAACCACAAACTAAATTCTTCCGGATGTCAGGTACATGCAGTACGTTGTTGAGGGTCAGTTCTTTTCCTGATGTCATCTTTAAGATCACTTTTCCTTGTCCAGCCATAGTAGAAGTAGAAGAATTTCCCATGAAAAGTTGTTCACCATTTGCAGCCTCATTGTAGGTAGTGAACATCTTCTTGTCCGCACATATGTGACGAGTTGCTCCAGTGTCAACCCACCACTCTTTGGGATTTCCAACCAAGTTATCCTCAGACACCACAGCAGAGAGGTTGATGTCATTCACTCCGTCAGAGATGTAATCTAATTCTGTTACATTGGCCTGATTGGTGGTCTTCTTACTTGTACTTCCATGATCCTTCTGAGGACGGCGGCAGTCAGAAGCTCGATGTCCAGTCTTGCCACAGTTATAGCATTTTCCTTTGAACTTCTTGTTGCCATTGTTTTTGCCTTGTTTAGGACCATCTCCAGTAAACTTTCTCTTTTTGTTATGTGGTTTATGAACTTGTTCAACCACATTAGCCTTGGACTCAATGGGATTTTCTCCATTCCTCTTTTTAGCCTTTCGGTTATCTTCCTCAATTCTTAATCTTACAATCAACTCATCCATGGTCATCTATTTGCGTTTATGTTTTAAATAATTTTTGAAATCTTTCCAAGCCGGTGGTAACTTTTCCACCAAAGCAGCGACTTGGAAAGATTCGCTAAGAGACATACCTTCTGAATGAATATCATGCAAAATTATTTGAAAACTTTGAACTTGAGATATTACCGTTTGGAAGTCTACCATAACAAAATCCAGAAATTTACCGACGACAAATTTCTTCGTGCCGGCATCCTCTATCTTGTATTTCTTCTCCAAAGAATCCCACAATTCTTTTGCTGACTTCAGAGGACTGTATACATTATACAGCATGTTATCAAGGCCATTGAGGATGTAGTTTCTGCACAGGAAATCTGAATGTTTCCAAGCATCTACAGCGGCAACAACTTGCCAATCACTTTCACCCTCTTTAAGTGCTGGAGCCTCTTCATGGAGAAACCGGGCCAAATTAAGAGTTGTAAGATAGAACAGCATCTTCTGCTGCCATCTCTTAAACTCGGTACCGTTAAATTTTTTCGGTTTTTCTCCATGATTGATAGGTACATGAACATGGTTCTGGATAGGGACCGATGTTGGTGTAACAATAGGAGTACCACTGCCAGATGCAGTTTCAGTTGTAGTAACCATAATCTCTGATTACAAAAATCAGAAAAATTAAAACACAAATTAATTTTCTAGTTACTAAAACCAGAAAATAAATTATAACACAAAATAATTTTATTTTTTCTTGTTACTAAAACTAGAAAAATAAAATAGCACAATAATTTTCTGTTAACACAATTAATATTCTACAATTGTTAATGACACCAGTATATTACTACTAGTTGTCAAAGAAAAGAGACAGTATATTACTACTATCTGTCAAATAGCATAAACACTATTTGTTTTTCCAACCAGAATATGTCTTTATGAAAACAAAAAATTAAATACAATGAAGATACCAAAAAAGGAATCTGTCTTAAGATTGTTGGACAATCTTCACTGTATTTAAAAGATTTAATTCTATTATGTACAAAACAACAATTAGAATTTAAAGAAATAAAGAAAAGGAGAGAATTTGTTTGATTGCAAAAATCAAACTCGAAATAATAAATAAATAATAGATTTTATTTTGTTACAAAAACAAAATTAAAATCTGATTAAATAAACAAATAAAAACAGAACAAAATTAAACAACTTACTTGGTTAATTTCTTTGAATAACTTTTCTGATCAAGTTCAGTGTTTAACACTATGTCCTTAAGACAGATTCGTCCTCTCCCCGGTGCTTTCAGAATTTGGACGTCTATCTCCCAGGATGAAATGATCTATCAACGAATAAAAGCAGCACTACAATTTATTCGTTCGTCGAACACACTAAGTGTTTACACTCTTTCTTTCAGAAATAAAATGTAGCAAAATGCAGAGATTTAAAGCAGAGAATGGAGTACGAAAATTGGAGTAAAGATCCAAATGGGAGGCTTAGTCTATTTATAGATGTAAAGGTGACTCTTGGTTTTGAATTGAATAGGTACTGTACCTATTCAATTTGAATTAAACAGATACATACTGTTTAGGCACTGTTTGGTTTGAAATTCAAACAGATTTAAAGCTGTTGGGTTCAAAAACGAGAAGGGCCCTGTTTGGATGAACAGTAAATCCAAATCAGTTTAATTCTGTTTGAAAACGGGAAGGGCCCTGTTTGGATGAACAGTAAATCCAAACCAGTTTATTTCAAATGTTTTTGGCCCAAAAAGATTAGTATTGGGCCGAACAAGCCCAACCCAACCTCACACCCGCGCCCAGCCCACCCGACCGACCGGACGGATGGCGGCGGCGCGCGCGTGTGGTGGTTTTTGGGTCCAATGGGTCTAGCCCATTTTGCCCATAACCTCTCCCTCTAAAACACTTGGGTACCCCTTGGGGCACACCCCAAGTACCAAACCCATGCCTTATAAACCCTCTCAAAACCTCCCACCAAATCAATGTGGGACAAGCCTTATTCAAACCTTTAAGGAATTTCCACCAAAACTCTATTTCCATGGAGCATACTTTGGCTTCAATTTTCCATTCACTCGGTAATGGTTTTGAACAACCAAATATACCACGTGAATCACAACGCGGCATAGAACGCGTTACCACTTTGACCCGTGTAAATCGATGCATGGGGCCCGCCTAAACATTAGACCAAACTTAGGAAAAAATTCTGGTTTTAACTAGAATTTTATAACCATTTCCAACAACAGCAACCACGACATGTCAAAAAGAGAAGCTTCCTCCTCATTTACCTAAAAAAAATAAAAAATAAAAAATAAAAAATAAAAAAAGAATACTAAATCATGTAAACTGAAACAAAAACTATAATAAAATCCTAAACAAATTAGTATGGAATACTAGGTTCTGAGGGCAAACAAAGTAAGGAAGGGAATTTCAAGCACGTGCCTCTTGATGAGGAATCATCTTCATTAGTTTCTTAACTCTCTTGGGAAATTTCTGTATTTGACGAATCAAAGGCTTTGTATTTGATGAGACTTTGTTGATACCAGCGGTAATGATGTCTGGTTGCAGAAATAGCTGGTTAATTCTCTCCACCAGATTGGTGTAAAAGGCAATCCTGTCATAAATCAAAAAATAAACTTTTGTATCAGATATAGAAATCTAATAAATGTTCACAAATCCTGTTACCGGAAATAATTGATGATAAAAATCTAAAATCAGTAACAACTGTCAACTAATATTCAAAGGGATACATGTAATAAATATTACTGTAAAAAGGATCATAGACAGAGAAATTCTATATTTGAAAATGTTGCATATACCCAGCTCCAATGAGCAATGAGCCAACGACCAGCTTAGGCAATTGCTTCCTTGCAGACTCAATAAGACCATGGAAAAGGGATTGCTGGTGTGAACTCAGTCCTATCTGAAAAGAAGTATGATGCAGAGAAGAAACGAGAAGATTTCTTCAGCAATGCTTTTGGAGCATTAAATGGTGATCCTTCCCTTGTCAAATCCTTCTGTAAATCTTGCTTTTTGTTTGAACCATGTTCTTTGACTTTTCTGAATCTATTTCAGTATCTTTTGATGACTCTAAACTTATTTTTCCATTTTCTTGATCACTATCTAAAGATAAACTTTTTGGTTCTTCAAAACTCTGCCAAATCCATCAAATTGCGTACCTGGTAAAAGCACAATAACCAAAGAAGCAGCGTCAATTTGCACATCTATTTCCCTTTCAATAACAACACCACCTGAATTTCCTTGAATCAACTTTCCCTCCTCAACCAATTCGCCTTCACTTTGGTGTACAATAGTTTCCACACAATCAACATAAGAAACGGAGACATCTTTTTCGGCTCCTTGTAAGGCAATCTCGGCATCATTTACATGTGCTGTAACAACCCCGACCTGTGATTAACTATTAAACCATGATTAAGGATGCCTAATAAGTAATGAAGAAGAAATTTTGAATTAATTGCATGTGTGTCGTATTATTTGTGTTTGTATCTGTCTGTCGTAGAAATATATGTTTGTGTTTCTGTCTTGTTCTGCGAATTGAAGGCCTTATCGGCATCTGATCATGAAATTGACTTGAGTTATGTGTTATTTGGAATTTTTAGAATTTTATGGTAAATATGATTGAAATTTAACTCGGAAAGAAATAATTAGAATAAAATAAATATAAGTGATTAGCCTAATCAAGAATGAATTAAATCCACTAATTAAACATATATAAAGCCACTATAGCTTCTAGAACCCTTGAAAACATTACAATTTATCATCTTTTTGAGTTCTAAACCGTGAGAGAGAGAGAGAGAGAGAAGAGGAATTAGGATCAAATTTTGGAGAATTGGAAACAATAAGGGAGAATTGCTAGATAACTTGGAAAATCACTCAAGCTTGCTAGAGTTCAAGGAAATTGAGAGTTGTAGGTAAGAATTCAACTTACATTTTGTAACTTCAAGCTCATTTACATGTGAATTCAAAGGAAATTTAAGATTAATGCTAGAATTAAGCTTAGAAGAGTGAATCAAGAACTATATCATGCCTACATGCATATATCATAGCATTTTGAGTTAGTTTTCAAAGAATTTCTACATGCATGTTCTCATCTTGGTTTTGTTCAAGGAATTCAACATGCTTTTGAACTAAACACCTCATTCGATTATGATTTGAAGGCTTTGAATTCAATTGGTTACATGCATGTTATCTTCATGTTTTGTTCTTTAAGTTTCAAGTTTACTATTACGCAATTGGCATACTTTTGAGCTTTGATTTTGTGAAACGATCTTTAATTCTCAATGCTTTACAAGTTTGAACATGTTTTCCCAAGTTTTGAGCCCAAAAGATGTGTTTTGCAGCTTTGAATTTGAGTTTTGGACTTAGAACATCAATCTGGAAATTCCAGAATTCTGCATCACTGCTTGAGCGACCACCCTTAGCTTTGCATCTCAGCTCGAGCGAGAAGAAGGTGGCTCGAGTGTAAAATTCATGCTCCCAAAAGTTTTCCAAAATTTTGCATACCGCTCGAGCGACCAAAGTTGTGCTCGATCGAGAACCCTGTTTACTTAGTCTTACATTAGAGTGACCATCGAGCGTTCGTCGAGCAGAAAAATCACACAACCAATACTTTTGCAGACTTTACAGACCGCTCGAGCGAACTGCCCTATTTTTGAAAATTTGGCTAAGTGTTCTGAGTTACATTTTGGCATCCCCATTGCATCTTAGGCATTCATAAGCCCTAATTAAGACATAATAATGATGATAAAGGCTAGAAACACACTAAGAACGAAACGAAATAAATTAAGTACTATCTGAGTGTGTGTTTCAATATGTGAATCTGTTCCATGTTTGTGTATATCACGCGCCGTATGCTGTTTGATCCATTTGTTCTGCTATCGAAGTTATTTGGGAGTAATAACTCTGTAAAGTTATGTTTAACTTTAATTATTTTCTGATGATATGAAATGATCAGTTTTTTGAAATACTATGTTTTGTATGAATGAATGATTGTCCAAGTTTCTAAAATGTATTCGTGGCATCCTTAGAATCATATGACATGTGTCCCTTTACGGGTCATCAGAATGCCTTTATGGTCGTCCCTTTATGGGTCATTGGAAACGTCTCTGTGCACATGAGTCATCGGAATGCCTTTATGGCCGTCCCTTTATGGGTCATCGGAATGCTTTCATTGCCGTCCCATCATGAGTCATCGGATTTGTTAACGCTAATGGATATAACACATATGATCATGTGAAATGTATGAACTTTGAACATAAATATGCACATGTATCTGCTTCTGAATAAGAATTTGAATTCTGAATTTGTTATAGACATCATTCATTAAAACCTTTACTCTGTTATTACTCACTGGGCTCCAGCTCACTGTATTATTTATGTATGTAGGAGACCAGGCGCGTGGCCAAGCTTAATGATGATCGCTTAGAATTCTGTTTTGTCGGCCAACCTTTGTGCCTCCCGAGGAGGTTCCGGAAAAAGTCAAGTGGTTGAGTTTTGTGAACATGATGCAAGTTTAAGTATTTTATTTTGTTTGTTTAAAGAACAGTTCTTTTGTGGTATATGGTTGACGATGTAAGCTGGATATGTATATGACATCATATGTGGGTATATGTATACGAGTTTTAAATTTTTGTCCCATGTATGTCAGCACAGTTCAATGGGCTATGTATGTTTTATATTTGCTTCCGCAGCCCCTTATTATGTGATGATCTGTTCAGAGGCCTTTGGTAATCCCAAGATTACTGGTCGGTTACGACGCTAAACCTATAGGGACGGGTTTGGATTGTGACATGTACCGCCTCAAGTTCAAAAGCAACAGCTTTCTTTGCTAAATGCATGACATTTGCCACATCTTCCTCCGCTTTTAAAGCGTTCATTTCCGCTTGCTCTGCAATCTCATAGCCGGTCCACTTCCTTTTGCAATTCCTCTTTTCTACTTTACAATTATCTCAGCTCTGCCTCCAAATTTGTCAAAGTAGCTTGACAAACTCTAATATCATCCCAAGCTATAAAGCACCGATACGGACACGGGACATGACGCGGACACGTGGACACTCAAATTTTAAAAAAATAAGGGACACGACACACTTGGGACATGCTCAATATATATAATTTTTTTTATTTATATGTAAAATTAACAAATATATATTATTTTTATTTATTTATTTACTTTAATATTAAATATCATTCCCAATATTTTTCTACAAATAAAAATAATTTATTTTATATGTTAATGTTTAGCAAACAAGAATATTAAAAAATATAGAAAAAAATAAAAGAGGGAAAAAAAATTTATTACTAAAAACAAAAAAGGTAAAAAAAATAAAATAACTAAAGAATAAAAGAGGGAGAGAGACAGTAACGAAGAGGGGAGAGAGAGTCGAATAAAAAAGGAGAGAGTAAACAACAGAGATGAATAGAGAGAGAAAGAGAGAGATACGAAAGAAACGAAGAACAGAGCACCGAACAGAGGGAAAGAGAGAGTCGAAGAAGATGAACAGGTTCGACGATGGGAGAGAGTCGAACATACACAAATTGTAAGAACATACCTCGATCTAGCCTCGATCTAGGGCTTCAACAGGTTCTTCCCCTTTCTCTTTCTCTGTCTTCAATGGGTTACGGTTTCTCTCTGTCTCCTGGGTTAGGGTTTCTCTCTGCTTTCAACGTGTCCATAACATGTCCAAGAGTGTCCGAAAGAGTTTCTGGCTGCAAAAATTCAAAAAAAAAGGGACACATTAGGTAGAGTGTTGGCCACGTGTCCGACTCGTGTCCGTGTCTGTGTTCGACACGTGTTTGACACCCATACGTTGCCTCCGGAGAGGTGTCCGTGCTTCATAAATCTCGAGCAACCAAGACTACTTCCTCATCTTTCCTCCACTTTCATATTCTAAATCACACTTTCTTCCTTTCGCAACTTCTAGTGAATCCACTGCTACTTGAAGCCTCGCTTCAGCCAAAGAAAGGGCCATTGTTGCTTTCTGAATAGCTTCTTGAGCAACAATTTCTTCATTCACAATCTCTTGAATGGTATTACGCGTAGAATTAACATTATCCCAAGCATTTGCTGCTTCGTCCTTCAATGCTATTGCAGCTTCCGATATTCTCTGGGCCTTCTCCTCAAACACGGTACTGTTTGTTGGAAAATATGGTTTTTTGGTTTGAGGATTGAATGAAAAATTGTTTCATTAAGTTGGTCTCATAAATGAGAGATTAAGAATGATAATTGTGCATTTAACATGTGGTATGGATGTGTGGATGAATGGCCTAATGCTGGAAACCATGTGGTATACATGGTATGGCCTAATGTTGGAAACCATGTGGCACGCATGGCCTAACCATGACGGACACATGGTTTTGGAAGCCATGAGGTACACATGGCCTTGCCATATGTCTTGCCAAAGATGCCTACATAAGGACATGCTCAACATTGTGAAAATGATCGCAAAATAAGCTAAGTTCTCTCCTCCTCTTTTCCCCATTGTGTATAAAAGGAGACCATCCTCTTTGGTTGAAGTACAAAAATTTTTGCTCCCATATTATAGTCAGTCTACTCCTATAATATATTCTTCCTGTGTGAGAGAGTGCTACCATTGTCAGTTCGCCGAAGCTGAGCAGAAGGTGCTTCTGTGTTCGCGTGTTCTAAATCGTCGTATCCTGGGAGACAGATGCCAACATACCTCCAGCACCCACGGTGAGACGGCAAATCTGCTTTAAAGGGAATGTGGTATCACACAAGCTTCGATTTGTTTTCTTTACTATCTTATTTAAGTATTTGATTTTGTTAAATGTTTTTGTTCATCAAGTTGTAGCCTCTAGCATGATTTAGATTCATGATTTCTTGTTAATTAATTATGAATCTATTCATTTTATTTAATTTACACAATTTGTACAATAATCTTAAAACAGATTATATATTTCCTATGAAATTGGACAAATAGATACATGCTACATGTTTATATTCCTAATTTCTTACCATGATTTGCATGCTTCTTTATTTTATAATATAATTTTGCATGCTCATAAGTGTTTAAAATTTTTAGTTAAATTGACATGCTTATTATCGTTCTACTTTTCTAGTATAATATACATGTTCATTATTTTCTAGATTTGTAGTTTAATTTGCATGTTATAGATTTTGATTTTTACTTTCCTAGAAAATTGTGCATGACTTTATTTCTAGAATTTTTTGCATGATTTTATTGCTAGGATTATTTGCATATTTATTGTGTAGTAATTATATATAACTCTTGGCTATTAAATTTTAATTTAATTTTTTGAGTTATAAGTTTATAAGTTTATTGTGTAACTTGTAAAGCTTTTTAATTCTTTACTTCATTTTGCTATTAAGTAGATTGCTAGAAGAAAAAAGACATGGCAACCAATAGTGGACAAGGCGAAGATGAAACTAGCATCTTGGAAAAGGAAATTGTTGTCTTTTGTTGGTAGACTGACACTTATCAAGTCAGTTTTATCAAATTTACCTATCTACTATCTATCTATTTTCAGAATGCCAAAAGGGGTGGTGAAGATCATTGAAAACCTGCAAGCTGCCTTTTTATGGGGGGGTACATCTGTGAAGAAAAAACTCCATCTGGTGAGATGGAAGGAAGTTACCAAAACAAAAGCTCAGGGTGGATTGGGAGTAAGCAGAATTAAGGACCTCAATGAGAGTTTGCTCCTAAAATGGTGGTGGAGATATGGTTCTGAGAATGGATCATTATGGAAGTCTGTAGTGTCAAGCAAATATGGTCATCAGGGTGGAGGTTGGAGCCCAAATGTCGTGATTAATAGATCTATATCCGTAGTTTGGCAAGATATATTATCATCTGTTATGTCTAATATTGGTCTACACTCATATTTTGTTGCAAATTTTAAAATTGTAATTGGTAATGGTGAAAGGACACACTTTTGGAGGGACAATTGGTTGGTAATTGGTAAATTGGAGGCTGCCTTTCCTAGGCTTTTTAACTTATCAAAAACTAAAGATGACTCCCTGAAGTCTGTTGTTCAAATCAGAAATGAAGCAGGAGGGTGGCAGTTCTCATTCAGAAGACCTTTAAGAGCCTGGGAAGAGGAGGAAGTTAAAAGGCTTGTTGAGGTATTAGAGGATGTTCCCACTCTAAGGGTTAATATTGATGATCAAGCTTGGTAGATTGCAGACCCATCGGGGTCCTTCTCTGTTTCCTCTGCCAGAAGATGGAGTGAGTCTGCTCAAGGTCCATCTCTTAGGATTACTAAACTGTTATGGGGCAATGGAGCACCACCAAGAGTGAATTTTTTTGGTTGGTTGGTTGGCCTGGAAAGATAGAGTGAAAACGGCTTTCTATCTTCAAAGAATTGGAGTTTTGGATCCAAATGTGAACATTTATTGTCTATTTTGCAGGGAAAATGTTGAAACTACCAACCACATTCTGCTACATTGCCCCTTGGCTTGGAGAATGTGGTCGGAATTATTGGATTGGTGGAACTTGTCTTGGGTAATTCCTAGATCAGTTGGAGATCTTCTGGAATGGTGGTTAGGTACAAGTTGCAGCAGGTTTGAAAGGATGATATGGCACTCTATTCCTTTTGCTATCATGTGGTCTGTGTGGAAGCTCCGAAATGATTGTTTGTTCAATGGAATTTAACCAGATTTTACGGCTCTTGGGGAGTTAATAAAGATTAGAATTGCTTTATGGTTGAAATATAACACGTTTGGGGTACACTATTCTATTAATGAGGTGGTGTTCAACCTTCAGCAAGTAAGATCTTGTTCAAGGCAGCGGAAGAGAATTAGAATTCTGAGCTGACTTTAGCTGGTGGCTGCTGTTAGGAAGATTTCTTTGGTGGGGTTAGTTTGATTGTTTTTGGTTCTCCTCTTTTCTTTTTCTGGTTGGTTTCTCACCAACTTTGGCTTGAGCTAGCACATGATTGCGCATCCCGCTTGGTGTCAACCTAGTTGGGATTAGGTCAGGGTGCTATGAAACTATTCAACTCGTCTTTTTTTTTCTTTATTGATGGTTTCCATATGTAATGTATGTTTGATTTCATCAATAAAGTTTTTTCTTCTTTGTTGATCAAAAAAAAAAAAAAAAAAGTAGATTGCTAGAAGGTTTAAAATAAGTTATTACTTTTATAGTTTTTTTTTTTCAATTATTTGTTTTGTATTTTCTTGTGGTTCTCTACCAACTTTCATTACAGAAATACAGATGCGAAAGGGAATGAAAAAAAAAAAAAAAAAACCAAATATACAAAACCAAATGAATAGAATTTGGAACTGTAAAACCAATAGTTGGACTACTAACATTTTTGTTGAACAAAAATACCTAAGCGTGGAAAAGGATTTTTGGACCAAAAGAATCCTAATTTGGATTGGTTACTTTTCTTTATATTTGAAGCAATTTGTTGCTTGTGTTTTAGTAGTAGTTTGATTTCTACTTTGTAATAGTTTCACCTTAGTGAAAGGAAAGGGGGAACGAAAGAAATTATAAACCTTCAGGTTTAGAGAAAATCTTTGGGATTAATTTTATTATTCCCAAAGTGGTTTGGTTTTCTATAATAGAAACCAAAGTTTAGCCTTGGCTAAAGAGTATTTCTGATTTACATTCAGAAATGGCAACTAAGATGGATTTGGTTTCAAACCTTTGTGGTTAGAGGAAGTATTTGGATTTAATCTATTTATTCCCAAAGTGGTAGAAAATCAAGTTTTGGTAAAATCTTTAGTTATAATCTGATTATTTCTAAAGTGTTTTGTTTTGGGAAAATAAACCAATTTTTATCATTAGCTATAATATTTCTGATTTTTATACAGAAATAATGAGCTCAGTTCTGGAAGTACCGATTAACTTTTATGAGTAGTGTAATTCTGATAGTAATTTTTTAATTGCTTGTAAGTTTTGTAGCTTGGTTTGTTTTAACCTAGTTTATCCGTTGAAAAACTTAATTCTAAATTTGTTTCCCATGGACTAGGAGTCAACATACTCTTGCGAGGTTCTTAAAAGAAGATCTAGAGAGATCAAATGTGATTAAAAGAAATCATAAGATTGCATGATAATATCTCTAAATTCCTCAAAGGCAATTAATATGTTATCCTTGGGTTAGCATATATGATTGCTATGTGACTTTATTTAAGAGCAAAAATGAGACAACCCGTTGGGGTGAGTAAATGCATTTTTTGAATTTTTATAATTCTGAATATATTCTTGAATTAGTGGCTCCTAGTGAGTGCAAGATCACTGATCACAGAGATAGAAAAAAACTAGTGGTTCTTAGGGAGACCACTGGCTACACAGTTATGAAATTGTGGTTCCTAGTAGTGAACAGATTACTGATCATACGTCAAGACATGATGATTCCTAGTAATGAAAGAGTCTACTGATCCTATGTCAAGACATTGTGATTCCTAATAGTGGAGTGACTACTGATCACATGTCAAGATATTGTGATTCCTAGTAGTAAAAAGTCTAGTGACCACATGCTAAGAAATTAGTGATTCCCAGTGATAAGACTACTGGCCATAATATGAAATTTCGAATAGTAAACTATTGAACACTGGATCTGTGTTTCCTAATAGTAAGACTATTGACTTCAAAGTGACTTGTTTGGACCAAAACTGTTTTGGTACCTTAACTTCAGGAAAAGAACTAACTCTGAACGATGTCCTATTTGTGCCAGACATCCATAAGAACCTTGTCTTAGGATCTCTCCTAAGCAAGCATGGCTTCCGCATGGTGTTTAAGTCTGATAAGGTCGTGTTGACCAAGAGCGGAGTCTATGTAGGGAAGGGGTATATGTCAGGCAGTATGTTTAAGCTCAATGTAATGACTATTATCTCAAAAAAAAAAAAAAAAAGAATGAGAAATCTTCATCTTCTGCTTATTTACTTGAGTCCCTTGAATTGTGGCATGGTAAACTTGGTCATGTAAATTTTGATTCTTTGCATAGATTAATCAAATTAGATCGCATACCAGCTTTTAAGATTAATCCAAATCACAAGTGTGAAACTTGTGTAGAAGCAAAATTGACTAGGACTTCATTTCATTCTATTGAAAAAAGTATCGAGCCTTTAGATTTAGTGCACAGTGATGTGTGTGACTTGAAAGTCATACAATCATGTGGTGGCAACAAGTACTTCATCACTTTTGTTGATGATTACACTAAATTCTGTTATGTGTACTTGCTTAAAATCAAAGACGTGGCGATTGATAAATTTATTCTTTTTAATAATGAAGTTGAGAATCAACTAAACTGAAAGATCAAAGGTTTAAGAAGTGATCGAGGTGGAGAATATGAATCGCCGTTTATTGAGATTTGTGCTCAATCTTGAATTATCCACTAAACTACAGCACCTTATTCCCCTCAGTCAAATGGTGTTACTGAGCAAAAAAATAGGACGTTGAAGGAAATGATAAATGCAATGTTAATAAGCTCTGGTTTGCCATAGGACTTGTGGGGGGAAGCAATTCTCTCCATGAATTACATTCTAAATAGAATACCTCAGAAGAAAGTAGACAAGACTCCGTATGTGTAATAACCCAACCCTCTTATATGCTTTACATTTCTAGTTATATGACTAATTACTTATTTAATGTGAAATTCCATGTGAAGATGTGGTTACATATATGAATCATTAATTATGTTATTCTATATGTTGGTTATGGGAAAACATCTGTTAAAATTAGGACGTTTAACTTGAAAATTGAAAGCCGTAGAGGCGCGATAAACTGAAATTGAGTATATGAATATGTTAATGGGGATTTTTAGAGCCATTTGGGAAGTTTAATTGAAAATTTATTTCGTCTGATTCATTAAGGCTCGTTTGGCAAGCAAGGTAGTTAAATACATATATATGTACATGAGTCCCTTTTGAACTCATCTCTTCATATATATTGAGTGGAAAGTTTGGAGAGCACCCAAGAGAGAAAGAAAGAAGAGAAAAGAGAGGGAGGAAGGAGAAGAACTTGGAGATTGAAGAAATTGTTGGAAGAAAGTAAAGATTTAGCTCTCAAGGTAAGTGGGAATTAACTAATTTACTCTTAATCCTCCATCTTTTCTTGGGAATCAAGCTTTGGGATGAAGGTCTACACCCATAGAAGTTAGGGTTTATGAATTATTATCATAGTTTAACTTATTCCATGAAATTGAATACGTAATCATGGATTTGGTTAATAGAAGGTTGATTTTTGCATTTGGGGTTGTTTTGAGTAGTTTGAGAGGATATATACCTTCTAATCATCAAGTTTTGCTTGTTTTGAACCCTACATGTTGTATCTCCTTGATAAACCATGAAAAGATGAAATGATATGAAAATTAAAGTAAGTTATAATTTACTTGAGCTTAGGGTTCATGTTTATTATGATTATGTGTCATATTGTTGAAGTGAAATTGTTTGGATCAAGCCTTGAGCATGCCTTGAAAAAAAAGCTTGAATTTACTACAGCTTCGGACTGTCAAACAGGGTACACGACCGCACGTGCAGGGCCCTTGGCCGCACGTGCAGGAGACAAAACCGCATGTGCAGAAAACAGGGGAGGAAAATTGGGCTACACTGCAATAAAAGCACATGTGGCCCACACGTGCGGCGTACCTACCCGCAAGTGCGGTGGGGACTTCCGCACGTACGGCCCAAGCTGAAAAATTTTGTAACCTTCTTTTGTTCTGTTTAACCCTCAGAATGTGTCAAAATGTCCATTTGATGTTTCTTTAATGCATTTAATTACGTTGAACTTAACAAATCGGACGTCTAGGAAATAAAAGGAAATTAAGGAAAAGTGATATATTTGATGTACTTACAAGTCGTATGCTTTGTGTAGGGCACGTACAAGAGGGGACCATCATTCATCCATATCACTGTGAGTGATAGTAGAGAAATGTTATGTTTCATTCTCGTACTACGTTTATATGAATGGTTCGATACCCTATTCACTCCTTTAGTAAAAAGACATAATATATAAATAACATATGTTATATGAGATCTGTTTGAGATATGTTTGAACTTTGGCACATAAGATATGGACCCGAGGTCGTTCTAGTTGCTAGTATGATGGGCCCGAGGCCGTTTTACTAAACTAATGGACCTAAGGCCGTTTTGCATTTCGTTGGGCCCGAGGCCGTTTTGCTATTATAAAGGGCCTAAGGCCGTTCTGTCTTATGTGGACCCGAGGCCATTCAGAAAAGGAAATACGAACAAGACTGACCTGTGATTATGAATATGCACTGTTAACTTATGCTTGTACTCTTGATCTATGTATATTACTATCATTCACTGAGCCTTGCTCTCTCCATTTTTTTGTGAATGTTTTGTAGGTAATCAGCCCGCGGGACAACCGTAGGTTAGCCCAGGAGTCTTTTGCCAAACCGTTTTTCCGAGTCACCCAAAGTGACTCTTTGCTTAATTTTGGGAAATCTGTATGTTATCATGTTTTGTTGGAATTAGGAGGAATAGACGTGTATACGCTTTGACATTACCTAACTTTTTGGTGGTTACCTTTTTCACACAAACTGTAATGTAAATGGTGTATGGAATGTTATGTACTTACGTATGGTAATGCATTAAGATCCTGGCATGTAGTCACAGCTCAATGAATGTTTGATTCTATTATTTTGCTTCCGTTCTAGCCCCAATATTGAGTAAAATTTATTATAGCAAAGTTGAGGCCTCAAGTTAGGCCGATCACGTCCAAACTTTTAGGGGCAGGTTTGGGTCGTGACAATATGAATTGTGGAAAGGCCGCAAACCTTCTTATAATTTCCTACAAATGTGGGGGTGTCTCTCAAAAGTGGCAGTACCCACACCCAAGCGGGTTAGGATAGATCTGAAAACCATGGATTACATATTCATTGGTTATGCACAGAATAGTAGTGCATATAGGATTCTTGTGCACAAGTCTGCTATTTTAGATATACACAAGAATACCATTATGGAGTCAAGGAATGCGTCCTCCTTCAAGGACGTGTTTCCTTGCTGAACCCGAGGTGAGGATCAAAGTTCTGAAAAGGAACTTAAAGATGATCCTAGTGATAGTGATCAAGATGAAGAAATAGATGAGCCAAGAAGGAGTAAGAGGGCAAGAACTTCTCCGGACTTCTTAACTTATAAGTTAGAAGGAGAACCTCGAACTTTTTAAGAAGCTGGGATTTCACTTGAAAGTCCTTTATGGAAAGAAGCGATTAAAAGTGAAATTGACTCCATCTTACAGAACCATACCTGGGAGTTGGTTGATCTACCCCCAAGCAGTAAGGTCTTGGGGAGCAAGTGGATTTTTAGAAGAAAGATAAAGGCTGATGGGTCAATTGATAAATATAAAACTAAGCTAGTTATCAAAGGATACAAGCAACGAGCTTGGATTACTTTTATACGTATTCACCTGTGACAAGGATTATATCCATACGCATGGTGATTACGATAGCAGGTTTACATGGTCTGGAGATACTTCAGATGGATGTAAAGACAACTTTCTTAAATGGAGATTTAGATGAAGAAATCTACATGGAGCAACCCGAGGAGTTTCAGCTCTAGGGCAAAATAAGAAAGTCTATAAGCTTGTCAAGTCATTGTACGGTTTAAAGCAAGCTTCTAAGTAATGGCATGAGAAGTTTGACAACGCTATGTTGTCAAATGGGTTTAGGATCAATGAGTATGACAAGTGCGTATATGTCAAAGACACTAACAAAGGTTATGTCATTTTGTGTCCATACGTTGATGACATACTCATTATTGGTAGTACTAATGAGATGATAAAAACTACCAAAAGATTGTTAAACTCTAAGTTTGACATGAAAGATATGGGTGTTACAGATGTGACTCCGGGTATTAAGATTACCAAGACATCTGACGGTATTGTACTTTTTCAGTCTCACTATGTTAAGAAGATACTTGCGAAATTAGGTAAATCAGATACGAGTGTGTCTAGGACACTGGTAGACTTGAGTCTACATTTGACCAAGAATAATGATGAGAGTGTCTGTCAACTAGAATATTCTCAGGTCATTAGAAGTTTAATGTATCTGATGAGCTGTACAAGGCCGGATATAGCCTACTCTATTAGCAGGCTTAGTAGATACACGAGTAATCCTAATGCTACTCAGTGGAAGGGCATTATATGGGGTGATAGGTTATCTACGCTACACTCGAGATTATGGGCTGCATTATACCAAATACCCAGTGATACTAGAAAGGTATAGTGACGCTAATTAGATATCTGATATAAAGGACTCCAAGTCCACTAGTGGTTATGTGTTTACCCTTGGAGGGACAGCCGTGTCTTGGAAATCTTCTAAACAAATGTGTATATCAAGATCAACGATGGAATCTGAGTTTATTACTTTAGATAAAGCAACTGAAGAAACTGAATGACTTTGCCAATTTGTTGAAGATATTCCACGTTGGCCAAAACCTATGCCTGCTGTTTGTATTCATTGTGATAGCTAATCAGCAATTAGACGGGCACAGAATAATATGTATAACGAAAAGTCTAGACATATCCGTCGTAGACATAATTCCATACGACAACTACTCTCTAATGGAGTTGTCTCTCTAGACTATGTAAAGTCTAAGGACAACATTGTGGATTTGCTAATCAAAGGGTTAACACGAGAGTTAGTAGAAACGTTATCAAGGGGAATGGAATTAAGGCCTTTAGTTAATGTTACCGGAACGGAAAACCTAACCTAGCTAACTAGAGATCCCAAGATCTAGATTCAAAGGGATAACCTAATTGCGTGCAACGGATGAGTCATTGAAGATGTAAATCCTCTTGCCCATTCCTTTATATAGTAATACCCTGTAAGGGTGGAAGGATAAGCTAATGCTTTTAATGACCTAAGTGAAGTGAGTAATCAATCGTGGTATAGTGAGATACCTTATGTAGGTCACCTATGTGAGTGCAAAGTGAAGCCGCTTCTTTAAGAATTGACAAGGCCGATTCTTTAAAAACACTCACTGAACCAGGCTAATGTTCCCGGGCCATACCAGACACGTCAGTGAGAACAAGAACAATGGTTGGAGTAACTCCTATGTGAGGTCTATTGTCTTGGTTTACACAAACGACAGACCAGTTCAAGACATCACGTTCACTAGTCAGCCAGTAAATCCGATAGCCTTTCACCACGAAAGGTTCAAGGCCAACAGCTACCTTTTCTGATGCAGGGTTAGTCTGTGTGCTCTCTCTCCGAGTCTTTGTTGTTAAACGTTGCCCATTATTCTTTATTCGGTCAATTTTTATTCATGTGGGGGATTATTGGAAAATATGGTTTTTTGGTTTGAGGATTGAATGAAAAATTGTTTCATTAAGTTGGTCTCATGAATGAGAGATTGAGAATGATGGTTGTGCATATAACATGTGGTGTGGATGTGTGGATGAATGGCCTAATGTTGGAAACCATGTGGTACACATTGTGTGGCCTAATGTTGTAAACCATGTAGCACCCATGGCCTAACCATGACAGACACATGGTTTTGGAAGCCATGAGGTACACATGACTAGGAATGGCAACGAGCCGGGACGGGGCCGGGGATCACACTCCCCGTCCCCGATCCCCGATGGTAAAAATTTCCCCGTCCTCTCCTCCGCCCCCAACGGGGATCGGGTTTCCCAGACCCCGAAAATTCCCCGGCCCCAAAAAAAAAAAAAAAAAATCAAAACAGCATCTGTTTCATCTCATCAACATCAACAACAACATGTATATCTATATCAATGGTGGTGAAGATCTTGAGAACCAATGTATATATACATATGTATATATTACCTCAGATCGGAATATATGTATTCATCGCGGATTCGCCGATCGGAATATATATATATATATATATATGTATTCATCACAATGGTGCTCAGAAATGCTCTCCGTGGCCGATCTCTTCATCGCGGCTTAGATCTGGAAGATGCTCTCCATCGCGGCAACAGTGGTGCTAAAAAATGCTCTCCATCGCGGCATATATATCAAGCAATGTTCAGATCAGAAATGTCCTCTCTCACAGAGAGTAGAACGAGAGAGAGAGTGTGAGAGAGACTGTTCATAGATATTATATTATATCGTTATATTATATTGAAGCAATAAAGTCTAAACATATATATATACACGGTGGACTGTTCGGGGATTTCGGGGGCAGGGGTGGGCCGGGGGCGGGGCCAGGGAACTTATCACCGTCCCCGGCCCGAAAATCAATGGGGATTTAATTTTTAATACCATCCCCGGCCCTATGGGGATTATTTTCGGGGAAAACCCATTCTAATCGGGGTCGGGTCCCCGTCGGGCCGGGTTCAAATTGCCATCCCTACACATGACCTTGCCATATATCTTGACAAAGATGCCTATATAAGGGCATGCTCAACATTGTGAAAATGATCACAAAATAAGCTAAGTTCTCTCCTCCTCTTTTCCCAATTGTGTATAAAAGGAAACCATCCTCTTTAGTTGAAGTACAAAAATTTTTGCTCTCATATTATAGTTAGTCTGCCCCTATAATATATTATTCCTGTGTGTGAGAGAGTGCTACCATTGTCAGTTCGCCGGAGCTAAGGAAAGGTGTTTCTGTGTTAGCGGGTTCTAAACCGTCGTATCCTGGGAGACAGACGCCGACATACCTCCAACACCCACGATGAGGTGGCAAATATATTTTAAGGAGACTGTGGTATCACACAGGCTTCCATTTGTTTTCTTTACTATCTTATTTAAGTATTTGATTTTGTTAAATATTTTTGATCATCAAGTTGTAGTCTCTAGCATGATTTAGATTCATGATTTCTTGTTATGTAATATAAATTTAATTAATTATGAATCTGTTCATTTTATTTAATTTACACAATTTGTACAACACTGTTAAGTCGCGCAACCTCCAATTCCTTAAGCGCCTTCTGCGAAAACTCCCTCAATTCATCCAAAGTCGGCCCCTTCTTCTCTTCTTCTTCCCCAACTTCTTCCCCCGAACCATTATTCAACTCTGGATTGATTAATTCTTCATTATGGCTTTCAACAAATTCTACATTTCAAGCATTACATCAATGTCAGCTATTGAATCATTGCCCTGACACCGCAACCTAACTACTCCCCTTGATGTCTTAAAGACATTTACAAAGTTACAAATCAAAGATCCACATGAATTATGACCCCACAGATTGTTATCAAAATCTCTTTTACCAAGTACACTTGAATGGACCCTACTGCTAGTGTTAGACACAGTTATTTTCTTTCACCTGATTTTTCAGGTATGATTCGAGAGAAGTCTTTGATTGCCAAGAAAATTATAACCAATACATCTAAACCTAAACTTCAAACGTGAATCCAAATGATCTGAAGTACTGTAACCTGTAACTTCACTGCTATGAAACAAGTTTGGCTGCCGAAAACTACATGCAATGTCCATATCTCTACAATTTTCCAACCGATTCTACAGTAGATTTCACAAACTCTTGCTAGTGTCAAATCAAACACCTACGAAAAAAGCAATTTAAAAGAAAAATGACCTAATCAAATTGAATTGACATCAATTGAATCCAAATTTGCTAGTCGAATCACATAGTCATGGGCCTAAGAACATACAAAGGATTTTTACATCCCCTAATTATCCTTCTTCATTTTTTAATATATCTATACTATTCTTCTCTCCCATTCTATAACTATTCGTAGATTATTTGTAATGGCCTATATATCCATACTACATATTTCAAGCACACTCATGTGAGTGTGCACACCTACAAATATATATATATATATATATATGGATTACGATCCTCTCCGTTTCATAGTTGTAATGGACGATGTCCATTACTTAATAAACTGCATCAAACAATAGCTCTATGAGACTTCACCACTAACAAAATGAAAGTGAACTATGTCCTGCAACATCATACCATATAATTCTGCTATTTCAATTTCAACACATCTCAATATTCTCAAAATAAAGCATATTTCAACACATCTCAATATTTATTGAAGTTCTTATATTTCCTCCAAAAAAATTATATATTCATCATTTCTATTGTATTGGTCATGTACAGTTTAGTCGTGCATAGAGAAAATATGCGACAATTCATGTCATATCCAGTAGTTCTAAAAACCCAGAAAAGTGCCCAGAATTTGTAATCAAAGACTAAGATTTACTCATAGTGTGGCCCTGCAATAACAAGGTCAAAATATACACCAGTGATTACGAAATCTGAGTCGGAAATTCTAGTTTGGTTTGCTAGACTTTTTGTTTCACATGCCAAGATTTGAATTAGGAAACAGGGAAATTGAACGGGGAAGGTACTGTCATGTGTTTGAAACTAGTTACCAATCTTTGAACAGGGGAGGTGGGTTGTCATGTGTTTGACGCTAATGAATTCCAAGGTCATATCTCTTATCAAAGTAATACTTGATGTTACCAAGATGTCCAACTGGGCAATTGAGCATGCCAGGAAAATCAGGGGACTAAGCATCCATACAAAAGCAGAGTGCCTTGAGGCTTCAATGAAAGAATCCATGTTGAACAAAGTCATTTGAAAGCTAACCTGGTTACTCGAATCAACCCCCCACACAATACACCCAGCCTGCAAGAAACAGAGCTATATATATATATATGTGTGTGTGAATATTAACATCCGAGTTAAAACTTATTCGGTCATTTTGTGATGAAAATTCTATAAAGTTACCCGACATGTAATCTAAAGTCATTCCAAAAACAACAATACAATACAAAGTAAAGGAGAGACTGAACTTTGATGATTTTCTTAAGTCTTTTGTAAGGATAAGGTCTTCAGATCCTGATCTGAATGGCAAAACTTCTGCATCAGTTAAAATCACATCAACTGTAAGGCCACACTAATGTTATAAATTCCAAGAAAAAGAAAAAAATAACTTCCTAAAATAAGTATATAAAAAAGTGTAATGCTATACAAGCAGAATTTATGTATTTTAAGAAGGAAAAAAAGTGTTAATGCACTAGATGGGCTTTCTGTGTAAATGAACCATTGGTCGCCCAAGCGTGAATGTGTGGCTCGTAGGGTTGTTGGGGCATGGGCGCTCCACGGGCATAGTAATTTTCAAACGAAACTAGGAAACTTCTAACATTAAGACTCAAAAAGTTTAAAAGCAAACCAAACAAACTCAATGTGCCCATAGCACAACACCTATCAATGTTTCTTCTTTTTAATCTCTTGAAACCAAAACATCGATCAAATCGCTGCATGTAAATAGATAATTACCTACAAGCGTTGCAAACTCCCTTATGTACCGCAAAATCTGCCTAAACTCTTTTGATGGTATCCCCAAAATGACTTGATATTCATATTCTGATTCATTGATGTCCAAATAATTGTAAGGGTTACCAGGAGTGCGAGGTTCGTTGAACAAAAGAGGCCTCCTTTGATCAGACACTGAAATGCAGTCAAGTTTGAAACATAAGCAATTTCAAGAAGATCAATCATTGAATTTAAATCTAAACATTTTCCAAAAATAAGCCTATGGGATATTGCAAAAACCTTTAAAACTCAAAGTAAAACAACATCTTCCTGTTCGTCTTTCTGTAATTGAATTTGCAGTCACAAAAAAAAAAAAATTAAAATTAATTAAAATAAAGATATTGTGAACTTCTATGGGTTTTCCTAAACTTTTTGAGAAATTCAATTTAACATAAACAGAGACTTTCATATTTTAACAGATTTCCAAGAACCAATTTGAAACCAACCGTGAACCATCACATAATTGAACATAAATATGGCTTCACGTGTGTGTGTGTGTATATATATAATAAACACATCACATTATGGTTATGAAATGAAACAAGAAAATGGACTAAATCTTATCCAATGGTAAGGGTATTTTCAAGAATGAATTCGAGCAAACATAAGCAACCATGTGTCTATACACATATCTATACATATCTATTCTATTATATAAAGCAAGCATACACCTTATTTCCTATAAATATTGTCACAATTTTTTTTCACTTTTTTTTCCTCGAAGAATACCTTCTACATTGAAATAAGTGCTAAACAACTTTTCTTTTTTGATTGGCACCGGCTGTCCTAATCAAAGCCCGACTAATCCCCAGAGATGCACAGCCCTCAGCAAGGAGTTTTCCACAAGTGCATGGTTAATTCAAGGGTTTTCCCCATCCGATAACCCCAAGGAATTGTTAGTACCTAAGAAGTTTCAATCCCTAAATCTTGGAGGGAGCACACCCTCAAGACCCAATACCTTGTCACCAGACCAACCCTTGGGGTTTAAGTGCTAAACAATTTTTCTCATTCATAAATCTATCCAAAATTGTTAAACAGTATTTTTTTTTTCCCCCGCCAATCTTCAAACCATCGAAAAAAATTGAAAACACAAAATTACAAACGTATTGAATTTGCACCAACTACATATATATGTATGCACATGAAGTCAGAATTCTTGAAGGAGAAATTGAGTATTATAACTGATATTCAAGAATCGATTCATAAAAAATAAGTAATTCAAGAATCAATTAATAAAAAATACGTAATTGAACATAACACATGAAAATCGAAGGCATCACACATGAGTCACATGAATTAGGGTTTTGGGACGAAGAACAGAGCAGAGCGTATCGAACTGAGCGTTGTGATGAGTATTGTTGAAGAAGTTGAAATAGATGAGAATTGTGTCATGAGAATAATTGGCGGAGACAATGAGGGATTCTGGATCACTGGTAGTAGAGAGTAGAGAGTTGAGAAAAGAGAGATCAAGCGATTCAATGCAGTTGTAATTGCAGTGAAATGTATGGAAACTTGAAGAATTGATTTGAAGAAGTGCCATAAACATTCCAGAAACCGATGGAGGTGAAACACTAACATCTTCCAGAAACTGATGGAGGTGCCATAAACTTGAAGAATCTATAGCTCTCATTGATAGCTGCAAGAGCGGCGACACCGCTTTCTTCAGTAGGATAGCTTGAATTAGGTGGAACACTAACATCTTCACACACAGAGAGAGAGAGAGAGAGAGAGAGAGAGAGTCTAGTTTGGGAAATTTGGCGCGGAAATGAAGCGGTGTTCGGCATTTTAAGGGAGCTTCTATATACACACACCTAATCCCCTCAATACACACACTTAATGATATTTAATTTTATTACAATTTTATCCCTAAGTGAAATTACTATTTTAGACACCATTGTTAATTGAAAACATCTCAATGCACACCTCAGAGTTCACATCTGTTGCATCATGTGTGTAGCTTGTGGATGCAGTGTCATTCATAGCTTCTTCCAAGTTCATTGAGCTAGAAGTGAAACCAAAGGGCTTTGGCATTTCCGTATTGCACATGCACTGCAGCTTCTCAATGCACTCATTCATCAACCTTCGTCATTCGTAGGGAAAACATCATTGTTATGGAGGATTTGCCTTGTGAAAATTAGCAAATAAGTGTTCATGTGAAGCAGAGCGAAGGAAATGTGAGTTTTATTTATTTATTTTTTTTCCCAGCGTCGTTCGGATAACCAGAGCCGAATTGTGTTATTTGGTTCGGAAATCTACTACCGAAATAATTATTTATTTTCGAAAGTTGATGTCCGAACAAAGTAATAAATTTCGGAAGTTGTTGTCCGAACAATGTATTTAAATTCGGAAGTTGTTGTCCGAACAAAGTTAACTTTTACAACATTCAACTTCCGAAATTTGAAAAAAAATTCGGACAACTACTTTCGAATGAAGTAAATTTTTTTTTTTTCCATTTTATATTCCAAATTTGCAAACTGCATACCAAATTTACAGTTTCAAATTGCAAATTAATCTTTATAATGCCATTAAAAATTTGTAATGTTATACAAAACATGCAGGAATATGTGTCAACTCAAGGAAGTCAGGTTTGCGCGGATTTTGTGTTAGATTACACCACTCAATTCACAACTGAACAGGTTCAGTCTACGAAATTATAACGATTATGTTTCAAATTGCTCACCAAATGTAAATGTTTGATGATATTTATTTAACTTTGTAGGTATTCAAAAGTAAGGATGAAGTGCTCAATTGGGTACGTGAAGTTGGAAAGAAAAATGGTTTGGTCATTGTAATCAAAACATCAGACTATGGTGGAGGGAAAAAAAAGACCCAGGATGTATCTTGCTTGTGAGAGGAGTGGCCAATATAGAGCAACAAAGAAGTTAAAACATGATGGCAACAATACATCAAGAATAACCAGTACGAAGAAGTGTGGTTGTCCTTTTGATATGAGGGCTCACAGGTTTACCACACATGATGAATGGACATTGACCGTAGTATGCGGATTGCATAATCATCCACCTACGGAGCACCTCGAGGGACATTCATATGCGGGGAGGCTATCAAAGGATGAGAAAGCATTGTTAATGGATATGTCAAAGAGCATGGTTCGGCCAAAAGAAATCCTAGTAACCTCGAAACAGCGAGATGCCCTCAATGTAAGCACACTTAAAACCATTTACAATGTACGCCATCGAAACAGGGTGGTACAGAGAGCTGGAAGATCACAAATGCAACACTTATTGGGTGAATTGGCCAAGTATAATTACATTGAGCGCCATCGGTCGGAAGAGTCCACGATGACTGTGACAGACTTGTTTTGGGCACATCCTACCAGTTTGGACTTATTTCGGTCTTTCCCACGTATATTAATTATGGATTGCACATATAAAACCAACAAATATTGGCTTCCTCTTCTTGAAATTGTGGGAGTGACATCAACTGAAATGACATTCTCTGTAGCTTTCGCATACTTATAGTATGAGAGGGTCGATAACTATGCGTGGGTGTTAGCTACATTGCGTGATTTCATGGATGGGTTTGTTGTGCCAACAGTTATTGTTACTGACAGAGAGCTAGCCTTGATGAATGCCATACAGAAGATATTCCCGAGTGCCAGACATTTATTATGTCGTTGGCATATCAGTAAGAATGTGTTGACCAAATGCAAGAAAATGTTTGAGACACAGCAAAAATGGGAGAAGTTCAACCATGAGTGGAACTCTGTAGTGTATTCATCTTCTAAAATTCAATACGAGGAGCATCTTAAATCATTACTAAAGGAATTCAGTAGTTATCCTGATGCAGTCAAATATGTCATGGATACTTGGTTGGTTCTTAACAAGGACAAATTTGTGGCGGCATGGATAGACACGTGTATGCATTGTGGCAATGTTACAACGAACCGGTAAGATTACTTTTCTTCAATAGGTTATTAATAAGTGCCATGTACTTGATTTTAACTTGACTTACATTGAATTGAACAGGGCTGAGAGTGCACATGCAAAACTTAAAAGACAATTGGGTTCATGTCAAGTCTCATTTCAGGCATTATTTGAGAAAATACACAGTCTGCTTGAGTTGCAACACACTGATATCAAGGCTTCATTTGAGAAAAGTCTAACTGTTGTGCAACATCAATTTAAACCTTCTCAATTCAGGGAGCTACAGGGTAATGTGTCTATGAGTATTTGCTTGTCGAGAGTAAGAGAGCCAATTCCATTGGTATTGATGTTGAAGCTTGTGGATGTGTCCTTCGCCACACTCATGGTTTACCTTGCGCCCATGAGATTGCTGACTACATCAGACAAGATTGTCCTATACCACTTGCTACCATACACTCACAATAGAGGCAATTTCATATCTCCATATGCAAGAAAGAAGAGGAAACGGAGGTGACTTGTCATGCAGAAGTAGAGTTGTTTGTGAACAAGTTTAATGAAAGTGATAGAACCATGCGGTTGGAGCTTTTGAAGAAGTTGAAAGAGATTGTATATCCGGGAAGCACTTTTCTTGTTGAGCCGGAGGTGAAGCCCAAAACACGTCCTCGCGATCATAAGATCAATGTTTCTACCCGTCGTGACCCGTGTGCATTTGAGTTAGTGCAATCTGGACATGATTCCTTCTCACCTAGGGACACTCAAATCACTACATTAGCTTCTACTCTGCAAACCAAGAAGAAGCAACCTGTTAAGGGAAAGAAGAAGGTGAATCTGAAAGGGAAGGCATACATTACTAGAACAGTGAAACAGTGAATTCGAAAGGGAAGGCATACATTACTAGAACAGTGAATCCGAAAGAGAAGGCATACATTACTATGACCACTAAGTCAATTGATATTTGGTGCAGGTTTTGTTGCAGCCAGGCCACCCAGTTCCTCCTATTGCCACTAATTGGAGAAAATACCATCACCCTTGTGCTGTCAACTGAGATGATGCATATGTGCGTTGCATTCAACATTTCAAGGACATTATTCATGATAATGTAGCTACTCGAGAGACTTTTGATGTTGTTGATGTCGCATGACACATGTATGCATTTGACAATGTTAGAATTATGGAAGAAATTAATGGATGTGTTTTTGATGTTGATGTGTTATGTTTTGCAATGTGGATTGAATGTTATCGACCATTGTTACCATTCCATTGTAATAAGAAAATATCATTTAGAAATCAACGACCATTCTTACCATTCCATTCTAATAATAAAATGTCATTACAATGTCATTACAATACCATTGTTGCCATTCCATTCCAATAAGAAAATATTAACCACTGTTACCATTACAACAATGTCATCTTACAAAAAACACCAAAAAAAATGCATCAACTAACAAAATAACATGTCACGAATCAGCTGTATGCCTACGCCTAGGCCTACGACTGTATGTCAATGTCGAAGATGGAAAGCGACCTCCAGCAGAACTAGGTCCAGCTTCGTCAATGTGCTGACCTTCAAGGACATGCGTCATACTCTCGATAGCCTGGTAAAGTCGATAAGGATGTCGAATCCCCTCCTGATAACCAGCGTCAATAATAGGATGTGAAATCTGCAGTGCATGTGCAATACGCTGCATTTGAAAAGAATATCACATTTTAGGGAACATATCAGAAAAAAAAAAAAAAAAAAAAAAGTAAGTTACATATGCATAAGAGAGGATAATAGATTACATCCGCATGTTCGCTGAAATCCTGATGGTCATGGACACGCGGTTCATCAGTGTGCTCGACATATAGGTGCGTGATATTCTTATACCAATCCATGTAACCCGGTACACATTGCCAAGGCTGACGAACTGGTGTGCTCCTCCGTTGCTCAGATAACACGTGGTTATCCCAAGCCTCCCAGATCCTATCCAAGTATCTGTACATGACTGTATATTGTGCAGATATGTTGCCTCGCACACCACGACTGGGAGTTAGCGGTGCATCTGGGATGGTTTGAACCCTGCCAAACTGCCTCAAAACTCTATCTGGATGATAGGGTTCAACAACGTCTAAGCACTTTAAGCATCCATGGTAGAACGTAACTGGGTTACATGGATGCCGGTCTCTGCAGCTGTGGTATGGATCCTAAATAACCTGTAAACGTAAAGTGTTTTTGAATTAAAGTACATAAAGGGTAAGATAAATGGAACAGTTAAAATTATCGTAGGATGAGTAAACTTACATCAGTAGCTACCAGACCGTCAAGCTCGGCTCGAAAAGATTTCAAATGCTTAATGGAGGAACCCGCCTCTCTCCTAGATGCCCAATGGTAGCTACTGATGTAAGTTTACAGTCTGGTAGCCCATGTTCTGATGAGGTCGGAATGCTCGGAAGTGCTCATAAATCCACGCCTCCAAAAGAGTCATATAACCACCCATCTGCTTAACCCCAGACCGGCTAGCATACCCCAACTGTCTGTATAAAAATGCTAATACAGCAGCACCCCAGGCGTAAGTATGTATGGATCCCAAATCCATCAATAAGCCAAGGTAAACAACAGGAACCCTGCCGCCACTCTTGTCATTGAAGAGTGTACATCCCAACAGAAACAACAAATAAGCTCTAGCAGCGCACTGTATAGCCTCCTTGGGGTCTGAATCTGTGACACCAGCAAACTGACTTCGCAACCATTCAAGCCTGACTGAATTGCCACCAGCAGAAGAAACCTCTTCATGAGTTGCACATTCAGTAATCCCCAAGCCATAAACGAGTAATGTAACTCAATGATGATCTGTCATATCTTGTATGCTGACTGATTTGCCTACAATGGGAAGGCCAAGAATAGTGCCAACATCATCCAGGGTCAAGGTCATCTCACCAACTGTCATGTGAAATGTATTCGTCTCAGGTTGCCATCTCTCAACAAAACTGGAGATTAGAAGCTTGTTGACGAACCGATAAGTGCAACGAACTAACTGTGACAGTCCAGACTGCTCAATAATGGCTTTGAATCTGGTGTTGTTCTCTGCTAACCACCATGGCCATGCAAGGATCTTGGAAAAGTGATTATGACACTTTAGGAGCCCTCGTTCCTACAACACAAATGATATCTCATTACAAACGACCATACAACACACACAAAAAAAAAAAACTCATATACAAATTAATTTCACTTTTACTGAGAAATGTTTACCTCCCCGTGCCAAATAACTACAGCCACATGACTATTGAAACTCCGCAGTATTGACGGATCAGTCAGTCTACCTGGAAAAGCATGAGTAAGGTACTCTTCCTGGACAGGAAGAGAATCAGGTAAGGAGGTATCCTCCACAGCAATGTCAGGCATATCATAACCTTTAACTCGTCTTTGGCTTCGGCCCCGTCTTTGACTGGCACTGGGAATATCATATTCTACCGAAACTGGATCACGACCTCGACCACAACCTTGACCTCGTCCTTGCCCACGCCCTCGTCCCCGTTCATGGTCTACATCCAATTCACGACGTCGTCTATTTGAAGCAGTATGTGGGACATGTTGTTGATATTCAGAATCCATATTATCTGCAAAAAATAATAAGTGTGTGTAATGAGTGTGTGTATAAATAAGGAGAGTGTGTGTAAAATTATAATAAGTGTTTTAAATTATAATAAGTGTTTTAATTAAGTGTTTTAATTAAGAAGGGGAAAAAAAAAAAAAAAAACCTGTTCGGAAGTTCACAACCGAAAATACATATTTTGTTCGGAAGTTGAAATCCGAAAGAAAAACATAATTTCGGAAGTTGACTGTTGTCCAAATTCAATTTTTTCGGAAGTTAACTATCGAAACAATGTAACATTTTCGGAAATCTACTGATGAAAATATTGAAATTTTTCGGATTCCTACGTCCGAACACATTGCTATATTTCGGTTAACCAGTTCCAAACAACGGTTCCAAATCAAAAACTCTACATTCCAAGTGAAAAACTCTACATTACAGATGAAAATGAGGATTGAATAGGAATGATGATTCAAAAGTAAACTCACCTAATGAGGATTGAAAATCTGATGGAATGCTTCAACGGGATGCAGCTTCGTGGATGGAATGCTTCAACGGGATGCACACCTGGGTTGCACACGGTAATGAGATGGAATGCTTCAATGAAAATCTAAAGATGTGCTTCAGTTTCAATAGGTGCTTCAGCTTCTATGTGATGGAATGCTTCAAGGTTAAAGATGTGCTTCAGATTCAATAGGTGTGTGTATTTGGGGTCGGGTGTGTGTGTGTGTGTGTGTGTGTATGAGGGTACATTTGGAACTCACCATGTGTGTAGTGAGGAAATTAATTAGGAATTAATTTTTTGGGTGTGTGTAGTGAGAAGGATGTGCAAAGAGGAGATTAGGTGTGTGTGTGTATATAGAAGCTCCCGCATTTTAAGCGAGTTACTTAGCACTTGTTTGCCATAGCAAATTTTGGGATTAAAAGATTATTTTAATCCTAAAAAGATGAAATAAGATTAAAAAAAAGTATAAATGTTATATTTAAATTATAATTATTTGATTTTTTCTCTCATATACGTTAAAAAAGTTTAAAAAATTATCACAAATAATTTTTTTTTAATTTTAAGTTAAAATAGTTAAAAATCAATTCAGATCCTAAACCAACCCTCCAAACACGGTTGGTTTCTATGAGAAGAGTTTATATTAAAGGCTCTGTTTTTTGAAATTTGCTTAAAATATAAATTATCTTTTATAATTTAAAAAATTTTATATATTATTTTGTCCGAATTTTTTATTTAACAGCAATAAGAAAAAATAAAATTTACAACTGCTCTCATATATAATAATAAAATTATATGAATTATTAATTGAAATAAATTTCTAACATCATTTGCTTTGATGATTTATTAATAAAATAGACTATTTATTATAAAATTATAAATTTCAAGGAACGATATGTAGTTTTCAAAATCACAAAAATCAATATGTATTTTAAATAAACGTTAGAGGTGTACTTATAATTTATTCAAAAATTAAACTAAGGACCCACACAACTTTTTCAACAACAAATATATATATATATACTATTTTTTAAACATTTATCCAACATATCATCAATTTTTTTAAGCAAACAAATTTATCTTAAAAACTAAAGAGTAACAAAAAATAATGATAAAAATATAATTACCAAATCAACCTTGGTTTGTTTCAATTTAAAAATATTTTTCACAAATTTTATTTATTTATTTATTATTATTATTATTATTTTGTATTTGTTTGCATTGCTAAAACTAATTTGACAATAGTTGTGCTAGTAGTGTGCAGTGATAGTGGTGATATAAGTAGTAGAAGCTGTTAGGTTCTTTGTGTTGGCAATTTCGCAAACAAACACGTTTGGGTTGTATTGCTGAGCCTTGTTTTGTTCTTAAACTGCTCGAGCGGTTTATTATTGTTAATTGTTTTTTTAGACAAGGTCGGCCCAGCGTATTTTCAATATTTTTTAATTGAGCCAACCTTGTCTCCACTTATTGTAGAATGGTAAAGTAGGACTAGTTCTAAGTGATAGATTGAGGAGATGTTTGGGAATTAAATATAAAAAATCACTACAAGTTAAATTATTCTTTTTATTTTTTTCATGTCTTTTCATGAGAAAGTAAAATATATATATCTATATATATATATTAAAAAGGCCAATTCTCAAACAAGTCCTTAATTATTTATAAATTCTCTATAAATTTTGAATGTATCAATAAATTCTAAAATACTTTGTCTCAATATTTTTTGCAAATATTAATAAATGAAAAAAAAAGACTAATAAATAATAAGTCTGACCAATAGAATCGGCTCGTAAATCTTCCCTTGTTAGAATGCCCGAATTAGACGTCCAGTTTTAGTATCAGATTTTCATCACATTGACTTTTTTAATTTTGTTTTTTTAGAAAAATATATTTTTTAATTTATCCACCAATTTATAAATTTCATATGGATTGTTTTCTCTCTCCATATCATCCTTGGATTGGAAGCCATTTCCCTTCTAATTTTGACGATCCTATGCAAAAATATCAAACATTTAATTATGCTAATTTAATTTACTAATTCGCTAATATTCTACCGAATATAATAAATAAAAATAAAAATAATTGAACTATAAACTAAATAAACTATAGCGATCTCGGTTTTCCCTCCATTGATTATTGTATTCCGGACTTAGGTTCCATGGAGTTGGTGTTGTGTATATCTTCCGTCCTTCAATATTTTGTATTTGAGTTATAGGATGTTTTGGGCAAGATTGTTATAGGTTGGGTGTGATTGAGAGCAAATGGTTGCTGCCCAGAATTCTGGTTCTTCGCTTGAGCGAGACTTTTGTCGCTCAAGTGAGCTCTGTGTTTTAGATCCTTTGCTCGAGCGAGAGTTGAGTTTTGTGTCTGGTGGCTCGAGCGAGAAGTCTTGCGCTCAAGCCTGCGTCTGCGTCTAGTTCTGGACCTGAGAGTTGCATTTCTTGGCTCGAGCGAGCGAGTTGTATGTTTTGGGTTTCTTCGCTCGAGCGAGCATTCTTGCGCTGGAGCGTGCTTCTGGATTGTAGACTTGAAGCTTTGAATTGTTGGCTTGAGCGAGGGTTCTTTGTGTCTGGTCGCTCGAGCGAGCCTGCGTTATATCAGTAGGCAGCAGCGGGGAAACACTTCACTTTTTCATCTCTTTCATTTTCAAAACCCTAGATCCGAGCTCTCTCTCTCTCTCTCTCTCTATACACCTTCTCTCTAGGGATTGATCTAGTTCTAGTGTGTTTCTACCCTAACCTCTTTGTAAGAAAGATAGAGGGTGTCTTGGGCTTCATTTTAATCTAAAAATTTGTGGATTTGGAGCACTTTGGATTTTGGTCATCAACTCCTTTGGGCTTCTAACTTCGAGGTAGGGATAACCTACTCCATCTTATGAGTTTTGACATAAGTTTTATGCATTTTGATTAGTTGGTGGGGTTTGGTAATTTTGGAAAAAGTTAGGGTTTGTTGTGTAATTTATAAAGAGGGGTTTTGTGTTTTAAAAACTCCATGTGAATGTGAGACATTGAAAAATGGTATTATTGTTGTCAAATTGGTGAAATCGAGCCTTAGGGTTGATATTGAGAAAAAGGGGAAAAATATCCTAATTATTGTAATAAATTAATTTGTATAATTAATTTGGGGAAAATGTGGGAATGAGTTGAAATCCATGAAATTGAGGAATTATGGGATGGAATGGTGTAGTTGGATTAATTTATCGCTCACCTATGTAAATGCTGATATTATGTCTGTTTAATGCATTTATTTTCTGTTTAGAAATAACTGCTTTGAGCTATCAGTGGAGGATAGTCTTGATTGTTGTAGACACTGTATGTTGTTTAGGGAAAACTGAAACTAATCACATTGAATACGTCATTGAATATGACGGTTGGAATAATACATCAAATATGTGTATTGAATGATTTCCGTATATGATAATTGTTTATATACTTGGATTATGTGTATTGTGTGGGAGGAGATAGGGGATATACTCCATGGTTTGAGAGAAGATAGGGGATGGACTCTCAAACCTGTTTGGGAGAAGATAGGGGATGGACTCCATTAATACAGCAAATATGTGTATTAAATTGAAGTATTGATGCAGCGAATCTGTGTATCATTTGTGAAGTATGGAAGTGTTTTAATATGATGATGATACAGTAAATATGTGTATCTATTGTGAAATATGGAAGTGTTAGTATTTGAGTTATAGTCTCATTGAATTGTTTGGCTAGGTTCTGAGCCAAGATTATGAATTGAAATTATATAAGTAAAGGAATATGAAATGGAACATGGACTTTATGTCATGGAATTGGATTATGTTGTAAGTTGGTTTATATGTGTTAACCATCTATCAAATGCTATTGTTTTAGTCATTGCTTATATTTGGTCTAGTATATCTCTACTGGGCTGTGGCTCACCCTATATGGGACATCATTTTCAGGTCCAGGTGATATGCCACCTCCAAGGACATAGCTTGGGAGGTTCTGGGAGCTGAAGGCTCTTTTGTTGTTTAGTTTTCTTTGCTTGTAT
This sequence comes from Camellia oleifera, assembly GCA_022316695.1. Classification (NCBI taxonomy): domain Eukaryota; kingdom Viridiplantae; phylum Streptophyta; class Magnoliopsida; order Ericales; family Theaceae; genus Camellia; species Camellia oleifera. The sequence continues at coordinate 200,483,263 of CM039305.1, forward strand.
TATATGTAAATTCAAGCCAAGGGCTTAAAGTGTATTCGAGTAAGTACTCTCTTTTGTGACCAAGTGTTCGCTTGGAAAGTTGTAAGCCCATAGGGCATTATTTTTATTGTCAACATGTAATACTTTTGTACTTAACTACTCTGATGAATGGAAAGATGTTTTATTCTCTTATATCAATGCATGTCGAAAATGTTGGGTTTTATGTATTATTTTGAGGGCGTTACAACTTGGTATCAGAGCATACCGGGTTTGAATACTTTGGGTACGTGAGAAGTGGTTAGTACCACAATTGGTTCGTCTCGTTTGTTAGAGACTTAGTCTAATGTTATGTGCTTATGTGATAACATGTTTATGTGACTATATGGGTATGGGATTTAGTTTCTAGGATGTTGATTGGATCCTTCGGTTTCTGGGAGTCCTGTTGGAAAAGCACTTGATCAATGCTGTTTCTAAATGGAACTCTAGCAACGCCTCGAGACTGTCATTATCCAGAAATGAAATTCGTAGGTGCTTATGTGATTATGTTCTTACGTGGAATGAATTACAATTGTCCATTGCATTAGGACGTGAGTGTTATAGCTTCGGCACATTTGTGAGTGTGCTAATGTTCTTCGTTACCTTTATTAGGATATTAGGACGAGGATGTAGTGGTGGGCGAGGTAGGCCTAGGAGGCAGGAGGTGCCTATACCGGATGACATTCCGGCGCAACAGGAGAGAGTTGGTCAGGCCAATGTGGCCGAGCCAGTAGGTCAGCAAGCCATGGGCGCCTTAGCCCATGAGATGGCAGGAGCTTTGAGGGAATCCATAGACATTCTCAAAGCTAAGAATCAAGTCCAGGCCCATGTTGCTGAGGCAGGGCCTTCTTTTCTAAAGAGGGAGTTTTTTCGGTCTAACCCGGACGAGTTCTGGGGGATCCGAAAGAGCCACTGAAGGCTGATGAGTAGGTTGAGCAGATGACGAAGACGTTTGAGATACTTGGCATCGAAGACGGGGCTTTGAAGGTGACCTTGGCGTCTTTCCAGTTGAAGGGAGATGCGGGTCAGTGGTGGAAGTTCATGAGGGGCCATGTTGGTGGTACTTAGGAGGCCTTTGTAGGTGCTTTCCAGGAGAAATTTTTGTCTCCAGCTGTTAGGGAAAAGTTGAGGGACCAATTTTGTCAGCTCAATCAGCTGAGCATGCCTGTGGCTGAGTTTGAGGCCGCATTTACTAGCATGTCGAGGTTCGCTCCTGAGTTAGTGGCGTTTGAGGAACGCCGTTGTTTGGAGTTTGAGAAGAAGTTGAGACACGAGCTCAAGACTAGAGTTGCGAGATCCATGATCCGGGAGTATGGGCGTCTTGTGGATGTTGCAGCTCATATGGAGATTATCATGCGTGAGGAGGAGGAAAGGATAAGGGGCTCCAAGAGGAGTCAGGATGGCCAGGGGGATAGTAGAAGGCAGAGGGGTTCTGTAGACGTCCCCGAATGTCTCGGGAGGAAATCCCCCCGTTCTGTTCATTTGGGCTCACTACAGCTCAGGACTTAATGTCACGGTCCTGTATCTAATCTCGCAGAGTGCAATGCAAGACCGATGAATCATCAAAGACTCCAAATCTGGCAAATCGTTTTGAAAAATAGATTTTTAGAAAGAAGTTCCAAACATGGACTGCTTTGCCAGATACAGAGTCGCCACCTAAATATTTATTTTGGGGGAATTTAGGAAACCCTGACTCGTTTCCTAAGGCCACGTGTCCGTCATCACCAAAGTTGCCTCGGCTTGGGAACTTGGGTACGATTGGAAAATGTCACTTCGTGAGCACCCCCGCTCGCCCGATCAAAAATCGGCCTCTACTGACCATGATATCTAGTTTTGAAAACATTGTGTTCTTATTCGGGTTATTAGCCTAGATTTACTATGTGATGCGCACAGCATACAAGTATAGACTGGATCGCCTGAATTGGAACAAAACATTTCATGTTTGTTTTTGAAAGCAGTTTGCTACTCGCAAGTAGGCTTAAAATGCAGATTTTGCCACCCTCGGGTGGGCTTAGAAAATATAGTTTTGCCACTATCTAGTGGGCTTAAAACTCACAGTCAATGCATTATTCCAATTCAGATAATCCAACCTTCACCCACAGGCATTCAGGCAGATATATCACATAAGCAGTTAGCCTCATGTTAAGCATGCTATCATGGCAGTCACTCACACGCATACAAGGATGCTAAAGCATAAACACTTACCGAGTACTCTAAGCCAAAACAAAAGCTATGTTAGAAATCTATACATGATCCTAACTATACAGAAATGCCTAATGCAACATATGCAGAAATGCAACTACAATAGGCTCGGCTATTCCAAGATGGCATATGATGATGCTATAGCTAACACGTATTCAATTTGGAATTGAAATACAAATGCAGTTAGTATGATGCACCGAGCCCGGTGCATGCCATACAGATGAATGATGCAAACATGCTATCATAAGTATACTAATTGAAACATGCCCTAATCTAACCATCATAAGCTGGTAAATAAAAAGGAGAAAGAAGTGGAGGTTGGAAGACATACATCACACACACACACACACACTTATTACAACATTGCCCTCGCTCGGAGGGTCCGAATAAATAATACAGTCTGAATAAATAACTAACTACTCTAGTTAATTAAATATTACAAAATTCTAATTAATTAACAAATTAACTAGGAAAGCAGTAAACTAGTATGCAAATTCATGGACCACCTCAGCTCTGTTCCGAATGATGAAAGATGCATACCCGAGTTGCCTTGCACGGAAATCCATTGCGATGCCCCGATTCACCTCTGTTTGCAATTAATCCCGGAATGCTGTGCAAGGCTTTAGAAAGTTGCTGATTTCTGATTTGCTGCAACAGAGAGCAAGAAAGGGGCATGGCAAAGTATTTTCACATATGTATGCATGACTACTCTTCAGGGACTGTAGTCCTCAATCCTTGTGCCACCAATCACGCATCTCGATGCATGATGGCCGAGGAGTCGAATTGCACGACTCGATGTGAAATGAATGCACATGAAAACACAACAAGACCTAAACTCCATCATAGGTAATTCGGAGTGTCGGCGACCGGGATTGAGACACGTTTCGTCACTTGGAATACGAAACGTCCCTCATTTCCCGTGCTTGGGCTAACTCATATCCCAAACATAATGCGAATGAGATGGCATACACAATGCGACTAACATGTAACCTAGCATACGCAATGCTATGGACTAAAATGGCATACACAATGCACGTGATGTAACATGGCATACACAATGCTCTAATATGCAACCTAGCATACGCAATGCTATGGACTAAGATGGCATACACAATGCACGATGGACTTACACCAGCATGAGTGGACCTCAGCCACACTCACATCAGTGGCCATATGATGGAAATGAGACAACCGAAACACATGCAAACATGCACGATGCAAGGGATCGATCCTAAGGCATCAAATGCCACTCTACCAAAGCATGGGAAAGGATGCAATATGGCATACAAACATGCAATTTCCAGCTCTGAAATAAGATGCTCAATGGTCCCGAATCATGGAAATATGTCACCCAATGCATGAAATAGGCCCCGAAACTCAAAACTAGGCAAATGCATTGAACCACAAGCATGCAAAGCAAGCATTATTTGACCATGAGGCATGAAAATAGAGCCAAGGCAGTCCTAAACATGCACCAAATCAGTTCCAAGCATGGCCAAAAAGTGCTAACATGAAGGGCTAAAACAACATGCAACATAGGCTAGTAAGCATGGTTTACATTACATGTATATGAAGCACAAGAGAGGTCACCAAACCAGCCAAGAACAGCAACATGGTATGCTAAAATATGCCCAAATAATCACTGAAACTCAGTCAATGCATGCAAAAATGATGGGCTCCTTTGGAGGGCCATGCAAGGGGTTGTTCCACACGTATATGACGGACACACCAAATGGAAAAACCAACTCTGGAAATAGGTTATGAGGGTCCTAAAACCCACCAAAAAGGCCCTGGAATGTGGCTAGGAAGCATGCAATGAAAGGTCCCCTTGAAAGGCCTTGAGGAGGATTGCTCCACACATGCATGAGGGACACAAAATATGGTAAGGAAGACCTTGAAACTCACCAAATTGGGCCTAAAATGTGACTTCACAACATGCAAGTAGGGCCCCTTTGGAAGGCCAAAAGGGCCAACAAACAAGACAAGGAGAGAGGGGGTCACCCCTCTCTGATTTTGGCTCTCAAAATAGTGTGCTAGCCACTGAAAATCCACTGAATTTCAGGGGCTAGAAGGCCAAACAAAGCATGAAACAAAGGCCTAGATGCAAGGCTCAAAACAAGATGCAAACAAGCATACAATGGGGTAGATGACCCCCAACAGAAAAATTCCCTTAATCAAACTTCAAGAGGGACTCAAAATAAGACTCTTTTCAGTTTATGACAAATCTCAAAAATTCTTACAAGTAAGGCTAAGATAGGAAGCAAAATAAGCCTACAAAGAGGGATGGAGCATACAAGGAGATAGATGACCTCAAACAGAAAAGTATCCTTAATCAAACTTCAAGAGGAGCTCAAAATAAGACATTTTTTAGTTTAAGACGAAACCCAGAAATGCTTGCAAATAGGGCTAAGTTATGAAGAAAAATAATGCAAAAATGGGGAAAATGATGACTTACCCTTGTAGCACAGCAATGCAGTAAGTTCTGGACCAAGAAGGTGAGCCTTCAACCTCTGAAAAACAGCTCCGAGGTGATTGAATGGATGGTGGAGGTGGTAGGCTAGGAGGTGTAGTGTAAATGGCGAAGAATATTAGGGTTTGGAGCTTAAAGAAGAGAGCTATGGAGAGTGGGGTGTATCTATCTCAGCCAAATATTTCTAACCCTTGCAAATGGAGAGGGAAGGTTTGTTTTATAGAGGAAGAGAGCCAAGGCTTCTTGGAGAAGCCTCAAGAAAGGATCAAAGCTTCTCAAAGAAGCTTAACCAAAAGGGTCAAGCTTCTTGAGGAAGCTAGACCAAATGGGTCAAGCTTCCTCAAGAAGCTTGACAAAAGGGTCAAGCTTCTCCTTGAAGCTAAGCAAAAGGGTCAAAACCTCCTTAAGAAGACCAACAAGAGAGTCAAAATCTCGGAGGATGGGTCAAGTGCTTCACAGCTGGCACAGCTGTGTTGCACTCAGGAGGGCCAAAAAGCAGATGGTTGGCCGACCACTTGCCCTGGTCGGCCGACCAGGGTTCGAAAGGGTCAAGGTGCAAAGCTGGTCGGCCATACCAGAAAGGTGTCCTTCCAGATAAGTAGAATACAGCTGTATGGTGGGAGACCAGAAAATGTGGCCCAAAAGTGAGAAAACCCAGCTTTTTAGCAAGGTTCAAAAGGGTCAAGAAGAAAAGCAGATCGGCCTACCCATATTGGTGGCCTCCCAGATGAGTACAACACAATGGTGGTATGGGAGACTTGAAATTAAGGTCCAAAAGTGAGAAAAACCAGCTTTCTATCAAGAAAATCGGCTCGAGGAGAGAGAAAATGGTTTCCAAAAGAATTGCTGGTCTCCCACCCTCCTACCACCTTCCAAACAATGAAAATAGGGTCCATGCCAAAAATGGACCCTAACCGATGCAAAACGAGGGTTCGGGGGCCAAAACGCGCGGCCTGGGCCCCCGAAAACAAGCTATTAGGCATCGGAGGTGGCGTGCGACCACAAAGGTGGTCTCTCGGGCCACAGTGTCCCTCTAGGGAAAGGGAACAAGGTGTGTGCCAAAAACCGGAGCAAACGGAGGTAGTTAAACGGTCCCGAACCGAGGCATACGACCGACGGCTCCGAAAAACCGGAAACTGGTCTCCAAATGGGAAAAATGGCCTACGACCACGAAACGTAGCCTATGGTCACTGAGAGATGGTCTTCGAGACCTCTTCCTCCCTTCGAGAAGAGAAAACAGAGAAAACAAGACCTGGTTCGCAAACCGAGGCAAAGCACAAAAGAGCCCCGAAGTCTGGAGGCAAGGCTCTCAGCCGAGACTCTGCAACTTCAGAACGAGCACCATATGCACCATCACCGAGTGCTCAATTGGTGAAGTCTGAGTCTTAAGGTCGGTCAAAAATGGGGTGTCTACAGTTGCCCCTCTTTGACAGAACTCAGAAGTCACAAGTGACAGGAGTGAATGTCAAAGCCTAGAGACGACCCATTTTTGACAAGGCTGAAGACTTAGACAAACAGGCGAGATAAACAAAGACGTGACCACAAGCATGCCCGCAAGCGGGGGCAAAATGCAGAATGATATGCAGCAAGCCGGACGTAACTCATGATCATGCAAAGCCGCAAGCTGTAATGAAGCAAGTATTCACAATAGATGTAACAGTTTTAAGCAAGAATGCAAAGCAATAACTACATTTCATGCAGTTTAAGAATGCGGAGAATTATTCAATTCTCACCACGTCTCACACGGAGAAGATACAATACCTGTGCGGCTCGTCTGGTCGAACCAGCCTCAAATGAACCGTACATACAATATCGTGCATGTAAAAGAGAGAAACTTAACAAGCACAACATAGTTAACAACATGTGTCCAACGCTATATCGAACGCAGACAAACGTGGTGCCGATGGAAAAGTGCATCGTAATGCAAGAAGAAACGTGCGTGACAACGCAAGTTAAGCACGGAGGCATGACAATACCAATGAAACATGCACAACAATGCAAGTGGTGTGCATGAGAATGCAAGTGATGTGCATAACAATGCAGGATAAGTGCAAACTCGAATGCATATTTGACACAAAACAACGAGCAACGAAATGCAAGTTTCGAAGAGGGCGACTCAATCGCGGCCTCCGGTTTACCTCCCGGAAGGGTCGCAATGTACTCAAAAAGGATACATCCTACTCTTGACGAGTGACGATGAAACAAGCATCGAAAGTTGGAGTTGAAGTTCCCGCGGAGGGATTTCGCGACGAAAAGTGCACTTTCTTTGTATTTTCTCGGGTGCCGGGGACTCCGATCACTACCAAAATTTGCAAGGAGTTCAAAGAGACCTTGGAGACCACCTTGGGAACACCACCGACCAGGTTTGGAGGCCATTGGAGGCCACCGACCAGGTTTGGTGAAGAAGGGTGGTCGGCCTACCAGAAAAGGTGGTCGGTCGACCACCTAGCCCAAATCCGGGGCAATTTTGTCCTTTCATGCTCATTTCTTTAAATACACAAAGCCAAACACTTTTTGCTCATAACTCCAAGTTCGAAATCAGTCCCTCTCCCTTCCTAGAGCATTTTCTCTCTCAGATCTGTGCTCTGTATGCGTTTTCCAACGCCCCACGCAAAGTTGTTTCTCGAAAACTTTTAGTTCTCTTCACTTTAAACCGATTAAATTTTGATTTCGGTGCTTCTTTCTCCATTTTCACCACTTGGGGTAAGTTTGTCTCAATATTTGGAACATTTTCTCGGGAGTAGACTTTTGTTGACTTTTTCAGTTCCTGAGGGTTGACTTTTGTTGACTTTTTCCAATTTTGGCTCATTTTGCTCATTTTTCTCCTTTTTGCAGATTTTTCGAAATGGCAGGTCATTTCCCCCATGGCGGAGGTCCTCCAGGTGCCGGAGGTGATCCAGATATTATGTCTCTGCCGCCGAGGATTCGCTCCTTTATTCCTGAGAGGTACAACCCTTCGACGCACATCCTCCCTCGGGTAGTTTTCTACCACTTCACTGATTTTGATCAGCGAGCGCCTATAGATTTGTTTGCGCGAGCCGGAGTCCTACCTCTCCTATCAGGCACGGGAGGTATGTACTTCACTTTTACATTTTCTGCAATGTATTCTGCATTTTTTGTGCATTTCACGCTTTCGCTATGCATGCTTATCTGCTCGTTCTGAACACACTCACACACTATACTTCTGCTCATCCTAGCACACAGCTTGTTTTGAATACTTACTCTATAACACAGTATTCTGTTATGCATCTTTGAACACACAGCTCAATCACTTGAATTTCTGAACCTGCAGTCCATATTTGATTGTGAACACGCATCACACACTTGTTGAGAGTTGAACACGCAGTCCAAACTTTGAATTTCTGAACACGCAGCCCATATTTGATTGTGAACACACAGCACACTATTGTTGAGAGTTGAACACGCAGCCCAAACTTTGAATTTCTAAACACGCAGCCCATATTTGATTGTGAACACACAGCACACTCTTGTTGAGAGTTGAACCCGTAGCCCAAACTTTGAATTTCTGAACACGCAGCCCCAAACGGTCAAGGTGAACACACAGCCTACTATTTCTGAAGTCTGAACACACAGCCCAAACACTTGATGTTGAACGCACAGCCCGAACTTTTGAGATGAACACACAGCCCACTGATTTTGAAATCTGAACACACATCTCAAATACTTGACGTTGAACACATAGCTCGAACTTTGAGATGAACACACAGCCCACTGATTTTGAAATCTAAACACACAGCTCAAACACTTGACGTTGAACACACAGCCTATTGATTTTGAAATCTGAACACACAGCTCAAATACTTGACGTTGAACACACAGCTCAAACTTTGAGATGAATACACAGCCCACTGATTTTGAAATCTGAACACACAGCTCAAATACTTGAGGTTGAACACACAGCTCGAACTTTGAGATGAACACACAACCCACTGATTTTGAAATCTGAACACACAGCTCAAATACTTGACGTTGAACACACAGCTCGAACACACAGCCCACTGATTTTGAAATCTGAACACACAGCTCAAACACTTGACGTTGAACACACAGCTCGAACTTTGAGATAAACACACAACCCACTGATTTTGAAATCTGAACACACAGCTCAAATACTTGATGTTGAACACACAGCTCGAACACACAGCCCACTGATTTTGAAATCTGAACACACAGCTCAAATACTTGACATTGAACACACAGCTCGAACTTTGAGATGAACACACAGCCCACTTGTATTTGCATGCAGTTCACAGCATTGTATCTGATTTGGTCTGCACATAACTCATACATTTCATTTGCACGCAGCTTATTCATTTCATTCTAAAACTGAATACATGTGTTCATTATGAATGCAGGTGTCTTCCCGTGTTACACGAGGATATGGCTCTATCATTGCGAGAGAGTGGTATACAGAGCTCTCGGAGGCCGTTCGTGATTGGGTTGACCAAGCGGGGTTCGGACCCTTCTGCACAGGGATATCTCGCTATCCTGCTAGTAGGACGTTGATGGGCGCCCTTGTAGAGAGATGGTGGGACACCACCAACTCTTTCCATTTTTCAGCCACCTTGGACATGATTATGACCCCATTCGATTTTGCCATACTGACAGGCCTTGACATGGGAGGCTGGCCGATCCCTTATGATGAGGATATGGGCGAGTAGGAGGCCACCTGGGTTTATCTATTGGGAGCTCACCCATCGGTTGACAGATCCTCAGGCAGAGTCAGGTATACCTGATTTTCCATGCATTTCAGAGAGATGGTGCCCGAGACTCCCGAGGAGGTAGCGTAGTATACTTGAGGGTTTTTGATGTTCCTCCTCGGGACCACTCTGTTCTCCAATAGGGGGAACACCGTTGGACTCTATCTGTTGAGTGCTCTGGTGGACCTATCACGGGTTAGTCAGTATGACTGGGGTGGCGCTGGCTTGGCTACCCTCTATTGCTACATGAGCGCGACCTCCTGCGGACGGGGGAACATAGTCGGCGGCTATTGGAAAGCCTAGGAGGTACTTTCTGCCCTCTTGATCTTCATTTCTGCTTTTCATTATCTATACATTGCACACACGGTACACCTTACATTCTGTACTTTGCACTCTGCTCTCAGCATTCTGCATTCTCTGTATATTCTGTATTCACATTCTGCACTCAGCATCCTGTATTCTGATGGCTATTGCCCTGTTTTCGACAGCTATGGGTTTTCGCGTACTTCCCGACGCTAGCCCCGGAGCTTGAGGTGGAGGTGCCTCTCATGATCCCCTATTCGCTCGTATTTGAGGGCCAATACCGGCCGAGAGCTCGGGAGACTCTCCCCTACCTGCGGCAGTTTTTCGATACAGTGCGGCCGACAGAGGTAATTCAGAACTCTCAGTTCTCCATGTTTTCATCTTTGATTTATCTTGCACATTTATGATTTCTAATCGGCTTATGCATTGGTTATCCGCAGATCACATGGCAGCCCTGGGCGCCTTTGGGTGGAGACACCCGATTTCAATTTGCTAAAGGGTGGGCCGCTTCTCGGTACAGGATCCTCTTCGAGGAACCAGCTGGTAGGGCCTGGTTTCTAGTGGACTGCTTCATGCGCCAGACTATGGGCTACCCTTATCAGTATGTCCCCTAAGCACCTTCGGACGACATGCGGTCCACTGGGAGGCTCACTCCCTAGGAGGTCGCTAGTGCCATACTGGCTACTGACGTTTGCTACATTTGGAGGAGGGGGAGTACGCGACCTACCGCCACACATACTTGATGCCCCCATTGACAGGTGTTCGTACTTCCACGAGGAGGTCCGCTAACATGCCATCTTCGAGTCGAGCCCGGGCTGCAGGTGCCCCTTCTACTAGCAGGGCTGGTACATCGAGAGATGGGGCTGGACTGGTCCCCCCGATTCCTCCGACTCATCATCGTGCCAGATGGCCAGACATGCCGACCGAGTTGACTGGATGGCGATACGGGACATCTTACCCGATTCCGATAGAGCCTCCTATGCCTGACCACCGATATGTCAGTGATCCTGACTCACCACCGGTATGTTCCACTATTTTTCATTTATCACTCAGATACTTAGGCACTCATTTATTCATTGATGATTTGAACTTGTATTTGCAGCCACCCAGAGAGTACATGGATGGGATGTTCGGGTTGGTGGCCTCGCTTGAGGGCATGGTCTTGCAGAGAGAGGCGCAACTGTCCATCCTTGGTTTTCCGGTACTCTTTAGTTTTCTCGCATTTATCATACTTCTGATAACATATTGAACTTGAACATCTCTCTGCATTAATTAACTGTATGTGTAGAGCACATCTGACACACACCACATTTATGTATTGTATCTGCATGCACCCATTTCATGTAGTTTTCTTGCATCTACATCTGATATACATACTTTGGTTGATGTATTGCGCTCTTTCTTTTCAGATGCCTCCGCTACACGCTGGACCACAGGCCGGGCCATCTAGGCCTTCTCAAGGAGCTGGGCCATCTAGGCCTTCTCGAGGAGCTGGGAGAGGGGAGTTGTCTCGCAGACGAGGCGAACGCAGAGCGCATGTCATAAAGGAGGAGTCCAGTGAGGAGCAGGAGCCTGCGCATCCCCAGTCAGAGACATCTGCTGACAGAGAGAGTGGCTCTGGTTCCGATTCTAGTAGTGGAGATGAGGCCGAGGAGGGTTCCGAGGATGGCAGCCCCGACTCAGATGATGATGACGGTGCAGAGGCTGTTCCGCAGAAGAGGACGAAGAGGGCCTCTCATTCCTGCAGCTGATAACACTGATGCATTTGTTCCCTGCTTTATTTGCCTTTTTTTTACTAGTAGTTGTAGCACATTGTACATTATTAGGCAATTTTATTTTCTGTAAAACTTGTACCCTTGTTGTAAAATGTTGTAACAAAGGAAGCATGATGGAATGAAACAGCTTTTGAAAAACTGTTGTATCTTATGTTCTTAGCATCGCATCACATCATTTTAAACAAAAATGAGATTGAATGGAAATGTGCATTGTGAATTTGCCAAGTCAGGTAATGAACCGACACAACAAACTAAACAACTTAACTTACTAAGAAACAACAAAACCTTAGCAAGTTTACAACTTGATAAGCAAAACTCAACAATGTTGATAAACAAAGAGTAACAACTCAATGTACGAAACTCAATGACTCGACAAAACTTAACAACTCGACAAACGAAACAACAACTCGATAAGCAAAACAACAACTCGATAAGCAAGACTTAACAACAACTCGATAAACAAAATGCATTTCGGACAATCTGGGTGATGAAACGCATTTGAAACAAAGAAAAACTCTCACCTTCAACACTCCTGATGCATGAAAATGCTAGGAACTTTCTTCTAGAGACTAGGACAAGACCAACGACCCACTTTCCTCCATGGCCGACCATCATAGGGAGCTGGCCGACCAGCTTTTTCCATAAAAGACCAAGGGGGTGGTCGGCCTACCAGAAAAGGTGGTCGGCCGACCACCTGGGCCGCACTCCGCTGCATCTTCCTTTCCTCCATGCCGCAACAAGGTTTTGGAATCCAATAACACGCGTCTTTAGCTTTAGTAGGCAAGAGATGTGTCCTACTTTCGAGGATTTCCAAGCTTTGATGGAGTCTGAGTGCAACGAGGAAATCTTGCCTCAACTCCGATTCGGCCACGTCCAAGCCTTAGGACAAATGCGCGGCCTCACTTTGCATGATGCTCGATCATTGATTCATGACGAGGAGCTGGACATGCCAAGCTTGGTTTGCCAGTTTTCTGATGCTAGTGACCGCGGCGACCATCATTGGCAGGGCTATCGGCAACATGCGCTTTGCCTATGCTTGCTATCTCATTTCTTGCTTGCCTCAGGTCCCGAAGGATTCAGTGTCTGGTTGATTGAGGTCACCCAATGTTTGAGGGAGGGCAAGAGCTGTATTGCCATGACATTGGCTGAGACATTAATGGGCTTGGATGCTTTCCATCGCCGGGAGACGGCTAGGCTTGCGGGGGGCCCACTACTATTGCAGGTAATGTTTCCCACCCAATCTCACATATGTATTGCTCACATCACTCGGCCCTCCGGCTCGGTTTTTCTCACAAAACCCTTTTCTTACTTTTCTCTCATCGTACATCTCTCTATTCTTTAATCTCTCATTTTTCATCCTTCCCAAGGTGTGGTTGATGGACAAGTTACAGATTGTGGAGTCTTGCCCATCATTCTCAGCTCGCGGCTACTTTTTTCGACAACGTCTGGTCGATGCCCTGGATGAGGGGTGGTGGCACAACTGGATGTACGGTTTGTCCGCAGACCGCATTTCTTGGCGCTGTCCTTGGCTCAACCTACCGGCAATGAGTTACAACATGACCCGTCAACCTGGGATTCAACTGATTGGCATGACACACTGTGTCTTCTACTTTCCGTTCCGGTTCCGGCGCCAGTTCAGACATGATCAGACTTGCCCGCCAGAGGGGATAGAGTACCCTGCTACATTCCCAGCCCGAGGTGCACAGCTTGCCCGGTATGCCACAGTATGGAGGACGAGAGAACTCCTGGTCCCCGCTCCCATTTTCAACTACATCCTTTCTGATAAGTGTCTAGATTGGCTCAATGAAGAGGCACAGGAAGGGCCCACTTTGGCATCAGAGGCTTCGACTAGCTCTGGGAGGGGGCGCAGGAACACTTGACTTATCTATGCCCCGGATTTATTGCTTTATTAGTACTTTCAAGTTTTCTTTATGAATGTAATAAAAAGAAACTTCAATTTGTATGCAAGAGCAAGAGAACTCTGTATTGAAATCAATGAAAATTGAAGGTTATGGGTACTAAAAATTTTCCGCTTTGGTCCAAAAATGGTCTAAGTTGTAAAAAAGATTAATTTGAGCAAAATCAACTTTTATTAAAACTTTTCAGAACCATTTTCGATATGGATCAGAACTGGACACGCCTGAGATTCGTCACCGAGATGCACAACCCCGGATTCCAGCAACTGGAAAGTTGCCCCTAGTCTGAATAGTACCGCGGCACTGCACGGCAACGGAAAGTTGCCCCTTGTCTGAATAGCACTGCACCGGAGATTACAATCGAAGCTCTTGAATGCTGAATAGACAAAGACGATCAAGATGATCAAATGGACAAAGTTGATCGGGGAAAAGTTTATGGCTGAACTCCAAGATGAAGTTGCCTACGTATCCCAAAGATGGGAATCAAGCCTTATGTAGTTCAGGCTCGGGTTCACTCGTGTATTTTCACTCTCCTTTTACGCTCTAACTTTTTCCAAGGCCGCCCTTTGTGGGTTTTCAACCTTGCGAGCTCAGTTTTTATATTTTCCAATTTTTTATGCTCTAACTTTTGCCTAGGTCACCCTTTCGGGTTTTCGGCCTAGCGAGCCTCTCAGGGGTAATATTTCTTTAACTTGTCCATGCTGATCGGTTGGGAGAACTCTAGGCCATCTAGGTCCATCAAAACCACAGCTCCGCCTGACCAGATTGACTTGATGATGTAGGGACCAGTCCAATTGGGTCTGAACTTGCCCCTAGGGTCGTGAATGGGAGCTCGGTTGTCCTTGAGCACCAAATCTCCTTCTTTCAAATTCCGGGACTTAACTTTCTTGTTGAAAGCCCGGGCAATTCTGCGCTGATAACCTTGAACATGGTACAGTGCTTTCAGTCTTTTTTTATCGAAGAGCATGAGTTCCTCAAATCTGCTCTGCTACCAATCTGCTTCGGCTATCTGACACTCAGCCAATACTCCCAAAGACGGAACCTCAATTTCAATAGGTAGAACGGCCTCCATCCCATAGACTAATGAATATGGAGCCGCCCCAGTAGAAGTTCTAATTGAGGTCCGGTAGCCCCACAGAGCAAACGGCAGCTTATCTAGCTAATCCCGTTAGGTTTCCACCATCTTCTGCAAAATGTGTTAGATGTTCTTGTTGGTGGCCTCAACTGCTCCATTGGTTTGCGGCCGGTATGTGGATGACTTATGAAAAGCCACGTTGTATTTTTCCAACAAGTCAATCACTTCCTTCTTGAAGTGGGAACCGTTATCTGAAATTATCTCATTTGGGACTCCGTAGCGACAGATGATATTGTTTCTGATGAATTTTGCAATGTGTGAAGCCTTCAACACCGCATAAGATTGGGCCTCGACCCACTTTGTAAAATAATCTGTCGTTACCAGGATGAACTCATGCCCATTCGACCCCTTCGGAGCGACTGCCCCGATCACATCAATTCCCCAAATTGAAAATGGCCATGGCGAAGTCATATTGTACAGCTTTGACGGTGGGATGTTCATGCAGTTTGCATGGATCTGACACTTATGGCATCGCCGAACAAAGCTGATACAATCCTCCTCCATGGTGGACCAGTAGTAACCCTGTCTGAGGATCTTCCGCGCTAGCATTACTCCGTTCATGTGCGCACCGCATTCTCCTCCATGGATGGCCTCCATCAGGCGCTTCGATTCTTCAGTCTCAACACACAGCTTATGCATTCCCAGATGACCTCTCTTGTACAATTCACCTCCGTAGATGACGAACTAAGCGGCCATTCTTCTGATTGCCCTTTTATCCTTAGCATTTGCCCCTGGTGGATATGCTTCTTTCTCCAAGAAGTTCCAAATATCGTAATACCAGGGGTTCTCGTCCTGAACCTCATCTATGGCCGCAATTGATTCATTTGCCAGCGCAAACTTCTGGTCAATGATGATCGGACGCATCCGGACTCCAAACGGGATGTCTATCATGGAAGATAGAGTTGCTAATGAATCTGCGAACCTGTTGTTCTCTCTGAATAGATGAGCGAGTTTAGCTTCTCAAACCAAGGAATTAACAAGTCCAAGGTCTGGTGATACATTATCATCTTTTCTTCTTTGACTTTCCAATCTCCTTTTGCTTGAGACATAAGAAGGTTCGATTCCACGATGACGTCCAACCGTTTTGCCCCTAATTCTAGGGCTGCTTCTAGACCGGCAATGCATGCCTCATATTCTGCTTCGTTGTTCGAGACTTTGAACGGAGTTTGAAGGCTAGAGGGATACGGGAATTTTCGGGTGCTATCAACAACACCCCTATCCCATACGCGTACTGGTTTGACGCTCCGTCAAAGTACATCGTCCAAGTTTCATCGTCGATATGCAAAATGGCCTCATCTGGGAATAAGTGCTCAACTGCTTCACCCCCTTCCACTGGATGATCGGCTAAGAATTCTACTACTGCTCTTCCTTTGACTGACTTGCGCATCACATATTTCAGATCGAATTCAGAAAGCAACAGCAACCAACGAGCTAGCCTACCCGTAAGTGCCGGTTTCTCGAAGAGATATTTGATAGGATCTAATCTTGAAACCAGCATTACAGAGTGAGCTAACAGGTAGTGCCGCAGCTTCCTGGTAGCCCATACCAAGGCTAAGCAAGCCTTCTCCAACGGTGTGTAGCGAGTCTCATACTCTAGCATCTTCTTGCTCAAATAGTAGATGGCTCTCTCCACCTTGTCTTCAGATTCTTGCGCGAGCATGCTGCCCATTGTAGTTTCAGTCACTGAAAGGTACAATATCAACGGTCTCCCCGGCTCTGGCAGTGACAACACGGGTGGGTTCTGTAAGTATTCCTTGATCTGTTCAAAAGCAGCTTGGCATCGGCCGTCCCACTGGAATTTCTTTCCTTTCTTCAAGAGGCCAAAAAGTGGTTCACAAGTCAAGGTTAATTTTGAGATAAACCGTCTTATGAATTGCACTTTACCTAGAAAGCCTCGCACCTCCTTTTCAGTCCTTGGTGGTGGCATTTCTAAGATGGCCTTGATTTTGGAAGGGTCGACTTCGATACCTCTCTGTGTAATCAAAAACCCCAGCATTTTTCTCGCTGTAATACCAAACGTACACTTCTGAGGATTCAGCCGCAATTGAAATTCTTTGATCCTTTGGAAGAACTTTTGCAAGGCGATGTAGTGGCCTTCTCTTTCTTTGGACTTGACAATCATGTCGTCCACGTACACCTCAACCTCTTTGTGGATCATGTCATGCAATATTGTGGTCGTAGCCCATTGATATGTAACTCCAGCATTCTTCAACCCAAACAGCATCACTTTGTAGCAGTAGGTCCCCCACGAGGTGGTGAAAGCAGTTTTTTCCCGGTCTTCGGGTGCCATCACTATCTGATTGTAGCCTGAGAAGCCATACATCAACGAAAGCAAAGCATGCCCCGCTGTGAAATCCACCAACTCATCGATATGCGATAAGGAAAAGTCGTCCTTCGGACTAGCTCTGTTCAAATCCCTGAAATCCACGCACACCTGGATCCTGCCATCCTTCTTCGGCACCGGAACTATGTTGGCCAACTAAGTCGGGTATTCGAATACCAGTAGGAATCCTGCGTCAATTTGCTTGGTGACCTCTTCCTTAATCTTAAGAGCCCAGTCTGAGCAGATCCTCCTGAGTTTCTGTTTGATGGGTCGGGCCTCAGGGTCAAGAGGGATCCGGTGCTGTACAATCTCAGGATCGATTCCAGGCATGTCTTCGTAGGACCACGCGAAAACATCTTTGAAATCTTTTAATAAAGTGACTAAGTGCTCGCGTTCCTCTAAAGACAACGTGGACCCGATCTGGACCAGCCGCAGGTCCTCAGTACCAATATTCACTGTAGTGATTTCGTTGACTAAATGTTTAACAAATCTTTCCTGCTCTTGATTAATTAATCGTTGCAAAACCAGAGGAATTTCTTCCTCGTCGTTTTCATCAAAATTTTGAAAGTCCTGATTTAAGCAATAAATCAAAGGCACATAAAAGTACTCAAAAACCACAACCACAGCATTCTCATTAAGCACATCCAAATCGTCCGATTCTTCGGTTATAACAGACTCAAAAGAGAAAAAAAAAAAAAAAAAAAAAGACGACCTGGACAGGACTGTGGTATCTGAGTTATCATCCCCAGGAATACTAGACTCAGACTCAGACTCAGTCGAGTTAGAATCTGATTCCAACTCCACAGACTCGGTGGAATCAGACTCCGACTCACTACCTGACCCGGTGCTGCTTGACAAAAATCCCTCTTCATACTACCAAATGAGAGAGGGTACGATAGATATATCCAAAATGTTTGCTGGTAGGCCCGCAGCCGTTCCATTCCCGATCACGCATACCGAGAAGTTATCCCCCAAGCACTTCTATTCGATCGGAGGATCTGAAAGTAGACATGCCAGCGCTACCCCCATTTCACTTTCGGTGTCCTCAGACTCCACTTTCTTGCTCTGCTCAGCCTCAGCCAATGGGTCTGTCTGCTCTTCGGCAGCATCATCCCTGGATAACTGTAGGTCAAAGAAGATCTCAAACCCTGGCACGCGCTTCCTCTCAGCATTCAGCCATGGCTCTGGGAAGCCACAAAATGGAAAGTCCTCCCCCTCCCAGACGAAACGTTCGTTTAGGGTACCCTGGATGGGTCGGTGCATCAATTCGAAAGGCTTCCCCGCCTTCTTTGCTCTAGCTCTCCCAGCCATCTCCTTACCTTTCCTTACCCAATCCTCTTTGGTGGGCAAATAACCCAAGCCAAAGGTATGTGGGTTGTGTGGCACTTCGGCCAACGCTGCAACGCCCTTTCGGCCACTTTTTCCCAATCCCATCCCGGGGATGTGTTGAAGCTTGTTCATGAGATATATTGATTGAGCACTGACATACACCCCCTCATTAATAGCCATGATGTTTTGCACAACCCGAGCCTCAGCTAAGGTAAAACCGAATAAGAACACATCCTCCATACCGTGCTCAATTTCCAAAACTGGCGTAGATACTTCTGGTGGTGGATGGATCGATGAATTCCCGAAAATAATGGCTACTCCCTTCCTATGCGGGTATTTCACCATTTGATGCAAGGTGGATGAAACTGCCTTCACCTGGTGCAGCCACGGCCGCCCCAAGAGCAGATTGAAAGTTGCAGGAACTTCTAAGACATGAAAGTCTATTTCATGCTGTCTTGGCCCAACCTTGGTCTGAATTTTCACTGTTCCCATTACTTCTCGGCTCGTGTTGTCATATGCTCGAATCACCTGGGTTGTCGGCACAAAGTCCGCGGTCTTTAAACCGATTGCATATGCAGTTCTTGCCGGGCACACATTGATGGCAGACCTTGTGTCGACAAGTACCACGGGTATCCATTTGTTTCTACACTCCACAGAGATGTAGAGTGGCTTATTATGACTTGCACCCTCAGGTGGCAGCTCCTTGTCGAAGAAAGTCAACATCGGGGTAGCTCCTCCCGGAAAAACTAAGCCCACCAGCTATTCGGGCATGGTGTCTATTGAGAGCTTGGCCTTGTCCATGGCCGATAAGACAGCTTGTCGATGCACTCGCGATGCCATAAGAAGTCCCCAGATGGAGATGTCTGCCTGTATGTTTTTCAACTGCTTCAGTACAGACTCTTCTTCGATTTGCTTCTCTTTTTGCTTCTCTGCCTCTTTATCTTTCTCAGACGCCTCTGGCTGATCTAGATGTGGAGACTTGAAATACCATCCACTCCTAGTCATATGGTCGACTTCATCAATGTACCAGGTATCATCTGGTTGATTGCTCCCTCAATCCTCATCCGTGTGGGCAAGACACAAATCATCATCCTCCCATCACATTCCGTCGGCAGCCGACAGGCACCTGTCCGGCTTTGGTATGATTATACTCGCAGTACTTTCCGTCCACATGCTCGCAGCATTTTTCGTCCTCGTGTACACAGCACCTTCAGTCCCCACGGGGGCTTTAGCTTTCCTGATTCTCTCAGAATCCCCAAACCTTTCCTGCTCCAATTGCGTCAGTACAGCTGACTGTTCAATAATCCCTGCATTCACAATACCCAAATCCTGAGCGAAATTCTTAGTACCAACGCTCTCCGGCGATGCATTCTGATTTCCGGCCCTTCCGGCCACAATTGATATTCTCGCCCCTGTTGGGCCCTATTCTGGTTCCACAACATCCGGTTGATCATCTAGCCACCCGGTAACCTCCGCTGATTCCTCAAAATCAAACCAGTTGACTGCCGCGTCCCCTGGATCTTGGCCGTTGAAAAACTAGAGGTTGGCAAAGTCCTCTTCCACAGCCGCCAAATCATCTGTCCTCTGCTCAAATCCATCCCCCTGGATCACACAAAGCTCTGCCCCTGCTGGCAATTCCACATTTGGCCCAACCTGGCCCACTGATAGAATGTAGTCACTCGGACTGTATACCTTCCCTGCAAAACTCCCAGATTCCTCATATTTTGACTCAACAACCCCATTCTCCTTTGCAATCTCCCCTGTTCTGTCTTCGACAGTTACCACCATTGGTTCGTGTTGGGCTCTGGAGATGTCCAACATGCACAAGTCAGTGCAGTCGGGAAGGAGCACCTCCAGCTTGGGTAGGTGGGACGAGGTGATATATATGCTAGGATCGTAAGACACGACCCTAGTCTGGATAAAGTTGATTCTTTTGGGAGGTAGAGCTTGGTTGTGCGGTGGGAGAGGGTTTGTTGTGACATTAGGTTTCTCTGGAGACAAAATCACCTGCTTGTCAACGAGATCTTGAATCTCGTGACGCAATCTGAAACACTGGTCAGTGTCGTGACCATGTTGTTGGTGATATGCACAGTATTTGGTTGGGTTATGAGAGGGAGGAAGTGGATTTGGCAATGGCCTCGGCTCCAGGGGCTTCAAGTGCCCTTTTCTGATCAAAACCCCTAGAGCCTTGGACAGGGGCATATATAACGGGGTAAAGGTTCTTTGGCCTCGGGGTTGGTACTTGGTTGTTTGTGTGTTGCATCCGGACGCGCCGGAGAAAGGCGTAGCTACCATGGGTCTTGGAGGGGGAATGGTGGTGACCATGCTTACTTTTGAAGCTCTTGCAGTTACAACGCCGCTCGGGCCTGCATTATTGTTGCGGTTGAAGGTCCTCTTGGGTTGCTCCCTGTCATTATCAATTAAGCCCTGCTTCAAGGCATCTTCGATCTGTACTCCCATCTCATGCAGATTTGAAAAGGTAGGGAAGGGGAGCACAATCATTTTCTGCATCAGCCTAGGCTGGAGATTGAGCACAATCATCCGGATCTGGTCTTTATCAGTAGGCCTTAGGGTCATCATTGAGGCCTTCGCCCTCCACCGGGCTACAAATTCAGAGAAGTTCTCCTTGGGCTCCTGCCTTGTTGTCTCAAGATCACGGGTTGTAATCTCGATTTGAGTGTTATAAGAGTACTGTGCAATGAATGCCTCGGCCATCTCATCCCAGTTTCTCTTGACATCATCTTCTAATTTTGCGTACCAAATAGCAGCTACACCCGACAGGGTCCGGCCGAACAATGAAAGCTTCTACAGTCTGGTGAGGCCCATCGATCGTAGTATATTTGAGAACAACCAAAGATGCACCATGGGATCCCCAGATCTGTCGAACCGGTCGATTTGTGGCATTTTGAACCTATCTGGCAGCATCACAGCCACGTCAGTATACCCGTCCTCAATGTCTGGGATGGATTTTACCCCCTGGGATTTCTTGAACAACTTCTCAAGCTTGCTCAATTTCAATGCTGTGGGGTCGACCTTGAACTCGAAGGGAGAGTCCGGTAGATTGGTAGGTGTTTTGGATAGATGGGGTAAAATTAGGTGCGGAGCCGGCCCTATCGAAATGTCCGTACCTTCCTGGACATTGGGTGTTTCCCCGGGTGTCTGAACCCCTGGTGGTGAAGGAGCTTGATGCGAAGCAAATGCTCCGTTCTGTTGTTGCAACCTAGTGATGAGCTCGGCCTACTGGGCCATCATTGCAGCCTGCTGCTTGGAAAATTCTGCTTGGCGGACAGCGTCTTGCTGCATGAGTTTCATACTCTCTTGAAGCTGGCGCATCATTGCCTCCATCCCTGATGTATTCTGCTGATCCATTCGACTGACTGGTATATCTATTTCTATGGCAGTAATTGAGACCTCAACCCGACTGTCCAATGATGGGGTAGACCACTACTCTGGTAACCTCTGTTCAGGTATACTACGTCTTTGCGTCCTCCGTCTGACAACTGGGGGTAGAGAGTGGAACACTGGTTGTCCGTCAACCAGATCCTCAGATCAATTGAGTCGGCGACCTCTTGTCCAGAGTACTTGGGGAATATCTGCTTGGTTTGAAGCAATTATGCTAAACTACCTAGCAAAAAGATAAATAAAGCAATAAGAAAATAAATAACCAGACAAACGGACAGCATAACGGCTTAAAATAAACACACAACACACAGTTGGGCATCACAACACACAGTCGATAAGCTGAAAATACTGTTCTCAAACACTGGTCATTATCCCCAAATCACTGTCCCCGAAGCTGAATCTGATACCCGCAGATAACTGATTCCCAAAATACTAAACTGATGCCCGCAGGCCTGATGCCCAAACTTGCAAACTGATACATACAACCTATAGAGACACACTCTGACAGCACATATCAAGCAAGCGAGAGCCAAAACACCCCTATGTTGGGGTAGGGTTTCCCTGTCCTAGTTTCGTCAAGAACTAGGGTTACACTACACACACAACGGTTTCAAACAACCTAAAATCGGGTAAGCAACATGTCCTAGCTTGGAATGGTCACTACGGATTCTGATATCCACTAGGTCGAATGGTCAAAAAAAGGGTGCCCCGGAAAAACTGGGATTTGTGTTCCCGTCTTGGCAGAGCCCGCAATTGGTCAGCCTTATGGCACGCTTCTCGAAGCGAGCCTCCGGCAAACCATTCAGGAATAGCATTTGGCAAACACGGTGTCCTAGGCGCACCAATGCAAATGCAATGCAAAGAAACACATAAGTGTAGTCAAAACCAGATATCATGAGTTCGAGTCAAGTTCTCTAAATCCCCAGCAGAGTCGCCAGAAACTGTAGACGTCCCCGACGTCCCGGGAGGAAATCCCCCCGTTCTGTTCATTTGGGCTCACTACAGCTCAGGACTCAATGTCACGGTCCTGTATCTAATCTCGCAGAGTGCAATGCAAGACCGATGAATCATCAAAGAGTCCAAATCCGACAAATCGTTTTGAAAAACAGATTTTTAGAAAAAAGTGCCAAACATGGACTGCTTTGCCAAATACAGAGTCGTCACCTAAATATTTATTTTGGGGGAATTTACAAAACCCTGACTCGTTGCCTAAGGCCACGTGTCCGTCATAACCAAAGTTGCCTCGGCTCGGGAACTTGGGTACGATTGGGAAAGGTCACTTCGTGAGCACCCCCACTCGCCCGATCAAAGATCGGCCTCTACTGACCATGATATCTAGTTTTGAAAATATTATGGGTTCTTATTCTGGTTATTAGCCTAGATTTACTATGTGATGCGCACAGCATACAAGTATAGACTGGATCGCCTGAATTGGAACAAAACATTTCATGTTTGTTTTTTAAAGCAGTTTGCTACTTGCAAGTAGGCTTAAAATGCAGATTTTGCCACCCTCGGGTGGGCTTAGAAAACATGGTTTTGCCACTATCTAGTGGGCTTAAAACTCACAGTCAATGCATTATTCCAATTCAGATAATCCAACCTTCACCCACAGGCATTTAGGCAGATATATCACATAAGCAGTTAGCCTCATGTTAAGCATGCTATCATGGCAGTCACTCACACGCATGCAAGGATGCTAAAGCATAAACACTTACCGAGTACTCCAAGCCAAAACAAAAGCTATGTTAGAAATCTATGCATGATCCTAACTATACAGAAATGCCTAATGCAACACATGCAGAAATGCAACTACAACAAGCTCGGCTATTCTAAGATGGCATATGATGATGCTACAGCTAACACGTATTCAATTTGGAATTGAAATACAAATGCAGTTAGTATGATGCGCCGAGCCCGGTGCATTCAATACAGATGAATGATGCAAACATGCTATTATAAGTATACTAATTGAAACATGCCCTAATCTAACCATCATAAGCTGGTAAATAAAAGGGAGAAAGAAGTCGGGGTTGGAAAACATACATCACACACACACACACACACTTATTACAACATTACCCTCGCTCGGAGGGTCCGAATAAATAATACATTCCGAATAAATAACTAACTACTCTAGTTAATTAAATATTACAAAATTCTAATTAATTAACAAATTAACTAGGAAAGCAGTAAACTAGTATGCAAATTCATGGACCGCCTCAGCTCTGTTCTGAATGATGAAAGATGCATGCCCGAGTTGCCTTGCGCGGAAATCCATTGCGATGCCCCGATTCACATCTGTTTGCAATTAATCCCGGAATGCTGTGCAAGGCTTTAGAAAGTTGCTGATTTTTAATTTGCTGCAACAAAGAGCAAGAAAGGGGCATGGCAAAGTATTTTCACATATGTATGCGTGACTACTCTTCAGGGAGTGTAGTCCTCGATCCTCTTGCCACCAATCACGCATCTCGATGCATGATGGCCAAGGAGTCGAATTGCACGACTCGATGTGAAATGAATGCACAGGAAAACACAACAAGACCTAAACTCCATGATGGGTAATCCAGAGTGTCGGCGACCGGGAATTGAGACACGTTCCGTCACTTGGAGTACGAAACGTCCCTCGTTTCCCGTGCTTGGGCTAACTCCTATCCCAAACATAATGCGAATGAGATGGCATACACAATGCGACTAACATGTAACCTAGCATACGCAATGCTATGGACTAAAACAGCATACACAATGCACGTGATGTAACATGGCATACACAATGCTCTAACATGCAACCTAGCATACGCAATGCTATGGACTAAAATGGCATACATAATGCACGATGGACTTACACCAACATGAGTGGACCTCAGCCACACTCACATCAGTGGCCATATGATGGAAATGAGACAACCGAAACACATGCAAACATGCACGATGCAAGGGATCGATCCTAAGGCATCAAATGCCACTCTACCAAAGCATGGGAAAGGATGCAATATGGCATAGAAACATGCAATTTCCAGCTCTGAAATAAGATGCTCAATGGTCCCGAATCATGGAAATATGTCACCCAATGCATGAAATAGGCCCCGAAACTCAAAACTAGGCAAATGCATTGAACCACAAGCATGCAAAGCAAGCATTATTTGACCATGAGGCATGAAAATAAAGCCAAGGCAGTCCTAAACATGCACCAAATCAGTTCCAAGCATGGCCAAAAAGTGCTAACATGAAGGGCTAAAACAACATGCAACATAGGCTAGTAAGCATGGTTTACATTACATGTATATGAAGCACAAGAGAGGTCACCAAACCAGCCAAGAATAGCAACATGGTATGCTAAAATATGCCCAAATAACCACTGAAACTCAGTCAATGCATGCAAAAATGATGGGCTCCTTTGGAGGGCCATGCAAGGGGTTGTTCCACACGTATATGACGGACACACCAAATGGAAAAACCAACTCTGGAAATAGGTTATGAGGGTCCTAAAACCCACCAAAAAGGCCCTGGAATGTGTCTAGGAAGCATGCAATGAAAGGTCCCCTTGAAAGGCCTTGAGGAGGATTTCTCCACACATGCATGAGGAACACAAAATATGGTCAAAGGGCTCTGGACAGAGCTAAGGTAGACCTTGAAACTCACCAAATTGGGCCTAAAATGTGACTTCACAACATGCAAGTAAGGGCCCCTTTGGAAGGCCAAAAGGGCCAACAAACAAGACAAGGAGAGAGGAGGTCACCCCCCTCTGATTTTCGCTCTCAAAATAGCGTGCTAGCCACTGAAAATCTATTGGATTTTAGTGGCTAGAACGTCAAACAAAGCATGAAACAAAGGCCTAGATGCAAGGCTCAAAACAAGATGCAAACAAGCATACAAGGGGGTATATGACCCCCAACAGAAAAATGCCCTTAATCAAACTTCAAGAGGGGCTCAAAATAAGACTCTTTTCAGTTTATGACAAGTCTCAAAAATTCTTGCAAGTAAGGCTAAGATAGGAAGCAAAATAAGTCTACAAAGAGGGATGGAGCATACAAGGAGATAGATGACCTCAAACAGAAAAGTATCCTTGATCAAACTTCAAGAGGAGCTCAAAATAAGACACTTTTCAATTTAAGATGAAACCCAGAAATGCTTGCAAATAGGGCTAAGTTATGAAGAAAAATAATGCAAAAATGGGGGAAATGATGACTTACCCTTGTAGCACAGCAATGCAGTAAGTTCTGGACCAAGAAGGTAAGCCTTCAACCTCTAAAAAGCAGCTTCGAGGTGATTGAATGGATGGTGGAGGTGGTAGGCTAGGAGGTGTGGTGTAAATGGCGAAGAATATTAGGGTTTGGAGCTTGAAGAAGAGAGCTATGGAGGGTGGGCTGTATCTATCTCAGCCAAATGTTTCTAACCCTTGCAAATGGAGAGGGAAGGTTTGTTTTATAGAGGAAGAGAGCCAAGGCTTCTTGGAGAAGCCTCAAGAAAGGGTCAAAGCTTCTCAAAGAAGCTTAACCAAAAGGGTCAAGCTTCTCCTTGGAGCTAAGCAAAAGGGTCAAAACCTCCTTAAGAAAACCAAAAAGAGGGTCAAAATCTTGGAGGATGGGTCAAGTGCTTCACAGCTGGCACAACTGTGTTGCACTCAGGAGGGCCAAAAAGGAGACGATTGGCTGACCAGTTCAAGTGGTCGGCCGACCACTTGCCCTGGTTGGCCGACCAGGGTTCAAAAGGGTCAAGGTGCAAAGTTGGTCGGCCATACCAGAAAGGTAGCCTCCCAGATGAGTAGAATACAGCTGTATGGTGGGAGACCAGAAAATATGGCCCAGGAGTGAGAAAAACCAGCTTTCTAGCAAGGTTCAAAAGGGTCAGGAAGAAAAGCTGGTCGGCCTACCCATATTGGTGGCCTCCCAGATGAGTACAACACAATGGTGGTATGGAAGACCAGAAATTAAGGTCCAAAAGTAAGAAAAACCAGCTTTCTGTCAAGAAAATCGACTGGAGGAGAGAGAAAATGGTTTCCAAAAGAATTGCTGGTCTCCCACCCTCCTACCACCTTTCAAACAATGAAAATAGGGTCTATGCCAAAAATGGACCCTAACCGATGCAAAACGAGGGTTCGGGGGCCAAAACGCGCGGCCTGGGGCCCCGAAAACAGGCTGTTAGGCACCGGAGGTGGTGTGCGACCACAAAGGTGGTCTCTCGGGCCACAGTGTCCCTCTAGGGAGAGGAAACAAGGTGTGTGCTGAAAATCGAAGCAAACAGAGGTAGTTAAGCAGTCCCGAACCGAGGCACACGGCCGACGGCTCCAAAAAACCAGAAACTGGTCTCCAAATGGA
Source organism: Camellia oleifera (assembly GCA_022316695.1). Classification (NCBI taxonomy): domain Eukaryota; kingdom Viridiplantae; phylum Streptophyta; class Magnoliopsida; order Ericales; family Theaceae; genus Camellia; species Camellia oleifera. The sequence continues at coordinate 200,510,169 of CM039305.1, forward strand.
AAAAAATGGCCTACGACCACGAAACGTAGCCTACGACCACTGAGAGATGGTCTTCAAGACCTCTCCTTCCCTTCAGGAAGAGAAAACAGAGAAAACAGGATCTGGTTCGCAAACTGAGGCAAAGCACAAAAGAGCCCCGAAGTCTGGAGGCAAGGCTCTCAGCCGAGACTCTGCAACTTCAGAATGAGCAGCACATGCACCATCACTGAGTGCTCAATCGGTGACGTCTGAGTCTTAAGGTCGTTCAAAAATGGGGTGTCTACATGTTCTAACCCTCGGCAGCCTCAGGGAGCTTTTGTGAGATCTACCTTTGCAGTGTCGAGTTTAGGTTCTAGGAGAGGCAGTCAGGGAGACGTTACCTGTTACAAGTGTGGTCAGTTGGGCCACAAGTCTCCACCTTGCCCGCAGAGGGGAGGAGGTCAGAGAGCAGCTTCATTTTCGACTCGACCTCAGAGCCAGAGTCAGGGCAGAGGCCAGCCGCTCTCTTGTTACCAGTGTGGTCAGGAGGGGCACTTGAAGAGGTTCTGCCCGCAGTTGAGTGGCACATCTGGTGCGTCTGGTTCAAGGCAGACGCAGAGTTTTCAGCCAATACAGTCAGTTCAGGCCTCGAGGGCCAATCAGGGAGCTTCGTCGTCCCAGTCTGTGCAGCAGTCTTTTGCTCCTAGGGGTGAGCAGGTAGATCAGAGACCTTCTGGGCGCGTGTATGTTGTTACCGCGTAGGATCTTGTACCAACTTCATCTGTTGTGAGAAGTACCTATTTGTTTTGCAACTCGGTTGCCAATGTGTTGATTGATACGGGTGCATCCCATTTCTTTATATCTGCTGCATTTGCATCTGTTTTGGGGTTAGAGTTGGCGCAGTTAGCATCTCCTATATGTATTGTATCACTTGTTGGGGGTGAGTGGATTTTGAAACAAGGATGTCAGGGCTGTGATATAGAGGTCGTCGACCGCTGGCTTCCATTTTCTTTTGTAGTTATGGCTATATCGGGTTTTGATATGATTTTGGGTATGGACTGGCTATCATCATACCGGGCTGTTATTGATTGTTACCGCAGAGGGTCACTGTATGTACCTTGAGCGGGGATTGTTTCCATTTCTTGGGGGATCGGGTTGGTAGTATGTTGCCATTGGTGTATGATCCGCGAGGGTGGAGTGAGCTTAGTGGTCTTCTCGCTAGCCTTTTGAGTAGTGAGTGTGATGAGACCCAGACTGTATTGCCAAGAGTGGTTTGTGAGTATTCGGATGTTTTCCCGAGGATCTTGATAGCTTACCACCTCATCAAGAGATTGAGTTCTCTATTGATCTAGTGCCCGGCACGACGCCGATTTCTATGGCACCTTACCGTTTTGCCCCAGCCAAGTTAAGTGAGTTGAAGATTTAGCTCCAGGAGTTGTTAGATAAGGGTTTTATTCGTCCTAGTACTTCGCCGTGGGGAGCACCGGCCCTCTTTGCTAAAAAGAAAGATGGGGCTTTGAGACTTTGTATCAATTATTGGAAATTGAATCGGGCTACGGTTAAGAATAAATACCCTATGCCTCGTATAGATGATTTGTTTGACCAATTGAAGGGTTCCCGTTGTTTCTCTAAGATAGACTTGAGATCGGGTTACCACCAGTTGAGGGTCAGGAGGAGGATATTCCTAAGACAGCATTCCGTACGCGGTATGGCCATTATGAGTTTCTGGTCATGCCTTTTGGGCTCACCAATGCACCGGCAGTGTTTATGGACTTGATGAACCGGATATTCCAGGAATTCTTAGATCGTTTTGTGGTCATTTTTGTGGACGACATCCTGATTTATTCACCTTCAGAGGAGGAGCACGAGGAACACTTGAGAGTGGTGCTTGAGTTGCTTAGAGCCCATAGGCTGCATGCCAAGTTTAGGAAGTGTGAGTTCTGGCTAAGAGAGGTTAAATTCTTAGGCCATGTAGTCTCCGGGGAAGGGGTGTCTGTTGATACATCCAAGATAGAGACAATGCAAGATTGGCACAGCCTAAGAGTGTTTTTGAGATCCGCAGTTTTTTGGGATTAGCTGGGTATTACCGCCGATTTGTGAAAGATTTTTCCAAGCTAGCTTCGCCGTTGACTAGATTGACGTGGAAAGGGGTCAAGTTTGTGTAGAGTGAGACTTGTAAAAAGTCATTTCAAGAATTGAAAGTTAGACTTACTACCGCTCCAGTGTTGATTATTCCGGAGAGAGGTTTGGGTTATGCTGTTTATTGTTATGCCTCACGAGAGGGTTTGGGTTGTGTGTTGATGCAAGAGAGGAAAGTGATGGCCTATGGCTCACGTCAGTCGAAAATACACGAGAGAAATTACCCTACTCATGACCTAGAGTTAGCAGCTGTGATCTTTGCCTTGAAGATTTGGAGGCACTACCTTTATGGTGAGAGATTCGAGGTGTTCTCAGATCATAAGAGTCTGAAATATCTATTTACACAGAAAGACTTGAACTTGAGGCAAAGGAGGTGGATAGAGTTTATTGAGGATTATGACTTCGAGTTGCATTATCATCCGGGGAAGGCCAATGTTGTGGGCGATGCCCTTATCAGAAAATCCATTAGTGATTTAGCTTGTATAGCCATCCGGGAGTGGGAGATGTTGGGTGCTCTTAGCGAGTTTGATTTGCTTATGGGCGAATCTGTTGAGGCTGCGGCCTTGTTTTCTGTAGTTGCGCAGCCTACACTTGTGACTCGAGTGTTAGAGGCGCAGAGAGGTGACCTTGAGGTAGAATCCCTCCAAGAGAAGATCTCCAGTGAGAAAGCTGAGAAGGGTTTGACTGTGTATCCTGACCTGAGTGTGAGATACCGGGACTGTTTGTTTGTACCGAAGTCTTGCCGAGAGGAAGTACTCCGAGAGTTTCACCATTCACGCCTTGCGGTACATCCGGGAGGCACTAAGATGTATCATGATCTGGGTCGCCAGTTTCGGTGGCAGGGTATGAAGAAGGATATGGCAGTTTTCGTGTACAAGTGCCTTACTTGTCAGCAAGTGAAGGCCGAGCATCAGAGGCCAGTGGGTTTGTTACAATCCTTGCCTATTGCTGAGTGGAAGTGGGAGCATGTCACTATGGACTTCGTTGTAGGTCTTCCGAGGACTCAGCGGGGTAGTAATGCTATTTGGGTGGTTGTAGACCGGTTGACTAAGTCGGTGCACTTTATCCCTGTGCGCGTGAGAGATTCGGTGGATCATCTGGCCAATTTGTATATTCGGGACATAGTGAGGTTGCACAGGGTCCCAGTGTCGATCGTCTCAGATAGAGATCCGCATTTTATTGCTAGGTTGTGGTAGAGTTTGCAGAGTGCCTTAGACACTAGGTTGACCTTTAGCACGACTTATCATCCTCAGACTGACGAGCAGTCTGAGCGTACCATTCAGATCCTTGAGGATATACTTCGAGGTTGTGTTCTTGACTTTAGTGGGTCGTGGGAGAGGCACTTGCCCTTGGTGGAGTTTGCCTACAATAACAGTTTTCAGTCGAGTATCGGTATGGCACCGTTCGAGGCCTTGTATGGCCGACCGTGTAGGTCTCCAGTTTGTTGGGCCGAGGTGGATGATGCACCTTTGTTGGGCCCGGAGTTGGTTCGGGAAACGACGGAGAAGGTTGAGCTTATCCGTAGGAGGCTTGTTATAACCCAGAGTCGCCAAAAGTGTTATGCCGACCGTAGGAGGAGGCCTTTGTTATTTGAGGTGGGTGATCATGTCTTCTTGAAAATATCACCTAGGCAAGGATTGATGAGATTTGGAAAGAGTGGAAAGTTGTCCCCTCGGTTTATCGGCCATTTCGAGATCCTTGAGAGGATTGGCGAGGTTGCCTATCGTTTAGCCTTGCCGCCGCTGTCCGGAATGCATGATGTGTTTCATGTTAGTATGCTTCGGAAGTACGAGCCGGATCCATCACATGTATTGGATTGGACTGACTTAGAGGTTGACGAGGATATCTCGTATGAGGAGAGACCGGTGCGGGTCTTGGATGGACGGGATCAAGTCTTGCGAGGCAAGACCATTCCGTTGGTAAAGGTTTTGTGGAAACATCACGGAGTGGAAGAAGTCACTTGGGAACGTGAGTTAGATGTCCATGAGAAATATCCGGACTTGTTTGTTAATGTTTAACCATGTATTGGGAATTTTGTTGTATTGATAAACTTTAAGAGCATTGAATATGTCTTAAGTTGTAAAACATTGTATATGTTTCGGTATATGGAAATATTATGGAAATTGCCTCGAAATGGAAGTTTATTTTAACATTGCATATGTTAATACTGTTTTAGAAATGCAAATATATTATTGGCATTGAATATGTATTTGAATTATGGAATATGTGTTGAAATTGGCAGATTTCAAAGGGATGCATGTTGATAATTCAGGTTGAAAATTATATTGTGAAATACCTCTTGAATAGAGATGAAAGGACCAGTAATGGGTCAGGTTGTGGAATGATTGGATTATAACATAGTTGAGAATTGAGAAATCATGTTTTTGAAAAAAACTTGTACTTAATTTCGGGGACAAAATTCTTTAAGGGGGGATGTTATAACGATCTCGGTTTTCCCTCCATTGATTATTGTATTCCGGACTTAGGTTCCACGGAGTTGGTGTTGTGTATATCTTGTTTCCGTCCTTCAATACTTTGTATTTGAGTTATAGGATGTTTTGGGCAGGATTGTTACAGGTTGGGTGTGATTGGGAGCAAATGGTTGCTGTCCAGAATTCTGGTTCTTCGCTCGAGCGAGACTTTTGTCACTCGAGCGAGCTCTGTGTTTTAGATCCTTCGCTCGAGCCAGGGTTCCTTCACTGGAGCGAGAGTTGATTTTTGTGTCTGGTGGCTTGAGCGAGAAGTCTTGCGCTCGAGCCTGCGTCTGCGTCTGGTTCTGGACCTGAGAGTTGCAATTCTTGGCTCGAGCAAGCTTTCCTTCGCTCGAGCGAGCGATCTGTATGTTTTGGGTTTCTTCGCTCAAGCGAGCATTCTTGAGCTGGAGCATGCTTCTGGGTTGCAGACCTGAAGCTTCGAATTGTTGGCTCGAGCGAGGGTTCTTTGTGTCTGGTCGCTCAAGCATGCCTGTGTTATATCAGTAGGCAGCAGCGAGGAAACACTTTACTTTTTCATCTCTTTCATTTTCAAAACCTTAGATCCGAGCTCTCTCTCTCTCTATACACCTTCTCTCTAGGGATTGATCTAGTTCTAGTGTGTTTCTACCCTAACCTCTTTGTAAGAAAGATAGAGGGTGTCTTGGGCTTCGTTTTAATCTAAAAATTTGTGGATTTCGAGCACTTTGGATTTTGGTCATCAACTCCTTTGGGCTTCTAACTTCGAGGTAGGGATAACCTACTCCATCTTATGAGTTTTGACATAAGTTTTATGCATTTTGATTAGTTGGTGGGGTTTGGTAATTTTGGGAAAAGTTAGGGTTTGTTGTGTAATTTATAAAGAGGGGTTTTGTGTTTTAAAAACTCCATGTGAATGTGAGACATTGAAAAATGGTATTATTGTTGTCAAATTGGTGAAATCGAGCCTTAGGGTTGATATTGAGAAAAGGGGGAAAATGTCCTAATTATTGTAATAAATTAATTTGTATAATTAATTTGGGGGAAATGTGGGAATGAGTTGAAATCCATGAAATTGAGGAATTATGGAATGGAATGGTGTAGTTGGATTAATTTATCGCTCACCTATGTAAATGTTGATATTATGTCTGTTTAATGCATTTACTTTCTGTTTAGATATAATTGCTTTGAGCTATCGGTGGAGGATAGTCTTGATTGTTGTAGACACTGTATGTTGTTTAGGGAAAACTGAAACTAATCACATTGAATACATCATTGAATATGACGGTTGGAATAATACATCAAATATGTGTATTGAATGATTTCCGTATATGATAATTGTTTATATACTTGGATTATGTGTGTTGTGTGGGAAGAGATAGGGGATGTACTCCATGGTTTGAGGGAAGATAGGGGATGGACTCTCAAACCTGTTTGGGAGGAGATAAGGGATGGACTCCATTAATACAGCAAATATGTGTATTAAATTGACGTATTGATACAGCGAATCTGTGTATCATTTGTGAAGTATGGAAGTGTTTTAATATGATGATGATACAACAAATATATGTATCTATTGTGAAATATGGAAGTATTGGTATTTGAGTTATAGTCTCATTGAATTGTTTGGCCAGGTTCTAAGCCAGGATTATGAATTGAAATTATATAAGTAAAGGAATATGAAATGGAACATGGACTTTATGTCATGGAATTGGATTATGTTGTAAGTTGTTTATATGTGTTAACCATCTATCAAATGCTATTGTTTTAGTCATTGCTTATATTTGGTCTAGTATATCTCTACTGGGCTGTGGCTCACCCTATATGGGACATCATTTTCAGGTCTAGGTGATATGCCACCTCCAAGGACATAGCTTAGGAGGTTCTGGGAGCTGAAGGCTCTTTTGTTGTTTAGTTTTCTTTGCTTGTATTATATGTAAATTCAAGCCAAGGGCTTAAAGTGTATTCGAGTAAGTATTCTCTTTTGTGACCAAATGTTGGCTTGAAAAGTTGTAAGCCCATAGGGCATTACTTTTATTGTCAACATGTAACACTTTTGTACTTAACTACTCTAATCAATGGAAATATGTTTTATTCTCTTATATCAATGCATGTCGAAAATGTTAGGTTTTATGTATTATTTTGAGGGCGTTACATAAACACAAGTTAAGGATAAATTATATTTTTTCTCACTGAAATATCATTCAATATCACTTATTCCATCAATTAAAAATTTGTATATTTTGCTAAATTTGAATAAATTCTATGAAGGAACTATTGCATAAATATATATAAAATTTGACATGTTTTATACGAGGCATCTCAAATATTATAAAATGAGATTATTATTATTTTTATTCAAGGAAACAACCGTGATAGTCATTGTGCAAACAATTATAATTGTTGATGTGGGTTAGTCAAACGAAGACTTACTTAAAATATAGATTGTCTTTTATGGTTCTAAAAATTAAAAATATTTTTTTGTCTAAATTTTTTATTTAACATAATTAACTATTCTCCTATGTAAAATAAAATTATCAAAATTATTAATTGAAATATATTTTTAATATCATTAAAAATTGTTATTTAACTTAATAATTAATTAATTAAAATGATCATTTGTTATACCATTAAAAACTAACAGTTGATCCATGCAATACACATATTATTTTTTTTCAAAAAATATTTGATGGTACAATGTGTGTTATAAAAAAAATTAATTTTAATTTAAAATTAAAATTAAAGTATAATTTTAATTATTTATTTTAATAATATTGCCACTATCGTTCTACAAAATTATTACTTGAATACTTATATAGATATATATATTAATTTTAGTTAAATGATTTGTGTATTTTGATAATTTTAGTTCTATCGTATTATAAAAGTGTAATTATTATATAATAATTTTGTATGATATATATAAATTATAAAATAGTAAAATAAATACTCATTTTAATATTAAAAATAATACTTAAATTAGAAGAATAATTAGTAACATAAAATTAAAAATAATTTTAATTATTTAATTTTCTTTTATATTTATTTGGAAAATAAAACATGTAGAAATAGAAATTATATAAAATTTATTAAAAAAATTAAATATAAAAATGTTGTAGTTAGATTATCATATAATGATTTCTATGATATATATATATATATATATTAAATTATAAGACTGTAAAATAAATACTCTTAATTAAATTAAAATATCAATTATATAAAAAGAAATTCAATAACGACTAATGTAACAATCCGAAAATTTAAGTTGTCTCTTAAATTTTATACTAGCATTATGGTTGTATATGATGACATATTATTAAATAAATAATAGTAAATACAGAATCTAATTTGGCATTGAATTATCAAATATGGGATTAATTAGGGATTATTATTTGGGGCCAAATTAATAGAAATATGAAATTATAATACTAGTTGGGCCAAATTAAAGTTAAAGATAGTAAATAAATAAATATAAAAGTAAGAGTAAATAAATAATAATATTGACAACAACAACAACAACAACAATAATAATAATAATGGGTGTGGTAGTAAAATAAATAATTAATTTTCAATTGGTATACGATAGAGTGTAATTTAATTAGTGATTAATTTAGGGGCATTTACATACAAGTCCCATTTTGTAAACTTATAATCCATTAAGTCCTAGATAAAATTATTTGCCCCTTCAAGTCCCATTAATTTTTAATAGACCAATCTCCTTCATAACTGCCAAACATCCATTGCTGTCTTCATTTTCTCTCTCCCCACAATTGCAATTCGAAGTTCTACGCAACTTCAATTCGACGAACATGGGTGATTCGAGTTCACAAGGGTAATTTGGGTCTTGATTTGTCATTGATTGAAGCTCAATCAATCAATTTCGCAGGTCACTCTTCGATTTCAAATTTGGATTTCAGTTCGAGATCACGACTTCTGCCCTTGAATTCATCCGCGACTCGCATCAAACCAGTTTCGAACTGATGCGAAAGTCCTCTAACTCCAAGGCTTTTCGGCTTGACGAGGGTTGACGAATCCTTGCACACTACAACTATTGTACGAGAACCACGGGTTGGGTTCTGCTTTCTCTTTGCACAGAGTAACTCGCAATTTGATGACAGCACTACATACAACCTTCAAGGAAAGAACCTTGACTTCTTTCTTCTTTAGAGGAGGCTCACTCAGGGAATTTGCAGAGATAGATCGGCAAACTCTCGATTTTCACTGAGTTCACAGATGCCACTGCCATTAGAGAGAGAGAGAGAGAGATCTAGGGTTTTTTGAAATTGAGAACCTTCTCAATTTATAATATTCTCAATTTTAATAATGAAAAAATTTGAGAAATTTATCAAAATTGATAATTATAAATTTTTTAGTTTTGATAGTTTTGATAATATTCTTAGTTCATACTAGAAAAAAATTGAGAAATTTCCTAATTTTGATAATTATAAATTGAGAACATTTTCAGTTTTGGGATTAAAGGGCAAAATGTCTTTTTACCTGTACATGGGACTTATTGTTTCAAAAACTTTTTGATAGGACCTAAACTACCACCAAATATATAGATAGGACTTTTAGGTAATGAATCCATTAATTTATTTATATAGTTATATTAGAAAATTAGGCCAAAGTGTAATTTTCTTAAATATTTATTAAAGATAAGTATGAATCCATGAAATTTATTATCAACTCTGGAGAGGGATTCGCTGGCCACGCGTTGGCCTGTTAATAATCTTCCCTCCCTATAGGGAGGAGGTGCTCAACTGTGGGAAGAAGAAAAGAAAAAGAAAGAAAGGGAAAGAATGGAAAACTTAAGGAAGAAAAGGGAAAGAAAATAATGGAAGTCGGAAGAGTCTTTGGTAGTGGAAAGAAAGAGTAAGGTACTACTTTTAAGGTGAGTTATATTATACCTTGAGTTACCATAATATATTTTACGTATGTTTTGACTTACCATAATTTATTTTATACAAGTTGTATTTTATTAGTTATATTAATAAAAGTTATGTTTTATAAATATTTCAGTTACGTGGATTGGTTTCTGAACTCTATTTGTTTAAAATGAAACCCATGGATATATTTGTTTATATTTTAAAAAATATTTGACTATAACCTTATAAACAATTATGTTCTGTAAGTACTACTACAGGAGTCCCATGCCTTGGGGGACTTAAATAATTATCGGCTTCTGTTTAGTCACTTTGTGGCCCTCTGTTGTCATGGATCTATTGACCTCTGTTCTGTGCGGAGCAAAGTGCTATGCGGAGATACGTGCTACACTATTGTGAAAGCCACCTCTATAATCCATACAAGCCACCTCTTGAATCCGTACCTCTGTTCTGACTGTCACTTCTGTGACCTCTGTTCTGTTTTGTTCTGTACCGTGGTTATGGTTATTTATTTACATAATTTCTGTATTTCAGTTTCTGTCACTTAAATGATTTATTTACCAAATTGAGTTATGTAAATGTTTTGGCTTAACTAACTATCCATGGTTATTTTGTGTCGCTTATACTCTTGGTATAATATTTCTCACTCTGCCATGTGCTTATAGCTGTTTACCAATTTTCAGGAAACCATGCAATTCAGAAATAGTTTTTGGAAAATCTTAGACGCGGGACTGCGGAATAGACACACACAACACTTTTATGATATTTTTATATGTAAATATCGGTTTTTTGGTCAATAAATTTGGTAATAAAAATAGAAGCTCCGATGATTATTGTGATACACTCACTTAAATATTATTTCCGCTCGCGCTTATTAATTTGTTTAAGAATTGGCCGGAGGTAACCTCAGTTACTGGCCATCACGATACTTAACCCTTGGGTACGGGGAGCGAGTCGTGACAAGTGGTATCAAAGCAATGGTTTATTAAAAAAAAAAAAATCATCATTAAAGCATAGGACAAACGCACATTTAAGAAGTAGGATAGCGGGTAATTAGTACCTAAATATTATATTTTGTTAGTCGATTTAATTATATTATAATTTTATATGATTTTATATATATATTATTATTATTTTTTTTTGTGCATAATTTGTGAGGAATATTAGATATAATTTATATTTGTTATAGCAAAAGAAGGAAAAGAAACAAGGGATGTCAGGATCAAGCACCCACCAAAATTATAATATAATTAAATACATATAATTTCTAGTTCGGTATTCAAAAAAAAAAAAAATCATTTTGACTTTTTAAAAGTGGATTCAAATCATAAAGATACTAATTTTGAAACTATTTCTTATCAATGTAAGATTCACAGATAAAAAGAATAGAGTTCATATCAAATTCCTTCAAATCTTGCATATGATTCTGTCATTTCACTTCTAGTCGCTTGTTTGATTGTGTTTTCATTTTATTCTTTTTATTCTTTTTGGAAATAAAACTAATGAAAAGTTTTTAAAATTACCGATTGTTTCTCATTTTGGCCCAAAACAATTTTTGACAACTAGACAGTGAGTTATTTTTGGTAAAGTTTTTTTTTTTTTAGGAAATATTTTCTATCAGATTAATCATCTAATAGATATTTATCAGAGTACGCAGCGGATAGCTTACACCTATGACAAATTTTGAGAACAAAATTTTGAAAAGGAAAGAAGATTGTAACAACCCGAAAATTTAAGTTGCCCCTTAAATTTTATATTAGTATTATGGTTATATGTGATGATATATTATTAAATAAATAATAATAAATACAGAATTTAATTTGGCATTGGATTATCAAATATGAGATTAATTAGGGATTATTATTTAGAGCCAAATTAACAGAAATATGAAATTATAATACTAGTTGGGCCAAATTAAAGTTAAAGATAGTAAATAAATAAATAAATATAAAAGTAAGAGTAAATAAATAAATAATAATAATAATAATGGGTGTGGTAATAAAATAAATAATTAATTTTCAGTTGGTATACAATAGAGTGTAATTTAATTAGGGATTAATTTATTTATATAGTTATATTAGAAATTGGGCCAAAATGTAATTATCTTAAATATTTATTGAAGATAAGTATGAATCCATGAAATTTATTATTGAATCTGGAGAGGGATTCACTGGCCACGCGTTGGCCTGTCAATAATCTTCCCCCCTATAAATAGGGAAGAGGTGCTCAATTGTGAGAAGAAGAAAAGGAAAAGAAAGAAAGGGAAAGAAAATGAAGGAAAAAGGAACAAGAGAAAGGGAAAGAATGGAAAACTTAAGGAAGAAAAGGGAAAGAAAATAATAGATATAGCGATCCCGGGTTTCACCCCTTGTTGTACAGTGATCCGGACTTGGTTCCGTGGATGTTAGTAGTTGTATATATCATGTTTTCATACTTCGTTTGTGAGTCATAGGATGTGTTGGGCAGGTTTGTTACAGGTTGGTTGTGTTCGGGAGCCAAGTGTTGCTGCCTAGATTTTTGGACCTTCGCTCAAGCAAGCAGTTTGTCGCTCGAGCGAGCTTCTTGTTTTGGTCCTTCGCTCGAGCCAGGGTTTATTCGCTCGAGCGAGAGTTGAGTTTTTGTGTCTGGTGGGTCGAGCCAGAGTGGCTTCACTCGAGCGAGCGATTGCGTCCGGTTCTAGACCTAAACACTAGAATTCTTCGCTCGAGCGAGATTTCCTTCGCTCGAGCGAGAAAGGTGTATGTTTTCGAGTTCTTCGCTTGAGCGAGCATTCTGTCGCTCGAGCTAGCTTCTGGGTTGCAGACCTAAAGCTTCGAGTTTTTGGCTCGAGCGAGACTTTATTCGCTCGAGCGAGGTTTTCTGTGTCTGGTCGCTCGAGCGACCAAGTCTTCATTCGAGCGAGCCTGTTTTATATCAGCAAACAGCAGCGATTTTAAACATCACTTTTTCATTCCCTTTTCTTTTCAAACCCTAGATCTGGGACTCTTTCTCTCTAAACTTGCTCTCTCTCTCTAAGATTTGATCTCTCTAGAGTGTGAATCTACCCTAGGGCCTTTGTTAAAAAGATAGAGGGTGTTGAGAGCTTTGTTTTAATTGGAAAAAGTTGGGATTTGGAGCATGTTGGATTTTGGTCGTCATCTCCTTTTGAGCTCAAACTTCGAGGTAGGGATATCCTACTCCTCTCTATAAGCTTTGTCTTTAAATTTTAGCATTTTGATATGTTGGGGTTGGTTTGGTAATTTTATGAAAGTTTGGGGCCTTTGTGTAATTTTATAAAAGTTGGGGTTTTAATTACAATAAACCTATATACATGTTTGGCATAGAGAAATGGAATTAATGTTGAAACTTTGATGAAAATGGAACCTTAAGGGTTGTAATGTTAATTATGGAAAATGCCCTAATTACATTGTTGAATTAATTTGTGAAATTAATTTGAGAAATGAGAAATTGGAATGAGAAGAATGGAATTGGGAATGTATGGGAATAAAGGGTGTTGTTGGATTAATTATTACTCACCTAATTGAAATGTCGATATTTTATCTATTTTGTGCATTTATTTTCTATTTAGAAATAACTGCTTTGGGCTATCGGTGGAGGATAGTCTTGATTGTTGTAGACAATGCATGATGATTAGGCAAACTAAAACTAATCAATGGAATGTGTCATTGAACATGACGGTTAAAAGAATACATTAACTATATGTATTGATTGATGATATGTATAATATTTGTTTGTATGCATTGTGTTGTGTTGGAGGAGATAGGGGATGTACTCCACGGTTTAGGGGAAGATAGGGGGTGGACCTCTAAACCGGATGTTGTGTGGGAGAAGATAGGGGATGGACTCCGTAGATATAGCTCACACGCTTATCTAGTGATGTATTGACACAGCTCATATGCTTGTCTTTGGAAGTGTGATATTGCTCTTATGCATATCTATGGAAGTGTTGATATAGCTTATATGCTTATCTGTTAACGTGTGGATATAGCTAGTTTGCTTATCTATTGTGAAATAGGAAGATGTCCGATATGAGTTATTGTCTCATATAAGTTGTGTGGCCAGGTTCTGAGCCATGGTTAAGAATTGAGAATTGAAAGGAAATAGAAAATAAAATGCAACATGGATTTGTACGTCATGAAACTGTAATGTGTTATAAGCGGACGTATCAATGTTGGCCATCTATCAACTGCTAATCTTTTAGTCATTGTTCATAGTTGGTTTAGTGTATTTCTACTGGGCTGTGGCTCACCCTATATGAGACATCATTTTCAGGTACAGGTAGCATGCCACCTCCAAGGATATAGCTTGGGAGGCTAGAGGCGGACAGACTTTTTGTTGGCTTACTTTCTTTTGATGTAATACATATAAATTCAAACCAAGGGCTTAATGTGTAATTGAGTTAGTACTCTCTTTTTGTAACCAAGTGTTAACTTGGAAAGCTGTAAGCCCGTAGGGCATTTGCTTTTGTTGTTAATATGTATTACTTTCTGTAATGAATTACTCTGATGAATGGAAGGAGGTTTATCTTTTATATCAATGAATGTCTATATTGATGGGTTTGCTGTTATATTTTTGAAGGCGTTATAATAGAAGTCAGAAGAGTCTTTGATAATAAAAAGAAAGAGTAAGGTACTACTTTTAAGGTGAGTTATATTATACCTTGAATTACCATAATATATTTTACGTATGTTTTGACTTACCATAATTTATTTCATATAAGTTGTATTTTCTTAGTTATATTAATAAAAGTTATGTTTTATAAATATTTCAATTACGTGGATTGATGTCTGAACTCTATTTGTTTAAAATGAAACCCATGGATATATTTGTTTATATTTTAAAGAATATTTGACTATAACCTTATAAATAATTATGTTCTGTAAGTACCACTACGGGAGTCCTACGCCTTGGGGGACTTAAATAATTATCGGCTTCTGTTTAGTCACTTTGTGGCCCTCTATTGTCATGGATCTATTGACCTCTGTTCTGTACGGAGCAAAGTGCTGTGCGGAGATACGTGCTACACTATTGTGGAAGCCACCTCTATAATCCGTACGAGCCACCTTTTGAATCCGTACCTCTGTTCTGACTGTCACTTCTATGACCTCTGTTCTGTTTTGTTCTGTACCGTGGTTATGGTTATTTATTTACATAATTTCTGTATTTCAGTTTCTGTCATTTAAATGATTTATTTACCAAATTGAGTTATGTAAATGTTTTGGCTTAACTAACTATCCATGGTTATTTTGTGTCCCTTATACTCTTGGTATAATATTTCTCACTCTGCCATGTGCTTATAACTGTTTACCAATTTTCAGGAAACCATGCAATTCAGAAATAGCTTTTGAAATGTCTTAGACGTGGGACTGCAGAATAGACACACACAACACTTTTATGATATTTTTATATGTAAATATCGATTTTTGGTCAATAAATTTTGTAATAAAAATAGAAGTTCCGATGATTATTTTGATACACTCACTTAAATATTATTTCCGCTCGTGCTTATTAATTTGTTTAAGAATTGGCCGGAGGTAACCTCAGTTACTGGTTATCACGATGCTTAACCCTTGAGTACGGAGAGCGGGTCATGACAACTAATCAAGAAAGAATCACGAGTTTTTTTTAAAAAAAAAATATTCTAAAAAAAACAATTTATAGAATTGACCCACTTTTCAAACTATTTGGAAAACTAACCTGTTCTTTAAAATCGCATTTTGAAAATGTAATTTTAAATTAAAATTGCATTTTTAACATGTAATTTCACCTTGAAATCGCATGTTGAAAATGCAATTTATGATGACATGGATTTCACTTTTTGAAATTACATTTTTAACATGCGATTTCAATGTGAAATTGCATGTTGAAAATACAATTTTAGTTTCAAAATTGTATTTTCAAATTGTGATTTCAAAAAGAAGTTAGTTTCCCAAATAGTTTGAAAAGTGGGTCAATTATCTAAATTGTTTTTTTTTTTTTTTTAGAATATTTAAAAAAAAAAAAAAAACTCAAAGAATCACATAACAACAAATAAACCTAAAAATAAAAAATAATGAAAATATCCAAACGATAGATACATTTTAGTATGTGAAGTGATTAATCATTTGTAGTACGATGTTAAAACATAAAAGAACTTACTGTTTAATAATTGAAAAGGTAATTTAAGCAGTGAATCCAAACTTTAGAAGTTTCTCGAAAGTATTATTGTTGTGCATGTTTTTTCTCAAGTGACTTGTGATTATATAAAATAATATATGAAATGAAGTATAATTTCATATATAGAATAATTATAAAATTTAAATGACAAATCCATAATATCGAATAATATAAAATTGGTATTAGATATAGAATAATGCATGAGAAAACAAGAAGAAAAAAAAGAAGGCAATTTAGTATTAAAAAAAATCCTAATACCTTTGAAAGAATTAAAACGTGAAATGTAAAATTGGTATTAGGTTTGTGAATTATCTCAATTTACCATGAAAAATATATGTAAAAGAAATATTTGTCAAATAGAATCCATATAATATAGGTAAAGTTAGTATAATTTAAATTAGGTTTGAATTTGTATATAACTCTATATGTAATTAGGAAACTACATGCTAATGTGGCTCTCTTAGAAAAAAAAAAAAAAAAAAAAAAGCTTTTATAATATACCAACTAAGTATGGAAAAAATATTACTTTTAATATATATATATATGATTTGAAAAAGTGAGATGTAGTTTTTACAATTACAAGAATAATTTGTATTTTAAATAAAATTATTTATAATTTATCAAAAAAATAATAATAATAATTAAGGTATTAAAGTGTAATTTGCCCTTTTTGAAGTGACTTTGGCAAACTTTAAAGGGTGATTCTAGGGAGTTTCTATTTGCACATCCCTATTCCCCTCTTTGCACACACTTATTGATAATTATTTTAATTTTAATTTTATTTTCAAGTAAAATTATTATTATGGACATCAAATAAACACATTCGAAAGTTGACTGTCAAAAAAATGAAAAAATTCGGAATTCTACTTTCAAATAAGTTGTTTATTTTCGGAATGCTACTTCCAAACTAGTTGTTTATTTTCAGAATGCTACTTTTGAACCAATTATTTATTGAAAAAGATGTGTATAGAGTGTAATGGGTGTGTGCAAATAGAAGCTCCCGTGATTCTACTTACACCACTATTTAATCTCTTTACACCCTAAATCTCATTACACCACTAAAAAAAATATAATTCTCGTTACACTTCCAATATATTATCAAAACTAACCATAAATTAACTATTTCATCTCTTTACACCACTAATTTTGGTAATACGATACTAAACAATTTATATTATTCCGGTGTTATGCTGCCGGAAAAAATAAATCTCTCCAGCATTTTGTTGCTATACATTTACAAAGCTACTTTCTTCTAAACAGTGATTTTTTTAATTTTTGGTGGGCCTGTTCGGTAATACAACGCTAATTAATTTGAATTACTCCAGTGCCATGTTATCAGACAATATTTTTTTCCCCAGCATTATGTTGATGTCCAATTAGATGATAACAAGAAATTAATTTGCGTCACTTGTGAAGTGTCTGTTCAGTGATACATTGTTATTACTCTAGTGTCATGTTGCCAAACTACAATAGAGTTGTCTAGGCCCCCGTCGCTGTACATTGAAAGATTTATTTTTTCCTTAAAGCATCTATAAAAAAATTCATAAATCAAACACACATCCATAAAATCATACATAAAAAGTATCCATATGATGATTCATAAAAACATCAAGCGTACGAATATCCATAAAGTATCCATAAAATATGTCATTGTTTGCATCCATCAATCAAACATGTTATCACAATTCGTCTTGGTAATTTTTGCCTCCTTAATAGAAATAGACATCCACACTTTTCAGAACCAGTCAACCTCAATCGTTCTCCTTTGATCTTCCTATTGTCTCTATAGTAACCACTTATTTTACAAGCAAGTGGTGTAAGTGTTGG
The DNA here is from genome assembly GCA_022316695.1 of Camellia oleifera. Taxonomy (NCBI): domain Eukaryota; kingdom Viridiplantae; phylum Streptophyta; class Magnoliopsida; order Ericales; family Theaceae; genus Camellia; species Camellia oleifera. Next base: position 200,527,585 of record CM039305.1, read on the forward strand.
TTTTCTGCCATTGTCTCTTGCATCTAATGTCTTTATAATAATGACAAATCCAGTTTTCTTCCTAACGTCAGAAGCCCATTTAAAGATAATAAATACATTTATACGTCAAATTATTAATAAAACTCAATACAAATTAAAAATAAGAAAAAATCGTATTCATAAAAAAAAAAAACTTAACAAATCTCGTCTGTAATGAATTCATGACTAAAGTCCACTAATACTATAGTACTTGCGTTGTTGCAATGAGTATAAGTATAATCCTTCCAGGCAAAAAAATAAAAAATATAAAATAATGAAATTGAAAATACATGGTAATGAGAAACTGAACAAATTAAAAAAATTCAGTTTGAGGTTACCAGAAATGTATCTTTTATTCCGTAGTTGGTTACCAGACTTATATTTTTTGTTTGGCAATATGATGTCGAACTATTTTATTTTATTCGATTTCGAACTACCGAACGAAAGTCGAACACCAGGCCAAAAAAACGAAACAAAAATCTACCAAATAAATATAAAAAAAAACTTTCAATTTCACTTTTTTTATGGTTCTTCACCACCGTTTCTTCATCCATTAATTTCTTTAATGATCAAAATACTATGATTCTCAATTTTTTAAAAGAAGTGTGCAAGAGAAAAGAAAAATTAAGAAAGGAAAAAAAGGAGTAGAGATTGAAGATCAAGGAGTGTAAGGAGAAAAAAACTTTCTCTCTAAAATGAGAGCGCTCTCTGCCTACTGGTAGTTCTTAGGACCTATCCCTTGGTGACTTCTCTTTAGTTTCTTTACTTGTGGGTGGTCTGGTATAGCTCCGTTGGTTGACTGAAGGGGACTTTGGCTGGAGTATGGAGTCTTTCGAGCTGCTGGATGTCACAGATGAGTGTGAAGATGTTTCACCCCAGTGTCTAGTAGGGAAGGTTCTTGCTCCCAAAATCTTGAACAAACCAGCTATTAATAAAATCCTTCTTGCTGCTTGGAAGACCAGAGCAGGTGTTTCTATCACTCCATGGAAGGAGAACATCTATCTCTTTCAGTTTGAAGATTTGGAGGATCGTTCTAGGGTCCTTTTGGAGCCCGTGGTCCGTTATGGGGCGTCTTTTGGTCTTTCAGACGCTGCAGCCGTGGCTGGCCGCAAATGATTTGGATTTTCGATGGAGCCCTTTTTGGGTTCAAGTTCATGGTCTACCGTTCGAAAAGATGACTCGTGCTCATGGAGAGGTTATCAGCAATAGGATAGGCAGATTGGTTGAAGTTGAAGCTCCCTCAGACGGTCTTCTTCTACATCGTAGCTTTTTGAGGCTACGTGTCGAGGTTGATGTTACTAAACCTCTACTGTAGGGGTTCATTCTGTATCGCCGTGATAGCTCAAGGCCGGTTGGGGATAGTGTCAAAGTTTATTATAAGTATGAGAAACTGACTGAGTTTTGCTACGATTGTGGTCGCATTGGGCACGATAACTTGTCCTGCAAATTTGTATCACGGGAGGAAGGTCGCAACTCTGGCTATGGTCCCAACTAAATAACAGGGCCCGCTAGAAGCGTGACTTCGCTTCGCAGCCAGAATGCAAGACCTTTGGTGGAGCTTCATGCTGGTCGGGATAAGTCTATGCCACCTCTGGGTTTTCCGATAGGCTCTACGGCGGCACGTTCGAAGGGGGATGAAAGGGCTGCCGCAAGTGGGCCAGCTGCGCCTAGCTCGTATCACCTGGATGAGAACGTGGAGGTACGATCAGTACAAAATAGGGTAGTGGAATTGGGGGCTACAGAGTTTGTTTAGTCTGAGGTCCCACGCCCATGCACATCAGGATCCCCTCTAGAATCTTCGTCTTTACTAGAACCCTCCTCACATGCCTTAAATTTGATACGTGGACCATCTCACATTTGCAATTTAAATCTTGGGCCAGCTGAAGTGGTAGGCGTGACCCATACATTTTTGGGCCCCCTTATGGAGAATTCGGTACTGAGGCCTAAAGCCTCATATTTTGTAACAGAGCCCTTTGAAGCTGTTTCTTCTATTTCTCAGCCCAAGGTTAACATGTCTTATTCTAACTTAAGTGTGGAAGAACTTAGTCCCAGCCCAAGTCCTAAGAGGCCAAGGCCCAGTGACTCCCTTATAGACGCAAGTATTTCCCAGGAGTTCACCTGTCTATCTCTGAAGAGGCCACTCAGCGAGGAGGACCTGTGTGACCATGTCCCGCTGAAAAAATTGAAGGGGGCTGATTCGGATATGGATAATGCTGTAGCTAACCCCAAGGCTCTGTGTGTTTTTACTCGAAAGCCAAATCCAAGGGCTCTATCTCGGAGAGGAAGTCGTTTGAAGAAGATTCCCCTTGTTAAAATCCCAGCTTAGGATGCAGCCACTGCTATCATTCCGAGCCCAGGGGGAGTTGTGCCCGTGGGTGTGGTTTCTTTGGTGGATAATGACTGCTGCACAAAGGTTCTTGGCTTGTTTTCGAACTCGGTCGTCGGAGAGGTGGATACGTCTGGTAATAACAAAAGGGTGGTGGTGGCCGACCCCAAACAGCCACAAGATTCATGTTAATCATCAGCTGGAACTGTCAGGGGTTGGGCCGTCCCCTGACAGTCCAGGTATTACGAGGGTTATGTACAACCCATCGGCCTTCGGTGATCTTTTTAATGGAGACAAAGAATAACTGGACCGAATCAGGCAGAGCCTCAACTTTCCGAATAGTTGTTATGTTGATCCTATTAGCACCTCCGGCGGTCTAGCCCTCTGGTGGATGGATGGGGTCGTGTTAGATATCCGGTCTCAATCCCAAAATATTTTTTGGTGTATTCTTTCGCCAACGGTAGGACGGAGTTGGGCTGCCTGTTTTATTTACGCCCTTCCTCGACGGCGGGAAAGAAAAGCTTTCTGGAAATACTTATGTGATATGGCTACGGAGATGCACTACCCGTGGTTATGTGTGGGTGACTTCAACCAAGTGGGTTCTATTTTGGAGAAGCAGGGTGGCCGGGAATGTCATGCCTCTCAGCTTAGTGACTTTCAAGATATGGTTTCGGATTGCAATCTGGTAGATTTGGGCTTTAAAGGGAATGTTTTTACTTGGACTAACAACCAGGAGGGTGAGCATTATGTTCGTGAAAGATTAGACCGGGCCTTGGCTACGGGTGAGTGGAGAGACCTCTACCCGAATGCCCAAGTTTTCCATGATATTTGTTTCGGCTCGGATCATTGTCCATTGGTACTAAATTGTTGTGTCCCTCTTGCTCGGGTGCCCAGAAGATTTCATTTTGAAACTTTGTGGACCACCAGCCCAACATGTGCAGCTACTATTCAATTGGAGTGGGCTAAGGATCAAGCGGGCTCTCCGATGTTCAACCTTGTGCAAAAGTTAAAAAGAAGCCAACGGAGTTTATGGGCTTGGAGCGCCAAGGAGTTCGGTAATGGAAGACAGCGTATTGAACATCTTCGGGGTCAGATAGCCCAATTACAAAGTCGGCCTTACACAACGACAAACGAAGCGCATCACAAGCAATTAACTCATGAGTTAGAATCGGTTATGAAGAGGAAAGAGATGTATCTTCATCAACGCTCTCGGGTGCGCTGGCTCAATTTTGGTGATCGTAATTCTGCTTTTTTTCATGCTACACTTACTCAACGACGCCAATGAAACCAACTCTTGCAATTGAAATCTGATGATGGCAACCTATTAAACTCGGAATCGGAAATTAATTCTCACCTATTTGCTTATTTCTCGACTTATTTCTCCGATAGTGATAGAGGTGAGATGATTGAAGCTCTAGCTATGGTTCGCAGAGTTATATTGGAGAAAATGAACTCGATGCTGATTCGATTAAAACAACGGCTTTTCAACTCGGATCTTTGAAAGCTCCTGGACCGGATGTTACCTCGGGTATTTCTATCACCACCATTGGGATATTGTAGGGCCCTCTTTGTGTTCTGCGGTGAAGAGTTTCTTTCGGGGGGGTTTTTTGCTGAAGGAACTCAATCACACAAACTTGGTACTCATTCCCAAAGTGCTAGCTCCAGAAACATTAACGCAATTTAGACCAATAAGCTTGTGCAACTTCAACATGAAAGTGATAACCAAAATTATTGCTAACCGTTTGAAAGGGATTCTAAGTTCAGTGGTCTCGCAAAATTAGTCGGCTTTCGTGGGGGGAAGGCTGATCCAAGATAACATCATTGTAGCTCATGAGGCTTTCCATGCGATGAAACTTCGAAAAGGGAAGGTGGAGGATGTAGCGATTAAAGTGGATTTCAACAAAGCTTATGATTGTGTGGATTGGCATTTTCTAAAGGCCTTGTTAGTAAAGATGGGGTTCCACTCCCAATGGATTCAATGGGTGATGGAATGCGTCACCACAGTTTCCTTTTCAGTTATCGTTAATGGGGCCAAATGGACTAGTTTTAAACCTCTCCGAGGTCTTTATCAAGGGGACCCTCTCTCCCCATATCTATTTATCCTCATCATGGATGTGCTTTCGAAATTGATTGATCGAAGTGTTCTCAATGAAAAATTGACTGGGCTGCGCATTCGACGGGGTTGTCCATCATTGTCACACTTGTTCTTTGCGGATGATGTGGTACTTTTTGTCAAGGCCAAAAGTGTGGAATGTCTTGAAATCAGCAGATTGATTCACATATATGGACTCGCTTCGGGGCAATAGGTTAACTTTGATAAGTCAGGAGTACAGTTCTTTAGTAATGTTCCTATATCTCGACGGATGGAGGTGTGTGGCTTGCTTGGTATTCCTCAGATGCACGCTAATGCAAGATACTTGGGCATACCGTTGTGTTGGGGTCACTCTAAGGCTGAAGCTTATACTTTCTTATGCAAGAAAGTGCTATCCAAATTGCAAGGATGGAAGGTGAAGTTGCTTTCCCAAGCAGGTCAGGAAGTCCTCATTAAATCGGTTACCCAGTCCATGCCTACTTATGCTATGGCTTGTTTCTTGTTTCCCAACAAGTTGTGTGATAAATTGAGCTCCTATATTAGGAATTTTTGGTGGAAAGGGGATCTGGAGGGGAGAGGTATACATTGGGCCAGCTGGAATAAATTGTGCTTGCCGAAAAGAAAGGGTGGTTTGGGCTTCCGAGACTTTCGAGCTTTCAATACAGCTCTCCTCGCTCGGCAAGGTTGGCGATTAATTAAATTCCCGAATTCTTTATTTGCAAAAATTATTAAAGGGATCTACTACCCCAACTCAGATTTTTGTCATGCTGCGCGAGGGACGCGACCTTCATGGGCTTGGCTCAGTTTACTTCGAGGAAGGGAAATTCTTTCAGGAGGATTATGGTGGCAAGTTTTGAATGGTAAATCTATCAATTTCTGGGATGATCAGTGGATACCATCTAATCCAGGATTTCGTGTCCAAACAGTGAGGCATGGTGGGATTTCGGTACGAAATGTCAATGAGGTCATCAACCCTTCGCGCAAGCAGTGGGATGAAAGGAAGCTTCGAAGCCTAGTGTCTGGAGCGGACTGTGATGCTATACTATTTATTCCTGTTTCCGTTGAGGATAAGGATGATGCTCTTCTTTGGCACCATGACTCAAAAGGACGTTATACGGTTAAATTGGGGTATCACGAAGCAGTGAAACAAGCACACTTGGGTTCCAATCTGCCCTCTTCTTCTATGGGTTGGTCGGAGAAAGAATGGAAGTTTGTTTGGAATTTGAATTTACCTCTTAAACTCAAGCATTTCGTCTGGAGAATCTATCATAATGCACTGGCTACTTGTCAAAATCTGTTTGCAAAACGGTGTGCCAACACGGCTTGTTGTCCTGTGTGTTTGACAGCCACCAAATCTATTGAACACCTATTGTTTGAGTGTGATTGGTCTGAACGAGTTTGGTTTTGGTGTAATCTTGGTCTTCATTGTGATGATCTTGGTAGCCTTTCTGTTAGAGATTGGTTTGGGCAATGCTTTACATCTTTGGGGGCTTCTAGTTGGGGGAAATCTGTGATATGTTCCATGATTTGGGTGGCTTGGACTATCTGGAAGGGCCGGAATGACCATCTGTTCAACCACTGCCTGGTTGATCCAGCAGGAGTTATAGCGAAGGCCAAGCACGATGAAGCTGAATTCTTGGCCACCTGCACTGTGACCTCTACCCCTGCTCTGGCAGTAACGGGTGTGGACAATATAGGGTCTGCCTGGGCTCCTCCGCCTCGAGGAAAGTGGAAATTCAATTGCGACGCGGCTTTTGACTTGAGGCAAGGAACTGGTGCAGTAGCAGTCCTTCTCCGGGATCACTTGGGCCTATTGGTGGATGGCATGGTCTACAAAATCCGAGTGAGGTCAGTTGCTCAAGGAGAATTGCTGGCCGTTTGGCACGCATGTCTTATGGCAGGTGCACTCAATCTTACCGCAGTGGATACTAAAAGTGACTGTAAATACGTGATTCATCTTTGTGTATCCGAAGGGGTCCCTCCGCGGGAGCTTATTACTTTGCTGAGCGATGTTCGGTCGATGGCCACAAGTCGGCAGCTGAATTTTCTTTGGTGTCCTAGAATTGGTAATAGCGCAGCCCACTGGGTTGCTTCTGCTTGTTTTCACAATTCTCTGCCCGTTGATTGGGTTACCCAACCACCTATGGGTCTTGTTAGGTGCTTATCTTCCAATTCTATGTAGTTTGTTGGGCTGTTTTTCTCAAGGAAAAAAAAAAAAAAAAAAAGGGGAGTGTAAGGAGATAACAAAATTTATTTAATTTTAGCATTTTGTTCTTAAATGTAATTTCACACATGGAAAAAAAAAAAAAAAAAAGTGTAAAGAGGTAAAATAGTGGTATAAGTAGAATCACCCAACTTTAAAGTCTTCATTTGGCATAAGTTAAAATGAAGTTTTTTTTTACTGAAATAATCACAAAAGATAAAATAATTTTTTTAACTTAACAAGACAAAATGTCACGTCCAAACCATTATCATTTTATTTTTTCTCGTACAAAAATTTAAAAAATCAAAAAAAATTATCTCAAACAAAACTTTTTAACCCTAAACTAAAAAATAAAAATAAAAAACTAAAAAGCCAAAAAAAAAACAAGCGCACATCGCAAAAGAAGCAAAAAGTTCTAACCAACCCACCTGCCAAACGTTAATCAAACCAACGAGCATAAAGAATGATCACCCCGACAAAAAAATCTTCAATCCATTGTATTTGTAATATCATATAATATATATTCATGTACATCGATTGACATATGTGTTTGATGTAACTACTTGAATACTTCAATCTTCTCGAAGTTCTTCATGTATTGGTTCTTTGTTTTCATATTGTTTTATCAAAACACGTTTCTTTGCTTTCTGTTTTTGTTGCTTTCAAAAAGCACAAAAAATGGGAATATTGAGGCCTTAAAATTCGACAACAGCTTCAATCTCATCGTGCGTAGCATTGTGATGTTTGACTCCAAAATGTGGATTTAGTGGGACATTTAAATTGTTCTTGAATTGATCGAAGAGGGTTTTAAAGAAAATACAGACTTGTATTAGTCTTTACATTCGAAAGAAATCTATTTTAATGCACATAAAAGGTGTTTTGTGAGCTGTTGTTTTGTGGGTATTTAGTTTTGGAATGTGGGTTGAGCTGTTTTTGTGGTTTTGAGCTTCATAGTTGACTTGGAAAGAAGGGAGTCTCTAAAAAGGTATGTTTTTCATTTACAGACTGTTTGGATTGAGGGGTTTGGTGAGAAAAGAAAGAAAAATGGAGAGAAAAAGAACTTATATGACTTGTTTGGATGATTGAGGAGGTGAGTAACGGTGAGGCAAGTTTTTTGAATTGTGTGTGTTCGAGTTATGATATGATATAATTACAAATTGCAGTTTATTGTCTAATGGGTATTTTTTTTAATGTAATACTTAAATTGAATTTGAATCTGATAATAGCCTTTACAAAGTTGAGTTCTAAATGTTTGTTTTAATATCTAAAAGAAATTTTTTGAGTGCCCAGAAAGATATATTTTGATAGACAGAGGTATCTTTATATATGCCTTTCTAATTTCTGTACTCACATAAATTTGCAGTTGTTAAAATCTATTCCTGCTTCGGAGTTGGCGAGTTTGAGGGCAGAATTGACGTTCTGCTTATGGTTTTATCATTGAGAAGCTTGGGAAAGTTGTCACTGATTGACACCGTGTAAAGTATGATTAATTGGATGAGTTTGAATTGAATGAGTTGGATTTGTAATTGATGTCGGGTTTGGTTTGAGAGGCACACATTTGGAGGTGTCCGCTATTTAGACTCCGATCACTAATATTCACATAGGTTCCCAGTCCTCCAAACTCTTGTCATGTTGTTGGGTTTCACGACATAGCGCATCTATTGTTGAGGCACCTAATGTTGGTGTGTTACCTTGCCTATCTTTTTTATTTGTATTATTTTTAAATTTTTTTCTTTTTTATGTTAATTGGATGTATGTGTTGGTTGGTTGATATGTCTGCTGTCAAAGAATGAAGAAGAGGAGGTCAGCGACTTGCCTGCATTCCGTGTGTTAAATTTAATGTATATAGAAAGAGAGAACATATTATATGTATTGAATGTTATATTCATATCTGTGTTGTTTATCTCCTTGATATAGAGGAGAGTAGTTACATCAAATAGCCTGTAAGTGGCCACCGAAAGGCTAAAGCAAGGGAACACTAATTATTAAAGCTAAACACCAACATATAATAATATACACTAACAACCCCCCTAATTATTAAAGGAAAATATATGCATAGTATTATAATGGAGATTTTTTCTTAAGATCCCAGTATTAAGATTTTATAGCATAAACGACATTCAATATTTTAATAATGTCTAAGGTCCCTCAAGTTGATTCAGAGAAAATTCACGTCACAAAGAAAATTGGTCCAAAGAAATTCTGGACTTTCCAGAGAAATTAAGGTTGCGTTTGCAAGAGCTTTAGAATTATGATTTGAGAATAGAGTTGTATTTTGAGTATGTGAGTTTTGGAATTATGATTTGAGTGTGAAAAATTTGTTTGGTTATGAGTTTTAAAAAGAGTTTGAATTAAGTGATGTGACATATAATATCGAAAAGTGTGTGTTTTAAAAAGTGTTTTGAAAAGTAGGTGTAGAATTAATTTTCTAAAGGTATAACCAAACAACACACTCAAACTAATGGGTAGAATTAAATTTCAAAAACTCTACCAAACAGACCCTAAATTTCTCTGACTGTCAATAAACTTCCCACTATAAATTTCTCTGCCCTCACCTTCTCCAAATTTCTTTGCCTTCCATATACTTCCCACTCTCCCAGAGAAATTTCTCTGCCTTTCCACAAAATTACATCTCCAGTGAAATTTTAGACTCAACACTCCAGAGAAATTTAAAAATTTCTCTGACTTCACCTGTCTTCCCACAAAATTACCTCTCTAGAGAAATTTTAAATTTCTCTGACTTCACCTGTCTTCCCACAAAATTACCTCTCCAGAGAAATTTTAAATTTCTCTAGCCTCCCTGGCCTTTCATGGACTCTCCAGAGAAATTTTAAATTTCTCTGTCTTCCATATACTTCCCATATACTTTCCACTCTCCAGAGAAATTTCTCTGCCTTTCCACAACATTACCTCTCCAGAGAAATTTTGAAATTTCTCTAGATCAACCCAGAGAATTTCTGGCTTTATTCACAAATTTTTTTTATGTTTGTTCTCAATTTTAAATCAGAGAAAATTGTTTTAACCAAACTAGAAAAATTTTAGCACAATGATTTTCACTGGCCAAACTAGAACTTCATCACAAATATGAGTGAATAAACAACAACAGCAACCAATATATATATATATATATATTAAAATGTGTTTTTGTGCAAAGAGAAATCAATTAATGAAGAACCTAAACCACGAGCACATAATCCTTGCTTTTCTGTGACTGCGAGCACTCGAAGACAAACATCATGACAACAATAAACAGAACAGCAAAGAACACAATCGTAATCGCTCTTCATTTGAATTTAGAATCAGTCGATGCTGATTATGATGAATTGAATTTCTAATGAGATGTTCTTGGTATACCAGTACTAGTATTGCGATAGGATTGGTGACTATAGATAGTATCATATGCAGCTTGATCTTGAAGAACTCTTATGGCGATCATTATTATTTGTATGGACAGCGTAACCTCCCATCTCGCCCCCTCAAAACTGAATCGGCATGGAAGGTAGAGATCATCAGCAAAACTAACAGTGCCACCATAGCCGTAAACATCGTCGTCATTGAGCTGTTGACGGCAGCGATATCGACCGTTGTTTGCCATTTTTGTAGAGAGAGAAGGAGAAGATTGATGAGAGCTAGGGTTTACACAGTATCGAAGTAGAGAAAGAAATGAAGTTTGATTTGAGATAGTCAAATTTCTCTGTGATATATGGGTGTGAGATTAAAGGACCTTAGACATCATAAAATAATATTGTGGATCTATTTCATTACTAAAAATGGGAGAGAGACCTTAGACTAATTTTTCCTATTATAAATTAGTAAAAAACCCTCCCCAATTAAGATTTTATTACAAAAAAAATCTTTTAAATTTTTATTGAGTTGAAAAAGTATTTTATTTTGTTGTGTGTTTAAATAAATATTAGAGTCTGATTTTTAGTCTTGTCAATAAATTATATGAATATTAGATATATCGAAAAAGTAGAATTTGATAATTTAAATAATAACATTTCTCTACAAATAGTAATAGAACAAAATAATACATTAATTAAGTAATAAAAAAAAATTAGTGAAAAGCTTACAAACAACAAATAAAATTATAAACGAAATTTGGCATATAATACTAGATAAAAGTAAGCACGTATCCATTGTAGAAGATAAGTAAGAAAATACCATAGATAATTACCCTTATCCTTATAAAGGAAATTCAATATATGGATTGACGCCCACTTTTCAAAGACAGAATAAATATTTAAGATTTTTTTGAAATAAAATTTTAACTACATATGGCTTTTTACTAATTAATATTTACAGGCTTAAATTTTATTTTTGTAATCCTTTTAAGGATTAAATAAATTTGAATCAAATACTTTAAGGACTTAATGGATTCAATCGATAATTTAAGGACTAAATATACTATGATTTATATACTTTAAGGACCTAGGAGACACAATCAATGGTTTAGAGACCAAATAGACAATTCGGCAATAGTTTAAGGGTATAAACTGTAAAGTATAATAAACCATTTACTTATCAACAAAACCTTTTTTCTTTTTAGCAGTCAAACCATTTAAATCAAGTTTCAATTTTTAGCAGTCAAATCAAATTAAACTATGGGTAATTCTTGGTTATCACATAAGAAATACATTTCTTCTACCTTTAGTATGATTTCCCTGGAGGAAGATCCTCCTCTATGGCACTACTACAAATACCAGTTGCATAATTAATACTTCAGTTAAAAACAACAATGATTTGTACTTGGTCCCATCAGGTTTAGTACAAGTAACCAGAAATTAATGGCCGTTGCCAAACGACTTTTGTGTGATGACCAATCCTGGTTAATGGATAGCCCAGTGCAAAAACTTCACAGCTAAGGACAATGATTTACCGCACTTGTCAGCTATTCATCGCACATTGTCCTCACATTCCCATGTGTGAAAACCAAATTTGCATCTTATTCTATAGTTAAAAAATCAGTCATCAGTCACTACAGTTAAATAACGTCCTTATTTATCCATCAAAAAGATCATAACAATTATGGTCCACTAAGTTGATTGGAGTGCAATTCACAGCTGCATCAGCCAATTTATTTTTTCAATTGTTAGAAAAAGGAGCCCGGATTTGACAGGTACCTTAAAACACATCCAGACTCCAATCTCCTTATTTTCTTTCTTTTGCTTTTCTCCTCACCCATTCTTACATTGAAGAGCTACAAAACTCAATTTCTATCCTTACATTGAAGAGCTATGAAACTCAATCTCTATTTTAGTCTTACACTAACAGAGATCAAATAATAATCAACTACACCCAAAAATTGTATCTCATTCTCAGAGTTAAGCGTCCATTTCACGTGCTTTATAACAAAAACAATAAGTATTAAAGAAAAATCATAGAAGAGGTATCCTTCAAAGGAAAAAAAAAATAATAAATATATATATATATAATTATATATGTAAAGAGGAACCAACAGAAATTCCCACAACGCAACCAATCAAATGTAATTATGTAACCTCAACCTCACATTGCAAACACCCCATAACCCCAAACCAAACATGGCATAAAAGGGATGCATAAATTCTCTTTACAGCCCCTACCTTTGCTACATTACCCACCTCTTTGTGTGAAGATCTAACAGACCACTAAAGTGCCACTCTAACTGCTAGAAAAGACCCGCAATTTCTAGAATGCAGCAACCATAATGCCAAGATCCAATTGAGATTTACCCAGCCCACCCTCTAACTAGCCAAATGTCCAACTAAAATGTGGTTAAGCCTCAAAATTTACCATAAGGATGGCAAATCATTATATTGCCTTTGCCACATAATATTTTTATCTTGGTCACATCATATTTGGGTCTCTGCTTTAGCAGGAAGAGCAACAAGTCCAGCCTTTGTATCTTAACAGTCGTTAGACTCTTTACAAATTGCATTTTACAAAACATCATTTAGACTCAATAAAAACAAATTGCAAAAAAACATGCAGAGTACAAAAGGAAAAACCCAGGACAGCGAAACATATTAATAGAGATTGGACAATAAGATATGAAAGATCATGTGAGAAAGAAACTGAAGCTTGCAGGGAAGGACGAAAGAAATACAATCCTCATCACAACTTTTTAAAACTACTGTAATCCCCAGACCCAAACCCAAGTAAATTTTTCCAATTCCTTTAGAAAGACAAGAAATTTAATTTAGTTAACACCCCATTATTAGAACATGCAATAAATTAAACCTAAAACCCAACTGAGATTGTCAACATGTAAAATACGGTAAAACTATAGAATAAATCATTTGGTTATCATTAAAATGTATCAATAAATAACCCGCCAAATGAGTTCCACTTGCAGTGCTGACATATACTCAAATAGCAAAAAGAGAAGATCATAATGTATCAAAAAGAAAACCCAGAAATAAAATCACTGAATAAAGACATTAATGCTAATGCATCAACCAAACACATCCAGAAATAGAATCACACAAAAATCAAATAACAAATTTCCAGCAGCCACAAGATCTGACATTTAATAACAGTACAGCCACTCTCATTTTCAACCCATTAGAAATAAACCAATATATGAAATTTTTAATACCAAATAAAATTGAGTGAACAAATTAATATACTGAAAAAAGTAGATCATAATGTAGTGAAAAGAGTAGATAAAATCACTGAATATATTAATTAATCCTACAAAAACAAAAAAACAAAAAAAAATAAATAAATAAAAAAATCAATGCATCAACCAAAAAACCCCGAAATAGAATCACACAAAAACCAAATTAAAAATTTCCAGTAACCACGGATCAATTGCATTCTCAACCCATTTGAAACAAACCCAAATATGAAATTTTCAACACAAAATGGAAACTTCATCAAAAAAGAGTTGAATTATATTATTACCTCAATGAAATGGGGACGAAGGTCCTTAAGAACAGCTCGCATCTTGAAGTACTTGGAGTTCTGAATATGCCCATTTTGGTCAAGAGGTCTCTTGTTGTTCTTTTGAGGCAAAGGAGGAAGATGAGGAGGAGGAGGGAGATTTTGGGTTGTGTTTGGTGGGTTTGGAATTGGGTTTTGAGTAGGCAATGTGGTTTGGGCAATGGGTTTGGTGGGTTTGTATTTGGGGGGTTTTGGGTTGTGTTTGGATCTGGGTTTTGAGATGGGGGTGTTGTTTGGGGCGGTTGAGGTTGTTCCATGGATGGAGAAGGTTGAGGAGGGAGGTTTTGGGGTGTGTTTGGATCTGGGATTTGGGTTGGTAGTGGTGTAGTTTGGGCAGGTTTATTAGGTTCTTCTTCCATGGACGTGTGTGTTTCTTGGGAGTGTAGGAATTGTTTCAGAAGGTTCGAAGAGATAGCTTTGTTTGCGCTCTCGGATCGGAGTTCTAGGTCATCGAGAGAGAGCAAGACTGAATCTTGGGAGGTGTTTGGTTGTGAGTGTTATTTTAACCCAATAGTGTTGGGTCTTTTGGACAAGATTATAGTTAGGTTCTGAAATTATTTTTTTCTTCTTTTTCCCACCACGTATAAACAGGGTTACAAACAAATTGAGTGAAGTTGAGTTTTGCCAAATTTGAGTACAGCTCATTTATATATTAAGCTCAATTATTTAATTCGAGTTCTACTTGATAATTAAACAAGTTTAAGGTTGGCCCAATTCATTAATATTAATTAAGTTTGAACTTCACTCGAAGCTTAATAATAATTTTTTTTATTATTTATATTATTTAAATAAAAACATTATGTATATTACCTAATATATAAATCATAGGAAAAATTAGTCTAAAGTTCTTATCTTATTTTTAATAATAGAAGAGATCCACAATATTATTTTGGGATGTCTAGATCCCTCAACCCAATACCCATATATCACAGAGAAATTTGACATACTAGAGAGCTACTCTCTCCTACGACTCTTTCTCTCTCTCTCTACAACACCCTCTTTCTTTGCACAAACTATGTTGATCATCTCTTCCTCGCCTCAAAGATACGTCTTCTCCACCACAGCTAGGGTTTCTTTGTCATCTTCAGTCTCCTCGTCTTCCAAGCTCAGCTTGATCTCTTGCTAGTTGCCTCTTCGATCAAGCATTTGCAAGTTTCTGTGCTTCGTGGTTTGCTGCTCTTCGAAGACTAGAGGAATGGTAGAGATGGTGCAGGACAAGAAGTTTGCGGTGGCCGTCGCTGCCTCTAGCTCCGCAACGGACCTCGACCTTCATCGTTGATTCGCAAGGTGATGGATTTTGATCTCAACGTCCTGCCGCCATTGGATAAGGCTGGTGAAGATGATCTAGACCTCTGTCGATGATGATGATGATGATCGATAGGTTCAATATACATATATATATATATATGGTCTTCGCCTCTGGTGCAGACAGGTTAATTCTTATTCATTGAGGGGCAATCAGGCCCGGTCCTAAGATTTTTGGGGCCCAAAGCCGATAATCAACTAATAAATTTCTGGGGCCTTTCATATTTTTTTTTCATTGAATGAAAAAAAAAAAAAAAATTGAAAGTAAAGGACAAAAGATTTGTATCAAAATCACAAAAAATACTTACCATTACATTACAATAACTAATAAGTATCGCTTGATCCTCACTCTTCTTGTATTTTTAGAAACAAATAAATCAATCATACTTGCATAATCTAATTTTTTTACAAAATCATTTTCAATGAATAACAATGCTAATTATTTTAAATGGTCATTTCAATTTTTTAATGGATTAATTTATTTTAAGTTAATTTGGGCATTCCTTAATTTTTTTTGGACTTAAAATATACTTAATATATTAGACTAAACTATAATAAGAGAGACTCCTTTTTTGGGTCTATTTTCTAATGGATAACAATACTAATTTTTTTTAATGGCCTTTCAATTTTTTAATGGGTCAATTTATTTTAAATTAGTTTGGGTCTTTTTTTAATCTTTTTAGACTTAAAACATATCTAATATATTATACTAAATTATAATAGGAGGAGGCCCATTTTTCGAGCCTATTTCGAGGGGCCCTAGGCCATGGCTTTGTGGCCTATGCCCCAGGGCCGGCCCTGGGGGCAATTGCCACAATAAAGAGAATGAGCACAATCGGTGGGAGAAGAACACGAGTCTAGAAGCTGTGTAGTTATTGGAAATAAGTTCAATTATCCAAAAGAAAGTGAAATATATATATATATATATATGGAGAGAGAGAGAGAGAGAGAGAGAAAGAAACCTTTCAATTTCCATTGGAGCAACCAATAAAAGGGATGGAGAAAATTAAAAAAATGAGGAGTAAATGAAAGAGGTACCAATTTGCAGGAGCTCTGTTATGATCAAACACACCCAGAAAAATTATCTCACACACACAGAAAAGACAATATTTACGTGGTTCGGCCTAATGCCTACATCCACAAACAGAAATGAGAATTTTTCACTAAAATGGAGCAAAATACAAAACAGAAGGGGAGAACAACTCTTCTCACTCAACTCACAGCTCTCTCTTTCAAATTTCTGATACCACTTCATCATCTCCCTCCCATCTCTATTTATACACAAAGAGAGTGAGAGAGAGAGAGAGAGAGGGGACAAACCAACTCACCAAAAACAAATTTCTATCCTCTTTAATGGTGAATGGTGAAAATCAACAAGGAATAGCAAAGTGAAGAGAATGGAGGGTCTTGCAGATGCCTAATTCAAACTTTCATTTTTGGTAGAGGTCTTTGTACGCCACCATCCTTGACTCTCTCATTTGCATGGTTTTGCATGCATGTGGGTTGGAACAACAATTCTCCCCTTCCATACCCACATACATGACGGACTTCTCACTCAAAGTCTATCCCGGCAATGTCTCTGCAAATTTCGAGTTTGTCTCTCGAGACCACCTTTGTAAGCATGTCGACTGGATTCTTATCTGTGTGGATCTTGATCAGTTCCAATAACTGCTTGTCCATCACTTCGCGTATCCAATGATACCGAACATCAATGTGTTTTGTATGAGAATGGTACATTGAATTCTTGCTCAGGTCTATGGCACTCTAGCTATCACAATGTACCGTGAACTTTTCTTGCTTTAATCCCAACTCTTGGAGAAACCGCTTCAACCACAACATCTCTTTCCCAGCTTCCGCTACAGCAATATACTCTGCCTCGGTTGTGGATAAAGCAACACACTTCTGCTGCTTGGACTGCCAAGACACAGCTCTCCCTGCAAAAGTGAACAGAAATCCTGATGTAGATTTTCTACTATTAAGATCTCCCGCCATATCTGAATCAGTATAGCCTTCCAAGACTGGTTTAGCTCCTCCAAAGCACAAACACATTTTAGATGTACCCTTAAGGTACCTCAGAATCCACTTGACTGCTTCTCAATGCTCTTTCCCTGGATTGGAAAGGAATCTGCTTACTACTCCAACAGCATGAGCAATATCTGGTCGAGTGGACACCATTGCATACATCAAACTCCCTACGGCGGATGAATAGGGGATAGCCTCCATCTCTTCTTTTTCTTTTGTAGAAGAAGGACAAGAAATCTTGCTCAGCTTGAAATGATTAGCCAACGGAGTTCTGACTGGCTTGGCATCTTTCATATTGAACTTCTCAATCACCCGTTCAACGTACTTCTCCTGTGACAGCCACAACTTCTTGGCTTTTCTGTCACGCATAATTTTCATGCCCAAAATTTGTTGTGCAGGGCCTAGTTCCTTCATGTCAAAGGACTATGATAACTCCTTCTTCAGTGATTTGATTATTGTGATGACATAGAGCAGGAGTATGATGAAGTTTCCACCAAGAAATTTCCTGACATAAACACACTGGTCTGCAGCAGTTCTCTTGTACTCATGACCCACCATGAATGAGTCAAATTTCTTGTACCACTGTCTCGGTGCTTGTTTGAGGCCATAGAGACTCTTCTTTAATTTGCAAACTAAGTTTTCTTTCCCTTTAACTTCAAAACCTTCTAGCTGCTCCATGTAAATTTTTTCCTTCAGATCACCATAGAGAAATGTCGTCTTCACATCCATCTGTTCAAGTTCCAAATTCAAACCAGTCGCTAGTCCCAAAACTACTCGAATGGATGTCATTTTCATAATTGGCGAGAAGATTTCATCAAAATCAATACCTTTGTTCTGCCCAAAACCTTTGACAACCAATCGAGCCTTATACTTGACTAGCTTTCCGCTGTCATCTTTCTTCAACTTGAACACCCATTTGTTTTGCAATGGTTTTTGACCCTGGGGAAGTTTCACTAAATCATAAGTCCGATCCTTCTGCAAGGATTGCATCTCTTTTTTGTCACGACCCAAACCCGCCCCTATGGGTTTGGTACCGTAACCGGCCAGTAATCTGAGATTACCGAAGGCCTACTGAACAGTAATACAGTAAAAACAGAGTACAGGGGCATGGCGGAAGCCAATACAGTAAATAAACTATATCCAATGAGCTGTGACAGTCTATATGCCAAAAAGATTTTTCATACATTATGCAGAACAATATACAAAACATTTACAAACATTCAGGACAGGGATCGAATCCCTATTAACCAGTACAGTGCAGTCTAAACAGTATCACAGAAACAGTACAGGACAGACGGGGAAATAAAAACACCCCTAAGCCAAAGCTTGACAGGCAGGAACCTCACAGCGAGGTACGGTGGTTGGCTTGACAAAACGGGAGTTACCCCGACTCTCCTAGCTGCGGTCTGATGCCTGTACACCTACATATATATATGAGCAGTGAGTTAAAGCCCAGTGAATAACACAATGCGTAAAGGGGTTAAGAAAGAATGTCCTTTCAGTATTTTAAACAGTCGTTTGCCTCGTACAGTAACAGTAACAGTAACGGTAACAATAACAGTAACAGTAACAGTGCAGTAGCAGTAGCAGTAGCAGTGACAGTAACAATACAGTAACAATAACGGTAACAATAACAGTAACAGTAATAGTGCAGTAGTAGTAGCAGTGACAGTAACAGTACAGTAACAGTAACGGTAACAATAACAGTAACAGTAATAGTGCAGTAGCAGTAGCAGTGACAATAACAGTACAGTAACAGTAACGGTAACAATAACAGTAACAGTAACAGTACAGTTCTTATGGACTCAAGAGGTGTCTCGCACAGATTCTAGAGGTGGCTCACACTGTAGCACTTAGGTCCGTGCAGCATTGTGCTCCAGATTTCACAGATCGGCTTTAAGCCCAGTATGGATTCAAGAGGTGTCTCGCACAGATTCTAGAGGTAGCTCACACTGTAGCACTTAGGTCTGTGCAGCACTTTGCTCCAGAGGTATCTGTGACAGTAGCAGTACAGTAAACAGTAGGTCTTAAAAGGCCGAACAGTCCGTTGATGGCCATCAATCAGTAAACAGTAGTGGTTCCAACGAGGGAACCGACTGAGGTCTCTGTAACAGTAGCAGTAATAGTAAACAGTAGTTGCTAAAGATGCCACAATACAGTTCAGAATATAGGACATACATTCATTCAGTTAACAGTAAACAGTTCATAAAACAGTTCAACTTGGTAAACAGTTCAGTTCAGTAAACAGTTCAGAAGATAATCATTTTTGACATATCTTTACACAATTGTTACTCACAGAGTTCTGGGCCATAGTAAGCTAGAGCGTCTCCTCGGTAAGCCAACCCTACACAGTATACAGGATGAACACACACTAAGCTATACAGTTGGGGAAGATCAATAACTTAACCCCTAATTGCCTTGGTGTGGTTCTACATCTATATCCTCATTAAGATGTCTTATACCAGGCCTAAGAATGCCTAGAATGGAATGAGGATGCAAAGATGCATTCAGAAAGCAGTTTCAGAATTTTCAGAAAAGCAGTTCCCCGCTCGAGCGGACATGCAACAAAGGTCCCCGCTCGAGCGTCAACTCCCCCGCTCGAGCGTGTGACACAAGCCTCCGCTCGAGCGTACAATACCCCGCTCGAGCGGACTGTAAAGCAGTGAGAGATGCTGGGAGCTCGATTTTCCCGCTCGAGCGGCACTTCCTCCGCTCGAGCGGACGACCAAAATCTGGAAATTCCAGATTTGAACTCCAAGATCAAGATCAATTTTCAATGTATCAAATTCGATCCTTTTGGGCTAATTTTTCGGAAAATACTTTAAAACTCAATGTACAGCATGTTTCAAAGATCAATTTGGGAAATCAAAGCCCAAGGGTAGTTCCATTAAACACCATTTTCAAATCAATTTCATGAACATGATTCCAATTGAACATGCATGTACTACAACAACCCTCAAGCCTCAAATTCATGCTCTAATGAGCCAATTCTTTTCAAAACAAGATGAAATCATGGACTTAAACATAAATATGAGCATGCATGTAACATTTTCCATGAAAACAACTTTAACTTCCTCAATACAAGCATGCATGCAAGAGATGAGCTTCAATTCAACATTATAAGCCATATCTTGGCTCTAATCTTTAATAATCCTCTAAACCATGCAAGGAGTGATTCAATTCACAAACAAGAAGGTAATTACTCTACCTTAGATCCTCAATCACAAGACTAGAAGCTCAATTTAGCAATCTACACTTCAATTCTTCAAGTTCTCTAAGCCAATTCACCATAAAATCAAGCTATCTCCTCTCTTTCTCTCTCTCTCTCTCTCTCTAGCTCGGTTATGCTCTCAAAATGAGCTGAGGAAATGTTTGAATGAAGTGTAATAAGGCTCAAAAATGTTATAATAAAGGGTCCACTAACAATGGCATTAATGTAAATAAGCCTATCCCTCTAATTAGCTTATTTTAATCCAATGTAATCATACTAAATCAATTTTCAGATAAATGTGCCATAAAATCACATTAATTATGATGAACACAGAACATCAATCAATTTCAAATTTGGCCGCCGATAAGGCCTTCAATTAGCGGTTTAAAGCATAAGACGAGAACAGATAATTTGGCAGTCAAACAGATAGATTATGCATTTAAACAGTTACAGTCAATCAATCAGTCTCGGATCTCAGTCAGTCAGTTCAGTGTCTCAATCAATTCAATTATCGATCATAATCAGTCTCAGTTTAACAGTAATCAGTAGGAAATCAGTAAACAGTGACGAGGGTTGTTACAATCTCCCCTCCTTATAAAGAGTTTGGTCCTCCAAACTCGAAATAACATATGACGACAGAGATGATACCCAACATAAAGGTAACTTTCACTCTATAACAGGAGCATAATCATATTCATAAACAGGTTCATGGCCCAATCTCAATCTTAGCAATGCACAGAAACAGAATAAAAAAAAAAAATCACGTATAAGGATTGGGGTTCATATTAAAACAGAATCTTATGCACATTCAATTTTCAGTCAAGGACAATTTCGGATACATGTTCATTTCCATATTCTTGTCCAGGGCATACGTAGATGCCACAATTCTTACTTAAGCATTCGGGGTGCACTCATTAGCACTACCAGAGTAGGTACAGAACAGATACAGTACAGAACAGATACAGTGCAGGACAGATACAGTACTTATCGGGGTTATAAATTTGTACTGGTCTCAGTTTCATAAGCAATTTCCCCCGTTAAATTACAGAGTTTCGATTCGTCCTCTTCTGAGTTGTTCACCCGATCTTAGTTCAATTTGGTTCTCAATTCGGTAAGCCATCACAATCAGTCCAGTTCATTCGGGAGTTATCGGTAGTATAAGGCGAATTGTACATTACTCCCATAGCAGTAGGCAGAGTTCTGCAGTAAGTATTCACTTACTATTCATCAATTCCAGTTCTCACAGATTCAGTCATAGCACATGTCAATACGACAGCAGTCATACAGATTACATATACTTCCAGGCAGTCAGAGTTTATGATCAAAACCGATCTGCGGTCAGCAGATCCCATCAGTCCTGAAGTACAGTAATCACCAAAACAGTCATTTCCCAGTCAAACAAGTTCATGGTCATAACAGCAATACCAGGTGAGTCATCACATGTCACATTCTCAGTTTCCCCACATTGTAAGCAATCTGATAATAGCTTTCTCATTAAGGTTTCCCTCAGGTCAATTCGATGAAAGTTTGACCAGGTCATGTCAGATGCAAGTTCTGTCAAATCATTACAAGTAAAAGTTCAAAGCACAAACATCCAATAGAAATCCTATCAGTTACACAAAGGGTTTCATCAACCCACCGTTCTATCAGATTAGATCGGATAACAGTTCCATTCCTATCATTTTTCAGATGAGGCACATTAGTTCGGACTCCATTCGTTTAGGTACATAATCAGTAGTTTCACAATTTGTCAACCGACATCAGAGTCTTATAGCATTACAATTCATATCAAAGCAGTACAGGTCATATACAATGTGTTCCTCCCAATAAGTTTACGGGCAGTGCACAGGCATGCAATTATTCACATTGAGAGGTAAGTATCACAGTCAACATAGCAATTTCCAAATAATTCCTTCATATAAGCATATGGTATACAGTAATACATCACCCAAGGTTCTTGGTGACACATAATAGTGAGTTTCCCTACTAGGGTTCCAGATCGGTCATAGTCCCAATGGTTAAATTATCAACAAATAACATAACAATCATTCCGAGCAAAGGTGAGCAGATATGTATATAAGTCTAAACAGTTTCCATAGCACAGGTAAATGTTAACATAAGGTTTTATAGTGTCGCACATATAGTCCGCATCAGCGGTAGATTTCAAAAGGTTCATTATTCACAGTCCATTCTTCTCAGTCTTAACAATATTACAAGCATGGGAACATATATACAGGTGTGAGTTCAAAATCAGTTTTCATGTAGGCATTTGTTCACAAATTCATAAGCGGGAGTTCATCTTCACAAACCAATATGGGTTCTTAGTTTCAGTAGTCTCGCACACACAAATAGTTCGCGTGTATAATTCGAGTTCAAGGGTCCGTTCATTCAATAATGTCCGTCAATACATAACAGTGCAGTACAAATCATAGTTGTACAAATTTCTCAAATTACAGTCAATCATAAGGTATTCTCATGTTCAACAGTCCTAGTACAGTTCAAAAGGTCATACCTGCAGTTCACTTTCAGTTATTGCAATATGATACAAGGACCTAACTCAGCAAGTTCTCGCGGTTCACAAGTCCTAACAGTCCTCATAGTATATGGTTCATAATTCCAGTAATTCAATCGGTTCAGTCAATATGTTCTCAGTCTATACCAAATTACGGAATATACGATTCCCACACAAACGTTCGTACAAGCAGTTTCATCTATTTCAGGTAATACCTGCGTCAGTCTTTTCAGTTTCCCGAGCATTCTCCAGAACTAGGGTCTAGAGTTAGACTCATCATGTTCAGTTGAGTTCGTGGCAAGATGTAGCCAAATGTCCTTCCTGACCACGTCTAAACAAGTTTCGGATAGGTGGCGGCAACGCCCCAATGGTATTTCCCACATACAGTACAAATAGGTATATCATTGTTCACATTGCTTCTTTGACCTTCATTGATCAAAGCTATTGCCCGAGATTTTCCATTCACGGAGGTCATTTTCACTTTCTGTTATTTCTGTTTCATTCTTTCTAATTCAGTTGGCGATGTTGATTTGGATATTTCAATGCTGCTACGTTATCTCAGACATTATACTTTATCCATGACATCTACACACTTTGACGGTCGTAAAACGTCGATTCAGTCAATCATATCTAGGTCACACCTACCTTCAGTTCTTTTCTAGTCTTTGTAGTTAGTATCTATCATGTGGGGTGCCTATCCAGCTAGTTAGGTAAATTTTACCTCATATTCGAGCGCAGTCTTATCACCTTTCAAGTTGTTCAAACTCAGGTACTTTCTTATCTCGGATGCATTGGGGAAAGTATTTTTCGGAGAAAACCTCACATATTTTCTCAGTTTCTAAACCCAAGTCTTAGTTTTTAGTGGTTCGGTACCTCCCAGAAATTTTCGGTGGTTTTAGTTTATTTGGGTTTCCGTATCAGTGTCATCAGTTCATATTCAGTTGATTCAAGCACGTATGTCGGCCTTTTTATCTCCTCAGATTTTTAGTTAAGACGTCAACCATTCATTCTAGCCTGTTAACTCTAACATCAGAAGATTCGGTTTCGCTTACGTTCCTCATCCTTTCCCTTGTTTCGCATAACGGGGTGATTATCAATATAGGAGAGGTTCTTACCGATTTCACGTTTTATCTCATATCAGACGTGTGTATACATTTCAGTTCAGGTACGGTCACATGACCCTTCACTTTCACACGTTCATTTTCTCATAGATTTCCACAGTCAGTAATAACATTAACATTACATGTTATTCCATTTAACTTCTTTAAGTATACATATAGGTTTCGTTTCAGTTTACATAGGCAGTACGGTAATCATAAACATAAACAGTTGCATACTTAAAAACATTAATCACATTAGCATATAATCAGTCATGTCATAACCACACACACTTTTTTATGCTCATGCAATGCCCTAACTTCTTTTCTAGGACATCCTATAGCTCATTTGGATACGTGTGTGCGGTATGACTCGTGGTTAAGTATCGCTCTGATACCACTCTGTCACGACCCAAACCCGCCCCTATGGGTTTGGTACCGTAACCGGCCAATAATCCGAGATTACCGAAGGCCTACTGAACAGTAATACAGTAAAAACAGAGTACAGGGGCATGGTGAAAGCCAATACAGTAAATAAACTATGTCCAATGACAGTCTGTATGCCAAAAAGATTTTTCATACATTATGCAGAACAATATACAAAACATTTACAAACATTCAGGACAGGGATCGAATCCCTATTAACCAGTACAGTGCAGTCTAAACAGTATCACAGAAACAGTACAGGACAGATGGGGAAATAAAAACACCCCTAAGCCAAAGCTTGACAGGCTCGGAACCTCACAGCGAGGTACGGTGGTTGGCTTGACAAAACGGGAGTTACCCCGACGCTCCTAGCTGCGGTCTGATGCCTATACACCTACATATATATATGAGCAGTGAGTTAAAGCCCAGTGAATAACACAATGCGTAAAGGGGTTAAAAAAGAATGTCCTTTCAGTATTTTAAACAGTCGTTTGCCTCGGTAGATCAGTTATACAGTCGGTGGCTTATACTTCATGTCATATCAGTCATTTAGAAATCATAGTAATCATACGTGGCACAACCGATAGCAAAACAGTACGGTGGTAGCAGTAGTGTCAGTACAGTGTCAGTACAGTAGTAGTAACGGTAACAGTACAGTACAGTAACAGTAACAGTAACGGTAACAATAACAGTAACAGTAATAGTGCAGTAGCAGTAGCAGTGACAGTAACAATACAGTAACAGTAACGGTAACAATAACAGTAACAGTAATAGTGCAGTAGCAGTAGCAGTGACAGTAACAATACAGTAACAGTAACGGTAACAATAACAGTAACAGTAATAGTGCAGTAGCAGTGACAGTAACAGTACAGTAACAGTAACGGTAACAATAACAGTAACAGTAACAGTACAGTTCTTATGGACTCAAGAGGTGTCTCGCACAGATTCTAGAGGTGGCTCACACTGTAGCACTTAGGTCCGTGCAGCACTTTGCTCCAGATTTCACAGATCGGCTTTAAGCCCAGTATGGATTCAAGAGGTGTCTCGCACAGATTCTAGAGGTGGCTCACACTGTAGCACTTAGGTCTGTGCAGCACTTTGCTCCAGAGGTATCTGTGACAGTAGCAGTACAGTAAGCAGTAGGTCTTAAAAGACCGAACAATCAGTTGATGGCCATCAATCAGTAAACAGTAGTGGTTCCAACGAGGGAACCGACTGAGGTCTCTGTAACAGTAGCAGTAATAGTAAACAGTAGTTGCTACAGATGCCACAATACAGTTCAGAATATAGGACATACATTCATTCAGTTAACAGTAAACAGTTCATAAAACAGTTCAACTCGGTAAACAGTTCAATTCAGTAAACAGTTCAGAAGATAATCATTTTTGACATATCTTTACACAATTGTTACTCACAGAGTTCTGGGCCACAGTAAGCTAGAGCGTCTCCTCGGTAAGCCAACCCTACACAGTATACAGGATGAACGCACACTAAGCTATACAGTTGGGGAAGATCAATAACTTAACCCCTAATTGCCTTGGTGTGGTTCTACATCTATATCCTCATTAAGATGTCTTATACCAGGCCTAAGAATGCCTAGAATGGAATGAGGATGCAAAGATGCATTCAGAAAGCAGTTTCAGAATTTTCAGAAAAGCAGTTCCCCGCTCGAGCGCAGGTTTCCCCGCTCGAGCGAACATGCAACAAAGGTCCCCGCTCGAGCGTCAACTCCCCCGCTCGAGCGTGTGACACAAGCCTCCGCTCGAGCGTACAATACCCCGCTTGAGCGAACTATAAAGCAGTAAGAGATGCTGGGAGCTCGATTTTCCCGCTCGAGCGGCACTTCCTCCGCTCGAGCGGACGACCAAAATCTGGAAATTCCAGATTTGAACTCCAAGATCAAGATCAATTTTCAATGTATCAAATTCGATCCTTTTGGGCTAATTTTCCGGAAAACACTTTAAAACTCAATGTACAACATGTTTCAAAGATCAATTTGGGAAATCAAAGCCCAAGGGTAGTTCCATTAAACACCATGTTCAAATCAATTTCATGAACATGATTCCAATTGAACATGCATGTACTACAACAACCTTCAAGCCTCAAATTCATGCTCTAATGAGCCAATTCTTTTCAAAACAAGATGAAATTATGGACTTAAACATAAATATGAGCATGCATGTAACATTTGCCATGAAAACAACTTTAACTTCCTCAATACAAGCATGCATGCAAGAGATGAGCTTCAATTCAACATTATAAGCCATATCTTGGCTCTAATCTTTAATAATCCTCTAAACCATGCAAGGAGTGATTCAATTCACAAACAAGAAGGTAATTACTCTACCTTAGATCCTCAATCACAAGACTAGAAGCTCAATTTAGTAATCTAGACTTCAATTCTTCAAGTTCTCTAAGCCAATTCACCATAAAATCAAGCTATCTCCTCTCTTTCTCTCCCTCTCTCTAGTTCGGTTATGCTCTCAAAATGAGCTGAGGAAATGTTTGAATGAAGTGTAATAAGGCTCAAAAATGTTATAATAAAGGGTCCACTAACAATGGCATTAATGTAAATAAGTCTATCCCTCTAATTAGCTTATTTTAATCCAATGTAATCATACTAAATCAATTTTCAGATAAATGTGCCATAAAATCACATTAATTATGATGAACACAGAACATCAATCAATTTCAGATTTGGCCGCCGATAAGGCCTTCAATTAGCGTTTTAAAGCATAAGACGAGAACAGATAATTTGGCAGTCAAACAGATAGATTATGTATTTAAACAGTTACAG
This sequence comes from Camellia oleifera, assembly GCA_022316695.1. Taxonomy (NCBI): domain Eukaryota; kingdom Viridiplantae; phylum Streptophyta; class Magnoliopsida; order Ericales; family Theaceae; genus Camellia; species Camellia oleifera. The sequence continues at coordinate 200,554,521 of CM039305.1, forward strand.
TCAATCAATCAATCTCGGATCTCAGTCAGTCAGTTCAGTGTCTCAATCAATTCAATTATCGATCATAATCAGTCTCAGTTTAACAGTAATCAGTAGGAAATCAGTAAACAGTGACGAGGGTTGTTACATTCTTGCATAGCTTGCTGCCAGCTACTCTTCTCTTTATGATTCTGAGCTTCTTGGAAACTTTCTGGCTCCCCTTCATCAGTAAGCAAAATATACTCAGAAGCTGGGTATTTTGACGATGGCTTAGACTCTCTTGTTAATCTTTGCAACTGTGGGTCAACAGTCTCTGGTGGAGGAGGTTGTGGCTCCCCCTGCTCAACACCCTCTGCTTCTGGATCTTCTTCTTCTAGAAATTCATCCTGCAACTCTACATCATTTGCTGCATGCTGTGGTAATTCTTCTTTATCAATGGCATGTTGTGATGGTGCAGGATTTGGAATAATTTTTGAAACATCATCAACTTTGGGTTTGGTTGGTTGCCCAAAGTCTTCTAAGGTTTGGCCTTTTTGAAACACCACATCTCGGCTTCAAATGACCTTCTTGTTTTTCGGATCCCACAATCTGTATCCAAATTCTTCATCTCCATAGCCAATAAAGATGTATGGAGTGGCTTTGTCATCCAACTTCTGCCTGTGCTCCTTGGATACATGTGCAAATGCTTTGCACCCAAACACTCTCAAGTGAGAGTAGGAAATCTCCCTTCCAGACCATACTTCTTCTGGAATTTGAAAATTCAGTGGAATTGATGGCAATTTGTTGATCAAATAGCAAGCAACACGAACAGCTTCTCCCCAAAATGTCTTTGGCAGCTTTGCCATTTTGAGCATACATCTGACCTTCTCCACAATGGTCCAGTTCATTCTCTTGGCTACACCATTATGTTGTGGGGTTCCAGGAATAGTCTTCTCATACCGGATGCCGCAAGTAGCACAGTAGGCTTTAAATTTCTTTAACATGTACTCGCCTCCACTGTCTGTTCGGAGACACTTCAGCTTCTTTCCGGTCTCCCTTTCCACTATGGCATGGAATGTTTGAAAATGCTAGAACATTTCAACTTTGGTCTTTAGGACATAAACCCATACTTTCCGTGATGTGTCATCAATAAATGCCAAGAAGTATTTTCTGCCGCCCAAAGATTCCACTTCTATGGGACTGCAAACATCAGAGTATACTCTGCTCAACAACTCTAATTGTCTTCTGGATGATGAATGGAAAGCGACTCTATGACGCTTCCCAAATAAGCAGTTGTCACAAGGGTTCAATTTCGTATCTTTGGCAAAGGGAGTAAGAGACTTCTTTGCCAAAATCTGCAACCCTTTCTTACTCATGTGACCTAGCCTTTTGTGCCACAAATTTGACGATGTCTCATCTTCTGCTGTGTTGAGGCTATCTGAATTCACCTCTACACGAGTCTTGTATAATGTGCCAATTGCCTATCCTCTGGCTACCACTAAAGATCCCTTTTTCAACTTCCATATGCCTTTGCCGAGGTAGTTCTCATAGCCTTGTCTGTTGATCATATTATTTAACTTTGATGATGTCTAAAATATTATTTGTAACACTCTGAATTTTTTTAATATACATATTATTTGACACAAAATATTATCTTTTTAAAATATATATATTTGTTAAATATTATTTAAATAAAAATATTTTTGAAAACTTTACTATTCATCTTTTGACAAATCAATTAGTTGTATTATTTTGACAAATGTGATATTGATAATTTGTTTTCTTTTGATAAGATCACATATGATGAATGGTATATAGCAAAATTATTTTGCATGCAAAGTGAAACTTACTCAAGTGGTGTTTGAAAACAAATCATACCTTTATATATATATATATATATATATTATTGTAAAAAGAAAAAGATGAGCAAATCTTTTGACAATAGGTTTTGTATCATATATATATATATATATATATATTACTATAATAAATAAGAAAAGGTAAGTGTAAAAGTTTGACAAAATTATTGCATCTTATATATATGCATATATATATACATGATATTATATTCAAAAGTGATTGATTAGATTATATATTCAAACCTTGGTGATTTGTCTGTAAAGTTTGAAAAAGTGAACAAAAAAATTTTTATACAAAAGAAAAATTGCAAAATGCTTTGATTTTGCTTACATAAGAAAATAGACACAAAATCATGTAGGTCTTGACTTTAAGGAGTCCATAATGATGGATCAAAATCAATTCCCTATTTGAATTCAAAGATGTGATTCAAATTGTCTACAAGTCGGTGGCTCATATTTGAAATTTATATTATGTCACATATACACACACACACACATATATATATACACTAATGAAACAAGAAGAAAAAAATTGAAGCAAATTATTTGCTTGGTTGAAAGTTGTGTTTTATATCAAAATTGTCTAAAATGGTGGCTGCATTTTTGACTAAACAAAAAGGGAAAAGAAAAAGTTACTCTTACTAATTATTTTCATCTTTTTCCTTATTAACATGTGCTAAATGTTTAAAATTAAGGAGCGTGCTTATGTGTAATAACCCCGACCCCGATTAACGCTAAATGGAACTTAATTAAGCCTAATAATAATTAAAAGGAAATTAGGGACTAATTTACATATGCATTGCATGAATTATATGTTTTTATCTATTCGGTGTTGAAATATCTGTTCGTGTTCAAAACTTTAATTCGCAAATCGGAAGCCTTATCGGCACCCGATTTCGAAATCGATTGGAGTTTTAGACTAGTTAGATTTGATGTAAATTTATAGTAGGTTCAATTAAAATTTGATTTGGAATGTTTAAAACTGATTAAATAACATTTTAATAATGAACCTAGCTTAATTACAGAATTGCCATTGAGTGGCCATTGTTTAATTTTATTCTTGAGTTTCATACACTTAAACAAAACATCTTCCTTCAGCCTATTTTGAGTCCTCAACCGACATTAGAGAGAGAGGGGGAGAATTGAGAGGGATTTTGGCTACAATTTGATGATCTTGAGGAAATTGAAGTATATGTTGGCAAATTGAACTTCAAGGCTAGTAATTGAAGACTTAGGTAAGATAATTTAACCCTTGTTTAATGTCTTTGAACTTGTTCATGCTTGGTTCTTGAGCCTTTAGTGATTGGAGCCTTGAATTGGTCCAAATATGTTGAGTTGGAGCCTAGTTCATGCATGCATGTACATGTTCTTGGCATATGAAGTTGTTTTGTATCAAATCTCTACATGCATGTCCATGTTTTTGCTTAAGTCCATTAATTCATCAAAATTCTGGGTTAAATGTTGCCTTGGATCATGATTTGAAGCTTTGAAATGGACTTGAACTCATGCATGTGTGTTTAAACTTGGTTCTTGGAAATCTATGGCAATGGTGCTCAAATGGACTCACTTCTGGGCAATGATTTTATAAATTGGCTTTTAAAACTTGTTGTACTATGAGTTTGAAATGTTTTTCCAGAATTTGGGCCCAAGAGGTTGAGTTTTTGGTTGAAGAATGCTTGGTTCAAACTTGGAAGACAAATCTGGAAATTCCAGATTTTGCTTCCTCGCTCGAGCGAGCACCTTTGTCCAGGGATCCGCTCGAGCGAGCATCGCGCGTAAAATTTCGGCATCCAGTATTTTTACTGTTTCATCAGACTGCTCGAGCGAAGCCTTTGATTTTGGAAGCTCGCTCGAGCGAAGGAAGGCTCGCTCGAGCGAGACCCCTGTTCTCAGCAATTTTTGAAAAACATTTTCTAAGATATTTTTACACCCCCATTCCATCCTAGGGATTCTTAGGCCATGTTTAAGGCTCCATAATAAGGGTAAGGGGTTAGGTACACACTTAGAACCGTGGATGCAAGTTTTGTACAATTTGAGTGCATATTTCAAAGTGTGTATCCGTAATGTGTTATGTAGGTCACGTGTCGCAACCCGTTTGACCCTCTTGACTTCGTCTACTTGTATCAACGCCCACTGTGAGTAATAACTTTGTAAAGTTATGTTCAATGTTATGTATTTTTCAGTATACTATGATATGAAATGATTGATTCTTGAAAAGCTATGATATGTTGGAAATGAATGAATGAATGTCCAGTTTTCTGAAAAGTAATTGTGGCACCCTTAGTATCTGGCCCTTACCCGGGGGAAATAATACCGTGGATCTGGCCCTTACCCGGGGGAAATAATACCGTGGATCTGGCCCTTACCCGGGGGAGATAATACCGTGGATCTGGCCCTTACCCGAGGGAAATAATACCGTGGATCTGGCCCTTGCTCGGGGGAAACAATACCGTGGTTATCTGTATCTGGCCCTTGCCCGGGGGAAACAATACCGTGGTTATCTGTATCTGGCCCTTGCTTGGGGGAAATAATACCATGGCTACGTGCGCGCAAGATGTGGACCCTCCTGGTCGTTGGTACCAACTCTGTCTGTGGTCTCTAGACCAATCTGATCTGTTAGCTAATGGATGTACCACATATGATCTTATGCAAAATCTGAGTATGAATATGAAAAACAAGTATGTATCTGTATCTGTTTCTGATTTGAAATCTGAAAATGCATAAGACTCTATTTCTGATATGATTGTGTTTCTGATATGAACTTTGATTTCTAACTTTGTGATGGACATCATTCATTAAAATCTTTACTCTGTTATTATTTACTGGGCTTTCGCTCACAGTTTATTATATATATGTAGATGAGCCGGCACAAGACCCTGGCCAGAGTTGATGGCCCTCTGTTTCGTTTTGTTTTGGTCAAGCCACCTGTTGCGCCTCCCGAGGAGGTTCCGCTTGAAGCCTGATGTTTGGGCAGTTTTGCACTTCATGCTAGTTGATGGTTGTGTTTTGTAATGTCGGATCTTGGGAGTGTTTGATGTAAATATTTTGTACATATGGGTATATCTGACTAGCATGATTATGTATATAAATAAGTTTTGAATTTCCTGTCCCATGTATGTCATCACAGCTCATTGGACCTTGTTTATTTTACATTATTGCTTCTGCAGCCCCCTTAATATTTGTTAATGTCTTCTGAGGCCGTAGGTAATCCACGGATTACTGGCCGGTTACGGTGCCAAACCTATGGGGGCGGGTTTGGGTCGTGATAGAGTGGTATCAGAGCACGAGTTGTACCGCACACACAGGTCCCTATGAGCTTAGGATGTCCTAGTAAGAATTAGGGGTATTCCATTTGCATATGTGAGTGTGTGGTAATGCAACTGAATATTAAAACTGAATGTACATTTGAATATATAAAGTCTTGTTTACCTATAGCCATGGACAATGCAAGGAATGATGATACAGCAGGGTCTTCTGATGCCCGAATGGATAGAATGGAACAAATGTTGGCAACCTTGACAGAAGTGGTAATGCAGCAACAGAGACAACAACCCTTACCCCCTCCACCTCCGCCAGTACAGGCTCAAGCCGATAATAGTGAAATCATTAATCTGACACAGAAATTCCTGAAAATGAAACCGCCAATGTTCTACGGTGGGATTGAGCCCCTGAAAGCTGAAACATGGTTGCTTGAGATAGAGAAGTTGTATGAGGTGTTCCCCTGTTCTAAAACTCAGAAAGTTTTGTTGGCTACCTACACACTGAAAGATGAAGCTCGCAGGTGGTGGTTACTGATTCGAAATGGTCACGAAAATATGACATGGACCTAGTTCAACACAATCTTTTATGATAAGTATTTTCCCCAGTGCTTTCGAAATCGAAAAGTCTTAGAATTTCAGGAACTTAAACAGGGCAAGATGTCTGTAGCCCAGTATGAGGCCAAGTTCACTGAGCTAGCCAGGTTTGCTCCCCATATGGTGGACACAGAAGACAAGAAGGCCCGCAAGTTTGAGGATGGATTGGATCTGGACATACTGGATAGGGTGGGAGTTCTGAATCTACCCACATATGTGAGCGTTTTGGACAGGGCATTAATGGCAGAATCCATTCTAGCAGCAAAGAAACAAACTTCCGCTCCACGGACTGAGTGGACAGGGAAAAGATCCGAGAATAACTTTAAAAATGGCCGTTCATTTTCTGGGAATAAGAAGCATAACACAGGGTCTTACAGTAACTCAAGCCAAGGTAATGACTCTACGCCAAATTGTCCCAATTGTGGGAATAAGCACGGAGGTACTTGTTACCGAACATCGGGGGCATGTTTCAATTGCGGCTAGAAAGGCCATATGGTGAGAAATTGTCCGCTTAGAGCTGAGACTACTAACCGACCTACGGCAAGTTCAGCGGGGTCCGCTTCTGTGGCCAAAACCAACGTCAAAGCCAATGCAGGAAAGGAACCGTTAAGACAAGGCCGAGTGTTTGCTTTAGTGCCTGGTGATGTACCGAACACCTATACCGTGGTGTCAGGTACACTCTCTGTATGTTCTCAATATGCATATGTGTTGATAGATTCTGGTTCTACGCACTCCTTTGTGTCGCATGCCTTTTCTCAAAAATTGACTAGGCTATTAGAACATATGACATGTGTATTATCTGTATCTACACCTTCTGGGGATTCTATGATGTGTACTCATGTTTATCCAGCATGTGAAGTTGTGGTGGGTGATATGACGTTGTATGTGGATTTATTGCCTTTGGACATTCATCATTTTGATTGTATTTTGGGGATGGATTGGTTGACTAAATACTGTGCTACTATTGATTGTGCAAACAAAACTGTGGTGTTTAGACCGCCGGGTATGCCTGAATTTACCTTTAGAGGAAATGGGGTAGTTCCTCCCCCGTACTTAATTTCGGCTATGAAAGCTGTAAGACTACTTAGGAAGGGTTGTAGGGGTTATCTGTGTTGCATATTGACTACCTCATCTGACAGTCCTACCGTAGAAACAATCCCTGTTGTTTGTGACTTTCCTGATATGTTTCCAACTGATTTACCGGGGGATTTAGTTGACAGAGAAATTGAATTTACTGTTGAGGTGATTCCGGGGACATAACCTATATCCAAGACTCCCCATAGGATGTCTATCTCTGAATTGAAAGAACCAACTCCAGGAACTGTTAGACAAGAACTTTATCCATCCGAGTACTTCACCTTGGGGTGCTCCAGTGTTATTTGTCAAAAAGAAGGATGGGTCTTTAAGATTGTGTATAGACTATCGGGAATTAAACAAAGTGACTATCAAAAACAAATACCCTCTGCCCTGAATAGATGACTTATTTGACCAACTTCAGGGTGCCCAAGTGTTTTCTAAAATTGACCTCAGGTCTGGGTATCATCAGTTAAAGGTTAGAGCCGAAGACATTGAGAAAACTGCATTCCGAACTAGATATGGACATTATGAATTCTTGGTAATGCCGTTTGGGATGACAAATGCACCTGCTGCTTTCATGGATCTTATGAATAGAGTGTTTAAATCGTATCTGGATGATTTTATTGTTGTATTTATTGATGATATTCTGATATATTCTAAAGACAGGGAAGAACATGAAAAGCATTTGAGAACCGCCTTGCAGGTATTGAGAGAAAAGAAGTTGTATGCTAAATTGTCTAAGTGCGAATTATGGCTGAACAGTGTAGCATTTCTGGGCCATGTGATTGACAAAAATGGTGTTTCTGTAGACCCTCAGAAAATTGAAGCTGTTGTGGATTGGCCGAGGCCTACAAGTGTGACAGAAGTACGAAGTTTTCTGGGACTTGCAGGCTACTACAGGAGATTTGTGAAAGACTTCTCAAAGCTTGCCTTGCCATTGACTCAGTTAACTCAGAAAAACATGCCGTTTGACTGGAACGATCAAATAGAGGCAGCTTTCCAAGAGTTGAAAACCAGGTTAGTGACTGTACCAATCTTAACTTTGCCAAACGGTACTGATGGGTTTCAAGTGTACAGTGATGCTTCATATAAAGGTTTAGGGTGTGTACTAATGCAAAATGGAAAGGTGATCGCCTATGCCTCTAGACAACTGCGACCTCATGAAAAGAATTATCCGACGCATGACCTTGAATTGGCAGCCGTGGTGTTTGCTTTGAAGATATGGCGTCATTACTTGTATGGGGTAACTTGCGAAGTGTACACCGACCATAAGAGCTTGAAATATTTCTTTACCCAAAAGGAGTTGAATATGAGACAGAGACGTTGGATGGAACTAATCAAGGATTATGACTTGCAAATCCTGTATCACCCGGGAAAGGCTAATACTGTGGCGGATGCCTTGAGCCGAAAATCTGGTGCAACTGTGTCGTGTTTGTTATCCAGCCGAAAACACTTGTCAACTGACTATGAACAAGATGGACTGATATCTGCTAGCTCTGCTCAACCTGTTATTCTTGATGAGATCAAACAGAAACAGTGTGAAGATGAACATTTGAAAAAGATTATAGAGGAGCTTGATTCGAAACCAAGGCCCGATTTTGTGTTTGAAAATGGTGTGCTGAAATTTCAGAACCGTCTTTGTGTACCTGATTGCTATGATCTGCGGAAACGTGTTATGACTGAAGCTCACAGCAGTAAATTTGCTATGTACCCGGAGAACACGAAAATGCACCACAATTTGAAACAGAATTTTTGGTAGCCTGGAATGAAGAGGAGTATTGCAGACTTTGTGGCTAGATGTCTACATTGCCAACAGGTTAAAGCCGAACATCAACGACCTGCCGATTTGCTACAACCACTCCCAATACCAGAATGGAAATGGGAGCACATCACCATGGATTTCATTGTGGGATTGCCTCGTTCTTCTCGAGGTATGGACTCTATTTGGGTTATAGTTGATCGTTTGACTAAGTCTGCACATTTTCTGCCTGTTAAAACTATTTATAACGCTGATAGACTGGCTAACATCTATATGACTGAAATTGTGAGACTGCATGGAGTGCCAGTGTCTATTGTATCTGACAGGGACTCGAAGTTTGTGTCAAGATTTTGGCAGAGTTTGCAACAGGCTTTGGGGACAGAATTGAGATTGAACAGTGCTTACCACCCACAGACTGATGGCCAAACTGAACGAACTAACCAAACTCTAGAGGATATGCTCAGAATGTGTGCTAGATTTCCAGGGAAATTGGGAAACCTACTTGCCATTAGCTGAGTTTGTGTACAACAACAGTTATCACTCAAGTATTGGGATGGCTCCTTACGAAGCATTGTACGGAAGGAAGTGTCGATCTCCTATATGTTGGGCTGAAGTAGGTGACAGACCTTTGTTGGGACCGGAACTCGTGCAAGAGACAACCGAGAAAGTGAAACTGATACAGCAGCGTTTGAAAACTGCACAGAGTAGGCAAAAGAGTTATGCCGATGTTCAGAGAAGAGAAAGGGAATATGAAGTAGGGGACCATGTGTTCATTAAAGTGACCCCGATGAAGGGTCAAACCCGATTTGGTGTTAAAGGAAAATTGGCTCCGAGGTATGTTGGGCCTTACGAAGTTCTTGAAAAGATCAATCCGGTGTCCTATCGAATAGCCTTACCTCCGGTGATGGAACATATGCATAATGTCTTCCATGTATCGATGCTCTGGGAATATCTACGAGATCCACTCCATGTCATCAAACCAACGCATGTGCTTTTGAAGGATGACTACACCTATGAAGAAAGGCCTATACAGATTGTGAATCGAAGGATTAAAAGACTGAGAAATAAGAAAATACCGTTGGTGAAAGTTGATTGGCAGAACCACGGGGGAACCTATGCAACTTGGGAAACCGAGGAAGACATGAAGAAAAGATATCCGGATTTGTTCCCTTTAGACCCGATGTTGACTCCGAATGAAGGTAACTTGAGTTTGGGGACCAAACTCTTTTAAGGGGGGAAGACTGTAATAACCCCGACCCCGATTAACGCTAAATGGAACTTAATTAAGCCTAATAATAATTAAAAGGAAATTAGGGACTAATTTACATATGCATTGCATGAATTATATGTTTTTATCTGTTCGGTGTTGAAATATCTGTTCGTGTTCAAAACTTTAATTCACAAATCGGAAGCCTTATCGGCACCCGATTTCGAAATCGATTGGAGTTTTAGACTAGTTAGATTTGATGTAAATTTATAGTAGGTTCAATTAAAATTCGATTTGGAATGTTTAAAACTGATTAATAACATTTTAATAATGAACCTAGCTTAATTACAGAATTGCCATTGAGTGGCCATTGTTTAATTTTATTCTTGAGTTTCATACACTTAAACAAAACATCTTCCTTTAGCCTATTTTGAGTCCTCAACCGACATTAGAGAGAGAGGGGGAGAATTGAGAGGGATTTTGGCTACAATTTGATGATCTTGAGGAAATTGAAGTATATGTTGGCAAATTGAACTTCAAGGCTAGTAATTGAAGACTTAGGTAAGAGAATTTAACCCTTGTTTAATGTCTTTGAACTTGTTCATGCTTAGTTCTTGAGCCTTTAGTGATTGGAGCCTTGAATTGGTCCAAATATGTTGAGTTGGAGCCTAGTTCATGCATGCATGTACATGTTCTTGGCATATGAAGTTGTTTTGTATCAAATCTCTACATGCATGTTCATGTTTTTGCTTAAGTCCATGAATTCATCAAAATTCTAGGTTAAATGTTGCCTTGGATCATGATTTGAAGCTTTGAAATGGACTTGAACTCATGCATGTGTGTTTAAACTTGGTTCTTGGAAATCTATGGCAATGGTGCTCAAATGGACTCACTTCTGGGCAATGATTTTATAAATTGGCTTTTAAAACTTGTTGTACTATGAGTTTGAAATGTTTTTCCAGAATTTGGGCCCAAGAGGTTGAGTTTTTGGTTGAAGAATGCTTGGTTCGAACTTGGAAGACAAATCTGGAAATTCCAGATTTTGCTTCCTCGCTCGAGCGAAGGATTCCTCGCTCGAGCGAACACCTTTGTCCAGGGATCCGCTCGAGCGAGCATCGAGCGAGCATCGCGCGTAAAATTTCGGCATCCAGTATTTTTACTGTTTCATCAGACTGCTCGAGCGAAGGAAGGCTCGCTCGAGCGAAGCCTTTGATTTTGGAAGCTCGCTCGAGCGAAGGAAGGTTCGCTCGAGCGAGACCCCTGTTCTCAGCAACTTTTGAAAAACATTTTCTAAGACATTTTTACACCCCCATTCCATCCTAGGGATTCCTAGGCCATGTTTAAGGCTCCATAATAAGGGTAAGGGGTTAGGTACACACTTAGAACCGTTGATGCAAGTTTTGTACAATTTGAGTGCATATTTCAAAGTGTGTATCCGTAATGTGTTATGTAGGTCACGTGCCGCAACCCGTTTGACCCTCTTGACTTCGTCTACTTGTATCAACGCCCACTGTGAGTAATAACTTTGTAAAGTTATGTTCAATGTTATGTATTTTCAGTATACTATGATACGAAATGATTGATTCTTGAAAAGCTATGATATGTTGGAAATGAATGAATGAATATCCAGTTTTCTGAAAAGTAATTGTGGCACCCTTAGTATCTGGCCCTTACCCGGGGGAAATAATACCGTGGATCTGGCCCTTACCCGGAGGAAATAATACCGTGGATCTGGCCCTTACCCGGGGGAAATAATACCGTGGATCTGGCCCTTGCCCGGGGGAAACAATACCGTGGTTATCTGTATCTGGCCCTTGCCCGGGGGAAACAATACCATGGTTATCTGTATCTGGCCCTTGCTTGGGGGAAATAATACCATGGCTACTTGCGCGCAAGATGTGGACCCTCCTGGTCGTTGGTACCAACTCTGTCTGTGGTCTCTAGACCAATCTGATCTGTTAGCTAATGGATGTACCACATATGATCTTATGCAAAATCTGAGTATGAATATGAAAAACAAGTATGTATCTGTATCTGTTTCTGATTTGAAATCTGAAAATGCATAAGACTCTATTTCTGATATGATTGTGTTTCTGATATGAACTTTGATTTCTAACTCTGTGATGGACATCATTCATTAAAATCTTTACTCTGTTATTATTCACTGGGCTTTCGCTCACAGTTTATTATATATATGTAGGTGAGCCGGCACAAGACCTTGGCCAGAGTTGATGGCCCTCTGTTTCGTTTTGTTTTGGTCAAGCCACCTGTTGCGCCTCCCGAGGAGGTTCCGCTTGAAGCCTGATGTTTGGGCAGTTTTGCACTTCATGCTAGTTGATGGTTGTGTTTTGTAATGTCGGATCTTGGGAGTGTTTGATGTAAATATTTTGTACATATGGGTATATCTGACTAGCATGATTATGTATATAAATAAGTTTTGAATTTCTTGTCCCATGTATGTCATCACAGCTCATTGGACCTTGTTTATTTTACATTATTGCTTCCGCAGCCCCCTTAATATTTGTTAATGTCTTCTGAGGCCGTAGGTAATCCACAGATTACTGGCCGGTTACGGTGCCAAACCTATGGGGGCGGGTTTGGGTCGTGACATTATGTAAGCCATGACGTCAGCAAGGAGCGTCCAACGGATATATTTTTGTGTATAAATAGAAGTGTTGTGTGTGGAGAAAAATCAAGAACTTGAAGAGAAAATTTCCTGTGAGCTCCAAATTGTATTCTGCTCTTTCACTTTCAGATCTAAGTCTAGCCTTTGTTCTTACACTTTCGTATCTACTCTTTGTGAGAGAGTTATTGTAAAAAAGGGTTTAAGTACCACATATTCTTATTCCTTATTTTTGTGAGAGATTTTGTAAGGGTAAGGCTTTTATTGTTGAGTGAGGCTCAATAGATAAGAGTAAGTCCTGTTCCAAATCCACAAGCTTGGTGGTGTCTTTATTCAATTGATAGTAAAGAAATTCTCAAGGAGGTTCCTTGGGGAGTGGACGTAGGCCTGGCGTGCCGAATCACTATAAATCGCAGTGTTTGATTTTCTCTCCCTATCTCTCTTACTTTTATATTGATAATTATTATTTTGTTTTTTTTTTTATTTATTAAAATTCTGAATATTGTGAAATTTTTAATAACCCAATTCACCCCCCCTCTTGGGTTGCCTATCTGGGACAACATTGTCGATCTAAGGCTATCCCTGAGATAAGATTCAGGCGTAAATCGGGAACATGCCTGACATCTTTTAACACCATCGTGCACCCAACTTTGGTTTGGATGCGAACATCACCAATTCCTACAATTTTTGAAAAACTGGAGTTACCCATCTTCACTGTACCAAAATCTCCAGCTTGGTATGTACTGAAGAACTCCTTCTAGGATGTAGCGTGGTAGGAAGTTGCTGTATCTACCACCTACTCGGTGTCGTTGTCTGATATATTGAGGCATTCTTCTTCTTCAACAGAGAATAATGCAATATCATATAAGACAGTAACTGCAGTGTTCCCATCTTCGGTCTTTGGTTGTCTATTGCCTTATTTTTGTTCTTCCTTCAAGGCATAGCAATATTTCTTTATGTGACCCTCCTGGCCACAATGGTAACATTTGAACCTTGGCTGGCTCGTACCTTCTCTAGATTTCCCTCTGTCTTGAGATCTTCCTCTGCTACGTCCTCTACTTTTGCTTTTTCTCCTACCTCTTCCTTTGTCTTTGCCTTTATTTTCTATGACGAGGGCATGGGATTAATCTCCACCCATCTCTTTCTTTCTTGCCTCTTCACTAAATAAAGCATCTGTAACCATGCTCATGGTCGGTTTTCCCTTCTGGGGCAGAGTTGCTGAGGGACACCACCAACGTCTCCCAACTGTCTGGCAAAGAACTGAGTAGCAAAAGGGCTTGCATCTCATCATCCAACTCCATTTTGATAGTTGCTAGTTGGTTCACCAGACTTTGAAACTCACTAGTGTGTTCAGCAACAGAGATACCGCCTTTCAACTTCAAATTCACAAGTCTTCTCATCAGGAGGGCTTTGTTCCGAGTAGTCTTCAACTGGTACATGCCTTCTAACTTCGTCCAGAGAGCATAGGCATCAGTCTCCTGGGCAACATGGTGGAACACACTGTGATCATTCCATTGTCTGATCTGGCCAATGGTCTTTCGGTTCTTCCGCTTCCGGTCTTCATCTTTTTCTGTTGCTAGTTTAACTCCATTAAGCTTAATGGAGTCAAACAAATCTCAGCAATACAGGACATCCTCCATTCTGGACTTCCAAATGGCATAATTGGAAGCATTCAGCTTTATCATGGAACCTGAAGTCGACGTTGATTCCTTCATCATGCAGAAAGTGATCTCTATCTGAAAAACAGGTTTTGTTATGGAGTCCGGACTGGTCAAATTAGCCGGAAAAGCACTTCAGATTGCCAAAAGAAAGACTGCAAATTTTTGAAAGCTAATTTGCAAAATCGAACAGTACGGATGTGTCTGGAATATTCTAAATAGTTGGAAACCACTATTGGATCACCCAAATCGGACCTCAAATGGCTTAGATCAAACCAAAACAGATTTAATGGTTCAGATCGGCAGAATCTGGTGCGGCTGAGAAGTGTATACAGGCCCGCGAGGGGGACCTCGCTACAGCTCGGACTCAATTTTTGTCACGGTTCTTAATCTTGAACCAAAGAGTCCAAATCCGGCAAATCGTTTTTTAAAACAGATTTTTTGAAAGAAGTGCCAAACATGGACTGCTTTGCCAGATACAGAGTCGCCACCTAAATATTTTATTTTGGGAAATTTAGGAAACCCTGACTCGATGCCAAAGGCCCCGTGTCCGTCATCACCAAAGTTGCCTCGGCTCGGGAACTTGGGTATGATTGGGGAAGGTCACTTCGTGAGCACCCCCGCTCGCCCGGTCAAAGACCGGCCTCTACTAACCATGATATCTATTTTTGAAAACATTGTGTGTTCTTATTCCGGTTATTTAGCCTAGGTTACTATGTGATGCGCACAGCATACAAGTATAGACTGAGTCGTCTGAATTGGAACAAAACACTTCATATTTGTTTGTGAAAATGGTTTGCTACTCGCAAGTAGGCTTAAAATGCGGATTTTGCCACCCTCGGGTGGGCTTAGAAAACATGATTTCGCCACTGTCTAGTGGGCTTAAAACAAACATTTGATGAATTGTTCCAATCCAAATAACCCAACCTCCACCCACAGGCATCCAAGCAGGTATATCACATAAGCACATAGCCTCATGGTAAGCATGCTATTCATGGCAGTCACTCACACGCATGCAAGGATGCTAAAGCATAAAAACTCACCGAGTACTCCCAGCCAAAACAGAAACTACATTAGAAATCATACATGATCCTAAGTATACAGAAATGCCTAATGCAACACATGCAAAAATGCAAACTATAGCAGGCTCGGCTATTCTAAACATGGCATATGGAATGCTACAGCTAACATGTATTCAACTTGGAATTGAAATACAAATGCAGTTAGTATGATGCACCGAGCCCGGTGCATGCAAAACAGATGAATGAATGCAACATGCTATCATACTGTATGCTAATTGAAATATGCCATAATCTAACCATCATAAGCAGGTAAATAAAAGGGAAGAAAGACGTGGGGTTGGAAGACATACATCACACTCACGCACACTTATTACAATTATGCCCTTGCGCAGAGGGTCCGAATAAATATACAGTCCCGAATAAAAAAATAGTACAATCCAAATAATACAGTCCAAATATGTACAAATTCCTAATTAATTAACAAATTAACTAAGAAAACAATAAACTGGCATGCAAGCCAGGGACTGCCTTGATTCCGCTCCGGATGATGAATGATGCATGTCCGGGTTGCCTTGTGCAGAAATCCACTGCGATGCCCTAATTAGCCTCTGTTTTGCAATGGTTTTTTGGAAAGCGCGCCAAGCCTCGGAAGACTGCTGATTCTTGATTTGCTGCAACAGAGAGCAGGAAAGGGACATAGCAATGTATTTTCACTAATGTATGCATGCCTCGATCCTCGTGCCACCAATCACGCATATCGATGCATGATGACCGAGGAATTGAATTGCACAACTTGATATGAAATGAATGCATATGAAAACTCAACTAAAACCTAACTTCATCATGGATAATCCGGAGTGTCGGTGACTGGGGAATTGAGACATGTTCCGTCACTCGGAGTACGAAACGCACCTCATTTCCCGTGCCCGGGCTAACTCCTATCCCGAACACAATGCAATATGCATGATATGCATGAAATGCAACTAAGATACAACTTAACATGCACAATGCTATGAAATGGCATACACAATGCACGAGGTAACATGGTATACACAATGCGCTAACATACAGCCTAGCATACACAATGCTATGGAATGAAACGGCATACACAATGCGATATGGACTTACACTAACACAAGTGAACCTCAGCCACACTCATATAAGAGGCCATTAGATGAAAATGAGACAACTCGAAGTGCGTGCACGCGTGCACGCAAATCGAGGACCGAACCTACGGCACGAAATGCCACTCTAACAAGACATGGCAAGACATGGAATATGGCATACTATCATGCAAATTTCAGAGGCAAAATGAGATGCAAAACAGCCCCGAAAACATGGCAAAATGGTACCCGATGCATGGAACAAGTCCCGAAACATGAAATTAGGCATACGGAATGACCTATAGCTATACAATGCATGCATTATTTGTACATGAAGTGTGAAGACAGAAGCAAGGTAGCCCCTAAACAAGCATGTTTACAATTTAAAGCAAGGCCGAACAGTGGGCACAAATGGGGCTAAGCTAGCATACAAAAATGGCCCCGAAAGCAAGATATTGAAGCAACTCACAGATTCTGGCCCCGAACAGAGAATGGGCCTTCTACAATATTGAAGAGAGGACAAAATATGATGTTTTTAAGTTTATGACAAACCCCAAAAACAGATACAAGTATGCTCAAAATGCTATGCAAAATAAGGGCCAAAATGGAGATAAAGAAGCAACTGATACATGATGGTCCCAAACAGGTAAGGACCCTTCAACAATGTTGAAGAGGAGCCAAAAATATGACTTTTTACAGTTAATATCTGAGCCCAAAACAGTGTACAACTATGCTCAAAATGCAATGCAAGATATGGCCTAAAAGAGAGGCTACAACACAAAGTATACAAATGATGCTCCAAACAGAAATATACCCATAATGAAACATGGAGAGGGGGTCAAAAAAAGGCCATTTTCAGTTCGAACCAAGGTCCAAAAACAGAAGCTCAATAGGCTAATAAATCATGCAAAAATGGGGCTAAAATATGAATATCAAAGCAAGTAGCACATGGAGGACTCAAACAGTGATGATCCCTTCTACAATGTTGAATAAGGGCTCAAAATAAGCCTATTTACAGTTTACAACATGCTTCAAAACAGATTACACATAAGCCTAAAATGCTACACAAGAAATAGGCATACAAGAGGGATAATGAAGCAAGTGCAAAATGGGGGCCTCAAAAAGTGAGAGGCCCTTCATGAAACATGAAATAGAGCTCAAAAAAACACTACTTTCAGTTATGTCTGGAGCTCAAATGTACAAGAAAGAAGGGCTAAGAAATGGTACAAAATAAGCTCAAAAAAGGGGGAAATGGTGCTCACCCTTGTAGACCAATCCCTTGCTGCCTCTTGGACCAAGAAAAGCTTCCTCCTAGCCTCTGAGAAGACCCTCTTAGCTGCTGGAATGGAGATGGTGGTGTGGTGCTAGGTGATGGTGTGAAAAAGGGGTGTGACACTTGAGAAATTTGAGTGTTTGGAAGAGAGGAAGAGGGAGGGGTGTAATGCAAGCTTAAGGCAAATTTTTTTCAACCCTAAAACCAGACCTGGAGGCTGGCTTATATAGGCAAAAAGGGGGGGGAAAAAGGGGGGGAAACAACTCAAGTTTCCCTCCAAAATGGCAGCCCCCTGGATACCAAATCTGGGGGGAAATGAGCTGCATATTTGTGATGTACCAACTGCAAGGAGCAAGGCCGGCTGGCTATCTAGGTTACAGGTGACCGGCCGGCTCTCCCCATGGCCGGCCGACCAAGGGTCAAAAGGGCCAAGTGTGATTAGTGGCCGGCCACCACAAATTGGTGGCCTCCCATGTGTTCTCAACATAACCTTGTGGTAAAAAACTGGAAACAGTGAGCTAGGAGAAAGAACAACCCACTTTTCAAAGGGGTTCAAAAGGGTCAAATGGAATTACTGGCCGGCCACCAAATATTGGTGGCCTCCCAGATGTGTACATCACAAATTTGGGGCTTAGGGTGCAAGAAAATGGCCCAAGGGTGGTCAACATTGGCTTTGAAGTGAGAGAAAACGGGCGACGGAGGGCGATGAAGGAATATAACTGGTTGCTGAAACAATTACTGGCCTCCCACCCTTCTATGACCTTCTTGGTGATGAAACAGAGGTCCCTGTCAAAAATGAACGCAAACCGATGCGAAATGAAGGTTCAGGGGCCGAAACGTGCAGTCCGAGGCCCCGAAAACCGACTGTTAGGCACCGGGAGTGGTGTTCGACCACGAAGTTGGTCTCTCGGACCACAGTGTCCCTTAAAAGGGAGGAAATAAGATGTATGCCAAGAACCGGGGCAAACGGGGGTGGTTAGGCGGTCCCGAACCGAGGCACACGGCCTGACGGCTCTGAAAACCGGGAACCGGGCTCCGAAATGGGCAAAATGGCCTACGACCACGAAATGTAGCCCACGGCCACTGAGAGATGGTCTACAAGACCTTTCCCTCCCTTTGGGAAGAGAAACAGAGAAAACCGAGTCTGGTTCGCAAACCGAGGCCAAGTATAGAAAGGGTTCGGAAGTCCGGAGGCAAGGCTCACGGCCGAGACTCTAAGACTTCTGAATGAGCACAATATGCAACATCACCGAGCGCTCAATCGATGACGTCTGAGTCTTAAGGTCGGTCAAAAATGGGGTGTCTACAAGAAGCACCAGATTATTTCTCTAGTTCGGCTGGCGTCAGGCTGACGTCAACGGTGCAGTCAATAGCTCGGTCAGTGACTTTGGCTTCGACCCGGCTCGGCTTGGTCAGCGGTTTGACAGCTTGGTCAACGGCTCAAATCTGGCTCAGACGACGTCAGTGCCCGTCGATGTGACGTCATCAAACGGCGGTGGCATGACTTCAGCACCTGGCTTACTGGGAAAGATGCGTGGTACGCGTAGTAGCGCGTCAGAGCACGTGAACACGGCGTCACAAGGCACGTGTGGCGCGTGTGAGCTCCTCCGATGGTCATTTACGACACGGTTTTCACCGTTGTGCTCGTCTCGTCTAGGGCTTCAGGATTATGTGATCAAAAGTAGATTTCGACCATTTTAATTTATGGGCAATTTTTGAAGACATACTTTGTTTTTCTGAAAAACGCACAAAACCGGCTCTGATACCACTTTGTTAGGATCAAACACACCCAAAAAAATTATCTTACACGCACAGAGAAGACAATATTTACGTGGTTCGGCTCAATGCTTACATCCACGGACAGAAATGAGAATTTTTCACTAAAATGGAGCAAAATACAAAACAAAGGATGAGAACAACTCTTCTCACTCAACTCACAGCTCTCTTTCTCAAATTTCTGATACCACTTCATCCTCTCCCTCCCATCTCTATTTATACACAAAGAGAGTGGGAGAGAGAGAAGAGACAAACCAACTCACCAAAAACAAATTTCTATCCTCTTTAATGGTGAATGGTGAAAATCAACAAGGAACAACAATGTGAAGAGAATGGAGCGTCTTGCAAATGCCCAATTCAAACTTTCATTTCTGGTGGAGGTCTTTGTACGCCGTCATCCTTGACTCTCTCCTTTGCATGGTTTTGCATGCATGTGGGTTGGAACAACAAGCTCTGCATCTGCTTATATAGTTCTTTGCAATTTTTGGTGATAGAATTATTTAGGGAAACTAATTCTCGTTTAATGAAATCGCATAATCTTTTCATATTCTTATTGAATTATGTACATGTTTCGGTTGTGTATCTATTATTTTTCTTGTACACTGTATTCTAGAGTACTTTAAAACCTTGTATTATCAAGCTTTTCTTGTTTTCCTAGAAACATGCTATTATTTATTTTTCCATTTATGTAGATGGTCATTACATTGATATAGATTTTTTTTTTTTTTTTTTAATCTTCCGAGGGATTTCACTTCCTCCTGGTTCCAAGATTGAATTTTACATAGTGGTTACTTGAGCAAAAAGAGTAATAATGAAGGACGTGGATTTTCTTTATCAAAGGTTCTTTGGTTGTATTAGGAGCTATATTATTCTGGCAGATTGATTCTTGCTTTGTTTTTTTTTTCTTTTTCTAAAGTAAACTTAGAATTTTCTCTCTCATGTGTTTGCGAACAAAGAAACAATTGTGGGCCTGTAGAATCAACATGGTTACTGCATATGCAAAAAGATAAAGGGTACTAAAAAATCTCACCTTATTCTTAGGTAGAGAGAGAGAGAAAAAAAAGCTTGTTATTACAATTAAGAGAAAATTATAATTATTTCGAATTTCTCTAGATTTTTGTGTTATACTTTTTATATATTTTTATATTGAACAAATAATTTTTCGCCTATTTTACATGGCAACCAAACAAACTTTATGCTTATGGTTCACTTGAAATCCAGAGCAAATCCAGAGAAAATCTCTAGACTGGAATACAGAGAATTTCTCTCTGCCATGTTTAATTTTCTCTACCATGTATAATTTTCTCTGGATGTGTGAATTTTCACTGGACTGTGTAAATTTTCTCTGGATGTGTGAATTTTCTCTGAACTGTGTGAATTTTCTCTATGCCAACTTGCACTTCATAGTTTTCACACTTGTCTTGACAGGTAACAAAACTACCCAACAGAGAAAACCTAAAAACTAAGAAGGTGTCCAATAGAAACCCATATTCATGTTTGTTCTTTTATATACATATATATCCAAAAAATTGAGCCTTGTATTTTTGTTAATATAATACAAAAACATTTAACGATTCACTCACCAGTTCAGCTTGTCAAAGTATAAACATTTACATATATACATACAATCAATGAAAAACCAAAAACAAAAAATACAGATTGTGTGTATTTTGGTTTGAAGTAAAAGTACTCACCCCATGGTGTGATTTGAAGAAGTAGATAGAATTTCTCTCACTATTTGTAATTTTGTGAATTTTCTCTAGTTATGATCATTGTGGCACCTGAAATTTTTTAAATTTAATTCAATACTGCAATAAATAGAATTCCTTATTAGGTAAATAAATAATAAATAATAAATAAAATAAAATAAATAATAAAAATAAATAAATAAATAAATGCATAGTTTAGGAAATTGGGAATTAATTGATTAAATTGTTAAGGAAATAAATTGTGAAGCATCGCACGTTAAATTTTTTAGTAAGTGATAAGTGATGTTTTTAAGTTAGATGGTGAGGTTTTTAAACGTGAACCTAACGTATAATCATAGGTAATTTTAAGAATGATAGCCTTTAGAATTGAATAATAAAAAAAATAAAATAAAATTCCCACTTGGCCTTCAGCCTAGCATAAAAGGATGGAGAGTGTACATGTATAGCTTTGGTGACATGCATAGCTTTGCAACACTTGTTGGACAGGTGGCTGAATTTGGACATGTGATCGAATTTTATGTGCTACACATTGCCACACATTAAAAGCTATTGAGGGACAAGCTCATGCACCAACTATAAATAGTAAGAACTCAGTACAGTGAACTTCAAAAAATAAGAACAAGAAATTTAAAACCTATTCGTAGTGTACCAGTGAAGTAGGGATGGCAATTTGAAACCGGCCCGACGGGGATCCTCGACCCCGACCCCGACCCCGATTTGAGCGGTTTTTCCCCGAAAAATACCTCCGACGGGAAGAAGACAGTATTTGAAAATCAATCTCCGATCTGTTTCCGGCCGGGGACGGTGATCAGTACTCAAGCCCCGGCTTAGCCCCGGCCCCATCTCCGAATTTCCCCAAAATAAAATTAATTTTATACCCCTTATATATATATATATATAAAATAAACCAAGCCGTAAACCCGTGACTCACTGGTCTCATTCTCACTCCCACTCTCGTTCTTCTCTCTCACTCTCTCCACTCTCGTTCTTCTCTCTCTCTCTTAACTCTCTCACTCTCACTCTCACAGTAGCCTCTCGTTCTTCTCTCTCTCTCTCTCTCTCTCTCTCTCTCTCTCTTATATCTCACCGATCCCTCACTCAGTGTTCTGATCGCCATTTTTGGCGATGAGAAAAAGCTTCGTGTCGTGAGAAAAATGTGGAGGGAGAGAGAGAGAGAGAGAGAAGAGAGCCGCTATAGAGTGCAACACAGCATCAATCTCCACCGCTGTCCTCATCCGCCGATCTCCACCGCCGCCCTCTTCCGCCAATATCCTCTTCCTTCGCCAAGCTCCTTCGCCGATCTCCACTGCCGTCCTCATCCGCCGATCTCCAGCGTCGATCTGTAAGATCTGTTATTCTTTTTTTATCTGTTATTGATTTTTTGATCTGTTGATGATGATCTGTAATTTTTTTTGGGATCTGTTGATGATAATTTGTAATTTTTTTGTTTTTGATCTCTGTTGTTGATAATGAGCTTCATCTGTTTTTTTTTATCTGTTGATCTGTTGTTTTTTGATCTGTTGATGAGGATCGGGGAATTTCGGGGTTGGGAAAACCCGATCCCCATTGGGGACAAGGATGGGGACTGTGATTGGTTCCCTATCAAGGATCGGGACTGGAGACGGGGAAGTTTTGGCCATCGGGGATCAAGGACGGGGAGGGTGATCCCCGGTCCCACACCGTCCCGTTGCCATTGCTACAGTGAAGCTTCGAAAAGTGAGGGGTATAGCTGGAGTTGTAGTGACAAAATTAAAAGTTAAGGTCAATTTTAAAGTGAGTTATATTATACCTTGAGTTACCATAATATGTTTTCTATATGTCTTGAGTTACTATAATATATTTTACGAATGTTTTGAATTACCACAATTTATTTTATATAATTTATGTTTTATGGTTATGTTAATGTTTCAATTATGTGTATTATTTTCTGAACTTTACTTGCTTAAATTGAAACCTATGGATACGTTTGTTTTAATTTTAGAAATTATTTGACAAAGACTTTATAAACAATTATGTTCTGTAAGTACCACCACAGGAGTCCTACGCCTTAGGGGACTTAAATAAACCATTGGCTCCTGTTTGGCCATCTTGTGGTCCTCTGTGTATTATGGATCCATTGACCCCTGTTCTGATTGTCACTCCAGTGACCCTTGTTATGTTCTGTTCTGTACTGTAATTATAATTATTTACGTAATTTTTATTTCAATTTCTGCCACTTAAATAATTTATTTATATAACTTAAATTATGTTAATGTTTTAACTTAAATAACTATCTATGGCTATTTTGTGTCCCTATACTCACAGTATAATATTTCTCACTCTACTATGTGGTTATAGCTGTTACTCCTTTCAGGTGACGAGATTTAGTAGAATCAAGATGGGGGATAAACCACAGTGTTTTTTTTTTTTTTTTTTTGTATTAACTGTATTTCTAATTGGACACCTGAAATAAAATAAAAGCCCAAATGACTATGTTTTTTTCTTTTTAATAAACATTTGGTACCCAATTATTTTATTTTAATTTATTTAATTTATCCGCTTGTAGCACTTGTGCCTTTTAAGGCTTTTGGTAAATGTATTTGGAACCCTCATTCTATTTTGGGAACCTTTGGTGTATTTGTTGGAAGTCCCACATCGGTTACAAGACTTCATTCTATTTTGGGAACCGTTGGTGTGTTTGTTGGAAGTCCCACATCGGTTACAAGACACATTTTAAGGTGGACAAACTCCTATATATAGGTGCAAGTGCATAGGGTTAGCTTACCAACTTCTATGGTTCTTTCTTGGTTTAATTAGTCATTACGAACCGAGCTTGAGTTATAAATTTTAGTTGTGCCGAGCTGGATTTTGGCCATAGTTCCATTGGGATTTTGGCCATAGTTCCTTCGCCAAAGTTGTGTTATTTCTCGAGGGCTTTGCGGTGTGTGGTGGAGATCGAGTTTCAACTCTTTTCATCTTCTCCGTTTGAGCTTCGAATTTGAGGTAGGGATAACCTACTCCTCTTTATGAGCTTTGTCTTTAAATTTTAGCAATTTGATATGTTGGGGGTAGTTGTGTAATTTTGGGAAAGTATGGGGCTTTTGTGCAATTTTACAAAAATTGGGGTTTTATTTATAATAAACCTATATGCATGTTTAGCATAGAGAAATGTTGGAATTGGGAATGTATGGGGTTAAAGGATGTAGTGGGGCAATTTACTGCTCATCTAGTTGAAATGTTGATTTTATATTCATTTTGTGCATTTATTTTCTGTTTAGAAATAACTGCTTTGGGTTATCGGTGGAGGATAGTCTTGATTGTTGTAGACAATGCATGATGATTAGGTAAACTAAAACTAATCACTAGAATGTGTCATTGAGTATGACGATTGAAAGAATACATTAACTTTATGTATTGATTGATGATGTGTATAATAATTGTTTATATGCATTGTGTTGTGTTGGAGGAGAGAGGGGATGTACTCCACGGTTTAGGGAAAGAGAGGGGATGAATCTCTAAACCGGGTGTTGTGTGGGAGAAGAGAGGGGATGGACTCCGTAGATACAGCTCATATGCTTATCTTTGGAAGTGTGATATAGTTCTTATACTTATCAGTGGGAATGTTGATATAGCTCATATGCTTATCTGTTGATGTGTTAGTATGCTTGTCTATTGTGAAATGAGGAAAGGTTTAATATGAGTTACTGTCTCATATCAGTTATTTGGTCAAGTTCTGAACTATGGTTATGATTTGAGAATTGAAAAGGAATGGAAAATGAAACTGTAATGTGTTATGAAAGAATGTAAAAGTGTTAACCATCTATCAAACTGTTAATCTTTTAGTCATTGTTCATAGCTGGTTTAGTGTATTTCTACTGGGCTGTTAGCTCACCCTATACGGGAATATCATTTTCAGGTACAGGTAGCTTGCCACCTCCAAGGATATAGCTTGGGAGGCTTAAAGCGGGCAGACTTTATTGTCTTTCTTTCTTTTGATGTATTACATGTGGATTCAAGCCAAGGGCTTAATGTGTAATTGAGTTAGTACTCTTTTTTTTTGTAACCAAGTGTTAACTTGGAAAGTTGTAAGCCCGTAGGGCATTTGTTTGTTGTTAACATGTAATACATTTTGTAATGAATTACTCTGATGAATAGAAGAATGAAGGTCTTTTATATATCAATGCATGTTAAAAGTGATGGGTTTTATGTATCATTATGAGGGCGTGACACCGCTTGTGTTACAACTACAAAATTATTATAATTATTATTTTTATCTTATTGCGACATCGAGGCTTTGGGTACTGGGTTTGGGTCGTGACAATCACTATATGAATTTTCACACTGTGGGATTTTGGAGAGTGAGAAGTCTAGAGAATTTTTGGAGAGAATTTTTTTGAGATCGAATTTTCTCTAGATTGATGTTGAGGGACCTTAAATATTATGAAAATATTGGATGTTCTTTATATTATAAAATCTTAATATTAGAGACCCTAAAAAAAAAATCTCATAAATCATATATTTTTGTTACCATTTATACATGTTTTTACATTAAAGATATAAAAGTTAAAATTATTTGAGTTCGAACTCAATTGGTTTATTAAACGATTCAAAAAATTTAATTTAAAATTATTTATTACTTAGGTAGTATTTAGTAACGTTTATGTTTTTGATTTATGTTTATAAAAATTTTATAAATTGGTTTTTGTTTATTTTTAAAAAAATATAAACTACAAATGCGTTTAGTTTGAAAAAAATATTTGAAAAATATAAACTAAAAAATATATTTGTTTAGACCTAAAATATTTATATTTATTTTTTTATTATTTATGACAATGAGATCATACACATTATAATTGAAAAAAAAATTAATTGGGAAAAAAAATATTTAAAAAAATATTAATTGAAAAAAAATTAATTGAAAAAAAAATTAATTGAAAAAAAATTTGTTAGTCAGA
This sequence comes from Camellia oleifera, assembly GCA_022316695.1. NCBI lineage: Eukaryota > Viridiplantae > Streptophyta > Magnoliopsida > Ericales > Theaceae > Camellia > Camellia oleifera. The sequence goes on from CM039305.1 coordinate 200,580,333, forward strand.
TTTTTAAACTCAATTTTTGAATTTACATTTTTTCCTTAAATTTACAAACTGAGACAACCATTTATAAACTAAAAAAATTATCAAACAAATTTTTATAATAATTTTAAAAATTTTTATAAGGAGAAATTATCAGTAAGTCCCACCATAGGAACATGTGATCCATTTAGTCCCACACAATAATTGTTTGATTTCGAAGTCCCGTTTGTGCGTGATTTGTTACCGGTAGGTCCTGTTTTAAACATGAATGGGTGATTCGTTGCCGGAAATACCCTCGCATGTTTGGTGGGATGTTTTTGGTCACATTTGGTATCTAAACCCACGATCACTACGCCTCTGATTTCAGTCTCCACCACAACCACCGCTGTCCACCATAACCACCGTTCGTTTTTTAGGGTGGAGCAACCCATGGCTCCTGACATCTCTGATCATAATGTCTCCCGCGGTGGTGTCTCTGCTTTTTGCCGCCGTGACATCATCTTCGTCGTCAATCCCTGAGGTTTCTTTCTTTCTTTCTCCCTCTCTCTCTCTAAAGTCTTCGTCAAAATCGGCCATATAGGGTTGGACCCTGTCCTGCCCACAGTCCCAAATATTCTCAAATCTCAATCTACTCTTCATTCTCTCTCTCTCTCTCTTGAAGCCATGGTCACAAGCTATTTTCACTACCAACAGAGGTGAGCTTATTTCCACTTTCCCTTCAATCCAAAAACACCTTTATTCTAGAATCGTTGTTCTCAATTTTCGCTTCATCAATCAACAACAAATTTGCATTTCGATTCAATATCAATACTCTCTCTCTTCTTTCCTCCTTCGGCTACCGAACTGAGATTGAGATTGAGAATCGGTGAAACCAGAACTGTGGAACGAGAATCAGTGAAACCAGTGTGGAACCCGAACTGTGGAACGAGAATCAAACCCAGCAAGTGTGCTTCGGCTTCGTGAACCCAGCAATGAACTATGACGTGAACCCAACAAGTGTGCTTCGGCTTCGTGAACCCGGCAATGAACTATGACGTGAACCCAGCAAGTTTGCTGCGGCGTCGTGAACCCGGCAGCGAACTATGACGTGAACCCGAGCAATAAGTCTCCAATCTTCTATAGAATGATGGGTTCTTCAATTCTTCAAGACAACAAACTGGTAATTTAATCTTTCTCACTCATAGTCTCTTATAAGGTATGTGTTTTCATGCCGATCAAAAAAAAAAAAAAAAAGGGTATGTGTTTTCATGTTTCTATGGGTGAGTTGGTAGATGTAGACTCAAACCCATAACCTGTTTGGTTGCCGTGAAACCCAGGAAGAAGAAGAACTTATTTTTGGAGTCTTTTTACTGTTTTTGTTTTCCAATTAAAAGAAACTGAAGAAGAAAAATTAGCCCTCTTTTGTTGTCCTGTTATTGGTCAAGCAATGTTCTCAAAGGGAAAGAGAAAACCCAGAACTTGTTTGGTTGTCGTGAAACCCAGGAAGAAAATAAACTGATTAATGAAGATGAAAATTTAGCCCTTTTTCCCTGAATGGGGCCAACCAGCACTGCAGTGTTCATCCATGTTCAAAACATGAGACCCAAATTACCAAACGTGACTCACTGTCGTCGCAGGCAAAGGAAATGTGAACTTTGTTTGCTGCACAGAAATGTGAACGTGAATGTCAATCTCAGGTCGGCATGAACAATGGCCACAAGATGATCGTCAATCCGTCAGGTCGGTGTACCACGTCGGAACGTCACAAATGGCAATTGGAAAACAAAGGCTCAAACTGATGTAAAGCTGAAACGTGACACAATCCACGTCATAAATTTTTTTTTAAAAAAAGTGTCAAATTCACGTCACAACCCACGTCACAGAAAAAGAGTACTATTACCTTTTTTTGGAATGTGAATCTCACACACCCCTCCCATAAATACATGTGGGTCTACAAACTCAAATTAACACTTTAATGGCAAAATAGTAAACAAACAACCCAAAGGACTAAACGGTTTAAAAGAAAACAATTAGGACCACATGATCTACAAGATGATAAAATAGAATTTACTGGTCAATTTCTCTTTTTATAAATATAAACTAAAAACTAAAAATAAAATAATTACCAAACAAACCCTTAATGAATTGAGTCCTTGACGAGTCAAACTAGCCAATCTTATAAATTGACAAAACTCGATTGTGATTATTAACACAACCCATTTAACTTTTCAAACAACATTGGTTGACAATTGATTAATAATTTTCTTAAGTTGAAAATTATTAACTATAAATTAAAAAATAAAAAATAATCTTTTCTATAAGTAATAGAAACTGTATAAACAAATTAATATAAAATTGAATATATATATTAAACAGCTGCAATAAACTCGCCCAAATAGGGCCTTTAGTGTTTCTGATGAAAAAAGCCCCCTTCATCTTCCTCCCCCCCCCCCCCCAGTATGGTGACCACTGTGTGGGCTGAATCTACTATCTGCAGCAAACAGAATAACCAGGTATGGCATTTCCTTCTTTGCCTACTATGATCTTTTAATTGGGTTCTTGGTGAAAGCTGTTAGGTTTTTTGGGTGCTTTGTTTGGCAGTATGTATGTTTGTGATTTCCTTTTTCTGTTGCCTTGCCCAGTTCAATTTAATATTTGGCTGAGCCTATGTGCTGTCTTTGTATTGTTGTTCTGCTAGAATTTTATGTTCTGCTCACCATATGGTTGATAATATGCCCAACCCAATAATAACATACTTTCATTGATTGATGATGAAAACCTTGTTTTTTTATTAGTTTGTACTCCCTGCCTGTAATATTTTTTAACCATTCTAATCAACAATATGATTTCATTGGATTTTCCCTTTGGGTTCAAAATTTTAGCTGACTCCTTCAGTCAGAAATTTATATAAAAAGAGTAGTTTGTTCTCCCTGCCTGTAATATTTTTTTACCACTCTAATCAACAATATGATTTCATTGGATTTTCCCTTTGGGTTCAAAATTTTAGCTGACTCCTTCAGTCAGAAATTTATATAAAAAGAGTAGTTGACTGAAAATAACAACAATAATATATATATATATATGTGTGTGTGTGTGTGTGTGTGAAGTGATCACTGGTCATTGAGTGTGTGAAAGCTTACTAAACATTAATTAACTACATGAATGATGACAAGGTTGACTAACTTCATATGGAGAGAATTCCCGATTACATATCCTACTGATGAATAAAGTGTAGTACTGTTTGGAAAACAAGGTCAAATTCAAGCATGCCTCTCAAACAAATCCACAGCTTTGACAATTGGTCAAGTAGAACCCAAATTTTAATACATAAAGAGAAAAGTTATATCAGCTCCAAAAGTGATCCCAGTTCGTTTGCACTTCCACTCTATTTGATTGTTACAGGGAAAAAGAAATAATGGTTATATATTAATAAATAAATTTTTAAAAAAATGGTTATGGCATTGAAAATTGCAAGTGGAAGTTGCAGTCATTGTGCATTGGTAACTAATTTGGATTCTTTTCAGTGTATAGCAACATTTCTTCAGCACATTCAATTAGACATGACATCAAATATGTGAAAAAAAAGCTTAAATACATTAACTGTGTTGAGAACATACACCCTAAAACTTTGTAAAAACCCCAAAAGAAAAACAAAAAAACACTCCAAGAGACAATCTCACAAGTAGCATTGAGAAGATATGTAAATTAAGGTGCATGTGTATTGCTTGGTCCGTTTTGGTTTTTTTGTTGGTGAAATTTGTCCTCAGCATAAGAAGATTTTGATGGATTTGGTTGGGAAAATTTTCATTTGAAGTGAGAGTTTTGAATTGGTTTGGAATGTTTGTGGTTTGGATTATTGAATTCAAGATAGTTGGGTAGGGAGGGGCTGGCTTACTGGTTGGCAGGGTTTGGGCTGGGGTGTTATAAATTGGATTCATGATTTTCAATATTTCAGTTTTCAAATAGGAAGTGCATTGCCACTATCATGACTTTTTCTATTTTTAATACACAGTGGCGGAGTCAGGAAACTAAATCAGGAGAGACACTTATTAATTACAACTTTAATTTTTTTTTTTCATAACCAACAATAAGAAGATAATAATAATTTTTGAATTAATATTAAGTACAAAAATTAAATAAATTGTTACAAAAGTATTTCACATAAAATTTTACAATTAATTTCGAGTAAAATCAAAAAGAAAGTATTGCATGTAACTAGTGTATCATGGACAATGTAAAAAAGTCATATAGTTAAGTTGTAAAATGAATTAATTATATAATGGTAAGATAAATCAATTGTTAACAAAATTTGAGTAAAAATTTCATATAATAGTGATATCACGTCATTATTGACATATGATATCACTAACCAATAGTAAAGCAACATATGAAGGGTGAACTCCACATGCAAATATAACTAACACTCTAATAATTTTTACATATATATAGTGAGATTAATTATATTTACATATCAATAATAATGGATATTATCTTCATATTGAGACTTTTTCATAAATTTTTCATACATAAAAATATAATTCGTTGTAGTCACTTCATTTTCAATAAAACAATCACTATTATTTTTATAAATTTAAAAATGTCCTTGACATTTTATTCCAAATATTATTTTTGTTTAAAATTTTATTTACATACATATGTAAAAATAAATAAATAAATAAAAATTTGAAGGAACGTTTAATTTTTTTATTTTATTTTAAAAAGAAGGTATAGTTAAATTCTTAAATAGATTTTATTTATTCACTTCCAACAAACGCTTCCTTACACCATTTTCCAACTACGAGCCTTGGAAGTCTATGCTAGAGGGAATCATCACCGTTGATTTTTATTGTGGTATGATAGTCATGCTTGCTTCTCCTTACTCAACACATTGCCATTAATTTGGTAGTGGAGCCATTTATTCGCAATATTACTTGAATTAGTATTAGTGTATTAGCAAGTATGTTCTCTCAACATTAAGGATGTCATCTCACTTTTTTATTATTCAAGTTAGTATTGAAACTTTTGCACCAAACACAATTTATGAAATTATCCTATGAGCAGAGAAATTGATGTTCTTTTTGAAGCATCGAAGAAAAAAGTCATTGGATCTGGATATGAGGAAAGCTCTGTGTTTGCATGTTGGTCTTTTATTGCAATAGTTACAGTATTCAATTGTATCCTATGTTGAATTAGTATGTGACATAAAACACAATGTATCCTTAGTTGCATGAGACGTATAAACACAATATAGTCATTAAATTTAAAGATACGGACATTGCTTCTCTTTGTTTTCTGATAATAGTTGGCTTCCTTGAGGTAGAGTTTGTTTTGTAATTAGTGGTGGTACAAAACTAGAACAAATAAAAGTAAACCTTGCAGCAATTTTGTGTTGCCATTAGTATGACATTGTATTTTTTCCAAATGTAACATGACCCCCACGCGCGTAGCACGTGGGGGTCCAACTAGTGGAAAGAAAATGATGATTGGAAGTGAAAATGACAGAAATTTAAGTGAAAGAAAAAGAAAAAGAAATGAATTATTTTCTTGCATGCATTTGATTAGAATGAAAATTTTGCAAGAAAATGATTGCAAAATTTTAGTTTCTTAATTTGAAAAGCATGAAAGTTGCTGAAAATTCTTATATTTTAGTTGATTCAAAAAAAAAAAGAAAAAAAAGAAGAAGAATTTCCCTGCATATTTTGGGGGAAACCAAATATAAGTTTAAAAGCTTAAGAGGTTTGTACAGGCAATTTCACTCTCCAACACTTTCTAGGATTCTAACAAACGACAAAAAGATTAAATTTTTTTTCCTATTTTTTTGCATTTTCGATACTATATATTATACCAATTAATAAATCTTAATAGCTTTTTTTATTCACCAATATATCATGCAATAATGAAATTTTAGAATTTGAGATAGGATCTACTTCAATAATATGATAAGTGTCATATCAGTAAGTGAAAAAATGGCAATATCCACTTTACCCCTTGTGGTGTGGCTCAGTAGCTTTATCCCTTATCCTTTAAAAATAGCCACATGCCCCCTACATAGTTTTGGACTTAGTTTTATAGTTACATTTTCCATCCAAATAGATGGAGATTGTGCTAAACACGTCACGGTTGTTTAGAGAGTGGGGAAGAAATCAAGTCTCAAGTTATAAAAGACAATCATAAAATTTGTTAGTTTAAATAACTTTTTACTTTTCTTTCTGAAATGGCCATTGCGCCGTATGTCAAAACACTAGTTATGAATTGATGAGGTGTTATTTGAACCCAACAACTACAATTCATGTATTGGAATTTAAAAATATTGTCAAGTGGTCTTAAAGAGTTGTGCAAGTCAAATTTTGTGTTTCATATGCAGCCTTTCTTTGACTAAATGCCACACTGCTACTTCTATCAAATGAAGAAGGTGGTTGGCCATGTTAACAAGTAGCAAGAGATGCCTGTTTTTATTGGAGAGATGTAAGAATGTGAAACAGTTGAAGCAATCTCATGCACAAGTAATCATGTGTGGGCTTGGAGATAATAACTTTGCCTTGAGCCGATTGTTGGCTTTCTGCTCTGACCCCCTTCACAGTAGCCTATCCTATGGATGGAAAGTCTTTCAACACATTGAACAACCCACAATTTGCATTTGCAACACAATGATAAAAGCTTTCCTGCTCAAGGGCGAACTACTCAATACCATACAAATCTATACACATATGCTCAGAAATGGAATGTGCCCTGATAATTACACATTGCCTTATGTGTTGAAGGCTTGTGCAAACATGAAAAGCTTCCATCTAGGGGAGTCAATTCATGGGCATTGTTTGAAACTGGGATTTTTGTTTGATACTTTTGTGGGTAATAGTTTGATTGTCATGTATTCTGCATTTGATGATATGAATGCAGCAAGATGTGTGTTTGCTGAAGTTCCTGGACACGATGTTGTGTCATCGACAGTCTTGATTTCTGGGTATGCAAAAGCAGGGGATGTTGACTCAGCAAGAGTGTTGTTTGATGAAGCACCTGTAAAGGATAGAGGGGTATGGGGTTCAATGATATCTGGGTATGTACAGAATTGTTGTTTTAAGGAGGGATTGCAGATGTTTCGGTTAATGCAGTTTACTGGCATTGAGCCCGATGAGGCCATATTTGTGAGCATACTCTGGGCTTGTGCTCATTTAGGTGCTTTATGTATACTTAGAGAACCATTAATTTCTTTAAAGTGCTGCAAAAAGCGACCTCTTTGGATATAAGTAATTGTAAATAATTATTTTGATAAGCGAATCAAGTAAAACCAATTGGGTTTGAATCTTAGTATATATTAGTTGATATATGAAGGGTTTTAGAATTTTTCTAACAGCGTGGAGTGGGTTTTTAATTTTCAAAGTTAGTGAATAGATTGGAAAAGCTTGTTTTAAATTTTGTTTTATCTTAAAGTTACTTCTAATTAAATTTCGATCTGAACTCATGTCTTGGGTAACTTTAGACCTTGAAGAACATGAACTTAAGTATTATTTAAGAGTAACGGTGAGTTGGGTTGAACCGGGATAGTACACTTTAGCTTGGGGTTACTTAGTTTCTTATTCTTTTTTATTTTTTTTAAATTAGTAGTGATGTGTAGTTTTCATACTTGGGTCAGGACACTAGTTGGACTTTATACTCTATTCGAGGATTACATTATTCTGTTTTCAGGTGAGTAGTTGCATGCTACAATAAATGTTTCCCTATCCTAAACTGTTGGAAAATTAAATTGTTGTTTCAGTTCTAAACTATTTTGATAAAATTATTGTATTATCAATGGAATTAACTTATTTCTGAAACATGTGTAAATTTGGCATATTGTAAACTATTTATTATGGTCTCATGTTTATCTTGGTGAACTACCATGTTTTGCGAAACTGAATTATATGGATTATTGGGACCATCTGTATGTAAAAGTCCAGGGAAATTATTCCACTGTGTGTGGTGACTCTAGCCACCTACGAAGCATGGATACACCAGATTTCATGCCGTGGCGGTGTCTGACACGGGGACACGCCAGGGACACATACGGGACATGCCGAGTGGCATGTCCCTTTAATTTAATTATTTTTTGTAGGGGACACAACGGAGACATGGCGGGAACACACGTGTCCACCAAATCTGGACACGCGTGTCCAAATCTAGACTCAAAGAGCAAAAGAGAAGAGTAAAGGAGAAGAGTAAGGTCAAGAGACAAACCTGGATGTTGATCTCCATCCAGTCGACCACCGTAAATCTCTCTCTCTCTCACCTGTTGACCTCCATCCATTACTTCGACCTCGACCTCCATCCAGTCGACCACCGCATAAGTCTCTCTCTCCTCTCGCCTTTCCTCTCGCTCGCGTTTCTCGCTCTCTCTCTCTTGCTCTCGCGTCGATCTCTGCTCTGGAGTCTCTCGCTCTCTCTCTGCTCTAATCTGATTCATATGTATAATATATAGATATATTAGGTATAATATATCTAATATATATATATTAGATATATTAATAAAAAAAAAAGACATTAGGTATAATATATATATATGTATTTATTTAATATTAATAAAATGACATATCTTATATCTTATATAATATATATAAGATATAATATATACTTATACATATTAATCAAAAAAAAAAAACTAGATAAAATAAAATAAAAAAATTAATAGAAACATATTTATTTAAAAATATTATAATTAAATAAAATAATTAACTTGTATTAAAATAAAATATTTATAATAAAAAAAATTGCCGTGTTCCCAGCCATGTCCGTGTCCCCATTTTAAGGGTAAACTACCAATAGGTCCTAATAGTTAGATTTAATTCTCATCAAGTCCTATTGAAAAAAAGTCTTGGTAAAATTGTCGCTAAAAATAATTTTTGTGATAATTTTTTACATACGTCGCTAAAAATTGATAATTAGTGACTTTTTTGTCATGATTTTTATAAATTGTTGTTAAAATTTACAATTAGTGACCTTTTTTTATGACAAATTTTTTTTATAGGACCTATTAGACAATAAGTCCATTTATTAGGACTTACACGCAAGTACCCCTTTTTTTAAAATTACCGTGTCCCGTGTCCGTATCCGTATCCGTATCCGTGCTTCATAGCTGGCCACTAGGGAACAGATCCGAGTTGGGCTATGATGACTCTAGTGCTCAACAATTGTGAGGAAAGGCCCTGGGTTAGGCTAGGTGACCTTAAATCAGATCATCTTAGAGAAAAGGCCCGGGTTGCCACCCCGAAAATGACTCTTGGTTTGATATTGGATCCAATGGGCTTATTGCCTTGAGAACTTTATGACATGTTACTTGTTATTCTTGGTACCCAGTAAATTATTGATGATTATGTTGTAATCTGTTTTAAGTGGAGAATGTCATTTGTTATGTTCTTGAGAGACATGAGTATTTTAACTATTGAACTGTGGAATTTTCTTTTTGAAACATTTTGTCTTTATCAAAATTATATGCCAATCTAGTTTCTGTGATATATATCTTATTTTGGATTTGAACCCTGTTTTCAAAACTATATTTACTATCCATGCTTCTATTCACTGAGTTATTTACTGACTTAGTTGTTTTTTCAGGTGTTAGAAAGACCTAGAGTGGACTCATGGCGTAGTGGGGACTCAATTGCATGGACCTCTAGGACATTCATTGATTTTGTTTTAGCTTGTTATGTTGGTTTTGAGCATATGTTGTGGTTGAATTTTATTTAGAATTATTTTATTTTGTAGGCGGGTTGTGTCTCATTTAGTATATATTTTTGGAAGTTGGTTATGGCTTGTTTTGCCATGCATACTTGTGACATGTCATGGGATTGAGCTTTGATTTATTTTTACTGGACTATTGTTACAGTTATTCTATGTGATTATGGATTCGTGTTTAGGCTTATGTGTGCCTTGAGCTAAGGCCTTGTGGGCCACGGCTAGTCATACCCGGGTTTGGGGTGTGACAGTCTGTTTCACATATGTACTATTATTATTATTTTTTGGGGTATTATTTTTCTGAAAAACACAACTTGTTTTGAGAAAACAAGGTGTAGTGGGTTTCTCATATTCTACCTGGTACTGGTTTGTGCTTATGACATGTTAGCGACAAACACAACCCGCTTAATGGGCAACATCCTAGCCAGGGGCTGTTGCATTATTGAACTAACTGGACATTATTGAAATATGTTCTGGTTCTGGTTCTGGTTCTGGTTCTGGTTCTGGTTCTGGGTAAGGATTTGATTTGTCATACCAGTCTTTAAGGAGCTTGCTGATCACTAGATGTACATTCCACTACCTTAACTCTACACTGCCTGGGTTGTTACAGGTGATGTCATGCTAATTAATGGAAAAATTTTCATTTTGTCTCAAACAAACTTCTAGTTATTTTGGTTCCTCAAATCCCATTTTTAAGCTGTATAAACTGGTTAGATATGTAGTTATAGCCTTATAAATATGGTTTCAAAACATAGAAGGAAATATCTTTTAACGGGTGGTTACCCATCCCTTGTATATTTTCTGTGCATTTTTATTTTTTCCTGAATATGATTTGATTGACATTATGATGGCATGCCGCTTGCCACAGCTAGTTCTAATTCGATCAAGATTTTCTTTGGAGGAGCTCCGAAATCCCTAAATCGGACCAATACACGTAGAGGAAACAACATAGTAGATTATTGCACGACCAGTACAAGAGGCGAGTGCTTCTTAATCTCTCATGGATCTTTTCTCTTTTCGCAGAATTATTATAGGGACTCTTTACGGGATGTTTTTTCTTTGACCTTTCCAAAAGCTGCTTCTTCGCAATTCACTTTGCTCACTTGTTCTTTATTTATTTATTTTTGTATTTTAATGAAAATAATGAAACTTTTAAAGACACCCATTATTTTCCTGTTGTTTTTTTATTTGTGTGAAACCAGTTCTGGAAATTTTGAGGATAACTTCTTCTTCTTCTTCTTTTTTTTTTTTTTTTTTTTTTTTTTTTTTTTTTTTTTGGTGTGTTTCTTAAAAAGTGCATTATTTTTTTAAAAACAGTTTTGAGAAATAATTTACCAAATAAATTTTAGCAAATACAGTATGATCAAGACCAATCTTGAAATGAAATATATTAAACTCTTACATCTCATAGTTTTTTGACTCCAGTTTTGATGTTTGTCTCATAATTCAACATTCAAGCTTGATATGGGTCAAGTTTGAATGGACTATGATGTTTAGATTCCATTCAACAGTTGGGAGGACCTGAATTCTGATGAACGATTGTCTGCTACTAGTAGGGCTAGGTAAGCATACGGCCAACCTAACTCAATCCGACCTCAAATGAACGATTTCGGTGCAATGGGTGGACGAATGCAGATTTAGCAATTTCGAAAAAGTTGAGTTTCAATTGGGTGGCAGATAAATAAGTTTCAACCAGCAAAACCCAACTTGTCTACATGTAATTAGGAATTCTTTATAAATATTGATTTTTTTTTTTTTATTGACGAAAGTCGGTTATTAGTTGTTAAATTAACACCTAAAAGAGTTGGCCTCCTCACTCTTTGCAAAGAGTCAAGTGCTTGCTCCTTTAATTCAACTCTCCCCAAGCAGAGTTGAACTTATGACATCCCCTTAGTTGAATTCGTGACCTCTCCCTAGAAACTAAGCCCTTAGGACCTGTTTGTTTTCCGTTGTAGGAGTCTGGAGTGGACTTCTAGTGATGAATAGTGTTTATAAATCATGTTTGTTTAGCTTATGGAGTTCTGGATTGGTAGTCCTTTCGGATTATGAAAGGCCTCAGCAGAGTGCATTATGAGTCTAGACAAAGAGGTGGTATTAGAAAATAGTCCGTTCGGCTTAGGGTGTTACTGGTTGTCTGGCCGATCAAACAGCCAAGTGCAATTTTTTTTTTTTTTTTTTTTTATCATGTTGGACAGTACATTTTGAACATTAATATTTAATGTTTTTGTATTTTTTTTTAAGTAAAAACCATGGTTTTATTTGTTTTATTATTTTATATAAAAAAATAATTTAACAATCCCCACACTAACAACCATTATCAAAACAAATACAATTTCAGTTAATCCCCTCATTAACAATCCTCTCACTATTAATTCTCTCACTATCAATCACTTTCAATCTACCTCTGAAAATAAACAGGATCTTAAGAACGTCACGGTGGCCAATTAGAATAACCTAGTTGGTTTTATAAATATTAATATATACAAATATTTATATGTTATGTTATTTGTTTAATAAATAAAATATTGAAATTGGGGGGGAGGGTGGACACCAGAACTTGCAGGCCTCATATGATGTTTTTATAAAATTAGGATTTGTTTAATCCGCCAATCATCCACATCCACTTGTCAATCTGACAAACCCACTTAGTCAATCTCCAAACCATAGGTGGTCGGATGCAGTTAAATTTTCTGAACCCAAATCCCATTTGGTCAGTTGACAAATCATGTGCAATCTGCCCAAACTCAACCTGCGAGCATCCCTAGCTACTAGAAAGTAATTTAAAGTGTGTATTTCTTGTTTTGTTTACAAGAAAGCTAATTTTATTGCAGACTACCTTGCTAAATATGTTACGATTTCCTGGTAGAAAATAACTACTACTATCATAGAACTGACTCCTTTTTATATTATATTCGCTTTTATTATCTAATGTATGACAAGCCCATTCTTAATAATAAAATAAAGGGAAATTACACCGTGTCAGAATTTTTTTTTACAAAATAATAATAAATATTAATTATTAATATTATAATTTTTTTTATTAATGAGTAATTAATTTTTTCTGCCATCACTATGCAACAGTCGTCCCATACATAATTTCTTGTGCGAACATTTCTTCTACTTGGGACTTTCTTAGGTGTGCAATGCACACCATGTGCACCCCACTTATACATTTGTTTTTTTAGGTTATACAAGTTTGTGTTAGTAGTTATAAAAAAAAATATTACAACTTACATATTGGTGACTTGCTAAGCATAATAAGTTATATTATATACATGTAAGTAATTTTAAAAAATGAGTAAGTTTTGACAAAAATGTGTTAGTACGTTTTCATAAAATACGTAAATGATTTCACAAAAACCTGTAAGTTAACACAAACCCTGGTAAGTGTGTTCCTAAGAAGAAATAAGTTTTCACAAAATGTGTAATTTTTCACAAATCACGTAAATTATTTCACAAAAATCCATAAGTTAACACAAAAAATGGATAAGTGTGTTCCGAAAAAGTAAGTTTTCACAAAATATATAACTTTTCACAAATCACGTAAGTGTTTCACAAAAACCCGTAAGTCAACACAAAAGTGGGTAAGTGTGTTCACAAGAAATAAGTTTTTACAAAATGGATAAGTTTTCACAACTCACGTAAGTCATTTCACAAAACCCATAAGTCAACACAAAAATAGGTAAGTGTGTTAAGAAAAATTAAGGTTGTGTTTGGTGGAGTCTTGGAAACTTAATTCCACACCTTGGTTTGAGTGCATTGTTTGGTTAGAATTTTCAAACATTGATTCTACACCCACTTTTGAAAACATGTCTACCCCGTCATCCTCTTGGATGTCCCCTCGGACGTTCGGCTGGCTGATCGGAACAGTGTTTTTTTTTGGCACCTATTATTTTTATATTTTAAATAAAAAATATTTTCAGAATTTTTTAATTTTTTTTATGAGCTTTGAATAAAATTTTGGGTTGTGTGTTTGATTATGAGTTGTAAGTTTTTGAATTAAATATCATATGTCACGTCAAAAATTCCAAACTCAATTCAAAACTCATAACCAAACAAATTTTCCACACTCAAATCATAATTCCAAAACTCACAAACTCAAAATATTCTCTATTCTCAAATCATAATTCTAAAGTTCTATCAAACACTACTTAAGTTTTCACAAAATGCGTAAGTTTTCACAAATCAAGTAAGTGTTTCACAAAAACCCGTAAGTTAACACAAAAAATGGGTAAGTGGGTTAGGAAAAATTAAGTTTTCACAAAATGGGTAAGTTTTCACAAATCACATAAGAGATTTCACAAAAACATGTAAGTGAACACAAAAATGGGCAAGTGGGTTAGGAAAAATTAAGTTTTCAGAAAATGCATAAATTTTCACAACTCACGTACGTGTTTCACAAAAACCCGTAAGTCAACACAAAAAATGGGTAAGTGCGTTATGAAAAATTATTAAGTTTTCACAAAATTGATAAATTTTCACAAATCACGTAAGGGATTTCACAAAAGCGTGTAAGTGAACACAAAAATGGGTAAGTGTGTTAAGAAAAGTTAAGTTTTCAGAAAATGCGTAAGTTTTCACAAATCACATAAGTGTTTCACAAAAACTCGTAAGTCAACACAAAAAATGGGTAAATGTGTTCCCAAGAAATAAGTTTTCACGAAATGGGTAAGTTTTCACAAATCATGTAAGTTATTTTACAAAAACGTGTAAGTGAACACAAAAAGTGGGTAACTGTGTTAAGAAAAATTAAGTTTTCACAAAAACCATAAGTTTTCACAAATCACGTAAGTGTTTCACAGAAACCCGTAACTTAACACAAAAAATGGATAAGTGTGTTCCCAAGAAATAAGTTTTCACAAAATGAGTAAGTTTTCACAACTCATGTAAGTCATTTGACAAAAAATGCCTAAATGAACACAAAAATGGGTAAGTGTGTTAAGAAAATTTAAGTTTTCACAAATCACGTAAGTTATTTCACAAAAACGCGTAAGTGAATAAAAAAAGGGGTAACTATGTTAAGAAAATTTAAGTTTTCACAAAATGGGTAAGTTTTCATTAATCACGCAAGTGTTTCACAAAAATCTGTAAGTGAACAAAAAAAATGGGCAAGTGTGTTCTCAAGAAATAAGTTTTCACAAAACGGATAAATTTTCACAACTCACGTAAGTCATTTCACAAAAACGCGTAAGTGAACAAAAAAATGAGTAACTGTGTTAAGAAAATTTAAGTTTTCACAAATCATGTAAGTGTTTTACAAAAACCCCGTAATTGTACACAAAAATGGGTAAGTGTGTTAAGAAAAATTAAGTTTTCACAAAACATGTAACTTTTTACAAATCACGTAAGTGTTTTACAAAAACCCATAAGTCAACACAAAAAATGGGTAAGTGTGTTCCCAATAATAAGTTTTCACAAAATGGGTAATTTTTCACAAATCACGTAGCGGATTTCACAAAAACATGTAATTAAACACAAAAATGGGTAAGTGTGTTAAGAACAATTAAGTTTTCACAAATCACGTAAATTATTTCACAAAAGCGCGTAAGTGAACACAAAAAAGGGTAACTATGTTAAAAAAATTTAAGTGTTCACAAAATGGGCAAGTTTTCACAAATCATGTAAGTGTTTCACAAAAACCCGTAAGTGTACACAAAAATGGGTAAGTGTGTTAAGAAAAATGATGTGAAGGATTCTTGGGAGGATGAAGAAGAAACTGCTCTGGTAATGTTGATAACATGTTTTGTTTTATTTTATTTTATTTTAAGGTAAATTACACTGACGCCCCCTGAAGTTTATGTTTATTATAGTTCCCTCCCTCACCTTTTCATCTCCCTCCTTGAGGTTTAAAGTTTCATTACAGATTCCCCCCTCAGCAATTTAATTTTTTTAAATACCAATTTTTCCCTCACTGGGTAATTACATTGACACCCCTCACATTTTAGAAATTACAATCCCCTCCCTAAGATTTAAAGTAGCATTACCAATTGCCCCCTCGGTTAGTATTAGTTGGAAAAAAAATTAATTGGGAAAAAAATTATTTGAAAAAAAAATTTATTTGAAAAAAAAATTAATTGAAAAAAAATTTTGTTAGTAAAATTTTTAAATTTCTATTTAAAAACCAACATAAACTCATATTTTAAATTTACATTTTTTCCTCAAATTTACAAACTGAGACAACAATTTATAAACCAAAAAAATTATCAAACAAGTTTTTATGACAGTTTTTAAAATTTTTGTAAATATAAATTGAAAACTGAAAACGAAATAGTTACCAAATAGGCCTCAGATGGTAAAAATGTTGTAAAATTAACAAATAATTAAATAAGTTATCAACGTCAGAAATAACTTATCAAAAGATTCTTAGGCTCTGTATGGTTTGATTTTTAGAATTTTTTTAAAAAAATTAAAAATTAATTTGGTTAAGAAATAAAATAATAATTATCATTTAAGGGTAAAAAATAATTATCATTTTAACTTTTGGGCAGCTTATATACATACGTATGGCTGTTTCAATTTAATTTGTAAAAAATTATTTCTAACCACTTGAAAGATAAAAATTATATAAAAATGATAATTATTTTTTTATTTTTTATTTCTTAACCAAATTAATTTTTAATTTTTAAATTTTTTTTTTCTAAAAATCAAACCATACATAGCCTAAGCATCTTTTGATAAGTCACTTCTTACGTTGGTAACTTATTTAATTATTTGCTAATTTTACGACATTTTTACCATCTGAAGCTTGTTTGGTAACCATTTCATTTTCAGTTTTCAATTTATATTTACAAAAATTTTAAAAACTATCTTAAAAACTTGTTTGATATTTTTTTTGGTTTATAAATGGTTGTCTCAGTTTATAAATTTGAGAAAAAAACGTAAATTCAAAAAATGAGTTTACGTTGGTTTTTAAATAGAAATTTAAAAATTTTACTAACAAAATTTTTTTTCAATTAATTTTTTTTTCAATTAATTTTTTTTTAAAATTAATTATTTTTCAAATAATTTTATTTCCAATTAATTTTTTTTCAATGAATTTTTTTTCCAACTAATACTAACCGAGGGGGCAATTGGTAATGCTACTTTAAACCTTAGGGAGAGGATTGTAATTTCTAAAATGGAAGGGGTGTCAATGTAATTTACCCAGTGAGGGCAAAATTGGTATTTTAAAAAATTAAATTGCTGAGGGGGGAATCTGTAATGAAACTTTAAACCTCAAGGAGGGAGAGTAATTTTCAAAATGTGAGGGGGGAATTGTAATAAATATAAACCTCAGGGGGTGTCAGTGTAATTTACCCTATTTTATTGGTTTATTAAAATGTTGATAACATTCTTTGTTCCATTAGATGTGGAGATGAGTTATCATAGCTGGTAAAGATGCAGAGATAATGTAGCCATACCTAAAACTTGTAATTTTGTAGTATGTGTTAAATGACTGAACTTTATTTTCAACCATTCCAATTTAGTTGTATGCTCATTAGATTAATCTGCCCTCCTAAATATGTGGCAATATGTGATGGCGAGCATGGAAAGAAGAAAAAGGGCAAATCTGAAATTTCACAAGAAGCACGTTTAAGAAATTATGGATTGAAGTTTGGAATAATTTTGAGTCTTTATTTGAATTCGTTCTAATTATAGTAGGTTTTAGTAGTAAGGGTATTAATAATATTATAGTAATTTCAATATTTGTTGGACATGAGTTGTAAGGTTCGCCTATGGGTTTTTATTTTGGGGTAAGTTATTAAATGGGTTGTTATATATAGGTTTTATTATGTCTAAAATAGTCTTAGTGGTAAAAAAATGTCAAAGTTTCCTATTTTGAATTTGTGTCATGGTTGGAGTAGAATTATAAGTCATCAAAGTTTTCTATCATAGTTGAAATAGAATTGGAAGTCATAATCATAATTAGTCTAGAATATTTGCAGTTACTAAATATTCTTAGTTTCTAAATTTGACTCATAGTCGTTAAAGAAATAGGAGAGTCTTTAGCCTTCAAATATGGTATACATCGTTGTGCCATTTCCTAGCAGCTTAAATTTTTGGGACAATTAGTAACTTAACATGGTATCAGAACTCAATTTTGGGAGACGTCTTGGGTCCCCATTTTCATTTGGTCCCCATTTGCATTCTTTCTTCTCTTGCTTGCATTGAAAACTCTCTATGTTTGTTTGTTTGCTTCCCCATGTGCAAGAAAGATGAGGTTGCATGTGAGGGAGGCTGTTATTGTTAGATCCATTTCCTCACAATTTTAAGTTTTGGGGACAATTGGTAACCTAACACTTCCAATACAAGAGTGGCCTTCAAGGCAGAATCAGAGACGCAGCAAGTTCCATGCAGTCCACTACTGGACTTGCAATTTTCATGTTGTGTGTGTGCCAGCATGTAAATGGATTGTAGTGTAACTATGATCACTGTTTTGTTAATATCCAGCTCTGAGCTCTCCAGTAATTGTTACCTTAATATAGATAAAGCGATCAACCTTTTGTAGTCTCATAGCTAAGTTGCAACACAGTGCCAGGGTCCACATTGTAGAGGGCAAATGCAGATTTAGATGGCTATCTTGATTAGTTATCTCTTGATGCTATGGATGGTGTTGAAAATTGTTCATTACCAACAGAAGAAACAAGGCAGGCTTGTAGCTGATAGGTGCTCCGTATACTGTTATGAGCAGCAGTAGTAGTTTGACAAGGTTCTTATACAAAATGTTTGGTTCATGGCATGTCAAATGGTCTATGTTACTCTTAAGTCCTGCCTATTTCAAATTCAACATTGCAGTAACGATCTCTCTATTGAATTCATTCTCTACAAAGTTATTTTTTATGTCTTTGGAATTCATATATGAATTTAAGAAAATTTGAGACCTTTGTATGGCCGTTTTATTATGAGTCTGGTTTTATAACTTGAATATTTTTTTATAAAAAATATTGTGTAATTTTGTGTATATTATTTATAAAAAAAATTAGATTAATTTGATAATCATGACTTATTATTTGTTGCAATGAAATTCTCTATTCATGCTTTACTTTCTCTCTTATTTTAGCACTTTGTCCTTTTCTTTTAATTATGTTGTGAGAAAAAAAGTATTGAACATACCAATTTACATTGGCACCTCTATGATAGATTAATAAGTGCTCATCTATTCATTTTAGTATGATGTTGATTCTAAGTTCACTAATAGGATTTGGCCTACATTTCAGAAAAAAAGCTTATAAAATAGAGAATAGGACAAATAGGACCTTTTACAATCCACAAATCTTGTATATTGTGGATTTTCCATTATTGAGTATTTTTCTATGTGTTGTCCATTCCCATGTTGTATTTTTGCTTGGTTTGTAGGGTTCGAAAGATGGACAAGAGTTGGATGATGATAAAAGATAGGTTAAAAAGTAAAGAGTATCAATAAGCTGTTAAGTCATTTATTGAATTTGCTACGAAGAATGACATTCGTTGTCCGTGTGTCGATTGCTTGAATGACACAAAATTTAGTCGACAAGTTGTATGGTTGCACTTTATTCGAAGAGGAATCGCGTGTTCTTATAGAACTTGGGTGCACCACGGGGAACATGTTCCCATGTGTCATGAAGATATTGACATTATTGTTTTGAATTCAAGCCAATAGGATACTTCATTAAGGTTTGAGTTCTCACTTTCATATTAATATGCTTCGACTGTGTTTATAAAATTTATGTTCTTAAGAGTAAAAAGCATCAGCATCAAGGAATTGATCTGAAAATTCTTCATTTGCATACCCAATTCAAATTTTGGGGTATTGTCAAGTGAGACATGTCTTGTTTATAAATAAATGGTTTGTGTATATCATTTTCACTGTTGCTTATGGGTTTTGTTTAATTTGAAATTTTGTTTCCATACTTTCAATAGGTTTTGATGTGTAATATTAGGAGACTTAGCAGCAGAGGACCTGGTGTTTGGATACTCAGAAGGATTTCATTCTGATGTGGAAAAAGGTAAGCACATGTTTTCTATGAAATATTCACTGTCCCTCCTGAATTGATTAGGAATATTCACTAGCAGTTTATCAATTATGAAACAGTTGAATAGAGTGCCTAAATGGTTGGGTTTCACATAGAGTAGATTAGCACAACAAGCTTGGGTTTCACAAACATTCATTTAACTTAATTGAAAAAA
Organism: Camellia oleifera; assembly: GCA_022316695.1. Classification (NCBI taxonomy): domain Eukaryota; kingdom Viridiplantae; phylum Streptophyta; class Magnoliopsida; order Ericales; family Theaceae; genus Camellia; species Camellia oleifera. The sequence continues at coordinate 200,600,136 of CM039305.1, forward strand.
ATAAAATAAAAATAATCAAACTTAGTCGAAAACGGGCGTTCGAGAGGCAAAAATGTAAAATAGCCACCGAACCATTCTATGGATGTTAGGGGTCGCTTCCTCGTGGCACATAGGACCTGTGGGGACAGGCGGGATGTAATTAGCACATGTAGGTGGGGAGTTGGAGTCAAAAATTCCTTAAACTTAGTCGAAAAAAAGCGTTTGGGGGTGAAAATGCAAAACAGCCCCCGAATCACTCTATGGATGTCACAGATAGCTTCCTCGTGACACATAGGACTTGTGAAGACAGACAGGATGTAATTAGCACATGTAGGTTGGCAATTCGAGTAAAAAATGCATTAAACTTAGTTGAAAAAAGGCGTTCGAGGGGCAAAAATGCAAAACAGCCCCCGAATCACTCTATGGATGTTTCGGGAAGTTTCCTCGTGACACATAGGACTTGTGGGGACAGAAGGGATGTAATTAGCACACACAGGTTGGGAGTTGGAGTAAAAATTGCCTTAAACTTAGTCGAAAAAAGCCGTTCGGGGGGTGAAAATGCAAAGCAGCCCCTAAACCACTCTATGGATGTCACGGGTAGCTTCCTCGTGACACATAGGACCTGTGGGGACAGACGGGATGTAATTAGCACACGTAGGTTGGGAGTTGGAGTAAAAAATGCTTTAAACTTAGTCGAAAAAAGACGTTTGGGGGGTGAAAATACAAAACAGTCCCCGAATCACTCTGTGGATGTTACAGGAAGCTTCCTAGTGACACATAGGACCTGTGGGGACAGACGGCATGTAATTAGTACACGTAGGTTGGGAGTTGGAGTCAAAAATGCCTTAAACTTAATCGAAAAAAGACGTTCGGAGGGTGAAAATGCAAAACAGTCCCCAAACCACTCTATGGATGTCACGGCAGCTTCCTCATGACAAATAGGACATATGGCAGCTTCCTCATGACTCTATGGGCATGTGAATATATTTTAGTCATGAGTTGCATGTATTTTACCTTGATGAAGAAGAACAAGAAGCAACAAATTGGCTGGAAAAGAAGAACAACCATGGTTAATGAGGTGTATGTTAAAAAAAAGTTTGGTTTTTTTGCTTTTTTAGCTTGAAGACCTTTTCTTTAGAAACTCTATTTTGCTTACAGTGTTGCTTTCTGCAATGAAGAGAGTATTGCAGAGGTATTTTTGCTTCAAGGAAATTTCTGTCTGTTTTAGGCTCCATTTGTTTTGATGTAATATAATTTACATTGAAAATAATTTCATGTAGAATAATTTACATCTCTTATTTTTCAATGTTTGGCTTCAACTCTAAATAGTTCAAATCACAAATCTCAACGCAGGCTACCAGTTAGCTAATGCTCTGCTATTTTTACATAAAAATAAATATATCACAGATTGTTTGAGGAACCAAAAATAGACAGTGAATCAGAATGGCATGCTTCATCACCATGTAAATCAACCAATTAAGGAAAAGAAGAAATAGAAGCTGAAACTGTAGGAGACCATTTTCTCTTTCGTTGTAATTAATATTTTCCCCTTTCATTATGTTTATTATTTCTAATTGTTCTTTTTTACTGCGGCAATAAAAACACAAAAGGAAATTTTGCCATAACTTATCCCTTCTAAGCACCATCATTTTAAACTCAAAGGATACAACAACTTGAACAATTAAATGCAAACTTCAGCAAGGCCTTATATACTAAATACACATTTCTATTGGCTTACTATTACCCGACCTCATGCTCAAAGGCCATGGAACATGGAGGAAAGCTTTTTTTTCACTACAATATAGTAACAGGTATGTCCTTGGCCAGTGGTCAGCCACCAACTATCTCATTATATCATGTAGACACAAAGCATCAAACATATTCTCACATTAATCATTCTTTTAATAATGAATTAGAAATGCTTGCTAATCAAGTCCATGAAACTCTGATATGTTTATTTATTCACCATTCATACTTCAAATCTCCATTTCAACAACAGTGGAGTTGAGGTGATAGGTGATTACCAGTCCAAGGGTATTGCTTATATACCCTTCGCTCGGGTTTAGGCAAGAGAGAGGGAAGTGAATCTAGAGAGGAGAAGAAACCTTAGTTTCAAATTTATAAGGTTCACCATTCACATAGTAAGATTTAAAAATGAAAAAGAAGACAATATGCTTCAATGAGAAATCTCTCTTCATGTGGGAACTATTTCCCATCCATTTTGCTCAAAAACACTAAACTAAAGTCTCACAAGAAAAAAAAACTTCCTGTACACACTCCAAAATATAGGTCATTATGATCAAGGCATGCTTTTCAAACTATTCCCCCTCAAGGATATTATAACAGCAAGAAAACAAAAGAATCTTGCAGCAACTAATCCAAGTAGTTTCCTTTCTAAAATAAGTTTTCTTGAGCAATATTTACAAACCTTTGGATGCACAATACCAAAAGAGCCTATGCACTTCCCTTTGTAAATGATTCTAGCTTGTCTACCCAGAAGAAGCTCAGACAATTGTTCCATAGGTCAATTAAAAGAGAATGTGTAGAAAAGGTAAGACTTACATTTGCACATTGGGAATAGTAGCATACATTTATCCCCAGGTTTTAGAAATGGTGTCCCAATTACTTTCATAACTCTGTCGAAATACCTTAAAGTCGAATAAATTCGTTCGGGGGGTGAAAATGCAAAACAGCCTTGAACCACTCCATAGATGTTACGGGCAGGTTCCTCATGACAAATAGGACCTGTGGGAACAATGGGATGTAATTAGCACACATACAGTGGGAGTTAGAGTCGAAAATGTTTTAAACTTACTCGAAAAAGGCCGTTCAGGGCGCGAAAATGCAAAAAAGCCCCCAAACCACTTTATGGATGTCATGGGCAGCTTCCTCATGACAAATAGGACATGTGGGGACAGACAGCATGTAATTAGCACATGTAGGTTAGGATTTGGAGTAAAAAATGCCTTAAACTTAGTTGAAAAAGGCGTTTGGGGGGCGAAAATGCAAAACAGCCCCCGAACCACTCTGTGGATGTCATGAGCAAGCTCCTCGTGAAAAATACAACCTGTGGGGACAGACGAGATGTAATTAGCACATATACATTGAGAGTTAGAGTCAAAAACGCCTTAAACATAGTCGAAAAAAGGCGGCTGGGAGGCGAAAATGCAAAACGACCCTTGAACCACTATGGGTGTCACAGGCAACTTCCTCATGACAAATAGGATTTGTGGGGACAGACGGGATGTAATTAGCACATGTACATTGGGAGTTAGAGTAAAAAAGGCCTTAAACTAAGTCGAAAAAAGGCGTTCGGGAGGGGGGGGAATGCAAAACAGCCCCCAAACCACTTTGTGGATGTCACAGGAAGCTTCCTCATGAAAAATAGGACCTGTGGGGATAGACGAGATGTAATTAGCACACGTACAGTGGGAGTTAGAGTCGAAAACGCCATAAACTTAGTCGAAAAAGGCTGTTCGGAGGGCGAGAATGCAAAACAGCTCCCAAACCACTCTATGGATGTTTCCTCATGACAAATAGAGCATGTGGGGATAGACAGCATGTTCTTAGCACACGTAGGTTAGAAGTTAGAGTCAAAATGCCTTAAACTTAGACGAAAAAAGGCATTCGGGGAGGCGAAAATGCAAAACAGCCCCCAAACCACTCTATGGATGTTACGGGCAAGCTCCTTGTGACAAATACGCCCTGTGGGGACAGACGAGATGTAATTAGCACACGTACATTGGGAGTTAGAGTCCAAAACGCCTTAAAGTTAGTTGAAAAAAGGAGTTCGGGGGGCGAAAATGCAAAACAACCCTCGAACCAATCTTCCAAATACACAATTCCTTCCTTTTGAATCTTGCACCTACCCACCACTGCATTAGCTTCTCAACAGATTCAGGGATTGCCCAGCTCAACTCCCACCACTTCAACACTCTAGAACAGACCCTCCAAATCAGTCAGCAGTGCAATAAGACATGGTTAACAGATTCCGTATCCATTCTGCAGAAGACACACAGAGTACTAGCATTAATGTCCAGTACTCCAGTTCTCTGCAAAAAAGCTGATGACTCTAATATGCCTTTCTATGGTGACATTGAACCTAGATTAGACGAAGTTAATCACATGTCTTGTGTCCATAGACATAGTTTGATTGATCAATGGTGACATTGTCTTTGTGATTATCAAGAAAAGTTGTTAATTTTTAAAGCCGAAAAACGACAATGCTCACAAGTCATTAGCTCCATTTTGAGCACTAACTTGGGAGAATAAGAGATGCCAAATTTGAATTGTTTGTTGTAGTCAAAATTGCTAAGACTGGTCACAATGCACAATGAAAACAAGTTCAGAATTAAAATCATGTGTATTAGGCTTTATGAGTATCTTATGAATACTTGAGATGATCTAGTTTTTTCATTTTGCATTTGCTGGTTTTTACAAAATAGACAATTATGCTTTTCAATCTAAAATGAGGGAGACAATACATAAAGATGGTTCTCGAATGTTCATGTGTTATTTTCTTAACATTCAGTGCTATGCTGCATGATGTCCTTGGTAGATTATTTGCAACCTTGTTAAGTTACGGTTTCATGCTGTAGGCTGTTAAGGCTGCTAAGACTGCAGCAAAGAGCATTGCGGATATGCAGAATGTGGTTAAGGAGGACTTAGAATCTTTGAAGGAGGATGATATGGAAAGATCTGCAGTTCAGGGAGAAAGTGAAGATGAGAATGATAAACAGCGTAAGGCTGCTTTCAATAAATTGGAGAAGGCTAGTGAAGATACAATCCTTGGCCAGGCATGTCACAAATATGAGAATTTAAATAAATTGTATCTTGGGTTTGTCTTTTCTTGGATTTCAGAGGTGCATAATGTCCTTATTCATACCCTCCATATTTGTTTACAGAGGTCATTCGTCCTTTAAACTCTCTCTCCCTAAACTTGTGTTGGTCTTGTCAATCCATGATTCTGGGAGGATGGACTGCGTACTGAATTGGGCTTTACTTTTTTTTTTTTGCCTGTCCTCAAATTTCTATCTCATTCTTTTTTGAGTTAAAAATTAAAATGGGGCACTAGTTCTACCTCCGATTACGCAACCTACCTCTTTTTCTGCTACTCTTTATTCTCTTGGATCCTATGACTAAATTTATTTGGTAATTGTTTCTTGGGGTTGCTGTCTAAAATATTGTATGCGATGGTTATGGGTTGCATTTGACAAATTCTTGGGGTGTACTTTTGTTTAGTTGAGTTGCTTTAATTCATTTCAAAGTGTCAGTTTTACTTATTTATTATTAAGCCCTTTTTGGTGCAGCTTATGGTGGTGTTTATGGTTTTTCTCTTCTTTTTTTATTTTGAAAGTTTGTGCTAGTGTGTTTGGTGTAGTTTTTTTTTTGTTTACAATTTATGAGAAAAAAAATGACTTAAATAAATTGATTATTGGGAAGGTGAAAGGGTGTGTGAAGATTATCGACTTTTAGCTTTGCTAGAAGCTGCAGCTGCACCAAAGGGGGCCTTAATAATGAGTTCTACTTACTTTTCAATTTTTGCAGGGTTTAAAAGTTCTTGATAGTTCTGTGGAGAATTTTGCTTCAGGGCATGGCAGGCATTAGGAAGTGCGTTAAAAGGGGGTTCTGATTTTGTTCAAAAGTATGACTTCATTGCTACTCAACTTTTTAAAATATACTCTTTTTATAATTAATTATTCTCATGAAAACAGCATTCGTTATACACAAATTGAAGTGCATGGCAGATGAGACTTCAGATTCTTTATTAGTGTACTTTCTCAAGAAGTTAATGATTATGCGTACTTGTGTTTAGAATGGCAAGGGTCAAGGTTTTTATACTTCATATTGATATCTTTGGAACTGCACTTTTGGGAGTAAATTTGGTGTTCACTGCTTGGTACTACATCATTTAAATGATTGGATGACAAAGTGATGTCCTGGAAGGTAATTTTGATGGTACAATACTCGTCAGAATGTTATGGGGTATATCCATAAATGTTTAGAAATCGTTAAGTATATAAATATAATTACTTTTAGATATAGTCAAAGAGTAGTGAGTGGCTACTCTTTCACTGTTATTGTTGCAACTTGTTTTCAAAGTGGTAGAACTTTTAATGTTGTAGGTGAGGCAGTAGGAATCCTTTGATTTTCAATTAACATTCAAAGAAACTTCCAGAATCCAGGAAATTTAAAAAATACTGAATATATGAAAGTTGGATGTGCAAACTTGTAGATGGCCGTTGACCAATTATTGTGGTGACTACGGCTGATGGGGTCATAGTCACTTATTTCTTGCCCGGAAGGTCCTAAATTTTTTTCTGCTAATTAAATGATTTTTGTCTCGTGTTTTCCAGGCTTGAGAATTCTGCTGTAAATATTGCTGAATCTATTCAACAGGGGGGTATACCGTCAGCTGGTTCTGTTGCCCCATCCTTACTAGAGGTATTCATGACACTTATCATCTTATTAATTGCTCAAAGTAACTTATTTTTGTGCCATTGTTTTATAGAGTGGAAAAGCTTTTACTGCAAAGGGAATGCAAGTGCTTGAGCCTGTAGGCAAGGAGACCATGGATCTTCTGATAACAGAAACTGGTATTGAAGTTGATAAGAAGGGAGCTCAAGCACAAGATGATGAGGATCAATTGTTTGAAGAAGTGACATTTGATAGATGCTTCTACATATATGGAGGTCCAGAACAGTTGGAGGTCACCTTCTTTATCTTCTTGGTTGAATTTCTTTCGATTCAATGCCATCTGGAATGATAGTTCTGGCTTAAGATTCTAAATTGCTATCATTTGCAGGAATTGGAGTCTTTGTCCAACCTCTATGCTTTGTTATTTAACCAAAGAAAGCGAAGCAATTATCTGAATAGAAGTCCTTTTATGATGGAAAGCTAAAACAGGTGCAACAAATTTTCAGTTCAAGTTCTGAAATTGATGGTAGTGCCACAGCATTAGAAAAAGGAAAGAAAATAGAGACTGGAGTCTGGAGCTAAGGGGAGTGCTGATGAGATGAAGAATCTACACGACTCAAGTGTCAAAAAGGCGGCTGAAATGGCTGTGGGGTGACCTTGCCTCAAACAATCTGTTTTTCTCCCTTCAGTTTTCAACTCTATTAATGCTATTAAGTAGGTATAACCTGTGTTGTCTGCATCATGAGTGAAGATGTTGGGGTAGGAGGTGGTTTTGTTGTTGTTGTTTTTTTTTTTTTTTTGAACTTCTTAAGTTTGTTATGGCCTAATTTCCATTTTATCGTAAGGATCTATTTGGTGATTTCCTATATTGTGCTACTCAAGGTTGTAAGTACTCAAGGGTGGTCTATACAGCAAAGAACCTATTTAGAGTTGGGTCTCAACTTTTAAAGTTTTGGGCAAGATATATTTACCCCCGTTTGATTTGGCCTCAAAGCACTTTGTGAGGAGCAAAAAAGAGATCGTGAAGAGTTGATGAGAGAGCAAGAGGAGTGTGAGAAATATTACTTGTAGAGACAGACGGTACGTAAATAGGACACGTACGTTGGGAGTTAGAGTCGAAAATACCTTAAACTAAGTAAAAAAAAGGCGTTCAGGGGACAAAAATGCAAAATAGCCCCCCAACCAATGTTGTGAAGTAACCGGCAGGTTTCCCGCGCCAAATATGATCTGCAGGGACAAACGGTACGTAAATAGGACACGTAGGTTGGGAGTTACAGTCGAAAATATCTTAAACTTAGTCAAAAAAAGTGTTCAAGGGATGAAAATACAAAATAGTCCCCCAACCAATGTTGTGATATAACGACCAGTTCCCCCGTGCCAAATATGATCTGTAGGAATGGACGGTAAGTAAATAGGACACGTAGGTTGGGAGTTAGAGTCTAAAATGCCTTAAACTTATTTGAAAAAAGACATTTGGGGGGCGAAAATGCAAAACAGTCCCGCAACCAATGTCGTGATGTAACAACCAGCTTCCCCGTGCCAAATATGACCTATAAGAACAGACGGTACGTAAATAGAACCAAATTTTTGCTCATACAACTTACATACAATTTCAAAACGATGTTTTATATACCTATCCTCCCCAAGTTCCCAGTAGTCATCATTTACTTTCTTGAAGAGCCCCTCAACGGTAACACCTGAGTCACCTTTATCATAATCATCCACATAGTTATATTGCTGAAAATAGTATTCATCTGGTTTTTCTCCATCCCCCAATTTATCTTCTAGAATGATAAACCAGTATCCGTAATCATCATGCCCAAAATGGCCCTCTCTTGCTCAATTTTTTGTTGGTGACCATTCATTAAAGTCACCCACCAATGAACAATAGCGAACACCTGTGTTGAACAAATTAAACCTTCATACGTAACAAACAGAATTGAAAACGAACGAGAAATGGAAATTGGCTTTTGATGATGATAATAGTACTGCTTGCATCAAGTCCAAATCATGGTTAAAGTATCAAGACTTGCCACAAAGAATTATAATATAAAATAAAAATAAAACCAGGAAAAAGAAGGGAAAAAATTAAAAAAAGAAAAACTAAGAAATGTTAGGTGAGGGTTTAGTTTCCTTTATTTATTTTGGGATTAATTTTGGTTATTTTATTTTCTAGCATATGATGTGGTGCTTAATGGACATGACCTAGTCACAAGACCATTTAAGTGACTTGACATATGGTAACGTTTTTCAACCTAATTCTATAAACATTTCTCTATGGAGGTTGGCTATTGAATTTTTTATTTATTTATTTATTTTTCTAGAGTTTGTTTGCTGCTTCCTCACTCGTTCTCGTCTCTCTTCACTTTCTTCTTCCTTTTGCCACTACAAAAAATTAATGTTTTAGAGACTAAAATTTAGGGACAAAATTATTTTTTAGGAACCAAATATTTTTGTTGCGAAAAATATCGTTATTATATTTTTAGTAACGAAAATTAGATATTAGTGATAAATTATTATTCTTTTGGGACCAAAGTTTTTGTCTAAAAAAATAAGCCATTTTGAGATCAAATTATTTTGTTCCTAAAAGTCTATTTATTAGTGGCATTTTTAAAATTGTCACTAAAAGTCTTATCTTTTACTTTTCAGAACGACCTTTTAGTGACTATTCTCACGACGATAGAAATTGGTCCCTAAATGTCTTTTGTAACAAAATTTTCATTTTTAGAGACCAAAACATTTGGTCTCTAAAATTCTTATATGTTGTAGTGTGCATAGCTTCGAATAATAAATTTTGTTTCTTGTGGTTAAATATTTGACTGGCTACTTTTTTTTTTTTTTTTTTTGATCGGCAAAAAATCTTTATTGATGACAACAAACAAAGTATGGAACAGTACATCAATAAAGAAGAGCTTGGAGTTAAATCGAAACTCCAAGCGCCAGTTGGTGAGGAACCAACCAAAAGAGAACAAGAGGAGAAAAAAGGGAAAAAAACAAATAGAACTACACAGCAGAACAGAACAACCAGCAATCAAAACTACACAGCATAACAGAGCTACCAGCATACACCTAATTATTCAAACATTATTAGCAGTTGATTTAAACAGTTGACTGGCTACTTAATAGCAGTTGATTTAAACATTATTAAGTGGTTTGCATGTAAATATCTTTGCAAATTATATGTTGTCTTGGTTAAACATTGCAATTTGCAACAGATAAAAAAGACACATCATCAATGAAACAAATAAAACTCCAAACACATATTAGAAGAAGAAAATGGCCAGAAAATACATGCAGATGATGGCTGAGTTCAAAAACAATATGATTGTTGTTATCAAATTCATTAAATTGCACTCCTAACAATTATAGAGTTCTACTTCTACAATAAGTTTGCAAACGCATAATCAATAACAAACAAGGATAATGAAACATGAGCTATGAAATGCCAAGCGCAAAAGTCTGGATATAAACAAGTTCTGATAGTGGCATTTTGTGTGTCATCCTTGTGCAGGAACCATGCTAATCCTTTATGTACCATTCCAAATTTATCTGATACTGTATAGGAAACAATCATGAATTGCATGTACCCTATATATCCAAACATGAAATCATGCCACATGCTGCAACCATCTTACACTAAAGAAGAAGTCAAAGATGAGGCTTCAACTTAACTACTACAATAATAGATCATGAGATTCAGTTTCCTCCAGGGATTTTTTGGAATATAGGCACAAATATGACACTTGCAAGCAGCAACCACAATATGTCAAAAAGAGAAGCTTCCTCCTCATTTACCTAAAAAAAAAAAGAAAAAATAAAAAAATAATACTCAAATCAGTAAGCAAGGGAATTTCAAGCACATGCCTCTTGATGAGGAATCATCTCCATTAGTTTCTTAACACTCTTGGGCAATTTCCGCATTTGACAAATCAAAGGCTTTGTATTTGATGAGACTTCGTCGATGCCAGCGGTAATGATGTCTAGTTGCAGAAATAGCTTGTTAATTCTCTCCGCCCGATTGGTGTAAAAGGCAATCCTGTCGTAAATCAAAAAATAAATTTTTGTGAAATCTAATAATTGTTCACAAATCCTGTTACCATAAATAATTGATGACAAGAATCTAAAAATCAGTAACAACTGCCAACTAATATTCAGAGGACACATGTAATAAATATAACAATAAAAAGGATCATAGACAGAGAAATTCTATCTTTGAAAACGTTGCATAGTGCTGCTACCTATTATTTATTTTGGACCCTCATTTTCTAGTTTTTTTTATTATAATAATAATCTTAAATAAAATTATTAAAAAAATATCAAATTTTTCACTCTATTTCATAATTAAGGCCACACACTCATTACATCATGAGTTAGGATTTATGAGACCATCTACCTCTATCACCACCCATCTATTTTCTCCAAATCCCACCTTCAAAACCTATCCACCCTAAAAAACTTGAAAACTCTTTAGTGGCAATATTCCGGCGGCAACGGTGGCAACTATTTGATTACATACACTCACAACTACATGAGACGAGAGGAGTACAACAATAAAAGCTCAAAAGAGGTTCATAACTTTGATGGTGTTCTTAGCTCAGATGAGATTGGCCTTCTAAGGGTAAGTTTCTTGAAAAAAAATGACAAAAATAATAAAAACTATTCGTCATTTTTTTTTGGGACTGAACTCTCGAACATATGACCGAAATTTGGGAATATAGATCCGAACATTATTTATTTGTTCAGGAATAGATAACCAAACATTTCTTATTTGTTTAGGAACAGATAACCGAAGCACTAGCAAAAGTAGGCAAACAGAGGAGGTCGGAGGTGGTCAACCGCCTAGTTGACCAAAGGGTCGACTGGAGAGTGAAATCGTGCCTAGTTTTATTCACACAGAGAGCATACAAGTACAATGGGGCCATGGGTGAATAATGGAAAACCAACTAGAGAAGTATGAAAATGGATTATGTTGCATGTGTAAAAATAGGTAAAAGAAAAAAAAAAATCAAACATTTTGACAAATCTCGTAATAAAGTAGAAAAAAAAACTTCTTAATTCCCACAATTTTTTTCCACTATTTTGGGAGGTTCCACTGTCTTGGATTTTGCTAGATTTTGGGAGAGACTTTTTGAGGTGTGGGGGGTGTGCATTTGAATGGGTGGAGTATTTTTATAAGGATAATTTGTGTATTATTTGGTGAGAGGAATTTTTTTTTAAAGGTTTTAGAATTTATAAGTGGAGGTTCAAAGAAATTGGAGGTTCAAAAGAATTAGTGGTGTGCTAATAGCAACACTCCATTTGATAACTTATAGTAAATTTTTATTGTCAAAAAGCCACTTCAAAAAATTAACAATTTGGGTAGGTTGTTTGGAATTGGTTTTTTTAGTGTCCTTTTAGTTTTATAAAAGATATACAAAAAATTAGAAAAAATTATTTGATAATTTATAGTAATTTTTTAGCTAATAGTATACCTTCTTAAACAAGGCCTAATAAACTCCTTATGTTGTATTTGATTGGGAAATTTGAGAAATAACTTGGAAAGAAAAAGGAAAAGGTAAGTTAAATATGAATAAAATATACCTACATTTTATCTAATTTCACACACCTTTTTCCTTTTTATATTCCTTTCCAAATTCTCCAACCAAATACAATGTTAAACTATGACTATTTGCACTGCCCCTCTAAATTTTAAATCTCAAGAGTTAACTACTTCAATGTATTATCTTATTACGTTTAACACATTCCGTTAGAATATTGATAGGGATTTTAAAAAAAAAAAATTAAATTATGTGTAAAGCATATAACATATTTATTATTTTTTAAGATAATAATACATTTATTTGGTGATCTCATTTACACTTTGTCTCATTTATCTTAGTGACAAAGTACAAACAAATCAAAAAATAAAAACACTATTATCTTAAAAATTTAATAAGTGTGCTATATACTTCACACATGACTTAGTTGTATGTACATCTCTAACAGAACCATAACGAAAAAGAATTAAGTGTAACAAGATAATATTTAAAGTGCTTAATTGTTAAGTTTTAAAGTTTAGAGGATAAGTTCAAATGAGTCATAGTTTAGTTGAGTGAATTTGCAAAATATGTAATAGGTAATGCTACAATGAAAGTTGGTGTTTGGCATGCAGTTAGAATTTTCATTTTTTTTTTTCAATTTTATTGTCTGTGGTAATTTTTTTTATAAATTATATTTAAATTTTTACTTTTTTAAGTCTGTCTTATATAGATAAATTTAGAAAGTAAAACAAAAAAATGAAAAAATAAATTCAAACAAAGTACTACCAAAAAACCAAAAAAAAGTCAAAATAAATAATTTTTTTATGTACTTTCTAGATTTTTTTCAAAATTATTTAAAGTTTTTTTATTTTTTTTTAATCTGTCTAGTCGAATAAAACTAAAAAATATAAATTTTTATGAAAACTTTTAAAACAAAATCACAAAAAATGGAAGAAAAAAAAAAGACGATAAAAAAGTCACTAAAAAATATCATTTAAGTGGAAACAAATTAATGAAAAATTTTGTAACATTGAAAGATAATTTCATAAACTTTTTTATGAAATTGTTATTATTTTTACAAGGTATTTTTGATATGTTATTTTCCTGAAAAATAATAAGAAATTTACTATTCAATGAGCATTTTGAAGAATTATTACACAATATTAAAATAATTTATAATTTTAATTATTAATATTTATAAAATTTATTATTTTTTCTGACACAACACTAGTGTGTGATTCTCCGAAAATAATCCAAACACCACTGAAAAAGAATCACGTGACAAGTAGAAGTGAACAATTTCGGGTGACTTCACTGAATGAAAATAGGTTTGGGCCCCTCAACCCAGATAGGGATTCATAGGGCTCGTTTGGAACGATAAAGTATCCATCAATTGTTTTTTTTGGAGAAATTAACGGTGGTATTTCTAAAAAAATTATTATAATTTCATGATAAAAATTAGTGTATTTTGTATAATTAATATTTATAAAATTTATAACTTATTGTAATTTTTTTAGAATTTAGCCTGAATTGAAATTTCCCCATTGTTTTTTGAAATGATTTTGTTGTATTCTTTACACAATATTAAAAGTCAAAATACATAATTGAACTACTCAAGTTTTAAAATGAAATAAAATAATATTAAGATATTATTGGGGCTTCCAAAAATAATTTTTAAGTATTTTTTATTTTTTGAAATTTTTTTAATATTTTAATAATTTTTTTAAATCTACTTGGCCTCGTTTGGGAACAGGCTTTTTTAGTAACTTTTTGACTAAAATATGATGTAAAAAAAGTTAGTATGTTTGTGATGACTTTTTGACTTTTTACGAAAAGATATGCAAAAAGTAGATAGAAAAGGGAATCTTTGACTTTTTGGTATAAGTTGTTGACTTTTTGGCTAAAATAGTAACTTTTTGACTTTTTGGCTAATTTAGCCACTTGCCAAACGAGGCCTTAATCTAGATACACTTAAAAAATATATATAATTTGTAAAAAAATATTTTAAACATTCACTAAATACATAAAAAATACATTTTCATATTATTTTGTATTTATTGAATTATTTTATATTTTTTCATAAATATTTTACTTTTTAAATACATTCAAATTATGTTTGTCTTTAACATTAAAAAAATTGACTAGACTGCAAAAAAAAAAAAAAAAAAAAAAAAAAACTCAAAATAACAAAAAAGGAAAAATAAAAAACTTAAAAATTAATTTTAAAATTTCAAAACTAAACAAAATGATTTATTTCTTAAAGTCATATACCTTAACAGGATGTAATTTTAGGCTTCATTTAGTTGTAATTTGAAAGATAGTTTATTGTTAAAAAAAAAAAATCATTTTGCTAAAAAAATTCTTAACAACAGACTAGGTTTTCATAAAAAAATAAAAATAAAAAATTTATTTAAAGAATATGCCCAATAAATTAATTTTTTGAGCATAAGATTTGTTTTATTATTTTTTTTATTTTATTTTTGTAAATTGGGCGTGTTTGACATCCAACTAATTTTTTTTTATAATTATGCTTAAGTTTTTTATTTTTCAGATCCTTCTTGTGTAAACGAATCTAAAAGGTAAAACAAAATTTGAAAAATAAATTACTTGAGATGAAAAAAGAAAAAAAATTACACATCAGGTGTGGTTTTCAAAAATAATTACTACTCATGACAAGTTTATAATTTTAATAATTAAAATTTATCATGAATCTGAAATTTTTTTCAATTCCCCCCACCCCCCAAAGAGAAGGTAAAAAGCTTATTATTTTTGGCCTTTATTGGTCTTCTCAAAAAAATTTAACTTTTACGGTCCGCCTAATTGAGTAGAGGGGTCCTGTTATGGTGTGCAACTTACGCCTTATACTTACGCCTTTCTGTTTTCCGTCCTGTTTTATATTTGTACCTACCACTTACACTTTTTGTGTAAGTGGCATATGGTGTGCAACCTTGAGACTAGCACACTTAAAAAAAGTCTTGAGTAGAATTCACACATGTGAAGTTTTTTAATTTCTTTTAAAAGCCTCACTGAAAACAAAGAAAAATCAACAAAAAGACAACTCCAAAGCTGATAAAAAAAAATTTAACCAACTCCTAAAGAAAATATTACTTAAACTTTGAACTTAGAATGTTAAAAAGAAATATTACAAATTTCTAAAAACAATAAAAATAAAAAATTATAAGGACAGCCAAACAGGACCTTTAAGTTTTTTATTCTGTTTTAGAAGCTGAGAAAAATGGGACAAAAAAAACTGAAACAGGAAGAAGTATTATATCCCCATACAAAAAAGAAGATAAAATGACACCATTGGATATTAGTGGACAACTTGAGTATTTGAGTCACTTCTTTATTTATTTATATTCCTTCCATTTTTTTTTTTTATACTTTATTTTCAATTAATCATGGTCAAGCTTGGAAAGAGTACACTCTCTTTTATTTTCTTTTCTTTTTTTTAAATACATTAATGTCACAGTCCATGTAATTGTGGAGATGCTTTTGGTTTTGGCCCCTTTGCGTCTGAAATTGGATCAAAAGTTTTAAATTTAAATTAAATAATATAAGTTCTTAAGTACAAATTAATGAATACAGTAAAATAATTTAAATATTTTCTCATCATTACAAATATACAATCTAAAAATGGGTGGAATTGAAGGTATTGAAGTGCTGGCAGCAACGGTAATAGTTGTGATGGCATTGATAAAAATTTGATTCGAAAAACGCTTTCTACCTTATAAAAGTAATTTTTTTTTTTTACCTAAATACACTTGTTTTTCATTGACCATAAAAAATATTTTATATTGACTTTTGTTTTCAATCGTACTAAACACTATAAAATATGAAAAATATTTTTTAAAAAACATTTTCCACCGAAGTAAACAGAGCATTAGTTCAAATTCATTAAATCTTACTATGAAAATATTGATCTAATTCTATCAAAATTTTATTTTAGTCAAATTTTAAAATGCCCACCCCCCACCCAAAAAAAATAAAAAAATAAAAAATAATAAGGACAACATATTTTCTTTTCTTTTCTTTTCTTTTTTGCACTGCAACCCAAAAAGTAAATCAATAATTGGAAACAGGCCATCACGAACGATATGTTACAAAAGGTCCACTTCATGTTCATTATTCATTGACCATTCATTGACCATAATTAGAAAGGGGTTTTCCTAATAGTAATGCTACTACCGCCTCATAAAAATTTAAAAATTATTTAAAATTTTATATTAATAACTCAAATTCATTTCATATATAAACACTTCATCAATTTAATTTCTCCCTCCCACCACAACCCATTTTTAGGTACATTCTTGATCCTAAAATTCTTGAGACCCTATCTTTTTTTGTTTCCCTAGCTAGTTTTTTTTTTTTTTTTTTTTTTTAAATAATCACCTATTTAATGCTTAAAAAAATATTCAAATCATTGACCAGTAATGTTGGTGTATAGATAAAAATATATACAAAAAAATATTAAAACACCATTAGCAAGATCATTAATAATTTTTCTAAAAGTAATTCTCATTTTGATGTCATTTATACCGAAAAATGTCAAAAAAATCACTAGAATAAAAAAAGTCAAACATCGCACCAATTTATGATTTTCAATAAATTTAAAAGAAATTATTCTTAAACACATTAATTTTTTTATCTCATAAAAAAAATTAAAAAATTATTTAAAAAGTCAATTTTCAATCGTGACCTTAGTGGCACTCTCCACTCCATTCCATATGAGTAGCTAGGTCATTACCGAGCATAAAAAAAATAAAAATAAATTAATAAAAACTACGAAAGATTCTCTTAACATCATATATATCCCAATTTCTCATCTCTAATCCAAGTCTTTTACTAAAACTTAAAAACCAACTTAAACTGTGTTTAGATCTATAATTTAAATAAGAATTTGCAAATGAAAAAGAAAAATGTGACAAAAATTTAGCCTCTATTACATTAATTTCTTCCTTCCTATTTCCTTTCTTTCAGCAAATTCCTCGTCAAATCCTTTATCCAAAACACAATATATAATGTCAAAAATTACGTAACTTTTGAAGCAGAGACATACTATCACGAGATTTCTATATTGATTCACCTTCTTTTCAGAACTGCAATGAGAGTTTTCACCCCAATCAGTACAATATAAGGCTAGTAAATTCATGATTCACAAAAAGTTTTAGTGTAATAGTAATATTCACTAATAACCTCAATAATATAATTGACAAAAATAGACAAATAAACTCAATATTAAACAACATAAGAAATTAAATGCAAAAAGTGCAGTGATAAATCAAAGGGGTCACAAGCAAAGTCATACTTGAAATAATTTATGATTAGTGAAATAAAAAGTCACTTTTCTACACATTTATCTCCAAAGAAGGGAAAGGGAAAATATTGACCAAACCAAACCAAGCCATTAGTCCCATCAAATGGGGTTAGCTACATCTTTCTTCTCTACACGACTCTATCAAAAGCCATTTCGTTAGTTAAATTAAGTAGATTCATATCTCTATTTACTACACTAGTCAACGATAATCTAGGTCTATCCTGTTCTCTAACTCCGTCGGGGCTGTTTAACAACTTCACCAGTCCTAAGCCAAGGTAAAGGAGGAAGGTTGTGTGTTAGGTAGCCGACAGCCAACACGTAAAAAAGCCGCTCGGATCCCTTATGACAAGGAAAGGGAAAATATTATTGAGAGAAAATGACATGAGAGTTGAATGAGAGAAGATTATGTAGGTTGGTGGAACAACCCTCAACCTATATTGGTTGAAGAAATAATCAATGGATTTTAGGTATAACTACATTCTAAAGTATAAACAATTGTTGCTTTGACTAAGCAACCCCCACTTGCCATGAATGGAAAACTCTCTAATATCTTCATTTTTTGTTTTGTGAATTAAGTTTCAAATTCAATATTTGAAAGACAATATATAAGATCCAGTTAGACTGTAAGAATTAGTTTTTCAAATCTTAGTCAAATCTTGCACCTTGCTAAAGGTTGGGATGGCAAAAGGTCGGGGTTTTTTTTCGGATTTTGTACGTGTTTTCTTTATTTTAAACTCAACTAGTTTAGTGACAAAATTTCATACTTGACCTTAACCTTGACAGTTTTGACATAACTACCTCTATACTAAACCCTACATTACTAGAGTTCTCCCAAACTTTTTCTATTAAAATCGGGTTGGATCGGATATAATTGAGTCAGTGGATTTTGCCATCCCCTTCTCCTCCACTCCATGCTACGACCTCCAATGTACTAGAAAAAATAGTTAGTCTTTCAAAGAGAGGGTATCCCTTAGATATATAATATGTTCATAAAACAAACTGTAATTTATGACAAAAACAAATAATTCTCTTCACCTTTACATACCCTATCCTTACTTTGAAAAGAAGATAGAATAATAATTTACGATTTTGCATAGAGTCGTAAATCGAACTAAGTTATTTGAGCTCAACTCGAGTTTAACTTGTTAAAAACTTGTTCGAGATTAACAAGTCAAGTTTAAACATATTTTGAATCTTGTTAATTTCTAGAGCTTGGTTCGAACTACGCTCAATAATTTCACACACAACAAAATTATAGGGTATAAAACACTAAGCTACTTGATTGAAGCTTGTTTGAGATCAACTTGAAGCTAGAACATATTCTTGAAGCTCGTTAAATTTTCAAACCAAGTTTAAACAACTCACTACTCAGTTATACTGAGCTCATATACCCCCAAATTACATAGAAATTTACACGTAGACCTATTTGGTCATGGATGAATGACTCTCAAGAATAAGAACTGGATTACAACTAGACTGCCTTCTCCCTCAAGGCTAGTGATGATAAAATGTTTTACTAGAAAACTTAAAACAATAGAAAATCTAGATTTCATGAAACTTGGCTATTTCTGTTAGCTGCACAAATGCCTAAAACATAACCAAGCAAGCCAGCATCAACATAAAACTTTTGCAACTCTCTTAATAAAAATAGTATTTACAATCATTCACCAAATATTGAGTATTTGGTAACGTAATTTTCCTGAGAATGTGCATATCAAGCTCGAGGTTAGCTGCGCAGTGTCGAATTGTACCTAATGCACAAGGCTTACAATTAAGCAGTATCAAATACTACATGAAGATGATAACATCCTTTTGACAGCTACATTATACCAAAAAGTTTATAATCTCAATTCTATTGCTTTGAAAGTACATGTGTAACTAGGTTTTTCAAAATCCATAAGCCTGTTAACTAGATAACTATCGAGTTCAAACAAAGACACCCCACTTCACTTGTCTCCACAAAGCATAGTCAAATCACTTTCTAATTTCTTCAAACCATTTTTGTCTGCTCGGCAATGGCTTATTTAGAAATTGTTAATAACTAGGAAAGAAATTGTTAAAGGTAAAGATTATCCTTTCTCAGTAACCAAAAAAAAAAAAGGTAATTTCTTTAGCATTTGTTAAAAGCATCACATTTTTTTAACTAGTATTCCTTCAAAAAAAAAAAAAAAAAGATGAAGCAAAAAACCTACTAAAACCATACAATACTTTTCAAGCAATAATCTTGGTGTTTTGGGCTTAAAGCATTGCACTATCACCAATCATGTTTTGACCTTAAAATAATTACCTAACTACCATTGCAAGATTATTGCAAGGGTGATTATGTAGAGAATCCAAGTCCATTTTCCAAACCCACCTAAAATTCTCCCAAGGTTCATCAAGTAATTAATAAAACCCTTAAAAAGAAAATTTAAATAAAAATAAGAGAGTAAAATTAGAGAATAAAATGAAAACACATGAGCAATTAAACAAATTATTGGTATATACATATATAAAGAGAGTGGGCTTGGAGGACAAGGAAAGGGAGTTACTTTCATCTTATTCTTCTTGGCCTGCAGCTTCTTTGCCTTCTTTTCTTTCTCTAATTTCTCTCCTGATTTTTTCAAATACAAATCAGAACAAACTCAATCACATACCCACAACAAAAACATATAGGAGGCCAATTTACCAAAAACTCAATTCAATTCATATATACATATATATATATATATATATAGAGAGAGAGAGCACTTTGGAGTTCGTATTCGTGCTGTGTTTTTATTGATCAAGAAAAATTAAAAAAAAAAAAAAAATATACAATTGATCCATATCATTTTGGGATAATGATCCCTAATTTTGGATCCAAACATTAATCCTTGAAACCCTAATTCCGCTTTTCTTATTTGTCTGTTTTATTATTGAAATGGGATTTTAAGCCCTAGCAAACATTCTTTGGGCCGGGTTCACTTTTTCCTCCATTTTTTTTAATCTACACTGGGCCGGTCTTATTTGGGTGATTTTATTTGCCATAAAATTGTATTTCAGTACGTCTAATTAGAATTTTAAAATTTTAATTTTTATTATATCTTAATATAAATTTATTATTAAGGATAATATACATTAAACCTTTAAATAAAATATTTTTTTTTCTTAATGTACACTCTAATCACTTATATTCAAGGTTGTTTATCTTTTTTCCCAAGTTTTAATTATTTTCTCATCATTTTTTTATCACTCTGAAATTTCAATCCATCATTATCATCAATATTATCGTTCCTTATTGTATTGTTACTTGTAAATAGAAGAAAGTTTAAACAAAATCAAATAATAAATGAGAATAATAATCAAAAGTATTTTTTGAAACAATTTATCAAAGATGATGTAAGTATTTAAATAAATATCAAACTCTAATTCTTAATTTATGTATTTTTTCTTTTCAGGTAAAAACACATATTTTGATTATCCCAAACAACAACAACAAAAATGTAACAACACAAAAAAACCCACAAAAAATAATAATAATAATAATAAAGGAAACAAACTTGGAATCATCAACGGAATTATAGCCTCCAGGCTTAGCCCAAGATTTGAGTCTTTTTTTAAATAATTTTTCTTCACTTTTTTTTAAAAAAAATTTATGGACTGGGTTTCAAATTCGAGGCCTAATCTCACTTGTGCTAGTATGTCCATAATTTGGGCTTTTACAACGAGCTTGGCCAGGTTGGGTTTCAAGTTCAAGACCCAATTCTAGGCTCTCTCTAACTTGGGCTGGCTTGTCCAAGATTTGCCCTTTGTTTGAGTAAAATCCCAATCAGCTTGGGCCGGGCTTCAAATTCAAGGCCTAGTCTCACTTGGGCTGACCAATCTAGGATTTGGGCTTTGTTTAGGTAAAAGCCCAACGGGTTGGGTTGGGTTGGGTTTTAATTTCAAGGCCCAATTCTAGGCCCAGTCTCACTTTCAACCGACATGTCTAGGATTTGGGCTTGGTTTAGGTAAAAGGCCAATGAGTTTGGGCCAGACTGAGTTTCAAAATCAAGGCCCAAATCCAACCCAATCTCACTTGGACCGGCCATGCAGAATTTTGGCCTTGTTTGGGTAAAAGCCCAACAAGTTTGGGCTGGACCAAGTTTCAAGGACAAAAAACTGTATGTCATTCTCTTTGATCTTTCTCATAATTTTTAAAATTGAGCCTTTGAGATTTATTTAATCCTCTTAAAAATAAGATTTTTTTTAAAGAAGTGATTTCATGAAGAGTATTGATTATATATATATATATTGTGTGAGTGATTTTCCGATCACATTGCCCACCTTAGTAATTTAGCTGTAGAACACAGGCAGAATAGATGGCGCCCTGCTGTCCTGCACAGAAAGAGAAGGCTCCGGCGGTGGTTCTTCCACCCGGGGGCACTCCGACGATCAAGTCAGTATATCTCTCAAAGATAATCAAGTACTCAACTCACTAGCTTGAGTCTAAAAAACATACCTTAGACCCATGGGGGTGCCTCTCTTTTATAGCCAATATAATCCTAGTTCCAATAGGAGCCTAGCCCTAATGGACTTAGGATTACTGCTAATCTTGCTAATCTGGGACTCCCAGTGGGATTAGGATAAACTCTCTAAGAGTCTTATCTTTACCCAAACTGAAGTCTTCTCCCAATCTAGGACTCTTCAGCCAGGTTGAGCTCCCCCTTCATTCTAGGACTCTTGTCCCTTATCCGCTTATCTCGGATTCCGATATCTTCGGAGGTAACCTCAGCCTATCCGAGATGACCTTGGCATAACAACCAGGACACGTTGCACCTCGGCTGACACGTCGGCGTCACCTTGCCACGTGTTGGTACTTAGAAAATATATCCCCACAACTGCCCCCTAGGTTCTATTACCTCGGCATTCTGAGGTAATAGAACCTATATCGTTCCTCTTTTCAGTACATCGGCATAAGAACTCTTCAGCCGAGATCGTTTATTTCAGGCCGACATGTCTTCTTTCAAGAACAAAAATTCAAATGAACTCTCCCACGCGCATGAGCTGTCATGCATCACTTCTCAACCGTTCCACTTACGTGTTTCATCTTCATTGGCTCGTGCTTGTGACGCACTTGTAAGCCGTCTTTCATCTGTCTACGCCGTCTGACGTGTGCGTTGCTCCAGGCGCATTAAATGCCCTGTTTTGCCGCCGTTTCAAGTTTTTTGACAAAACTCTTGCCTCTTTCCTCCGTTTCTTCACTTTTGCATTCATTTCTACTTGTTTTTTCTCTCTCTAAACTCTTCTTCTTGAATCCGCCATTGTTCAAGCTCCAGGCTCTACAACTGATCTTTTTCTTCCATTCCAGCGAAGCTTTCGCCATTCCGTCTTGTCGGCGACCCTCATTCCGGCTTCAATCTCTCTTGGTAAGCCACTATTCTTTTCGTTTTCAGTTCATTGATGCTCTTCTATTTTCTTGCTGTTATTGTCTTTTTCAAACATCTATCTTGCAAACCATATATCTGAATGCTTTGATTATGCTTTTACCCATGTTTTGAACACTTGCACTGTTTCACCATTTTTCTACCACTATTTTTGACCTTGTATTTCTTGTTTTTTATGCTTTTGAGAGCCTCACCTCTGTTCTTGATTCTGAAGCTTCGTCTTTTGTTTCTCGCTTTCTGTGTTATTTTTTCCAGATCTGTGCCCTCAATCTTTGTCTTCATAGATTTAGGCTTGGGATTTGTCTATTAAAACCTTCCAACTTTTAGGAAAAACTGAAACAAGCTTTACCAGTGTTTACCTAGGTTTTGCCGAGGTTTTAAAAACCCTTTAAGAACATCTTCTTTCTGTAATCAAATTCCTTTACGCCGAAATCATGGGTATGTGGAGACATAGGGTAGATACCCCGACCAAACTTGAATACTTTAGGGAAGAGTTCGAAATTCCTGCCGACGTCCATCTGAGACTGGCTGGGGATGACGACTCAATCATGCCCACAGATGATACGATGCCCTTTCCTATTGTCGCTTTTACTGAATGTGGACTTCGGCTTCCACTCAATCCCCTTTTTCGTGAAGTTCTTCATTACTATAAGTTGAACCCTATGCAACTTACCATTAACTCTTATCGGGTGATTAACGGTATTATAGCCTTAGCTAGGCAGGAAAACGTTAGGATCACCCTTGCCGACATCCAATTTTGTTATACCATGTGTGCCCTTAACCTGAAAGAAAAAGGTTTCGTCTATTACCTCAAGCCGAGGTTTACTGAATTCAAAATTGTAGCTGACCTTCCAGACTCCAACAAGAGGGCTGGAGATGACTATGTCATTGCTTCTGGAAATTGGGAATTTGCCCCAGACGAGGATGCCCATCTCTACCCTCTTCCTCAGTCAGTTAAAGAGGGCAAGGGTAAGAGCCCAGTGTTAATACTTAGTTGTTTCTTTTTAAGTCTTCAATATCTTATCTGTTTCTAATGTCAGTTTTCTTCTTGCAGACATTCGCAAGCCACCGAAAAACTTTCGCCAATCTTACGTTCCCAGCAAGGACCTGAAAAAACTCCTGGACTTGCCAGTCCACAAAAGGAAAGCGCCTCTTCTTCTCAACTTTATTCCAACATACAAATCGATTTTGCCCGACGTCCCCAAAAGAAAAAAGAAAAGCCTTTCTCCTTGTCACGCCCCCAAAATATTACAATAAAGATAACTCATATGCAGAATAAATATGAGAAACAACATACTTTCATATATCAACGTTCACTGTTTAACAAGCAATTAAATGCCATATAGGCTATCATCTTTCCAAGACATTGCCTGGTTACACAAATTGAGTCTCACTCATTACATCTTAAGCCTTTGGCTTTACAAATAACAAACATGAACACATAAAGCATAAATAGGAAACTCTTGCTTCCCGAGAGTCCATCCATGCTATTGCCTTGGAGGTAACACCTCACCTGCACCTGAAAATGATATTCCCGTATAGGGTGAGCTAACAGCCCAGTAGAGATATGCTAAACATAATATGAACAATAACTAAAACATGAGCATTCGATAAATGTTTGACTCACATATATCTTTTCATAATCCATTTCAATTACATGACAATTGTACCCATGTTTCATTCCATTTTCATTACTTATTCAATTCCTTAATTCATAACCATGGCTCAGAACCTGGCCAAGCAACTTATGTGAGACAGTAACTCATATTAGACATTTTCCCATTTCACATTAGATAAGCATATTAGCTATATCAACACATCAATAGATAAGCACAAGAGCTATATCACACTTCGAAAGATAAGCATATGAGCTGTATCAACATATCAATAAATAAGCATATGAGCTGTATCTACGGACGTTTCTCATTTCACAATAGATAAGCATACTAGCTGTATCACCATTTCATTCACCGATAAACATATAAGTTATATCACATCTCAACAGATAAGCCTACAAGCTGTATCCACACTTCAACAGACAAGCATATTAGCTGTATCAATACTTCCATAGATAAGCATAGGAGCTATATCAATTCATTATCTGACAAGCATATGAGCTGTATTAGTGGAGTCCATCCCCTATCTTCTCCCAAACAACATCCGGTTTAGAGGTCCATCCCCTATCTTCCCCTAAACCGCCGGTTTAGAGGTCCATCCCATATCTTCCCCTAAACCGTGGAGTACATCCCCTATCTCCTCCCACACAACACAACATATATATATACGCAAAGGTCATATACATATTCAATCAATACATAACGTTAATGTATTCTTTTATCCGTCATACTCTATGACTTAACTAATTGATTAGTTTTAGTTTGCCTAATCATCATGCATTGTCTACAACAATCAAGACCATCCTTCACCGATAGCCCAAAGCAGTTATTTCTAAACAGAAAATAAATGCTACAACAGATATAAAATCTCAATATTTTTAAAGTGAGCGATTGATAAATTCAATTCCACCATTCTAACCCATAATGAGCTAATTCCATTATTTCCAACTCAATTTCACATTTCCATAACAATTGTCATTAATTACACTAATGACCCAAATATATCCAAACATGGTATTTTCTTCCCTTTTTCTCAATATTGACCCAAAGGTCCAAATATTATCAACAACATCAATCCTATCATTTTAAGACCCAAATATATATTTATGAGCCAAAATAACAAAACCCATCTTTTGAAAATAACACATTTCAAGTCTTAACTTTCCCAAATCAACCCATCTATACAAATAACTCAATGTCTATGTTAAAGCACATAAGAATGAGTAGGAATCCCTACCTCAAGTTTGAAGAAGAGCTAATCCGAAAATGCAAACATCACCCGATCATGGATCCGAGATCATCATTGTGAAGAACACGACAAGCCCTCCGACTTTGTACATACCCCGTGATAGTTGCAGTCCAAGACATAACATTATGATCAGGCATCTGATCAAAAACCTTCCTCGAATTAACCATGGATCCATCTACTGTACACTTTACATACATGTCCACCAAACTACAGTCAACACAAACTTCCAAAGTCAACCTAGACTTGACAACCAGAGAATGCAATTGCTGCCCAAGTGACAACAATTCTAACTCTGCACAAGCAGAAATAGTACTACTAAAAGTAAACCGATCAGGTATAAAGCCACTAGCTACCATATCAATAAACAATTCAATAGCATCCTTGGGCTGACCCAGCTGAGAATATCTAGTTATCATCAGAGTCCAAGTTTAATTCACTCATGACTAACAAAAACAGCTTCTGAAGGGGTTCTCCAATTTTGTGTGCATTAGGTTCAACCTTTTTAAGCACCATTCCAATCTCCTCATCATAATCTAAATTTGACGCTACATGCAAATCCTTTGCTGCTGCTTCCCACTGGCCCAACATGGCCCGTGCCATTCCTCGTATTTTATACCCTTTGGCTAAGTCAGGGTTGATCTGTAAAGCTGCATCAGCATCACGTATTGCTGCAATTGGCTTGCTCAGTTTAACATACACACTAGCTCTAGTTGCATACAGTATTGAAGAACTAGGATTCAACATGACAGCTTCTGTGAGATGATCTATGGCTTCATGCAGCTTATCTTCAGAGATTGAATCCATAGCTTTTGATTTTAATATTTGTGAAGCATCCCGATTTCTTCAGTAACTTCAATAGAACGATCTCCCATCTTCTGTGGAGGATCATTATCAGGCTCTACGACATCAATGTTATCCAACTCAACATCAGACTCGACAATGTCCTCATCCAATATATCATCATTTGACAAGTTGGATTTTTTTTTTTTTGCATCGAGATGTTCCTCATCATCTTTATCTGATTTTGGGACTGAGGGTGGAATTCGAGCGCCAAGGCTTTGGAGATAGGTTTTGAAAAAACACTAGAGATGGGTTGTGTATAATCGAAGGATTGGATTTGCACTGCTCCACAAAGTTCTTTAGCTCTGCAACCTTTTCAGCATCCATGGCCACCTCTCTTTCTCTCCTACTGCCACGACTCAAACCGCTTCTATATCTCGAACAGATCAAGGGTCAACATCTGACCCAACCAATCAGCCATCTACTTTGGCGCCATACTTGATCCCCATACCTGAACGAAATCATCGGCGAAAACTTGTCAAAACTGCTGAGATGGGTCGCCCAAAGCTGATTGTCGCAGATCTCTTAGTTGACCTCCCCACTAATGTTGACGCTCAGCCAACACAGAGCATGCCCCCACCAAAGCCGAAGAGAACCAAAAAGGCTCAGCCAAAGGCCAAAGCCACTGTAGTTGAGGCCGAGGACGCCCTGCCAATTTCACAATTGGCTGGGAGCGGGAAGACTGCTTCCGTTCCCACAAAAAGATCTGCTAAAGCACAGCCATCAGAGTCCACACAATCGAAGATGCCGAGGTCATCGTCTGCGACGACCTTGGGGTCCAAAAAAACTAATGTTCCTTGGGCTCCTCAGATTACTCTGGAAGATAAGCCCATAATGACAAGTGAAAGCGCCGATGATATTAACGTCGGCATTGCCCTCAGTACGGCGTTGCTCCTTCCTAGTGATCTGGAGCAGAATGCTGGGTATAGTGAGTATGAGAACTATGCCCTAATGCTCCAGCACTCCGTTCAAGTAAGTGTTCCTGCTCGGTACTTTTTATTCCATTCTGTTTTACACTTAAAATATTTTTTAACACTTCTGTTTTCTTTCAGGCCATCTAACATGCCCATTCGTTTTCAATGCAATCTTTCAAGAATCGAGAGAAGTTGACCGAGATGAAGAGGGAGTTTTCTTCCCTTCAGAAGGCTAACAAAAGTCTTCAATCAAGAATAAAGAAGCTAAAAGATCAGGCCGAGGCTGCCACTAAAGCCCAAACCTTGGCCGAAGAAAAGGCTGATGCTACTGAAGCTATAAAGAAGGTTGTTGAAGCGCAGAAAAAAGAGGCCGAGGAAAAAGCGGCCCAGGCCGAGAAGGAGCTTCAGAAGGCCTTAGCAACTAAAGAAGCTGAAATAAAAGAAGCTGATGAGAAGGCTTATGCCTAGGGCGTGGCCGACGTCGCTGAGATTATAAATTATAAGTTAGGTAGGCATGCAACAGGGGCTTCTCCCTTGGTTGGATGTCTCTTGCCAAAAAGCTTAACGTTCTTGAGGATTCGCCTCTGAGAAAGGCCGACGCCATTCCTCTTCCTTTTCCTCCGCCTCTACCAACTCAACCTGAAGGCGAATCTGAGTCTAAAGAGGAGGATGAGGATGAAGATGATGCTCTGGTTAGGAAACCCAGGGAGGCTGTTGGGGCTAAGTCTTCTTCTTTGAATGAGCAGGTCCTAGACCTGACTAAGGATGATGATGGTGATGAAGTTGCCAAGGAAACTACCCCGGAGCAGGCTTCCTCCGATGTTCCTGTCGCCGAAAAAAGCCTTGCTCAAATTGATGAAACCCTTGCTCAAATTGATGCCGAGATCGCGGCAGAAAAGGAAGCCGAGGCATCTACCCAGCAATCCTCTGATCCTCAGACTCAACCAACTGCTATTGTTTGAGGAATCTTAGCTTTAAGTTTTATTTTCTTCTGAAAACAGTATGAGCTCTTTACATGGCCGATGTGCCTTCTTTGTAACTCCTGAACAATTACTTTTGGTAGGCCGTAGTGCCTTCTTTTGTGTACAACTATAACTATTTTTCTGAATGCTTCAAACTTATCTTCGTTTGATTGTCTTTGCATGGTTCTATACTTAGAATATTTTGCATGTTTTACATATTCATCCTTCTTTGTATAATCTTCTCGGGGTTACATACCTCGGGTATAATAACTGACCTGCAAACTTTTCATAAATCTCAACAAGTGTAAAGCATATACCGTTTTAATTTCAACTTATAAACTTTTCTCAAGTTATATCAAGTGCTAAACAATGATCTATTTGTAAATTGCTACAAATTTCAACAAATTTAAACATTATATATCGGCTTAACTTCAACCTGTAAATTGCTGCAAATTTCAATAGATGATCATATGTCGGCTTAACGTCATCTTGTAAATTGCTACAAATTTCAACAAGCGAAGGGAGACAGTAGTCTCGGCTTAACTTTAACTTGTAAATTGCTACAAATTTCAACAAGTGAAGATAAGGAATAATCTCAGCTTAACTCCAACTTGTAAATTGCTACAAATTTCAACAAGTGAAGATAAGGAACCATCTCAACTTAACTTCAACTTGTAAATTGCTACAAATTTCAACAAGTGAAGATAAGGAACCATCTCGGCTTAACTTCAACTTGTAAATTGCTACAAATTTCAACAAGTGAAGATAAGGAACCATCTCAGCTTAACTTCAACTTGTAAATTGCTACAAATTTCAACAAGTGAAGATAAGGAACCATCTCGGCTTAACTTCAACTTGTAAATTGTTACAAATTTCAACAAGTGTTAAGCGTCTCTGTCTTCTCTCTGCCCCCAATGTGAACCTGAGTTCTACTTGGGTTCTCATTATTCATGTCTACCAGAGACAATATTATGTATCTTTATCAATCATATGTGTTTGAGGAATTCTGAAAAGATTTTATTGATGACATCGATCAAAAATAATGTATATCTAATAATAGAAAATTTTCAAATTACAAGTGTTCCAAGGTCTTGGTAATGCTTTGCCCTTATTATCTTCAAGCCGATAAGCTCCATTGCCTAATACTGAAGTAATTCTGTAAAGTCCTTCCCAGTTTGGGCCAAGCTTGCCCTCTTTGGGATCCTTCTTGTTGCCGACGACTTTTCTCAAAACTAGGTCGCCGACTTGAAAATCTCTTGGATTGACCTTTTTGTTGTAAGCTCTGGCAAGCTGTTGCTGGTATATTGCGAGCTGAATTGCAGCTTTCTCTCTTCGTTCTTCTAAAAGATCCAGATCTCGAGCTAAGAGTATATCATTAGTCCCATTTTCAACCTCCTGGGTTCGGATCCCTGGGATGCCGACTTCCAGTGGAATGACTGCTTCTGTGCCATAAGCCATGGCAAAGGGGGATTTCCCTGTTGATCTTCTCGGCGTAGTCCGATATGCCCAAAGTACGTTGGGCAATTCGTCTACCCACTTTCCTTTTGCTGCCTGTAGCATCTTCTTTATTCCATCCAAAATTACTTTGTTGGATGCTTCTGCTTGCCCATTACTTTGGGGAAAACTTGGTGTTGAAAAGTAATTCTTGATCTTGAATTTTGCACAAAAGTTCTTGATGAGTTTGCTGTCAAACTGCGTTCCGTTGTCGGCAACTATTGCTCTTGGAATGCCAAATCTGGTGATGATGTTTCTCCATATGAAGTTCTTGACGTCCACATCTCGGATTTTGGCAAGAGGTTCTGCCTCTATCCACTTCGTGAAGTAATCTGTTGCTACTAGCAAGTATTTTCTCTGCCCAGTTGCTTGGGGAAGTTGTCCAACAAGATCCATGCCCCACTGGGCAAACGGCCAAGGGCTGGATACTGGATTCAGGTCAGCAGCTGGCTGATGTATCAAAGGTGCAAACCTTTGGCATTGTTCGCACTTCTTCACGTATGCTTCTGCATCTTTTTGCATGTAGGGCCACCAATACCCCTGGGTAATGGCCCTATGAGCTAGTGATCTGCCCCCAGCATGGCTTCCACAAACTCCTTCATGAATTTCATATAAAAAATTTTCAACCTGTAAAGGGTGTACGCACCTTAAAAGGGGTCCAGTGAAGGACCTTCTGTAGAGATGTCCGTCCGCAGTCAGACTGAATCTTGTCGACTTCAATCTGACTTTGTGTGCCTCCTTGCGGTCTTCTGGCAGCTTTCCTTCTTTCAGGAATGCAACAATTGAATCCATCCAGCTTGGCCCCATGTCCACACATATTGCTTCCAGCTCCGTGTTCTGTGGTTTTATGCTCGGGCCCGACATATAGTCAATCATAATTGTCCTTGTTTTTCCAGTCTGTATTGAACTTGCCAGGTTGGCCAACGCGTCGGCGTGGCTGTTATTATCTCGACTTACTTGGAGTAGTCGGCAGTTCTGAAATAAAGCTGCCAATCTGATGACCTCTTTTGCATATGCCGACATCCTTTCGTCTCTAGCTGCGAATTCTCCTGTTGACTGGTTAACAATAAGCTGTGAATTACAAAAAACTATTACCTCATCTGTTTCTGCTGCTGCTGCCAGCTTTAGCCCTGCAATTAATGCTTCGTATTCTGCTTCATTGTTTGAGGCCTTGATCCCCAAACGGATGGACTGTTCTATTATTTCTCCATCTAGAGATATCAGTAGTACTCCTGCCCCCGCTCCTTGTCGGTTTGAACTTCCATCGACAAACAGTCTGAAGGAGTCGCCGATATAGATGCTGCAGGGTCTGAGTTTTTCCTTTCTTTGTTCTATTGCCTTTGGCTGGGCTTCCCCTTGCTTGTTGGGATAACGTTCATCTTGGCTCAACGGAGCCCGATGTTCGTTGGATTCCGGGGTGAACTCGGCCACAAAGTCGGCCAAAACTTGGCCCTTGATTGCTGTTCTTGGCCTAAACTCCAGGTTGTACTGGCCCAAGGCCACTGCCCATCTTGCTATCCTTCCAGTTAAGTCTCCTTGTTGTAACAAGGGTTTCAAAGGGTGCTTTGTTAGCACTACAATCTTGTGCGCCTGAAAGTAATGGTTCAACTTCTTTGAGGCCATCACTAAGGCTAGTATTAATTTCTCTAGGGGTAGATACCTTATTTCTGCGTTGGCCAAGGTTTTGCTTACATAGTAAACAGCTTTTTGCTCCCCTTTTTCTTCTCAGACTAACACCGCGCTTACTGCGTGTTCTGAAACTGCTAAGTACAAAAACAGCTCTTCCCCAGGTCCAGGTGTTGAGAGGACTGGAGCCGTAGTCAGATACTTCTTTAGGTTGGCCAACGTGGCCTCACATTCCTCTGTCCAGAGGAAATCCGTGGCTTTCTTCACCAGGTTGAAGAAAGGTTTACATTTGTCTAAGCTTCGGCTTATGAACCTGTTTAGGGCTGCGGCCCTTCCGGTAAGCATCTGTACCTGTTTTGCCGATGTTGGGCTTTGTAAATCTAGGATGGCCTTGATCTGATCTGATCTAGGCTGGCTTCAATGCCCCTTCTTGTCACCAGGTACCCCAAGAACTTACCAGATCCAACTCCAAACGCGCATTTTGATGCGTTGAGTCGGAGCCGATATGTTTTGAGGATTTCAAAGACCTTTTTTAGGTCAGAAAGATGACTTCTAGGCTCCTTGGTCTTCACGACCATGTCATCGATATAGACTTCTACTGTTTGGCCAATCAAGTGTCTGAACATCTTGGTTACCAACCTTTGGTAAGTTGCTCCTGCGTTTTTCAGTTCAAAAGGCATTACTCTGTAACAATACAGGCCCTTTGGGGTGATAAACGCTGTCTTCTTTTCGTCTGGGGGGTACATGGCTATCTGGTGGTATCCCCTATAAGCATCTAGGAAGCTCATTCTTCCATGTCCAGATGTGGCGTCCACCAACTGGTCGATCTTGGGTAGAGGAAAGCTGTCTTTGGGACAAGCTTTGTTTAGGCTTGTAAAATCTACGCAGACCCTCCATTTACCATTCTTTTTCTTTACTACCACAGTGTTTGATAGCCATGTCGGGTAATCGACTTCTCTGATGGCCCTGGCCTCTAGTAGTCTGTCTACTTCTTCCTCTACTGCTTCGACATGCATCAACGTCGGTCTTCTGGCTCACTGTATTACAGGCTTGGTCGACCTGTCGACGTTCAGTTTGTGGCATGTGACCTCGGGGTCAATGCCAGGCATCTCATAAGGTGTCCAGGCGAACACCTCAATGTTTGTTCTCAAAAACGCTTCCAGCTCTCTTTCTTCTTCTTCGGCTAAACCTGAGCCGAGAAGAAAGAAGCGTTCTTCATCGCCCTTCTGGACGAGGATTTTCTTTAGTGTTTCTTCACTTTTTTCGGCCGGCTCCTTGCCGACATCATCTAGGACCTCCATGTCCTCGTCTTCGATTTCAGCCTTCTTTGGTTCTCGGATGTTGCAGGTTGATTTCATTGCTGCCATAGAGCAAGTTTTTGCCTGCAGTTGATCTCATCTAATTTCTTCAATCCCAAGTTCTGTTGGGAAATGCAATAGTTGATGCAACGTTGAGGAAACTGCCCCCATTGCATATAACCATGGCCTTCCCAAGATGATGTTGTATAGCGAGGGCGTATCAATCACAATGAATTCCCTCTTGATTTTCTTTGTGCCGGCTTGTACTTCCAAGCTTGTTGCGCCTATTGGCCACGTCGGCGTTCCATTGAAGCCGACCATTAGGCCATGGGATCCTTCCATGTCGTCTGGGTGAAGGCCCAACTCCTTGTAGCATCTAACGTACATGATGTCGCAAGAGCTGCCTTGATCAATCAGGATGCGTTTTACTTGGTACTCCCCAACCTGGAGGGATACTACTAAGGCATCATTATGCGGATGTTGGACCATCTCCAGGTCGGCTTCGGTAAAAGCTATCATCGGTCCTTGGCACTCTTCTGACCGATGTCTCTTTTCCCCGACTTAGTAGACATGCTGTAAATGCCTTACCCTCTGGGTCTCTCCTCTGACCTCATTTTCATTGACCCTTGAATGGATTACATTAACCACCCTTGGTCTCCCTGCCTGTGGTTGTTGTGCTGGGGAAGGCGGGGCTGCTGGTGCATGAGGCAATCTTGCCTGTTCCTCTCTTGTCCTGGTTTCGTCGACAAGGTCTCTCAGATGGCTTTGTGTCACTAAGTCCTCTAAGTGTGCTCTTAGGGCTCTGCAGCCCTGTGTTGGGTGCCCCTCTTCATTGTGGTAAGCACAACGCCTACCAACATTCCTTTCCATATATTCACCTAGGGCCTTCACTGGTGCTCTAAAATAGGGTTGATTTCGAATTTGATCCAAGACTTTGTGGATAGGAATTCGGAATACAGTCGTTACTGCTTGCTTACCCCTCAATTCTATCTCCGATTTGTTAAATCCGTTGTTACCTCGGCCTCGTTTTGGCGAGCCGTTCCCTTTTTCCTGCTTTACCTCCTTATTCCCCGATGTATCCTCCTCGGCTCTGGCATACTTTTCGATTCTTGCCATGAGCTCTTCCATGCTCTTTGGCAATGTCTTTGCCAAAGATTTCCGCAATGAACAATCATCTTTCAGGCCATTTTTGAAAGACACAACCGCCACTTCTTGGTTGCATTCGGGTATTCGATTGAACACCTCGTAATATCTCTTTGCATAGGCCCTAAGGCTTTCATCCTTGCCGATCTTCAGAGCCATTAATGCGTCCACCCTTAATGGCTGCAGCTTGTTTGTCATGAACCTGGCGACAGACATCTCGGCCAGGCCTTCCCAAGTCTTCACGCTTCCCTTTGGCAGTTTGTGGAACCAGTCTGATGTAATCTCCCCAAAGGACGAGGGGAACATTTTGCAGAGCAATGGCTCGTTTCCACTGTATAGTGCCATTGAGTTTAAAAATAATCCAACGTGGAAGTTAGGGTTTGACTTACCATCGTATATTTGAAACCTCGGCATACTAAATCTCTTCAGTGCCTCAAATTTGTCCAGCTCTACCGAGAATGGTGTCCTTGGCTTGTCAGGTGAGATAACCTCGGCTTCAGCGTTCTGTTCCTTCCTCTTAAGGTAATTTCTCAAATCTTCTTTACTCCTCCCTGGAGCTCGGCTATTCTTTGATTTTAGTTTTTTTGGCACACTACTCTCGGCCTCGTGATGGCCTCTTTTCGATCTCTCCTCGTGAGTTGTGTCAAAGTATAATGCCTGCCCCTGAACATGCCGATGTTCTTTGGGGTCTGCCTCCTTCGTGTGATGCGTTCTCCGTGATTCTTCCCTTCTTGACTCTCCTCGCCCGACCTCCCTGGCGGTTTGGTGAGAGTGTCTTCTGCTCCTGGTATGCTGAGGCGCTAAAGGGATCTATTCCCTCTTCTGGGTGTTGACTACTGGAACTGGTGTGTCATGCAGTGGGAAGGGTGGCTGCATGACATTGTTTTGCATCATAAAATTGACGACCGATTGCAGGTCAGCCAATTTGTTTGCCATCTCTTTTACCTCTTCATCCCTCCGTAGGCATCTATCTCTCCATACCTAGAGGTTATCCTCGTTATAGTACATGCTTTGGTCTGTTTTTTTTGAAGTGTCGCCCTCCTGGCCGACGTCCTTTCCTCCGTGCCCCTGGTCACAGGCTTCTTTGTTGTGGTTGTCTCCTTCAATGTCAAGGTCGATAGGCCTATCACTCCCAACGGGAGCGTCGTCCCCAACCTTTTCTTTTTATGTATTACTGGCCATCTATTCGTCTTTCTTTCCCACAGACGGTGCCAAATTGTGTGAGTGATTTTCCGATCACACTGCCCACCTTAGTAATTCAGCTGTAGAACACAGGCAGAATAGATGGCACCCTGCTGTCCTGCACAGAAAGAGAAGGCTCCGGCGGTGGTTCTTCCACCCGGGGGCACTCCGACGATCAAGTCAGTATATCTCTCAAAGATAATCAAGTACTCAACTCACTAGCTTGAGTCTAAAAAACATACCTTAGACCCATGGGGGTGCCTCTCTTTTATAGCCAATATAATCCTAGTCCCAATAAGAGCCTGACCCTAATGGACTTAGGATTACTGCTAATCTGGGACTCTCAGTGGGATTAGGATAAACTCTCTAAGAGTCTTATCTTTACCTAAACTGAAGTCTTCTCCCAATCTAGGACTCTTCAGCCAGGTTGAGTTCCCTCTTCATTCTAGGACTCTTGTCCCTTATCCGCTTATCTCGGATTCCGATATCTTCGGAGGTAACTTCGGCCTATCCGAGATGACCTCGGCATAACAACCAGGACACGTGGCACCTCGGCTGACACGTCGGCGTCACCTTGCCACGTGTTGGTACTTAGAAAATATATCCCCACATATATATATCTTTTTGAATTTTTTTGATAAAAATATTTGTATATGATTTTTTTGGATTAATTACAAAAAATAAAAAATCAAGATTTCATACGTTTTTCACTTTAAAACCCAATGTTTCAATTTCAACAAATTAAACTTTGGAGTTTCATCCATATTTCAATGTACCATCTCCGTCCATCTCCATTTGTGTAAGGTAACGGATAATCGTTTTCGGATTTAAAGAAAAGCTTAAACTTTAGTTTTTTTTTTGTTTGTAATTAACCCTAATATTTATTTTATTTTTTTGTGTATATATATATAACTTACCTATCTTATTGTATATGTATATATGTGCTTGTATATATGGTGAAATTTTTTTATTTAAATTTTGATTTTTCTAATGATAAAATTTTGATTTCGTCCCTAATTTTGATAATTATGTGAGACGGGCTACCTGAAATGTAAGAGCACTTATTAGTGTATTTAATAGATTAAGACTACCTTAAATGTAAGAGACACTTATAATGCATTAATGGATTAATGTTATTTTTAGTTAGCAAAATTAGAGACCCAATCAAAATTTTACTCCATCCATCCAATATTGATAGTCCCTCTTTAAAAATTCAAACTTTTTAAGAAAACATAATCATTGCACTTTAAATTCAAATTTTAAATAATTAATTCCAAAGTACCCTTTTTATTTTCATTTTTAATTATATTTATAATCACTTTATAAAGGTTAATTTTGAAAATTTTTAAATTTAAAGTTTTGACTTTTCAAAGTGAACATACATTTTGGGACAATAAAAAATATAATAATGGATCAATTGTAACTCCCCGACTTCCGGACAGTTAATAAATTAAATACTCCTCAAATTTACAATTTTAGATAAACTAATAACCTCAAATGTACCAATCATCTCAAAAAATAATTATACAATTGTCTCTGAAATTAATATATAGTGGTAGGCTCCAAAATCTCTAACTCAAATAAATCCTTTGATACTTCAATCGCCACTAAATTGCTTCACACCTGAAAAATAAATTAACTCGGGAAGTATACAATACGACCGAAATAACAATACTCGGATAGAGAATAAATAAAAAGGAATTCAACAATTTACAACATTGTACAAATGATTTGATATTACCAAGAAATTTACCAAATTGCACAAACAAATAAACTCACATATGATCATTTATCCAGGACCAAATACCTGGTCCTACTTAGAAATGACCAGTGACCGACCTCACCCATCTCACCCAAGCACAATCGCTTATTCAGGCATATTGGTGCAAGCTTATTGGCAGAGTCCACTTGATTCATGTATAGAGTATTTTCACGTCATTCAGTCAGACAAATTAATACTTTCAATATAGAATAATTTCACAAAATTTATTAAATGGCCAAACTAATCACAAGGAATACAAATGAGAAATAATCAAAATAAAACTCTTTGTAAAGAGATTTAAAGAAAGTATATTCTATACCAGCCGAATTATCTCAAAAAAATTCATCCACTAACACTTTAATCATATGATATTGCTTTATAAATCTCCAAAAGTAGCAAACCAAAATTCTAAGATAATAGGTATGTGAGGTTTGTTAAAATTTACAACTCATTTATAATAAAAGGAAAATGCTTAGTGGTCGGAATTTGCGTAAATCGATTGACTCGAATGTGACAAAATGGCGTCGTTTTATACTCAAAATGACGTCGTTTTAAACGATTCGAGTTATGATTGCTCGGATCACCTAGCATTGTTGCTAATAAAAATGTTGACTCTTAATCTAAATGCTCTCAAACTAAAACTTTGATAATAATTAACGAGCAAGAGAGAGTTAAAAGCAAGTGAACGGAACAGAAGAAAAGATGGAGGAGAAAGTATGTGGTTTAATTTTGGAATTGTGATTCCAATAAAAGAAATTTAAATTCATAATCAAACATACAATTCAAAAATTATTTTTAAAATTCATAACTAAATACATAACTCAAAATTCAATTCAAATCCTTTTTCCAAAACTTCTAACCAATTTTTTTTCAAAACTCTATTTCAAGAAAAAAAAAATCAAAAAAATATTTTTTAAAAAATATTTTTATTTTATATTTTTTTTTCAAAAAATATTTTGTTTATTTTTATTTTTTCAAAAAAAGTATTTATTATTTTTTAAGTATTGGGTAAATAATTTGTTATGATTTAGATATATATGAGCGATCCAAATTTTTTTAAAAAAATTTTAAAAAATTTAAGATCTTAAAAAATTCAAATATTTAAAAAATAAAATAAAATATTTAAAATGAAAAAAATAAGAAATATATATTTAAAATAAAAAATAAAATTTTCTTAAACATTTTTAAATGGGGAACTTTTTCATAAATCTCTTTTTACATACTTATATATCATTTAGTTCACATTATTTTCTCATGTCCCAATAAATTCTATGGGTGATATAGTTACCAAAATACCCTTAATAATAATATTCACATTTACAGTGTGAATGTTTACATCGTTAGTGTGAATGTTTACATCGTCAATGTGAATGTTCATATTGTAAAATATGAATGTTTACATCATCAAATTGCTAACCGTTCAAAAAATATTTATAAGAGTATAAATGTCTATAAAATACTTTAAATATGAGAATTAAGATTTGGTGGATAAATATTCAAATAATAGGACTTATTGAAATATAAGAATATATTATGGACTAATTGGGATACAAACACTTGAAAAAATATTTTCTAATAAATCTTTCATTTTTAAATATTTAAAATATATAAATTTAAAAAATTTCAAAATATAACTCAAAATTCAAAATATAACTTAAAACTCTTTTCAAAATTTAAAACTCTTTTTAAAATAATTAAGGAAAAATTACACATAAATCCTATCAACATAAAAGTTAAACCATTTAGTCCTTTAAGTTTTTTTGTATACCATGTAGTCCTATTTTATTGACAGATTTTTTGGGGTGTGATTTGATTCTATTTGTTTTGACATCTATACCCTTTCCATGTTTGTTTCTTTTAACATTCAATTGGTTCCGTAATGTTAACGTATTGTGGGCATTGATTACCATTGTTTTCATTGTTATTGGGAGTCAGAATACGGTGAGTGCCATTTTTACCCGTCAATACCCTTTGCATGTTTACTCCCTTAAACATTTGTTTATGTTTTGTATTGGGTTTAGGTAATGTTAATGGTTTGTGGGGATTTTTTATTTATTAACATTGTTTTTCACCATTTCTGTAATCTGTCCAAAAACGGTGTCCACCATGTTCATTGATGGCCATTTTTTCCACTGTTTTTTTTATTGATTAACATTGTTTGGTTATTGATTAACATTGTTTTCATCATTTATAATTGATTACCATTGTTCTCCTTCATTAACATTGTCTTTCACCATTGGTTTTTGGAGACAGAAAATGGTGAGCACCATTTTCCCCGATGGTGGGCGTTATTTTCCCGGTTGGCCACCGTTTTTGTCGCACCGTAATTATACAGTGCAGGGTGTTGGATTGCTGTGTTTACACTGTCGTGGGGAAGATTTTCAAACGAGTGTGTGGTTGTTTATTTTATTTTATTCCCCCCCCCAAATGTCTGTGATCTATTAGTGGGATGGCTCCGATTAATTATAACAATTTCATGGAAAGAAAAAGTGTTTTTGTTATGTTTTTCCTAGGTATGTTGCCATAGTAATGGTTTCAATTGTGGGGGTTTTCCGATCTACTGCGAGGGAAAACAATCATCAACAAATTAAGGACTTTGGGCATTTCAGTAAAATCCACATTGGAGTATTCCTCAATTACCCTTACTAGAAGGTGGTAAACAGAGTCAAACACGGGTAATGTTGTCATTAACACTAGATTAGGACTAATTGGATTATAAGATAAAAAATAGGACCAAATGGGTTAGAAGATAAGGATTTGGAATTTATTGGTGCATGTTCCTAAAATTAATAATTAAATAATTTTTTTCTTTTTAAAATTCAAAATATAATTTTACATTCAAATTATAATTCTAAAATCAAATCAAACAAAGCAAACACTCTACTGAAATAAGGGGTGTTTTGAAAAGTTAGTTAAAATTGATTTTTTAATTTATTTTATTTTTGTATAAATAAGTTATGTGAGAAGTACTGTGATTTAAAATAAATTAAAAGTTAAAAATTAATTTTTAACTAACTTTCTAAAAGAGCACTAAGGCCTCGTTTGGGAACATGCTAATTTAGTAATTTTTTAACTATTTGACTAAAATATGAGCTAAAAAAATAGTATGTTTATGATGACTTTTTAACTTTTTACGAAAAGATGTGCAAAAAGTAAAGAGAAAAGAGAATCTTTGACTTTTTGATACAAATTGTTGATTTTTTGACTTTTATAGTAATTTTTTAACTAAATTAACCTGTCGTCAAATGAGGCCTAAATAGAAGAGAAATAAGGAATAAAAAAATTGAAAACAAAGGAAAAATAAAGGAAATGTGAGATGTGTGAGCAGTGAGCACATGGGTTTGTTTGGGGGAGAAGATAAAAGTTTATTTTGGGAAGATGATAAAAAGTGATATTTTGACTTTTAATCAAATTTTTGGTTTTTTTAAACAAATGATTTGAGAAATTGATAAAAAGTACCTTTTGACTTTTTTGATTAATATTTGTTTATGATGTCAAATCATAATCAAATGACTAAACTATCCCTATTTAGTTTAAAATATTACAACTTTACCTATATAGCATATTTTGACTCATGAAGGATAAAATTGTAATTTCACCCTTCGCTAAAAATCACCTTCCCAAATGAAAAAATATTCAAAAAAGTCAACTTTTAACTTTTGTTTTAAACTAAAAAAAATGACTAAAAGCCAACTTCTCAAAGCAAGCCAAAATAAATAAATAAAGGAAGAATTGAAAAGCAGAGAGTGGTCAAAGTAGGCTTCCAGCCATGTGCTGTCAGCCACGTTTGCTGGCAAGAAATATATATATTTTTCCTTTTCTTAATACCGAAAGAAGGATGGGAAATGATAATTAAAAAAATGAATATAAATATAATATTAATAATAATGAGCGGGAGAGATTGCGTCTGACATAATTTTTTAAATATGATTTAAGAATAGAGTTATATTTTAAATTTGTGAATTTTAAAATTATGATTTGAGTATGAAAAATTTGTTTAGTGAATGAGTTTTGAAAATAAGGCTTGGTTTGGCATGTCCTAAATAAGCTAAAAAGTCAAAAAGTCACTATCTAATTTAAGTCACATCATCTTATTTAAATCACATCACATCTCTAACACATCACATCAAACCCAACCCAAACCCAACCCAAATCCATCAATAAGTCAAAAAGTACACTTTCTTAGTACATCCCAAACCAACCTTAATTTTGAATTGAGTAGGAAATTTTTGATGTGATATATGATATTTGATACAAAAATTTACAACTCATAACTAAACACACAATTCAAAATTTTATTCTAAACAAACAACACACTCAAATATAATGATATAATTAACTTTCGAGAGCTCTACCAGACAGAATTTTCACTTAAAACTCTCACCACCAATTTATTATAATAAATCATAAATACTTCTCATTAAAATATTTGACATTTAAAAAATATGAGATTTCACACCAATAAAATGGGACATAGAGAGTATCATTGAAAGAGTCCAAATTTAAATAAAAAAATATTATCATATATTCAAGCACACTTATACATGTACAATAAGATATGTAAGTGATGTATATTAGAATAAATAAGTATTAGGGTTAATTATAAATAAAAAAATCTGACATTTCACTTGTTTTTTTACTCTAAATCTTAGTATTTTTTACTTTAAACTTTAAAATGATTCTACGTTACCTTACACAGATGGAGATAGACAGAAGGGGCACATTAAAACATAGATAGAACTCTAGAATTTAATTTTTCAAAATTAAAATACTAAAATTTAAAATGAAAAACGAGTAAAATCTAAGGTTATTTTTGTAATTAACCCCTTTTTTCTTATGCTTTTTGATGTTCACAAAAATAACATTACTATGGAGTGTCAAAATAAGGTAGAAGTTAATTATAATGGTGGGTCACACGGGAAGAAGAAAGTAAATACTAATAAAAAAAGAG
Source organism: Camellia oleifera (assembly GCA_022316695.1). Taxonomy (NCBI): domain Eukaryota; kingdom Viridiplantae; phylum Streptophyta; class Magnoliopsida; order Ericales; family Theaceae; genus Camellia; species Camellia oleifera. The sequence goes on from CM039305.1 coordinate 200,641,792, forward strand.
AAATGTTAGGGATCGTGAAATTTTTTTCATGAAAATGATCATGAAAGATTTGTGACCCTTAGATTACCTTGATTAATGTGTGATACTTTATTCTAAATGTAATCCAAAGGTTACAAATCTTTCATGAAAGACTTTTCATGATACCTAACATTGCTGATAAAAAAAATAATAAAAAAAAGCATTAAGCAAGTCTCTCTCTTAGAAATCGTAGCAATGGTGTCTATTTTATTTGTGAGACTAGAGAATACTATTGGGCTCGTGAAGGTTCACTACAAGCTACATTTCGATAATCCGAACTGTTCAATGTGTAGAACTTATCGAGTACTATATGTTTGAAAACAATCACGTTGATCTGACATCGATAACTATTTCATCGGATCAAATTTTTGTCAATCGTTTATTTTTTTACCGTCTATTTTTTTTTATACAAAATTAATTTGATCACATAGTTATCAATATCCAATCAATGTGATTTTTTACAAACATATAGTACTTGACGAGTTCTACACATTGAACAGTTTAGATTATCAAAACGTGATCCGTGATGGGCTCCCACGAGTCCAACAGTACCCTTAAATCCGATTTTGGGATTGAAGGGAAGCCAGACCATTTATAACCTTTCTTTGTAGTTTCTCAGGCATTTCTCTACATTTCACTAGCAAATTCTCAAGTTTGAAAAAAAAAATATTTTTTCAGATAATTAACTTTAATATAGGGAGAGTAATGACAAAGCAATTAAGCAAGTCTCTTCCCTAGAAATTATAGCGAACGTATCTATTTTATATGTGGCTCATAACTTTTCTTTGCAATTTCTCAATCATCTCTCTACATTTTGCTAGCAAATTCTCAAGTTTGGAAAAAAAAATCTATATTTTCAGATAATTAACTTTAATAGTGGAAGAGTAGACATTAATAGTTAAGATTTTTGTTAAGTTATGCCTCGTTTGGCAAATGACTTTTTTAGCTAAAAAATTAAAAAGTCACTTAAAAAAATATAAAAAACCAACTACTTATACTAAAAAGTTAAAGATTAATTTTTCTCTCTACTTTTTGCTCGTCTTTTTGTAAAAAGTTAAAAAGTCATCGTAAACATATTAATTTTTTTTACATCATATTTTAGCCAAAAAATTACTAAAAAAACCTATTCCCAAACGAGACCTTGATGTAAAAAATAAAAATAAAAATTCTGATTATATTTTTGTTTTCAATTATGTTGATAAAGAACATTCAATTAATACTAATTTTATTCACTTTTTTGTGTTGGTATAAATTAAAATTTAAAATTTTACGGTACTTGTTTTTGATGAAAAGTTACTTGTATTTTATCCTCTGAAGTTTGAATTCTAGATCTGTTCTTAATTAAAGACCCTATTAAATAATTAAACCTTTTTAACATTTTCGTTTGGTTAAAAAAAAAAATTTCAGAACTTGATATGAAAATTTTGTTTAATAAATTTTTTTGATAATTACTTTTGGGAACCATCCTTTTTTATATAGTGAAATTAAAAGATCCTTTTAATAAAAAATGTGTAAACATTCACACTTTCTTATTTTGAAAATACAAAATCATTTGATAAAAAATTTGTGAATTCTGACACTTCCTTCGTTTTTTTTTTTGGTTACAACGGAAATGGGAATTTTGACACTTCCATCTACAAAAATTCCATAGAGAAAGGGGGAGGGGAGAAACATTTCATTGTGTGTGATATGAGAAAAGCTTGATGCGGGCCAAACAAAAACCATTACTCATTGCTTATTACAATAAAAAGTAAACATGTGCAAATTTTAATCATTAGTTTTTAGCCCTGTTTGTTAGAGATTATTTTCAGCTTTCAACTTAATTTAAGCAGTTTTGATATGTTTGGTTTAGCTTATGCTTATAGCTTATAGTTTTGTGGAAGTCAGAAATCAGCTTATTTTTTGAGTGGGGCAGGAGATGCTTTGAGAATAAGCTGGAAATCAGCTTAAGCTGAAAGTTATAAGCTATAAGCTGTTTGGGCATAAGCTATAAGCTGTTTCCCACAGCTCTACCAAACAGGGCCAAAGATAGTTTGATTTTGGTGTCATTTTGAAATAATTACAAAAATACCCTTTTATTTTTATTTTTAAATATATATAATTATTTTATAATGGATAATTCTAAAAAACATTAAATTTAAAATTTTGACATTTCAAAGTGGTCATACATTTAGGGATAACAAAAAAATGTAATAATGGACCAATTGTAAAAACCTAATTTCCGGACCATTAATAAATTAAATACTCCTCAAATTTATAATTTAAGATAGATTAATAACCTCAAATGCATCAATCATCTCCAAAAATAATTACACAAATGTCTCCAAAATATAATTTATATAATTGTCTCTAAAATTAATATATAATGGTGGGTCCCAAAATCTCTAACTCAAATAAATCTTTTGATATTTCAATCCCCACTAAATTGCTCTCCACCTAAAAAATAAATTAATTCAGAAAGTATATAATATAACAGGAATAACAATACTTAGATAGAGAATAAATAAAAATAGATTCTACAACATTGTACAAAGATTCAATATTACCAAGGAATTTACCAAATTGTACAAACAAATAAACTCACATAAGATAATTTATTTAGGAACAAACATTCGGTCCTACTCAGTATATGACCAGTGACTGGCCTAATCCACCTTACCCAAGCACAATCGCTTATCCGGGCGTATTAGTGCAAGCTTATTAGGAGGATCCACCCTATTTATGTATGGGGCATTTTCATATCATTCAGTCAGATAAATCAACACTTTCAACACAAAATAATTTCACAAAGTTTATCAAATGTCTAGACCAATCAAGGGGAATACAAATGAGAAATAATTAAAATAAAATTATTTACAAAGAAATTTAGAGAAAGTATATTTTATACCACCCAAATTATATCAAAACAATTCCTCCGTAACTAATACTTTAATCATTTGATATTGCTCCATAAATCTCAAAAGTAACTGATCAAAATTCTAAAATAATAGATATGTAAGGTTTGATAAAATCTGTAATTTTGTTCTCAAACAAAAATGTCAATTCTCACTCTAAATATTTTCAAACTAAGCTTAAAGTTTCATAATAATAATTAATGATCGAGAGGCAGTTGAAGCAAGTGAACGAAGCAGAAGAAAAGATGGAGGAGAAGTGAGGGTGGTGTTTGGTTTAGTTTTGCAATTGTAATTTTAATTTTAAAAAAAAGTTTAATTTTTTTTGTAAAATTCATAATCAAACACGTAACTTCAAACTCAATTGAAAAACTACTTTCAAAACTAACCAAACACACAATTCAAAACTCTTAACCAAACTATTTTCAAAATTCTTTTTAAACCTCTATTTAAAAAAAAATCAAAAAAAATTATTTTTATATTTTGTTTTTTAAAATTATTTTTTATTTTATATTTTTTTGAAAAAATGTTTTTTTTTAAAAATATTTTGTTTATTTTTTTTTAACACAAATATTTTTTATTTTTTTATTATTTTTTCAAAAAAAATATTTTGTTATTTTTAAGTATTGACTAAATAATCTCTTATGATTAGTATATATGTAATTCAAAATTTTTTAAAATTAAAATATTTAAAACAATGTAAAAAAAATTAAAATATTAAAAAATAAAATAGAATATTTAAAATGAAAAAAATAAAAAATAAAAAATATTTAAAATTAAAATTAAAATTATATATTTAAAATTAAAAAAATTCTTAAACGTTTTTAAATATTAAAAATATAAATTTTAAAATACAATTTAAAACTCAAAATATAACTTAAAACTCTTTTTAAAATTCAAAACTTTTTAAATTTTTTTTTTTAAAAATTCATAACAAAATAATTTTTTCTCTTTTTAAAATTTAAAATATAATTCTATATTGAAATCATAGTTTTAAAACAACGAAACGGAGCAATATTTCACCAACACTCGGATGAAATATAGGGCTCTTTTGGGAACACAGGTAAAAAGTCAGTTTTTTGGATTTTTAGTTTTTTAGTAAAAAAAATCAGTTTTTTTACCCAAAATAACTTAGTTTTTTATTAAAAAAAAAGTCACTAAAAAGATTAAAAAGTTAATTTTTTATCAACTTTTTAAAACACCACATATAAAAGAGAAAGAAGGAATAAAAAAAATGAAAACTAAGGAAAAAGAATAGGAGCAAAGGACAAGGAAAAGAAAGGAAATGTGAGTGATGGTGATGGTGAGAACGTGGGTTTGTTTGGGGTGAAGATAAAATAAATAAATAAATGTAAAAGAATGGAAAAGCAGACAAGTGGTCAAGGAGAGGAGGCTGGCAGCCATGTGCTGTCGGCCACGTTTGCTGGCAAGAAATATATATTTTTTCTTTTCTTAATACCGAAGGATGGGAAATAATAATAATAAAAATAATATGAATATAATATTAAAAATAATGAGCTGGAGGGAGAGATAAAAAGAGATATATAAAGAATTAGGTTATTTTCATCTAAAAAATATCATCACTAAATTATTATATATTATAATAAATTATTAATACCTCTTTCATCTAAAAAATATCATCACTAATAAATTATTAATACCTCTTATTAAAATATTTAACAATTTAAAAACATGAGATTTTACACCAATAAAATAAGATGATTAGAGTATTATCGAAGGGCATTGATTTAGACCCCTTAAAACACCTACTCTCACAACCCCTCACACACATGGAGGTTGGGGATTGGGTGAGAACAAAAAAAAAAAAAAAACAAAAAAGAAAACTTGACCGATCAAAACTAAAGGGGTGAAGGGAGTGACCCCCAAAGGGGGTCTCAACTTTTATTCATTATCGAAAGAGTCAAAATTTAAATAAAAAATATGATTATATATACAAGCACATATGTATGTATATAATAAGATATATTAGGGTTAATTACAAAAAAAAAAAAAAAAAAAAATTCAATGTTTCACTCATTTTTTATTTTAAATATTAGTATTTTTCACTTTAAACCTCAAAATCATTTTCTGTTACTTTACATAGTCAGAGATGGACGGAAGGCAGTGGCGGAACCAGAAAATTAGGTTAAAGGGGGCACTTATTAATTATAATTTTTTATTTAAAAAAAATTCACGAGTAACATTAAGATAATAATCATTTTATGAGATAAATTTAAACATAAAAAATTACATATTTATTATTAATAAGATCAAATCAAAATTCTATAATAGTGTTGAATAGCTCGGTGTGAGATGATGATGTAAGTTTGTAATTTTAGCACAAAAAATTATAGATCAAAATTCCTAATTTTAAAAAATAAAAACACATCATTTATATCATAAATTATTATAGAATTTATTTAATTTTTATTTGACAGAAATATATTAAAAAGATGACATTGATTATAAATGATGTGTTTTGAATGAAAATTATTAAACAGACTTAAACCATATGACGTTATCTACGTGATGTTCAAAGTATAGAAAATCACAAATCACACTAAGTGATATGTCAACTACTTGAAAATAATGAGTTCATTTTATCCAATTTATAATATTTTTCGCTACACTATTGATTTAAACTATTACATAAATAATACTACATAGTGTTTCCAAAGTATCAAATAACTACTTGTTGTGAACAATATAATTAGGGTGTTTGGGAACCCAAAATTGAGGCTAAAATAACCTCAAATAAAAAAAAAAAAGTCAAAAAGCCACACTAACCCATTGATTTAAAAAAAAATATGAAAAATGATTTGTGGCTCTAAAACTGCTGGTACTAATGGCACTAATTTCCTGTTTTGGTAACTTTATTTTTATTTTTTTTTTCTTTACCTGATATAGAAATTAGTGCTATTAGTGCTCAAAAAATTAGTGCCACAAATCACAACTGAAAAAAAAATATATATATATATATATATGGGGGTGTTTGGGAATTAGGTTTTTGGGTTTTTTTTTTTTTTTTTTTTTTTTTTTTTTTTTCACTACAAGACAAATGTTTTACAAAATCAAAAAAAATAAATCCAAATAAAATATTACATCAAACCTCATAATCATTTTACTTTTTCTCTCACAAATATCACATCCAACCACAAAAAATCCAACTATCTTCCTAAACACAAAAAAAAAAATTCTCCAATAATATCCTACAACTAAAAAAATCTACAAAAAAATTCACTTCCCAAACACTCACATAGTGATTAGTGGTTTCAGCTTACACTGTCAACATGACAGTGTAGGGACAATTAGTGACAGCCCATCATTTCAAAAAGTAAATGACAATTTTGCCCCTTTAGACTTATTTTGAAAAAAGTAAGATTAGGGGCAAATTTGTCATTTCAGTCTCAAACATCATTTCAAACACATTTTTCAATACACAACTCAAATAAAAATCCATCTTATCTTCCAAAACACAAAAAATAAAATAGCTTACTAAAATAGTCAAAAAACCAAAAAGCCTTTAAAATAGCCACTTCCCAAACATTCACAATAAATCATTAGCCAAAGAACATGTTAAGAAAAAAAAAAAAAAAAATACATTTTATACATGACCAAAAAAAAAAAATAATAATTGCAAAACTGAGGGGGGCACGTGATCCCCCTCGGCCTATGCTGCCTCTGCCCCTGACGGAAGGGACACATTGAAACACCGATAGAACTCCAAAGTTTAATTTGTCAAAATTAAAATGCCGAAATTTAAAATAAAAAACACGTAAAATTTTGAGATTATTTTTGCAGTTAACCATTATGCTTTTTGATGTCCACAAACATAACATCAATATGAAGTGTGAAAATAGGATTGAAGTGAATTATAATGGTGGGTCTCACATGGGAAAAAGCAAGCAGTGACAAATCCATTTTGGCAACTTAATTTAATTTTTATTTTTTTTTTGATTTTTTGATATTTTTTTTATCACATCATCTCTTTACTTTATATATATATTTTTTTAAAAAGTAAAAAAATAAAAATAACTTTTAACCTACTTCAAAAAAAAAAAAAAAATAGTGAAAAGTCTATTCCCTAGAAATCATAGCAAATGGTGTCTTGTATTTGTGATCCATAGTTTCACAGTCATTTCTCAACATTTCACTAGTAAATTTTCAAGTTCGAAAAAAATATATATTATATTTTTAGATAATTAACTTTAATATAGGGAAAGTAGTGACAAAAGAACTACCAATAAACCAAAAAACAAAAAATAAAAAGTAATAAAAAAAGCATTAAACAAGTCTCTTTCCCAAAAATCATAACAATGGTATCTATTTTATATGCGGCCCATAACTTTTTTTTTTTTTTTTTCTTTTTTTGTTTGCAGTTTCTCAATCATTTCTCTACATTTCACTAGCAAATTCTCACCTGCATTTCACTAGCAAATTCTCACGTTTGGAAAAAAATCTATATTTCCAAATAATTAACTTTAATAGAAGGAGGGTAGACATAATAATAATTAATATTTTTGTTAAGTTAATGTAAAAAAAAAATGTCTAATTATATTTTTGGTTTCAATTATGTTGATAAAGAATATTCAATTAATACTAATATTATTCACTCTTTTGTGTTGATATAAATTAAAATTAAAATTTTTACAAAACTTGTTTTCGACAAAAAGTTACTTGTATTTTTATCTCCTAAAGTTTAAATTATGCATTTGTTCCTTATTAAGGGGTTGTTTGGGGTGTCCTAAATAAGTGCACTTTTTGTCCTTTTGGACTAAAAAATTGAGGAAGAAAATATGGATGTTTGGATTAATTTTTTCACTTTTTATGGAAAAATATGTAATAAAAAATTGTAAAAATTGATTTGTAGGGAAAAATTAAGATTGAGAGTTGTGCAGCCGTAATTGTTGACTTTTGATGAATAGTGTTAACTTTTTAACTTTTTGAGTAACTTTTTGACTTTTTGACTTTTTTGTAATATGCCAAACTTGGCCTAAATATCCTGTAAATAATTGGAACTTTTTAACATTTTTGTTTGGCAAAAAAAAGGAAAATTGGAACTTGATATGAAAATTTTGTTTAATAAACTGTTTTTGATAATTACTTTTGGGAACAAGAACAATCCTTTTTTTTATAGTGAAATTAAAAGATCCTTTCAATAAAAAATGTGTAAACATTCACACTTTCTTATTTTGAAAATACAAAATCATTTGATAAAAAATTGTGAATCTTGACAACTTTTTTCGACAAAGATTAATATGAAACTCATCTACAAAAATTCCATAGAGAAAGAGGGTGGGGAGAAACATTTCATTCACAAAAAATGAGTAATTGGTATGATATGCTTGTGTGTGTGGTATGAGAAAAGCCTCATGCAGACCAAACAAAAACCATTACTCATTACAGTAAGAAAATAAATGTGTGCAAATTTTAATCGTTAGTTTTTATAGTTTGGTTTTTGGTGTCATTTTGATCTCTATAATTTTAATTAATTCAATTTCAATCTTAAATTTTTTTATTATTTCAATTTAAACTAATTGACTGCAATCATTAAGTTTTTTTTTATTTTTTATTTTAAAATAATGAAAAGTGTGTACATAAATAGTAAGTAGCAGGTGTTATGCTTTTAAGAACAAAATTATAAATTTTCTTAAGTGAGCGAATCTCAATCATTTCATTAACGATTTTACTTCAAAAAAACTAATTGACGTTATTAATTGAATCAAATTAATACAAAATTTAAAATTGAAGTCAATATAAAAATATAAGAATCAAAATAATATATGAGACAAAATATAAAAACTCCCAATTTAATTTACCCAATAAACATTACCACTTTTCCTACACTGATTCCAGGGAAAATCCAAGGCTACAGGTTTTGAACTGGGGTCCACGAGAAAACACTTTGCAGGCAATTGCTGACTACAAAGGCTTCCCATGGCAATTATAAACTCGGTCATGCTACATCCCCTAAAAACATTTCTCCTAATCCCCTAATTTTCATATCAAGTAAGAAAAAAAAAAGAGTAATAATTGTCAAAACAGAAAATTAAGGGAATTAGGGGGCCTTTTTTTAGGGCTCCAAATCATTTTCCTTATAAACTCACACACACACCCAAGGCTACAGGTTGGCAAGCTCAACTTGCAACCTAAGACAAGAAAATAAAACAAATAACAAAATCAAATCAAGCCCAAAAGAAACACACACACCAAAAAAAAAAAAAAAAAAAAAAGAAGCTATGTTGAAAAAAAATATATATATTTTTTAATGATTTTAAGGCAAATCTTCAGAAAAATAATAAGAAATAAAAAATTTAGTTCTCTATCTATATCAAAGAGTGTGGTTTAGACTCATAGAATTCGCTCCAAGTTTCATTAGGATAATTTAAATTATTCGTTTTTTTTTTAAAAAATTTTCAATTATTTAGTATTTTTAGAGTACTACTCCACATTATTTATGTTAGAATACTTGTCCAATTATATCTTACAAAAGAAAAAAATTTAGTTAAATTGTAAATTAAATCATTGGTCTTTATAATTTGAGTAAAGTGTCATTTTAGTCATTATAATTTTAATTTGAATATTTTGGTCCTTACATTTTAAATTTTGTTACAAAGATGGTCCATCTATCAAATGTTGTTAACAATTTGAACAGAAAAAATTAAGTGCAAAATTAGCAAGATCAAAATAAAATTCAAAATAAATTATAAAGACAAACAATATGATAAATATATTATACCGATGATCTTTATAATTGATTTTAATTTTTACTTTTGATTTCTATTTTATTTTACTCATAGTATTTTTTTGTTTCAGATTTAACAATGAATAATGAAAAAATCACACTTCAACAACATAAAGCCCCCGTTTGGGAAGTGGGTTGGCTTTTTGACTTTTTTGGCTATTTTACCTGGGGCTAAAAAGCTTAGTTTGGGAAGGGCTTTTTGGCTTTTTTGACTTTTTGGCTTTTTGGTGAGGTGTCATCCTGTTAAATGACCAAATTGCCCTTGTCCATTTTTTTTTATTTTTTAATAAACTGTTTGGAATTTGGCATATTTTTCGGGTTTTTTTTTTTTTTTCAATTTTGGCTTTTTGCTGAAAAAAAAATTTTTGGTATGTTTTTTTTTTGGTATTTTTTTTTACAATTTTTGCTTTTTGCTTAAATTTTGTTTTTTTGATTTGGCATATTTTGGTTATTTTTTATTTTAATTTTTTTATGTTAGGTTTCGATTTCGCCTATTTTGCTAATTTTATTATTTTTATTTTTTTTGGGGGTTTGGATTTGGCTTTTTTTTTTTTTGTATATTGGGTGTCGATCTCCCGAATTTTGCAAATCCAAATTTTTGATTTTTGATTTGTTTTTTTTTTTTTTGAATAGATTTGTCAGATTTTGCGCTAATTTTTTTTTTCTTTGAATTTTTCTTAATTTTGCGCTTGGATTTTTCGTATTTTGTTTAATTTTTTTTCCTGTTACTTTTTTTTATTTTGGGTTTGGATTTGGCGTATTGTGCTTAAATTTTTCGATTTTTATTTGAGAATTTATGTTTTTGTCTTTTTATTGTTTTTTTTTATACTATAAGTATGTTTTTTTTTAACTATGTTTTTTTTTTGTCTTGGATTTTTATTTTTAAGTATGTCTTGTTTTTTTTAATTGGTATACAATCAATTTTTTTTTAAAATATATTTATGTGTTTCATTTATTTGTAATTTACGTCACACATGACAATTTGTGTATTATTTTTCTTTTTCATTTGTTTTTATTTGTTTCACCTTTTTTTTTGTTTTTCCAAAAGCAAAATTCGTATGGATTGTTGTTTTTCAAAGTTAGGCACGTCAGCAACCGGAAGGGGTTACATTCCCATGGAAACTCATACATATTGTACATGATAATATATTTGAATACAGTCTGTTCCACGTGTGTCATTATGTGACAACCATACAAAAATTATTTCGACTACTATATATTTCCTAACATTCCGTTATTACGCATGTAACATAATTTGTCGCGTATGTGAAAGCGGACCAATGCCATATGGGGGTCCTCATCTCCAACCATTAAACCATCCTCGTCATGTTCAACTTCTGGTATGGCATTTACTATTGCCATAGCCTCTTCCTCGTCACAGATTGGCTGAACAGTTGTTGGGTTACCTGTGTTTCGCCGTATATAATTATGTAATGCCATTGACGCACCTACTAACTGAACTTGCACATTTGCAAAGTCATACCGAGGCATGTCTCGAATAAACCCCCATCGCTGTTTTCAGGCACCGAAAGTGCGTTCCACCACATTGCGTAAGGACGAGTGCACTTTGTTAAATAATTCCCTTGGCGTGTTTGCCATCGCGTTCCGTGCAATACGTCGGAATTCTTGTTGGTGGTAACGGTGGCCTTTGAATGGTGCTAAGTTACCAATCCAGTTTGGATAGCCAGAATCGACAAGATAATATTTGCCTGCAGATATGACAACAATGTATGACACAAAAACGAACATTCTGCGTCATTTTCATATAACGCTTTCTCAGGAAAAAATTATTTGTTATTAAATCTAATAACAGGACCATGTGTTACCTTCGTCAGGATGTGGGAAGGGGACATTGTCATTTGTTAGTATCTCGTTGAATATGCGACTATCATGCATACTTCCTTCCCATCCACAAGAAATGAATATGAAACACATGTCAAAATCGACAGCGTCCATTATATTTTGCGTGTGACAGTATTTCCTACCGAAATATGTTGCCGCATCTGGCCCCGTAACCCATGCACTGACATGTGTTCCGTCTATTGCGCCAATGCAGTCCTGCAAACATGGATAAATTGTTTTGTTGCGTAAATTTGTAACAAGTGTTTCGTTTTTTCCAAGCGTCACGTGCAGTTAACAACAAAAACAGCATATATTGTCTTAATTTATATGTCAATCACGTTCTTCAGAAGTACCTTGAACGGTACGTATTTCCGTCTAGACCGCACGTATGGATGTATACGATGCTGACTGTATATGGGCCGGCAATGAACAATAGTGAACTGTTTTATGGAATTTAATACGTTATGCACGTGCCTCGACACAGTCTCCCCGGAATGTTAGAACCGTTCATGGATTTCCCGATTTTGCTTCCTTTTCAAGACATGGATAAACATCGCAACGCTTTCTTCAACAGCTAAGCCATGTGGACGTTGCGGGACTTGTAACCCAAAATCATTTACTTATGTCTCACACAATGCGGAAAAAACTTCCTTCGGCATGCAAACATTTTCCTCAAATCGACCTATATGCCCCGCGTATAGTTCGCATATCCATGCATTCCCGGTTAGTATAGAAGTGCGACACGGCGTTTTATTCATGTGTTTTTTGTACCATTCTATCGCCAACCGGCATGCTTGTAGAAATGTGCAGTTCTGTTCTTGTTGCACTTGGACGGCCATTTGATTAAGCATTTCCATTATTTCAGCATGGTTGCTTCCATCGCAAGGATTCATCGCGTCTTCGTTGATGCAAAACCTACAAAAGTGGCAGCCTTTCAATGACTTTTTAATATATTGAATTTTGCAATTATAAAATGCCGACATTGTTTTTAATGAAAGCAATGCCGTCACCAATGTCATTTGGAACGCATGATCATATGAATTGCACAAAAAAAAGAAGCTGTTCAACTTATGCTTTACAGGGGGGCCATGGTGGTAACAACCACAAAACTAGCCAACAAACTAAACTAACAAATGAACTTGCGACATATAGGCATTCAAAAGCGTGCAAGTAAAACGTAATTCCCTGTCTTAAACGTAGCGACACAAAATATTAAAACATAAACATCCCATTCATTTCCCAAAAACGAAGCACAACCATGCTTCCGGTCCGTCAACCCATGCACCTACCTAAAACTTGTTGCTGCCCGTAGATAGCAAGGAAAAAAAAAAAACGACAGAATGCAAACATGCACACACCACCATCCTGTTTTAGTACATTGCCAACAATACCATAAGTCAAAGTTTTAAAAAGGAAGACAAGGACATGCATCTTCAACACTCATAACACCGATACATCACATCCGGCGACCCCCAAACAGGTTTGCAAAAGGCGCCGACGCAGTACACTGGAGCTGTTTCTGTGTAAGCCATCCAATGATGTGGTCATCATCAGGCTGGCACATCATGACCTCCCGGTAATCGGCGTTATCCATAAGTGTGGAGGCAAAGTGGAATAACGGCGTACCAATCAGGAATGGAATACTGCTCAGTTTATGCATGCACTCGGAAATAGTGTAGAGCGATTCGTTGCCTGTGAGGTGCCTCACCGTGACCTGCTGATTCTTCGAACGCACCACATCTGTCATTCTGTTCATGCTTTCCGCAATAACAGATGCACCACTTGTTGCCTTCTTCGACTTTGAAACACTTGTTGATGGCGTCTTTCTCCGTTTTGCCTTTTCAATCGGAACATGCTCCAGTGAAGAATCAGAATCCACGTCCTGTACTCCTGCGGGTATCAGATCAGCAAATGGCTGGGCTCCCAAACTACGCACTGAATCAGATAAGGCCTCAGCAGCTTCAGGAAGGTTCTCTCCCGGGGTCCAATGGTGCTTCCCAGTAGCTGATGCCCCCATGAAAACCGTCTCCATCAAATCACGGTGTTCCAAAGTTTTTTTCCTGAACTTCGCACACGCCTTGTTGATTTGCAGAAATATCAATGTATGAAAGAGGCAGACGTTATATTTCATATAAATAAATTATATTGAAGTTAAATGAAGAAGTAAAAAATGTACTGGTAAATGACAAATATGAAACTTGTTTGTACATGTATTTACTGATTCCATCTTGTCCCACCACTCGTCAGGTGCTTGAAACAAACCGGTGTCATAGTCAAAGCCTATCCCAGACACTCCCTTGCTTGAATCCATCAACTTTGTCCACGCTTGCCACTCTTTTTTCAAGCTCATGTACTTATTCTTCAACTGTTTCAGTCCATGTTTTTTTCCTGTTTTTTTCTCAAATTTCCTTGACAACGACTTGTACCCTGCCTGGCTGAGGACTAAGAATGGCCGATTTCCTTTACTAATCTCATTTGCAATCAACTGGAGGAAAACTCGGACTGAGTTACTGTTCCATGAGGCCTTGTAGCTTAACTGAGTTTGTGTCTCTTCAAGACTGCTTGACTTGTCACTGACAACGCCTTTGCTTTTCGAGTGGTTACGCGGCGAAGTACGTGTGGAAGCCATTACTAATGTACGGTTACAAAAGAGTACCATCACAAATTTGGTTGTTCTATACACACGCATAAGCCATGACACATTAATAACAACAAATAGAGACATATGATGCTAAAGTTAAATTTGCATATACCCATTGAACATTACTAACGTATGTACACAGGTTCCATGGAAGTTAGTAGTGGACAAAAATATGATAATTAGTATTACGGCTCCCATATGCGACAACATACTACCAACATACTACAAACATACTAACTACGTACTATGAACATACTGACAACATACTAACGTCTTTGTACATACTAAGAACATGGTAACGGTGCTTACATACGGCACAACAAAATGACAACGACAATGCAGAGCACATACACAATGGTCTTAAGGACACGCAAGGATTGTTGAATGTCTATGACATTAGCCCGCAATTGCATGGCAATTTCATCTCCGGGTGACGCATAGCCTTGGTTCTCTTGCCTTCGTTCTTCACACCAACCAATCCAACTGACACAGGGCTGATGAGTGAAAATTATGGAACTATTAGTTTCATGGGTTGTTAATGTTCATAAAGTTATGACCGGTAAAGATTGAGTCACTCACCACAGGGCGGGGACAGACAAAGTAGGAACGCCCTGGATTTTTGGTGGACCTGGAAATCTTAACAATACACAGGCCATGTCCACAGGCACACATTCGTCGTGGCCATGTACTGGAAGTTGCAGTAGAGGTGAACGACGCCATGCTACGCTTTAATATAAATTAAATTTACGTGAATCAACATGAACATTCATTTCCCAATAACGCAATTTTATATTTTAATATGTCTTTAACATCGTTTTAATATATTTTTAATATTTTATTTAATAAACCCAATTTTGTCATATATTTCTAAGAACTTGTTAATATATTTACCTTCCTTCCCAAATTTAGTTTGTAATATATTTTTGACACTCTTTACTATTTAAATCAAGAATTGTAATATTTATATTAATATCTTTGTAATATATTAAATTTTGTCATATATGTTTAATAAAAGTTTTACACTCTTTACTTTTTAAGTCTAAATTTGTAATATATAATATTAATACATTATTAATATCTTTCTAATATTTTTTTAATACATTTGTAATATAAATTTCATATATTTTGTAAGTTGTTGTTAATATATGTAGATAATATATCTACCTTCCTTCCCAAATTTAGTTCGAAAATATTTTTTATCTAATTAATTTATTTTTTAGAAATGAGAATTGAGCATTTCGTCTTGAGTAAAAAATATATGCAAATTAATACATCTAATTTGTAATATATTTTCAATATATATTTTTTTTATATTTTGAAAACATTTTTGAATATATTTATGATATAGTTTTTCATAATTAAATTTTGTCATATCTGTTTAATAAAAGTTTTACACTCTTTACTTTTTAACTCTAAATTTGTAATATATAATATTAATACATTATTAATATCTTTCTAATATTTTTTTAATATATTTTTAATAAACTGTTTTTTTAATACATTTCTAATATAAATTTCATATATTTTGTAATTTGTTGTTAATATATGTAGATAATATATCTACCTTCCTTCCCAAATTTAGTTCGAAAATATTTTTTATCTAATTAATTTATTTTTTAGAAATGAGAATTGAGCATTTCATCTTGAGTAAAAAATATACGCAAATTAATACATCTAATTTGTAATATATTTTCAATATATTTTTTTTTATATTTTGAAAACATTTTTGAATATATTTATGATATAGTTTTTCATAATTAAATTTTGTCATATATGTCTAATAAAATTTTTACAGTCTTTACTTTTTAAATCAAAATTTGTAATATACATTTGACATATATTTTTTTAACATCTTGGTAATATATTTTTAATATATTGCTTAATTGTTGACAATTTTTGTTTTTTTTTTTTTTTTGGTACTATAAGTTATATATATTTTGACAATTTGTTGTTAATATATCTAACTTCCTTCCCAAATTGAGTTGGAATTATATTTTTTATGTAATTAAAAAAAATTTCACAAATGGGAATTGAGCATTTCTATTAGCCAAAATTCAGGGTTCAGCATTGACTATGAACAAAAAATACAACAAATCTGCCCCAAATTTGTGATAAGCGAACAGATATGTAGAACAGATTTGTAAATCAGAAAAAAAACAGATCCAGATATAAGATCTGCATTTCAAAATATAGAACAGCATTTCAAAATAAGATCCAGATATAAGATCCAGATATAGAACAACATTTCTTATTTATCAAAAAAAAAAAAAAATTTAAGATCTGCATTTCAAAATATAACCGAATAGATACAAAAAATATAGAACAGATTTGTAAATCAGAACATATATATAAGATCTGCATTTCCTTTATTGTTTAAACAACGGTGCCTTCATAAATCTGCCCCAAATTTGTGATTCAGAACAGATATATAAGATCAACAGAGCTGATTTTCATAAATCAGAACAATTATTTTAATTAGAACAGATATATTATATATATATATACAAATCTGCCCCAAATTTGTGATTACCGAACAGATTTTGAACATAATAACAGATCCAGAAACCCAGATTTCTCACAGAGACAGATCGGTGCCCCGTCTGTGTGTAATGTAAGTGTAATCAACCCAATCACGACCGTGAAGCAACAGATTGGCCATGAACCGATGCTGTTATGAACCTAAACTATGCAGATGGGAAGAAGAAAAACAGAAATCAGATAGGCCATAGATCATCACCTGCAGATCGGTTTGAGTTTGAGAGACTTGGTTGTTGTTCGCCGCCGCCGCCGCCGCCAATGCGTTCTCCGGTTGCAGTTTCCTCTGCCAAGGTCGGTCCGATGGCCTCCAATAGCTCCGTTCTTCTTCTCTTCTGCTTTGCAATGGGTGTGTGTTCGGTTCAAGCTGAGGCGTGTCCTGCAGATGGAGGAGAGTTTAACCTATTGGGGCATTTGGGTAAATTTACACGACTAAGCCTCTCTTACACCCGTGAAATGCATTTTTGTCGGGACGTGGCTGAATTAGCCAACTTTGTCGCGACGTGGCTAATTTAGCCTGGGTTTGCCTTCCCAAACGACGCCAAAAAAATGTATGAACCAAAACCCAAAACTAGTGTGTTTGGTTTCAGTTTTTTGAATTCAATTTTTTATTTTTTGTGTTTTTTATTTTATTTTTAGTGAATATTTTTAAAATCTTAAACTTTTTTATATACACCTTACTTAGATGTATTTAAAAAATAAAATATTTTAAAAAATTAATAAATACACAAAAATATGAAAAATATATTGAATTTTTTTTTTATTATATTTTTGGTATTTAGTAAAAAAATTTAAAAAATATATATTTTTTAAGCATATTTATGTTAGGTGTGTATAAAAATTTTAAAAATTATTCAAAATATTAAAATAATTCCATAAAAATACAAAAATACAAAAAATAAGAAAATAAATTTTTTTGAAAAATATTTTTTAAAAACACCGCTCTTTACCAACTGAGAAAAACCATAATAGAGATATGAATTCATTTAAAAATATATTAAAAAATAATTGGGATCTATTGGGATCTCTTTTTATTAATAATTGGGATCTCTTTTTATTTTTTTAATTTACGTGTTGTTTTCGCAGAAGGACCGGGAGCCAATGAAAGAAGACGCCATTTTTGACTTTAGCACTCAATTTCTTCTTCTTCTCCTCACAAAAATATACAAAAAATATAGCTATTTTTGAGACTGCTAAAGCTTTTTTCACTCAAGAAAACTCAACAACCTCCCTCTTTGCTTTTGCTTCTGTTCTGTAATCGGAAACAATGCCTATAGCAGAGATCTTTCTCTCTGCCTTCGTGAAATTGCTGTTTGAGAAGATGTCCTCTTTTGCCTCCTCCAAATTACCCACCTTTGAAGGTATTGCTGCCCAGCTCACCAATTGGACCAGTATGCTGTCTCAAATTCAAGCTCTTCTGATTGACGCGGAGGACAAGCAACTGACTGAAGTAGCCGTGAACCTGTGGCTCGACGATCTCCAAGATCTGGCATATGATTTGGATGATTTAGTGGATGAGTTCGCCACCGAAGCTTTGCGACAGAATCTCAAGGCAAAGCCGCCCCAAGCTAGTTCCAGCAAGGTATGGAATCCCATCCCTAATTTCAAGCCAAGAGATGTTATGTTTAATTGCAAAATGAGGTCCAAGATTGAGGAGATCAATACCAGATTACGCACTAGTGTTGATCGATCTTCGCAACTTAATTTGGTTAAGATTGTTAAAACCACCACACCTACTAAGACTTGGCAAAGACCAGAGTCTACATCTTTAATTGATGAACCTCGCGTTTACGGCCGAGAACACGATCAGAGTAAGATAATTGAGTTGCTTGTAAAGGGGGATGGATCAAGTCATAACAACGTTGGTGTAATTCCCATTGTAGGTATGGGTGGGATTGGCAAAACCACCCTCGCTCAGATGATATACGAGGATGAAACCGTGAATAAGTATTTCAATCTGAAAGCATGGGTCTGTGTGTCAAATGAGTTTGACATTATGAAAATAACAAAAAGTATTTATGATTCAGTGACTTCCCCACCACGTACTAGTTTTGTTAACTTGGATCAAGCTCAAGTTCAACTACAGAAGGCTTTGGCGGGAAGGAAGTTCTTAATTATTTTAGACGATGTCTGGAACGAAGATTACAATGCTTGGAATGTTTTGAAGAAACCTTTCAATGATGGAGCCCAAGGGAGTAAAGTCGTGGTGACAACACGTAACAGAGACATTGCAACAATGATGGCAACTGTTGAACTTCATAACGTTGAGATCCTATCGGATGAGGATTGTTGGTCATTGTTTGCACAACATGCCTTTGCGAATACTAGTATTGATGCAAATCCAAATTTGGTATCAATTGGTAAGGAAATTGTGGAGAAATGTAAAGGTTTGCCTCTGGCTGCTAGGACACTCGGTGGCCTTTTACGCAACAAAGTACGAGATGAGGAATGGGTAAATGTATTGCGTAGTAAAATATGGGATTTACCACACGCAAAAAGTGGCATCCTTCCTGCTTTGAGATTAAGCTATCACGATCTCCCTCCGCATTTGAAGCAGTGCTTTGCATACTGCTCTATAATACCCAATGACTATGAATTTGAGGAAGATGAGCTAGTCTGGTTGTGGATGGCGGAGGGCTTCATTCAACAACAAAGAGAGAGGCAAATGGAAGATGTAGGAGCTGAGTACTTTCGTGAATTGTTGTCAAGGTCATTTTTCCAGCAATCAAGTACTGGTAAAACCTCTAAATTTGTGATGCATGACCTTGTCAATGATTTGGCTCAGGTAGTTGCAAGAGATACTTGTTTTAGATTGGAGGGTAAATTGAAATATGAGCAGCAGTGCAAGAATCTAAAGAAAGTTCGACATTCATCTTATATCCAGGAGGATTATGAGGGTATGAAAAAATTTGAGATCTTTGACAAAGCCATGCATTTACGAACATTCTTACCATTTCGCTTACACTCGTATTTTCGTTTTCATTTTCATTTGGCAAGCAATGTTCCCCGTAATTTATTTCTGAAGCTAAGACGCTTGAGGGTGCTCAGTATGAGTGGATATGACAACATCACAGAAGTTCCAAATTCTGTTGGAGATTTGAAACATTTGCGGTATCTTAACCTTTCCTACAGTCATATAAAAGAATTACCTGAATCACTAGGCTCTCTTTACAATCTACAAACATTGATGTTAAGAGGATGTCAAAAACTGAAAAAGTTGCCAACAGACTTGGGAAACCTAATTGACCTACGTCATCTCGATACTACAAATGCAGATTCCTTAGAAGAAATGCCACTGGGAATAGGTAAGTTGGTTAGTCTTCGAACACTATCCAATTTTATTGTTACTAAAAACAGTGGGCATCGGTTAAGAGAGTTGGGGAACTTAATTTATCTTCGGGGGAAGCTTTGCCTATCTGGGTTACAGAACGTGGCGGTTCCATTAGATGCAAGGGAGGCAAATTTAAATGATAAGAAGGGGTTAGATGTGTTATCAATGAAATGGAGTGTTAACTCAGATGATTCACGAGATGGAAGAGTTGAAACCGAAGTGCTTGACATGCTACAACCTCACAAGAATTTAAAAGAGCTGCATATCAAAGGCTATCTTGGTACAAGATTTCCGACTTGGATAGGAGATCCTCTGTTCTCCAATATGGCTGACCTAAGTTTAGATAATTGTGGAAATTGTGCATCCTTGCCACCACTCGGACAACTACCCTCCCTCAAAAAGCTTTACATTAAAGGAATGAGTGTATTAAAGCATGTCGGTTGTGAGTTCTACGGGCAAGGCGGTGTTCAACCTTTTCCGTTACTGGAGACTCTAAGCTTTGAGAATATGCTAGAATGGGAGGATTGGTATACTTTTGGAGATCACAAGGAAGTTCAGCCATTCACTCGTGTTAGTGAGCTCTCCATTAAAAATTGTCCTAAACTTGTTGGAATGTTGCCAAGTGATCTACCTTGTTTGAATAAGCTACAGATCTCGAACTGCCCCAACCTCGGCGGAATGATGCCCAAGGATCTACCTTGTTTGAATAATCTAGAGATTTCAGAGCGCCCGCAATTCCTAGTTGAAGGTTCTAGCAATAGCCTCCCGTCACTCACCTCGATAGCTATGAATGACATTCCTCTAACAAGCCTTGAAGCAGTCCTTGAGATGAGGAGTATGGTTGATGATGAAGTGATATCGGCAAATGCAAAGTCGAAGCATCCGAGTTCAATAACTTCCTTGAGCATTGGGATGATTAAGAAACTCGAGCTCTTGCCGAAATGGGTTACTCATGGGCTGATGGAAGTGGAGGAATTGAACATTAGAAGGTGTGAAGAACTCAAGACACTGTGGAAGAATGAGGCGAGAGTGCAACACAGCTTCCCTGCATTTCGACGTTTGAGAATTGAAGACTGCCCCCAGTTTGTTTCGTTGTTTGAAGAAGATGAGGATGAAGAAAATGAAGGGCAACATCAGCAACAAGAAGAAGAGGGACTGTCTTGCATAGTGAGGCTTGAGCATCTAACAATATATAATTGTGAAAAGCTGAAGAAACTGCCACGGCTGCTACATACCTTCACTTTTCTTCGAGAGTTGTATGTCTATAAGTGTCCAAGTCTCGGCTCTTTTCCGGAGACAGGTTTTCCGTGCACGCTGAAAAGACTCGAGATATATGATTGTGAGGCTCTGCAATCCTTATTCGGGTGGATAACGCAGATTAATGACAATAATCTTGAAGTGTTATGGGTTGAGAATTGTCCATCCCTCACATGCTTGATATCGTGCAGAAGTGGGGGGCTACCGCCCACACTCAAAGAGCTTGGGATTTGGGAGTGTAGAAAGTTGGAGGCAGTGCTAGTAGAGGCGGGGATGGAAATTAACTGTCCATCTCTAGAGTCTGTTGGCATCTAGGATTGTGATAGGCTTAAATACTTGCCAGATGCCCTTCCTAATAATAATAATCTCAGGAATCTCAGTAAATTGTGCTTGAGGGGGTGTGAGAATTTGGAGTACATTCCGGAAGGATGGTTACACTCCGCAACAAATCTGAGAGAATTGAAAATCAGTGGATGCAAAAAACTGAAGGCCCTACCACACGGATTGCAGAGCATCAACTACCTCACTTCTCTTCAAGAGCTGTATTTGAATATTTCACAATGGAACAACAACTTCAAGAAGATTGGTTTGCACAATTTATCCTCTCTTAAAAGACTGTTGATTTCAGGGGAAGAAGAAGAAGAACATCCGGTGGGTTCCAGCTTTCCGATAGATGGGAAGTTGCTGCCCACCTCTTTGATCGATCTTTACATCCTGGATTTCCGAAATTTGGAGAAGCTATCTTCTAAGTTGTTTGAAAACCTCGCCTCTCTTGAAGAACTTGAAATCAGGGATTGCCCTAGGCTCAAATCTTTACCAGTGCAAAGGCTGCCTCCCTCACTTAATGAATTGTGGATCGAGAGTTGTCCGAGACTAACAGGGAAGTGTGAAAAGGGGAAAGGCAAATATTGGCCCCACTTAGCTCACATTCCTAAAGTCAACATTATGAATGGTGATGGGCACCGCAATGCAAGCAGTCAAATTACCAGGTATCAAAACAGAAACTAATTTGATAAATATAAACATTTAAAAATTATTTTCAGATTTTAAAAACAAAATATTTTTTCAAAAACTGGAAAATCATAATGAAAAAAATATGTTAAATTTAAATTTGGAGGACCATTATGGGATGAGTAAATAATTTTTTAAATTTTGGTTGGTTTTGGAGGTTTCAAAAATAGTTTTAAATTTTTAATTCGTATTTTTTTAATATATTGACTGATTTGTTTTATTTTTTAAATACATCTAACTTGCATATATTTTAAAAAAATTTAAAAATATTTAAAAATTTTAATAAATACAAAATACATACAAAAATGTATTAAATTTGTATATTTGTTAATATTTAGTGATTTTTTAAACGATTTTTTTCATAAATTTTATATGGTTTAGGTTTATTTAGATTGAGTGTATCTAAAAACTTAAAAAATATTGATTAAAATACTTAAAAAGTTCACTAAAACTAATAAAATATAGATTGAAACTTAAAAACTATTTTTGAAAGCTCCAAAACAAAACAGAGTTTTAAAAATTATTTTGAAATTCGAAAACTAAATGACTTTTGGATTTTCAAATTTCTAAAAACTATTTTTAGAATATATAGCCAAACAAATTTTTAGAAAATTATCTTTCAAAATTGATTATGAAAACCAAACCTTAGTTTGGGTTTTCTAGGCTGGTCATTAAAAAGGGCGTCTCCGGTATATGAAACTCCCGTTTAAGCAGAGTCTGAGGAAACGTTGATGTACGCAGCCTTACTCCCACAAGTAGAGAGGCTATTAATAAATTATTTTTGTATTTGTTAAGTTGTTGCCTATCTAGTGACCAAGAAAAGTCAAATTGAAAGTGATTAAGTTGGTACAAATTCTTGTTGGTGGGAGAATTTTTTGGCCGGTCAAATGAGGGTAATGTTAAAAATAAAAAAAAATAAAAAATGAAAGAGAATGAAATGCTGTGAAATTATGTAAGTAGTTTGCAAATGCTTAGAAAAATTAAACAATTTTTCTGTTATTGTAAGAGCTAACTTAAAAAGTTACAAACAAATACGCATATCAGGTGTCCAAATTTCATTTTGGTGAGCTGTTCTAATAAATATGAAAACTGAAAACAATTTTAATTGTATACTTGGAGTTACATTTTTTGCATGAAAAGAATTTATTAGAGTATTAAGTTTTATCAATCTATAAGGGATTATTTGATACAGAAATGTGCTTTCATGGATCTGAATACAAAGAAAGGCTTCTTCCGATAGATTTCCTCATCTGCTTTTATTTCCCGAGGAAACCACAACAAATGGAAGAGTTCTCATTTCTTTCCAACTTCGTGCATTTGTTCCTGGATATCCTGTCCATCCAGTGATTGTTCGCTATCCAATCCTGGTAAGAATTTTCTTTAGTTGAAACCGTTTTGGTGTTGTCTTTTGTAATATCTTTACCTAATTTGCATCATATGGCCTTTCATTTTGTTTAGGGGAAATATAGCTTTGGGAAAGCTCATGTTTAGAATGTTCAGAGTTTCACAATTTCATGGAGGTATGTTGAGTATTTTTTATTTATCTATAGTTGCATATATTAAAAATGTAGTGAGTTTGGCTTCCCCTACTATTTTTGTTTGTAAAATTTTTGGGTAGTATGGTGTATGAGGTGGCAATTTATGTATATAGGTTGTTATAGTGATGCCTCATTTTGCTATTTTTATTTTAGTTACTCACTCTCGTAGGTCATCAATACTGATTATTCATCAGCTTAAATGTACATGCATTTATATGATGTGTCCCTGACTATATTATAATTTGAATTTTGGTTACTGAATAACTTGTGTGTTGTAAAAAGTTGAATGAAGTCATTTATTGAATTGTACAGGGAGAGTATCTTCCTATTTTTTTACCCCTTGAAAATCAGTAGGAAAATGCTACCCATTTTGCTCAGAGGGTGAGTCGACATTATTTGATTAATCTTTGTTTCCTTGTTGGCTTTGGTTGATATTTTAATATTAAGTATATTCTTATACATCAAAGTTTTTAATGGGCACATTACATACAATTTGTTAATTTTTTGTATATTGTTAACATGTTATGTATTTCATGTGCTTAATCTCCTAAGCAATTCAGAACCAGTGGATGTTTAACACACCGTAAATATTGTAATTGAATTTGTGTGATGTTATGTCTACTGCATTTGTGTGTGGAAGCCTGCCCTTTTTTTTTCGCATCTTTGCACAAAGAATTAGACAATTGATGAATGGTCTTTGGATTTAAAGTAATATTATATATATACAAAGATCAAAATTTCGTTTCGGTGTGTTGTTTCAAAAAGTACAGAAACAAAAACATCTCGGAAATATTTTATGAAATGAAGATCAAATCGAAATGTTTGAAAATATAAGTTGAAATATATCTAAATGTATAAAAACCTAATAATTGATTAATTAAACAAATTGAGATTGATATAGTCATTCACGTAAAAGAATTAAAAAACTAATATTACTATGAACTAAAAATTATTAAGTATTGTCAAATAACTCAATTTTATTAAACAAAAATTTCCAATAAGGTCTAAAAATTTACTGAAATAGTAGTAATAAATGTTTATGAAAGTTTCTAAATTTGTATAGATACAATTTACTCTTTTGGTATATCACACTATGTTTTGGTGTGTTTCACTATGTTTTGGCGTGTTTCAATGAAAACACTAGAATTTTGTTATTCCACTAGTGTTTCGTTTCAGTCTCTTGGAAAATGGAAACACTTCATTTCAATGGAAACAAATGAAAATTTTGTTCCTCAGATATATTAAAGATAAATCCATGTCAAAAAGTTTTTCATTCATGTGTTGTCTACGTTTTCCATGTTATTTGGTTCCAAACAAATGTCACATGGTACCTATTAAAATTGGGTGTAACTGCACATGCAACAGCCCTCATATCTTCTATGTGCACTATGTTAACTTATTACAATTTGAGGAATAGTTTCCTATTGTCCATCTTTAATTTGGAAAAATTTTCCCTTTTGTATTCTTTTACTAGCTGTTGGTGTATTGCCTTGATTCTTAGGAGCAAAGCCATGTATAACAAAGTTGGGTCAAGTGACCCCACTGGAAATTTGAAAATCTGAAATTATTATTCGGACTTTTTGAAAATTTTATTTTAAATGAGGTCAATCTTGTACACTAAAAGTATGAACTATTTTCATAAAGCATAGAGATTAATATATACTCATGTTACCCTTTTTTTTCCTTCTAATATTTTAGTTATTCTTTTTCATTTTCTTCTTTCTTTGAATTCTTTTGTAGGTGTTCACGTGTTATTTACCTTATATATCACTATTTTCCTAATATCCAAGGAGATGATTACGACATTCTCTGACAGTTTAGGAGAGGATTTATGCTTATATTTAAAAAAGGTGGGAAAAAAAAAAAAAAAAAAAAGAGAAGAGAACTTGTGGCATTAAAAAGGAATTGCCAACAAACACGGTGTAGTTTTCTTCAACTAAATTAATTAAACAAATCTTATGTTCAAAGGATATATTTGAATTAAATTTGTTCAAAATTTTAATGAAGGAAAATATTATACATTTATGATTTTATAGAATCAATTGTTTAACTTTATTAGCATTTATGGAATTTTAGTATTAGTGATGTAAGCGGTCATTTATTTGATTTTTGTAAAAATTAACTATTTTGGTTTTTGCTTTCATTATGGTATTTGTAATTTGGTAACTATAAATTTCTTGATCCTGTTTTGTATATTACGCAAGTTTATTAGCATAAATTATGTGTAATTGAAGGTTGATATTAGTGGTGAATTGTTTAATGGACGTTTCTAGCTCCGCAATGGTTGATTCTTAGAACTTATTCTTTGTAATAAGGAGAAGAATCGTATTTTTGTGAACTTGATGATTATCTAACAGCACACTCCATTTTGGATTTGTCTTGATTTGCCATTTGAGCTGCCTTGAGTATATATATCATTCTCTCTAAGTTATTTGTGGATATTGAGTTTTTAATCTATCAATTCATCCCTGATGGATATATGCAGACTAGCCATGCTATAGCTACCTCTCTTAATGTTACAAATGAAGAAGTTATTGAAACTGAATGATTTTCATTAGATTGAAAACTCATATATACAGTACCTTATATACACTCCACATGTTTACAAAATATTTAACTAAAACGTCTACCTAACTCACTCTGTTACAACAAGTTGAACTAACACTAGACTTGTTTGGTTTGCAGGACAACATATCTCTAGTCTAGTCTTAGATTGAATCCTGGATTGCTGAGTCTTAATTGGTTACACTAACTGTACAAACATCTCATTCCTATGGGGACATCATGCAGCTTGCAAAAGCTTCCGAGTCCAAACTAGTCACTTTTCATGCTCCATGTGTTTTGGCTTTATAGTTTATCTTGCTTTTAGGTCGGCAAAAATGATCTTGTACTTCATTCAAACATTCTATGAAGTGCTAGATTTTAGCTCTTAAACTTAATTTGATGGCCTTTTTCGCGATGGACCAAGAATATTTGATGCAGCTGCAATGATGGAATTTATATTGTCTCCTTGGGATCTTGTAATGTATTAGGTGTAGGCCTTGAAGCACACCATTTAATGCTTATAATTCCTCTCTTCCAAAATAAATAAGTTGAATCAATGTTTTTATTAATGACTATTGATTAATCCATATATTACTGAATGGAGGAAGGATCATAGATTAATTTGAAAAAATAGAGGTGAAAAACGCACCAGAGAAGTTTTGGAAAAACTAATGTGCCAGTAAAAGGTTTTTTATTCCTTTACTTCTAGCAAGGAGATTTTTCCATCTCAAATGGAATCTTGAAATAGATCTTTAAAATGTAAATACAATATTACTTCTATCTATATTAATTGGTTTCTTTTCTATGGTTTTAGTAAACTTTGAATTGTTAATCAACGGAACATGAAAAAATAAAATACCTTGGAAATGAAATTTAAGGTCGTAATTTTGTGGGAAGGAGAGTATAGATGTTTGGTGCATTATGTCTGAATCATAGCACTTGACATGTACACCTTGAATATTTAGTGAAGATGTAGATAAGCCAAATCAAGCAATATATCTTGCTGTCCAAATTCTTAAGCATATTTCTAGCTGCTTAACCTTGGCTGGTGAGGAGTAGATTGTTTTCAAACTTGGCAAGAGCTAAGCCAATCTTGCTCAATTGATAAGTGTATCATCATTGCATAATGGATAATCCATTATGGAAAACTCGGATATCGGTGTAAGGTGCAGGTATGTGTCTAGGTGTTGGATTTATCTAATTCTCATATCCAAGGACACCACAACATGACTAGATTTCATATTTGTTCAACATTTTTTTATTTTGTATTTTTTTAGCATAGAATGGTATTTGCTACAAAAAAATTGAGCATTTTATGAATGAAATGGAAGTCTAATGCATAGTGATATAGTAAACTCAAACCATTTAGACATTCTTGTTTGGTGCATGTCCAATTAGACATGTCAGTTGCATTTCCCATACGGAACCCTTACCCTTACACACGTGGCATGTCTATGTATCGGACACATCCATGTGGCTTGTCAAATTATTAATTATTATTTTTTGCAAAACATGTTGGGAACACTTCACGAACACATGTCCTATGTCTGGATAATTCTCTTAGAAAATTGATTTGGGTTCAAAGTAAATATATGGAAATGGGGGAGAGAAGTGAAAAATAAATAAATAATAAATACACCCACATATAACATCAATGCTTCTTATATCTTTGTGCCCTAACTTAATGTTCATATATATATAAAAAAAAAAATTCCATACCCCCCGTGTTCGTATCTTAATTTTTTGACAATTCCATGTCCCATGTTGTACTCATGTCTAGGTCTCTTAGGCTACCACTGTGAAACCTAAAAGGACACACGAAAGCACTTCAGTTTCAAAATCAAAGATGGTAGAAGACTATCTAGATTGCTTTGCAATAGTAAGTGTTACAAACTCAACTGAGATATCAAATCCATTCATACATTAGCACCTTCTTGATACACAAAGCCAACCAAATGGAAAACAACAAATATAATTTTTTTTTTTACTTTAAGCTCATATGATGGAAATCCATCTCTTAGGCTGTGTTTGGATCATAGATTTGGGTTTTTAAATTTCTATCCAAATCCATGATCCAAACATAGTCTTAGTAGATGCATACTACACAGAAAGTTTTGGGTGCCTACAATTTTGGATTTTAAGTTTTAGGAGACTTAATCCTCCAAAATTGTCCTAAAATGATTTTTCCTTCACTACAAGAAAGAACACCTTCAGCTACTAAAAAATTAGATTTTTGAGTCGCCCAGTTAGTCACCGCAGGCATGTTGGCAATAGTATTTGGCGACTAAATTTATGTTGGTCTCTAATTATCTTCTCTTACTAAATCTAACTTAGTTCCTAATTGACAACTTTTGGCGACTAAAATTGTAGTCGCTGAAAGTTCTTAAATAAAAATAAAGTTATCTTTTAGTGACTAAAATATTTAGTGGCTAATATGTTTTAATCGCCAATAGAACTACATATTAGTCGCTGTTTTATGTCACATTTAGCCACCAAATAGTTTAGTTGCATTGTTTTTTACAACTAAACATTTTAATCGCCAAAAAAATAAATATTTTCATCCCATTGTATTTTACAACAAAACATTTTAGTCACCAAAGGATGTCATATTTTTTTGTGACTAAAATATTTAGTCGGTAATAATTTCTTCTCTCATTTTAATTTGTTTTGGCTACTAACTATTTAGTCAACAAAAGGCTTTTGTTTTTTTTGTTTTTTTTTACTACTAAATATTTAGTCACCAAATACCTTTGCTTGCTTTTTCAACTGCCAAATATAAGTCATCAAAAACTCTACTTTTTTTGGCTACTAAATGTTTGGTTGCCCCAAAACTTTATTTAGTGTTTTTTTTATTAATTTCGCAACCAACTGTATTTATTCCATCATTAATGCAATATGTACCCGGTATATAAACAAAACAATACATATACCGATTATATTATCATTCCACAATGTGTGCACACATTTCACTTTCAACCATCCAAAAAATTCATATTTAATGTCAAATTCCAAATATAATAGATTTCCATACAAACCAATCATAATCAACCTCAAAAATAAAATTCCATATTAAATAGAGGATTATACAAAAACCATATCCTCTGTACACAAAAAAGTAATATCTACAATATCATGCCAAAATGTAATATGTACCACGCCAAGTTGAGAGTAATCTATACCACGTGAAAAAAGTAAACTGTACCACGCAAAAAAAGTAATCCGTACAGCACAAATAGTTATCTGTACAAACAATAGTAATCCGCAGACAAAAAACCAATGTCTTCCGTAGACAAAAAAAAGCCGTATCCAAAATTCCACGGCAAAAACCATCTGTAAAAATAAAATTACTCATTAGTATTGATTTTTTATTGGCATATTTAAAATTATAAAAGAAAATCATATAAAACTCAAATGTATATATAAAAAAAATTATATAAAACTCGGAGGCATATGTAAGGCAACTAGTTATCTTTTCAAAGTAATCATTGTAGGTAATTAATCATTAGTTTTGCATTTTCCCCCTCTGAAAACCTTTTTTCGACTAAGTTTAAGACGTTTTCAACTCTAACTCCCAACCAATGTGTCATATTTACGTACCGTCTGTCCCCACAAGTCGTATTTGTCACGAGGAAGCTGCACGTGACATCCATTGACTGGTTTGGGGGCTGTTTTGCATGTTTGCCCTCCTAATGCCCTTTGTTGACTAAATTTAAGGCGATTTCAACTCTGACTCCCAACCTATGTATTCTATTTACGGGCATAACTCTATTGTAGACTGTAGGAAATTAATGTATTGATATTATTGATTGATTGATATTCAATGTGTTTACAAGAGCTCTCTTTTATAGAGAGCAATGGGATACAATGGAGCCATAATTAATTGAGCAATAAGAACTAAATGGAGCACTAAACTAAATGGAGCACTCACTAAACTAAATGGAGCACTAAACTAAATCACTAACTATAGTGGAGTAGGTGGAGTAGGTGTAGGAATTGTTACATTCAACAGCCCCCCTCAAACTCAAGGGGGTTAGGAACTAACCAACTTGAGTTTGGAGAGAGTAACAAAACAGGAAAAACAATCTGACAAATAAAATAAAAGTGGATAGGAGACACTGTATGGTCGTGTCAGACCGATGTAGAAGACAGTTTATGGGGTCATGTCGGACCGTTGTAGAAGATAGTTTATGGGTCATATCGGACCGATGTAGAAAACAGTTTACGGGGTCATGTCGGACCGTTGTAGAATACAGTTTACGGAGTCTTGCTGGACCCATGTAGGAGACAGTTTACGGGGTCATGTCGGACCGTTGTAGAAAACAGTTTACGGGGTCATGTCGGACCGTTGTAGAAGACACTATATGGCTATGTCGAACCGTTGTAGCAGAGAACCGAAATCAATGTCGGAACAGTTTACCGAGTCTTGTCGGACCCATATAGGAGCTAACCGGAATCAATGTCGGGACAGTTTATAGAGTCTTGTCGGACCCATATAGAAGCTAACCGGAATCAAAGTCGGAACAGTTTACCGAGTCTTGTCGGACCCATATAGGAGCTAACCGATCTTATCAAAAGGCGTGCCATCAAAAAGCGTGCCATCAAAAGGTGTGCCCGACAGCCATCAAAAGTCGAGCCATCAAAAGGCGCGCCGATTTGTCGTCTAGCGTTGAGAGGTGCGTGATACGCGTGTCGGCCTTGCCTATTTAAACCAAGGCGAGGCTGCCGCTGATGCTGAGACAAAAAACCTGCTGAAAAAACTCCGAAAAACTCTTCGTTTTCTGAGAGTTGTATTGCTGAAACACTCTGCAACCAACCCTGAATATGGCCTCTTCTTCCCGTTCAGCTACTCAGAACATAGCCTCTTCGTCCCGTGGTCTCACTCTCTTTCTCGACCTCAACGAGTCCACAAGAGAGATGGCCGGGGCAGGTGCCCTTGAACCGCAACCAAGCGCCCCTGGACCAGGCGCCCCTGGTTTTGCGCCTTTGAACTTTCCGATGCTGTCTGTGGAGCAAAGAATGGCTGCACAATCGGATATTGAGCCGAATTATTACACACTGAAGTCATGTGTTGAGACCATGACTGCGGTCTCAAACCTGTCGCACCGGCTTCAGAGTAGGACAAATGAGGTGCAGCAGTTAAACGCCCAACTGGCTCTGCTCCAGGGCATGTATAAGGATGCCCGAGCAGAGATATGTGGGCTGAAGGCAGAAAATAAGGAGCTGAAGCGGAAGGTCACAGTGATGCTCAGATTTGGAGGTCCTCCATATGTGACGGTGGAGGAGCAACAGGAAGTTAACGTGCTCGGCGGCGTGGGAAACACAGAGGCAGCACCGGCAAGGGACGCCCAAGACAAAGGCAAGAAGAAGAGAATAGCTGAAGAGCCGAAGAAGTGAGGCCGGTTGTTTGTGGTGGTTATGGGTTGTGGTTGTTGTTCTTGTTGTTTTTTTTTTTTTTTTTTTTTTTTTTTTGTGTGTGTAAAATGGTGATCGGGTTTGATCCCCGGCATGAATAAAATAAGGTTGGTGACATTATTGCAATTGCTTTCTCTTTTTGGATGACCCAGATTTCTTTTTCTGAGTATTCCAATTCTTGGAGAAGAAATCAAAGCCAAATGGCGGCTAGCCAGATGGGAATCATGTTGAGGAGTAGTTTCATTTCTTCGACTCGGGTCACTGTTGTGAGTCTCCATGGATTTTGCTGATGCTGATCTGCTGGACTCTGTTTGTTTTCCAGGATTACGGCCTTGTCAAGAAATTTGAGCTTGCTGGTATGGCACAGAAGCCTACCCTGAGTCTTCTGTGACTTAGGAACTTCATACAATTCAGCAGGACTTGAAGGATAAGGAAGATTTCTCTTCTTAATGGCTGCAACAAGAACCTGCAACATTGGTGTCAATGGACTCCCTGTCGGCTTCCAGTATTGATAGACCGGCCTTCCCACAATAAAGATGACAATACTAGCAACCATCACAGCAGTCAAGATGATATCAGCAACAGCCCAACTCACATGGTCTTGGACATAAACAACCACTGTGACACCAATTAAAAGTCCAGAGCAAAGGCCAAAGTTCCACCAGTTGAAGAATGACATCTTCTTTTTTCTTTCTTCAGGGTGATCATCGTCGAATTGATCAGCTCCAAAGCTCTCTAGAGCTGGTTTGTGACCTCCTGTGCCTGAAAGGAAGCCGAATGCATAAAATGGCCACAAGGAAGGCCTCTGACAGTTGCACTGGATGTGAACAGAAAATCACAACATATGGAACAGTTTGTTTCCAGACCTTTCTCCCGACACTTGTGGTCTGATAACTTCATTGCCAGGCAACAATTGCACGTCATGCAATGAAAGAAGTCAGCACCAAGTCCCTTTCCAACACGGCATAAATTGCAAGAAGGGCAATGGTAAACTGTCCCTTCATCATCGAAAAATTTGCAGATACTGCAATAGTATTTTGCCATCAAGAGTTCATTGCAAGAAGGTGTAGTACAAATTGGCCCAACAGCCTGAATTTTCAGGCAGCGCATACACATCATTTCAGATGTAGTCTTCCTGTCCATTGAATGGTCACTGACTTTGTCATGGCAGAAAAGACAGTGTAGACAAGGACAAAGGTGCCAACAATCTCAGCACCAAGGCCCTGTAGACAAAATTGGCCCCACCATTATTGGCCTGATAGATAGATGGCTGGAAGCCCTTGACCACACCAGCACCACATATGGCAAGACTCTCAGGTTGTTGACCATGGTTGGAGAGTTGAGTCAACTTGGAGAATCGATTTGCAGAGAAAGATGGAAAACGAAGAAGCAGAATTGGTGTATAGCATTGTGGCACCGGAGTGAAGGTATCTGTAGAGGTCCGGCGGGCGGTCAAGGCAAGGTTGCCGCCCACCGGAAGGCGAAGAATACCAAGAGCTTAACCTATAGCTCTGATACCATGTAGGAAATTAATGTATTGATATTATTGATTGATTGATATTCAATGTGTTTACAAGAGCTCTCTTTTATAGAGAGCAATGGGAAACAATGGAGCCATAATTAATTGAGCAATAAGAACTAAATGGAGCACTAAACTAAATGGAACACTCACTAAACTAAATGGAGCACTAAACTAAATCACTAACTATATGGGGCACTAACTATAGTGGAGTAGGTGGAGTAGGTGTAGGAATTGTTACATTCAACATAGACTTTAATTCCTTTTTACTACTACTTATCTATGTGTTCTAGATCAAATCAAGGATGATGCCTAGGCAATCAAGTGCCCAGAAACTATAGCTCTCTCTTCTAGTTTAATGAAGCCTCTATTTAACCACACCACCCCCGCGCCCCCCCCCCCCCCCAAATAGTAATATTAATATATCTATAATACTTTGAATAATTTAATTTTATATTTCTTAAGTTATTTGCATTCACCAGATCAGACTGTTCAGTTGAACTAAAACATCTGTTTCAGATTTATAATTAAACTGAAATAGTGCATATGCCATTGGAAAAAAGATGATAGCTCTGAAACTAATGCATAAATGGTGGAAAAAATTGCACCCATTAGTATTTGCTTGATTAAGATTGGCATTAATTATAAAATAAAAAATTATATAAAACTCAAATGTATATAATCTTTTCAAGATTGTATGAGTCCTAATTAATCATATGTTGCATGTCCGGAGAAGTTGAGAAAAGAAAGCAGAAAGAAGGGGGAAGTGGGTTGCACTTTATTGGTAGAGGCTTCCATGAGAGGGAAAACAATCTAGTTCTATCTACAAATGTAACCAGACAATAATTACAAATAAAAAATAGAGAGCTAGTACTGAAAATGCATGCCTACCTAAAAAGGAACCAGCCAATAGAGCTATTTGATTTTTGTATTTGGCTGTTTTGACACTAAACAGAAAATCCAAGCTTCTCTATATAAAGGCCTTTTAAGGTTATAACCCGAGAGCAAAGGATTAGTATCATTCTCTAGTGAAAATATGGAATTAAAGCAAAGCTTGTACTTGGAGTACTTCTTTGGGGTTTTGCTACCTCTTGAACATGTTTGCTTTTTCTATGGCAAACAAGACCATCCTTTGCTCACGGGCAGAACTCTTTTTTTCAACTTTTCAAAACAATAATGTCAATATTTGAATTTTTCTAGAAATTTTAGTATCATATGAATAAAAATGTTCTTACCAAATAGTAGAATGACCATCTCAAGGCTGCAAGAGGCTTGTGAGCTGTGAGACCATGTTGTTCAAATGATTGAGTTGTACTTGTGCCTCCTGAGCTTTTTTCCCATCTTCGGCTTGTTTCATCAACTCCCCTCTCTCCCTCATCATCTCTTCATGATCTCTCTTGCCCTCCTCTCTGTCCCTCATCAGCTCTTCATGATCTCGTTGCCGCTCTTCATGATCTCATTGCCGCTCCTCATGAAGAGCCTCCATCTCAGCTCTCATTGCATCCATCTGTTGATCACGAGCTCGTGCCACAGCATCAAATGTGGAAGAGGGTTGTGGCCCAATCCCAAATCCACGCAAGTAATTTTTTTTCTGTCCAAGCACTTGTCTTTGACAGTTCCTCTTGAGTCTTGAGTATCAACTTTAAGGTATTTCCTTCCTATCAACTATAAGGTGAATATACAAAACAGACCCCTTTTAACTATGACATGTATGCATATATGCACATTTAAAGAAGTAATTTATGTCTCACCAAACATGAATCCTATGGATTACAAACCCCGATGCATTTGTAACCACAATATACTTTAGTTCATTGATATTCTATATATATGATTCTCATGTTTGCCTAGTTAGAAACCACATATTCATATTAAATAATGCTGACTCACTTAAAATAGAATTAAATCAAGTCTTTATTATGTGGACCCACATTGTAACAACCCTCACTTTGAATTAGTCTTGCTTGCATGCATTCTTCTTTTTTTGTATGATCTTGCCTTGCCGAGGTTGTAATCTGTTATCTTGTTTTGCTTTGCTTTGTCTATTTGATGCTTGCTTGAATTCGCACCTTGCCTAGAGTATAGCCGAGGTCAGCTTAGCATAGTTTACCTTTGAGCCATTGCATTTAGAACAGTTTTGGAACCTTAGCCGACCTCCACCTTTAACCCGGCATGTTTGCCGAGATGTCACCCTTAGGCCGAAGTGTTTAGAGCCGTGGCCGAGATGTTTTGTGTTGAGTGATCTTTGTCCTTGGGCAGGTATGGCCTAGGCCGAGATGTGGCACACCCAGGCCAAGGTGTGGCACAGCTTAGTCAAGTGCCGTCCTCCTTAGCCGAAGTCTTTGTTGTCATGTTGCCGAAGTCTTGTTATTAGCCGATGTCATTACTCACCGGAGTCCCTTGCCGCCTAGCTTGTTGAACACACTTTGTCAGAGACTTGTCTTATCCATCAGTCACTTTTTGAGTTAAACCAACCCGGTAGCGCCACGTGTCCGAGCAGAAGGATAAAACAGCCGGCAGACTTAGAACCAAATCATTTTGGTCTCAAATCCTTGTTTTAGAGAGAGAAGCTCTAGAAGGAGAAGGAAGAGTTCTAGAGAGAGAAGTGGAGTTTCAAGCTTAACCCTTGAGGATCGAACCGTTGGATTTAAGCTTTAAGGTTAGATTCTTGCCCTACTTCGATTGTTCTTATTGATTATCCAGCTGCATTGCATGATTGGATCTGTTTTGCATGCCATACATTGGCTTGGAATCGGTTTTGAAAGAGAGAAATGATGTTCATGTGTTCTTAAAGGAAAACCTCGTTTTGATCCGAAAGTTTGGAACAAGAATCATGTTTTTGTGTTTGTCCTTGCATGGTCTTCTTGAATGGGTACCCAGGTCCATGTTTTTAAACTCATAACATGAAATCTCAGGTCTTATAATCATAAGTTGTGATCCTTGCATTCATCTCCTTCATGATCTTCATGTTCATGTTCTTCATGTTCTTGAGCAGAGGGGAAAACCCAGATTTTCCCCGGCTTCATTTCCTTGAAAGTGGCCCTCGGGACCACACCTCGGCGAGAAGTGTGGGACCTCGGCCAAGACCTGGTTGGTGCCCAGCATGTTTCTCCGAGGTGGGAAACAATGTTTGTTTTGATTTGACTTAGTTTAGAAGAATGCCGAGATCATTTGTATGCATGAGAAGCTTGTTTAAAAGTGCATTCAATAGACTTGCCGTGTGTTTGTAGGATTTGGACTCACCTTGACGCCGACGTCCGAAGAACTATGTGAGTGGTATTTTAATAAAGATATGTTATAAAGCTTTGATGAAACCTTGTTTTGCCTTGTTTGGAAAGTATTTATAAACATGAATGATCATTCCTACTTGCAATAAGTATTATATCTTGTTTTGATGACATTCTCGGGAAGTTCGTACGTGCTAGGGGACTATAAGCATTTGTAGCACAAAGTTTGGAAGTCCGTACGTGCTAGGGGACTATAAGCATTTGTAGCACAAGTCCTTAGTGTCCGGGGACTATAATGCAACGACACCCTTGTTCAGAGATCTCTCTTGTCTTGTCTTGCCTTGCCACTGACGGTTTTACCGCGTGGGCTTGTTTGTCCGAGATGTCATCTCTTGTACTATTGATGTTAGTAAACATCTCTTGAAGCTTGAAAGATTTGATAGATGAACTTGATTTGTTCCATGTTTTATTTTGTTAAAGACCTCGGATGTCATTCATGAAAACCCTTTATTATTTATGCCATTCACTGAGTATCCAAGCTCACCCTCTCTATATATATGTAGGTGATGAGCAGGTCGGCGGTGACGCCTAGTTGTGCTTAGCCGATGTATTTTGCCGATGTGTTTTTGGATTTATGTTTTGCAGCATCTTGAAGATCATGCTTCTTGGTTATTTCATTGTATTTTGTATTTGACGGCTGAGAAGCCTTTTGGTCAAGATGTAACTTTTGTACTCCATTATTTTGTATTAAAGCTACTATAAGATGTTTGTCATTTAATTTAACTCAAGCACTGCTCTTATGGACTACTTTACTTTTGTTTATTGCTTCCGCATTTGTAAGCCCCATATGTTTACTCTGGTTTGTGTGTGTATTCTTGTAAGTGGCCTTTGGTAACCCCGAATTACTGGCCATCATGGCACCATTCTACTAGGGGCGGAATGGGGTCGTGACACACATACATGTTTGAATCCAATACCCAGGAATTAGTAAAATTAAACAAACAAACAAAAAGAAAGAAAGAAAGCTTAGCTGCATAAACTATCAACGATCAGACAGTAAAATTTGCAAGAAAAATACTTAGTTCATAGAGAGGAAAACCTGATTAACAGCTTCACCAAAAGCCACAAATGCAAACTCTCCACCCGGAGCAAGTAGAAGACCAACTCTTATTGCTGATATGATTGAAATACCAAAAAGTCTACCTGCTACAGCAACCAATATAGTCTTGCCACCAATTAAAAGAGGTAATGTCCCCATAATTACCAGAAAATTTGAAACAAAAAGTTTTGGATCAATTGACATTCCAACCTGAAACCCAAAGAACAATGGCCATTAACCAGAGGTATCGGAGCAAACTATTCCTGTTCATCAATACTGTGATCATATCAATCTATTAAAATTGATAGCATTCTACTTGCATGGACGAGTAATTTTTTCATTGCTTCTGTAAGAAGACTGGATCTTCTAGAAAGAAAAAGTAATTTATTAGTTAAATTAGACAATAAATGAATCTTATAGAAAGAAGTAATTTGCTACCATCATGAAGAACAGACCCAATAAAAGGCCACGATATGGAGCAATATCTGATTCAACCTGTAAAGAAAATTACGTTTCCACAAGAAGCAAACCAGCCAAAAACGCTCCTAATGTCATGGAAAGGCCAGCCTGTTCCATTTATAATAAAAAAAAAATGCACACACTTAACATTAGAATGATGTAAAAGAGTAAAACTTAATAACACATCAGCATACCCTAGCTGTAAGGAGACTAGTCCCCAGAATAACAAGGAGCGTATTTGCAGAGAATATCTCAGCATTTTGATTTTCTGCAACTTGCTTATAAATCGGCCGAAGCGGCTGAAAATTAGCATAAGAATGACTAATATCATGAATTTCACAAATGCAAAAGAAATCTGAAAATCCTTGCCTTGTGCACAGTCAAAAGCTATGCCATGGTTATGCATAAACTCAAGTAGACAATAATTTTATCTTTGATACAACACACTGATGATGCATGATGATATGCTTTATTAAAATTTCTTGAAAGAAGGATACTTGTTTGAGAAGTTAATGATATAAATTGC
Source organism: Camellia oleifera (assembly GCA_022316695.1). Lineage (NCBI taxonomy): Eukaryota > Viridiplantae > Streptophyta > Magnoliopsida > Ericales > Theaceae > Camellia > Camellia oleifera. Next base: position 200,680,387 of record CM039305.1, read on the forward strand.
ATCATCAGGCATAAAATGTGGTTTCCACTTACGATATCATATTTATGTTCAGCAACACAGAGAACTCACCAAGCGCCCTCCAGCAATTATGGCAGTAATTGCAACAATGGCCTTCACAGCAGCTAATCCAAGAGGTTCCGCAATTGCTTGGAAACCAACCTAAAAATGAGGGGAAAATTACCCATAGTAACAACAGAAGAAGAAGAAGAAGCAGCAATAGCACTGGCAGAAACAACTAAAATAGCAGTTGCAGCTATCCTACACAAGCTCAAAAGTGAAACAATCTTCAATAATTATTCATTTGACTTTCCCAGGTAGGAAACAAATATAGTTAAGCATCATATGCCCAACAGAGACTGCAGAAGAAAGGGTGATGTGGTAGTTGGCTGTTCATCAATACATGTGGTATGATAACCTAAAATTTTAAGAATCAGTAAGAACTTTAACCCCCCGGCCCCCTTTAGATGAATTTGGTGAAATAAGAGGTGTGAGTATCAGCGGAACCACAACAGCCAAATCCTGGAGGAAAAGGCAAAAAAAAAAAAAAAAAAAAAGGAGCCAATAAAAACAATAGTTCAAAAGAGAAACACAATCAAATCAGATAATATAACTGACAAAAAAAAACTATGAAGGTGCGATCACATATGATAATTAAGGAACAAATACAGACTAAACTTATTAACGCATTATCTTTATTTCTGCTAATTCAAGCATCTTAAATGCATGTCTTAGATTATGACACCTAAAGGCAGAAATGGTGCAAAAGCATTGGATCAGAACTGTGTTCTACATTACACAGGTGAATGTAGTTCCAAAATGTTCACCTTTAAGACACATAATTATGGCACAGTACAGTTGTACAGTATCAGAAGACACTATAAATTCCACCAAAAGCAATTCATCACTTCATAACATCCAAGGTCAACATAATTTCTGAGACCACGCAGGTACCTGGAAAGCAAAACAGAAAATGTTGCTCGTCCATGGCATGACATGCTCTCACCTCATTCCTGCAATACCTGCAGAAAAAATACAATAAAAATAAAATAAAATATTATAAAATTATTCAACTGCCTAATAAAAGCATATCAACCAACAAATTTTGAGTCCTGACTACTTGATCCTAATGGAACAAAGTGACATAAGAACTAAAAATGGGAGAGCATGAGAACTTACAAAGCTGCTCATTAACTGTTACCCGAAGGACAACAACAGTGGAAGATAATGCCAGGCCATTCCCAATGATAATTGCAGCAGGACTGGGCTGACCAGCAATAAAGCGAGAAACTAAGCCAACCACCACTGCGGTCACCAAGACCTGCATTTGTTGTGCACGTTACAAAAAACAAAACTAAGATTCAAATACATCAAAGCACATAAAACTGCTGGCTTGTGGTAAAACACAAGTGATAATATTTGAAAAACAAGTTTTCCAACCACCTGAGCAGAGCCCAAACCAAAAACATATTTCTTCATAGAACTCAGTCTTTCAACAGAAAGCTGCAAAATGAAGACAAAATGCTTAGCTTTTCTTTGTGTTATTAGCAGATCAAATGTCATGGCAAATAGCTGTCTAGAGAAATTAACTTCAAGGTTTGATGGATTCTACCTCCAGGCCAATATCAAACATCAAGAAAACAACTTCAAATTCAGCTATCGCCTTTGTTCCATGTACATGATGAATAATAGAGAGAGAGAGACCATAAGGTCCAATCAATATGACAGCAGTGAAATATCCAAGAACAGGACTGCCTAAACATTGCAACAGATAAAAAAGATACATCATCAATGAAACAAATAAAACTCCAAACACATAATAGAAGAAGAAAATGGCCAGAAAATACATGCAGATGATGGCTGAGTCCAAGAACAGTATGATTGTTGTTATCAAACCCATTAAATTGTACTCCTAACAATTATAGTGTTCTACTTCTAGACTAAGTTTACAAAAGCATAATCAATAACAAACAAGGATAATGAAACATGAGCTATGAAACGCCAAGTAGAAAAACCTGGATATAAAAGAGTTCAGATAGTGGCATTTTGTATGCCATCCTTCTGCAGGAGCCATGCTAATCCTCTATGTACCATTCCAAATTTATCTGATACTACATAGAAACAATCATGAAGTGAATGTACCTTATACATCCAAACATGAAATCATGCCACATGCTGCAACCATATTACACTAAAGAAGTCAAAGATGAGGCTTCAATTTAACTACTACAATAATAGATCATGAGATTCAGTTACCTCCAGGGATTTTTTGGAATATAGGCACATATATGACACTTGCAAACAGCAACCACGACATGTCAAAAAGAGAAGCTTCCTCCTCATTTACCTTAAAAAAAGAAAAAATAAAAAAAGAATACTAAATCATGTAAACTGACTGAAACAAAAAATATAATAAAATCCTAAACAAATAAGTAGTATGGAAAACTAGGTTCTGAGGGCAAACAAAGTAAGCAAGGGAATTTCAAGCACATGCCTCTTGATGAGGAATCATCTCCATTAGTTTCTTAACTCTCTTGGGCAATTTCCGTATTTGACGAATCAAAGGCTTTGTATTTGATGAGACTTCGTCGATACCAGCGGTAATGATGTCTGGTTGCAGAAATAGCTGGTTAATTCTCTCCACCCGATTGGTGTAAAAGGCAATCCTGTCATAAATCAAAAAATAAACTTTTGTATCAGATATAGAAATCTAATAAATGTTCACAAATCCTGTTACCAGAAATAATTGATGATAAAAATCTAAAATCAGTAACAACTGTCAACTAATATTCAAAGGGATACGTGTAATAAATATTACTGTAAAAAGGATCATAGACAGAGAAATTCCATCTTTGAAAACGTTGCATATACCCGGCTCCAATGAGCAATGAGCCAACAACCAGCTTAGGCAATTGCTTCCTTGCAGACTCAATAAGACCATGGAAAAGGGATTGCTGGTGTGAACTCAGTCCCATCTGAAAAGAAGTATGATGCAGAGAAGAAACGAGAAGATTTCTTCAGCAATGCTTTTGGAGCATTAAATGGTGATCCTTCCCTCGTCAAATCCTTCTGTAAATCTTGCTTTTTTGTTTGAACCATGTTCTTTGACTTTTCTGAATCTATTTCAGTATCTTTGATGACTCTAAACTTATTTTTCCATTTTCTTGATCACTATCTGAAGATAAACTTTTTGGTTCTTCAAAACTCTGCCATTTTCTTGATCACTATCTGAAGATAAACTTTTTGGTTCTTCAAAACTCTGCCAAATCCATCAAATTGGGTACCTGGTAAAAGCACAATAACCAAAGAAGCAGCGTCAATTTGCACATCTATTTCCCTTTCAATAACAACACCACCTGAATTTCCTTGAATCAACTTTCCCTCCTCAACCAATTTTTCCTCACTTTGGTGTACAATAGTTTCCGCACAATCAACATAAGAAACGGAGACATCTTTTTCGGCTCCTTGTAAGGCAATCTCGGCATCATTTACATGTGCTATAACAACCCCAACCTGTGATTAACTGTTAAACTATGATTAAGGATGCCTAATAAGTAATTAAGAAGAAATTCTGAATTAATTGCATGTGTGTCGCATTATTTGTGTTTGTATCTGTCTGTCATAGAAATATCTGTTTGTGTTTTTGTCTTGTTCTGCGAATTGAAGGCCTTATCAGCATCTGATCATGAAATTGACTTGGGTTATGTGTTATTTGGAATTTTTAGAATTTTATGGTAAGTTTGATTGAAATTTAATTCGGAATGAAATAATTAGAATAAAATAAATATAAGTGATTAGCCTAATCAAGAATGAATGAAATCCACTAATCAAACATATATAAAGCCACTATAACTACTAGAACCCTTGAATACATTACAATTTATCATCTTTTTGAGTTCTAAACCGTGAGAGAGAGAGAGAGAGAGGGAAGAGGAATTAGGATCAAATTTTGGAGAATTGGAAACAATAAGGGAGAATTGCTAGATAACTTGGAAAATCACTCAAGCTTGCTAGAGTTCAAGGAAATTGAGAGTTGTAGGTAAGAATTCAACTTACATTTTGTAACTTCAAGCTCATTTACATGTGAATTCAAAGGAAATTTAAGATTAATGCCAGAATTAAGCTTAGAAGAGTGAATCAAGAACTATATCATGCCTGCATGCATATATCATAGCATTTTGAGTTAGTTTTCAAAGAATTTCTACATGCATGTTCTCATCTTGGTTTTGATCAAGGAATTCAACATGTTTTTGAACTAAACACCTCATTCGATTATGATTTGAAGGCTTTGAATTCAATTGGTTACATGCATGTTATCTTCGTGTTTTGTTCTTTAAGTTTCAAGTTTACTATTACACAATTGGCATACTTTTGAACTTTGATTTTGTGAAACGATCTTTAATTCTCAATGCTTTACAAGTTTGAACATGTTTTCCCAAGTTTTGAGCCCAAAAGATGTGTTTTGCAGCTTTGAATTTGAGTTTTGGACTTAGAACATCAATTTGGAAATTCTAGAATTCTGCATCATCGCTCGAGCAACCACCCTTAGCTTTGCATCTCAGTTCGAGCGAAAAGAAGGTGGCTCGAGCGTAAAATTCGCTCCCAGAAGTTTTCCAAAATTTTGCATATCGCTCGAGCGACAAAAGTTGCGCTCGATCGAGAACCCTGCTTACTTAGTCTTACACTAGAGCGACCATCGAGCATTCGTCGAGCGGAAAAATCACGCAACCAGTACTTTTGCAGACTTTATAGACCGCTCGAGCAGATTCCCCTATTTTTGGAAATTTAACTAAGCATTCTGAGTTACATTTTGGCATCCTTATTGCATCTTAGGCATTCCTAAGCCCTAATTAAGACATAATAATGAGGATAAAGGCTAGAAACACACTAAGAACGAAACGAAATAAATTAAGTACTATCCGAGTGTGTGTTTCAATATGTGAATCTGTTCCATGTTTGTGTAGGTCACGCGCCGTAAGCTGTTTGATCCATTTGTTCTGCTATCGAAGTTATCTGTAAGTAATAACTCTGTAAAATTATGTTTAACTTTAATTATTTTCTGATGATATGAAACGATCAGTTTTCTAAAATACTATGTTTTGTATGAATGAATGATTGTCCAAGTTTCTAAAATGTATTCGTGGCATCCTTAGCATCATATGACATGCGTCCCTTTATAGGTCATCAGAATGCCTTTATGGTCGTCCCTTTATGGGTCATCGGAAACATCTCTGTGCACATGAGTCATCGGAATGCCTTTATGGCCGTCCCTTTATGGGTCATTGGAATGCCTTTATGGCCGTCCCTTCATGGGTCATCGGATTTGTTACCGCTAATGGATATACCACGTATAATCATGTGAAATGTATGAACTTTGAACATGAATATGAATATGAATATGTATCTGCTTCTGAATAAGAATCTGAATTCTAAATCTGTTATAGATATCATTTATTAAAACCTTTACTCTGTTATTATTCACTGGGCTCCAGCTCACTATATTATTTATGTATGTAGGAGACTAGGCACGTGGCCAGGCTCAATGATAATCGCTTAGAATTTTGTTTTGTCGGCCAACCTTTGTGCCTCCAGAGGAGGTTCCGTTAAAAGTCAAGTGGTCGAGTTTTGTGAACATGATGCAAGTTTAATTATTTTCTTTTGTTTGTTTAAAGAACAGTTCTTTTGTGGTATATGGTTGACGATGTAAGCTGGATATGTATATGACGTCATATGTGGGTATACGTATATAAGTTTTAAATTTTTGTCCCATGTATGTCAGCACAGCTCAATGGACTATGTATGTTTTATATTTGCTTCTGCAGCCCCTTATTATGTGATGATCTGTTCAGAGGCTTTTGATAATCCCAGGATTACTGGTTGGCTACGACGCTAAACATATAGGGACGGGTTTGGATCGTGACATGTGCTGCCTCAAGTTCAAAAGCAACAGCTTTCTCTGCTAAATGCATGACATTTGCCACATCTTCCTTCGCTTTTAAAGCATTCATTTCTGCTTGCTCTGCAATCTCATAGTCGGTCCACTTCCTTTTGCAATTCCTCTTTTTTGCTTTACAGTTGTCTCAGCTCTGCCTCCAAATTTGTCAAAGTAGCTTGACAAACTCTAATATCATCCCGAGCTATGAAGCACGGATACGGACACGAGACACGACGCAGATACGTAAACACTCAAATTTTTAAAAAAAAAGGGACACGACACACTAGGGACATGCTCAATATACATAATTTTTTAATTTATTTATATGTAAAATTAAAAAATATATATTATTTTTATTTATTTATTTACTTTAATATTAAATATCATTCCCAATTTTTTTCTACAAGTAAAAATAATTTATTCTATATGTTAATGTTTAGCAAACAAGAATATTAAAAAATATAGAAAAAAATAAAAGAGGGAAAAAAATTTTATTACTAAAAACAAAAAGGTTAAAAAAAGAAAAAGAAATAAAGAATAAAAGAGGGAGAGAGACAGTAACGAAGAGGGGAGGAGAGAGTCGAATAAAAAAGGAGAGAGCAAACAACAGAGACGAACACAGAGAGAGAGAGAGAGAGAGAGAGAGAGAGAGAGATACGCAAGAAACGAAGAATAGAACATCAAACAGAGGGAAAGAGAGTCGAAGAAGATGAACAGGTTCGACGATGAACAGAGAGCACCGAATAGAGGAAGAGAGAGAGAGAGAGAGAGTCGAACATACATAGATTGTAAGAACATACCTCGATCTAGCCTCGATCTAGGGCTTCAACAAGTTCTTCCCCTTTCTCTTTCTCTATCTTCAATGGGTTAGGGTTTCTCTCTGTCTCCTAGGTTAGGGTTTCTCTCTGTTTTCAACGTGTCCATAACATCTCCAAGAGTGTCCGAAAGAGTGTCTGGCTGCAAAAATTAAAAAAAAAATGGGACACATTAGTCGGCCACGTGTCCAACTCGTGTCCAACACCCATACGTTGCCTCCGGAGAGGTGTCCGTGCTTCATAAATCTCAAGCAACCAAGACTGCTTCCTTATCTCTCCTCAATATATTTGATTCTTCCCCTCCACTTTGATATTCTAAATCACTCTTTCTTCCTTTCGCAGCTTCTAGTGAATCCACTGCCACTTGAAGCCTCGCTTCAGCCAAAGAAAGGGCCATTGTTGCTTTCTGAACAGCTTCTTGAGCAACAGTTTCTTCATTCACAACCTCTTGAATGGTATTACGCGTAGAATTAACATTATCCCAAGCATTTGCTGCTTCATCCTTCAATGCTATTGCAGCTTCCGATATTCTCTGAGCCTTCTCCTCAAACATGGTACTGTTTGTTGGAAAATATGGTTTTTTGGTTTGAGGATTGAATGAAAATTTGTTTCATTAAGTTGGTCTCACAAATGAGGGATTGAGAATGATGATTGTGCATCTAACATGTGGTATTGATGTGTGGATGAATGGCCTAATGTTGGAAACCATGTGGCACGCATGGCCTAACCATGACAGACACATGGTTTTGGAAGCCATGAGGTACACATGGCCTTGCCATATGTCTTGCCAAAGATGCCTATATAAGGACATGCTCAACATTGTGAAAATGATCACAAAATAAGCTAAGTTCTCTCCTCCTCTTTTCCCCAATGTGTATAAAAGGAGACCATCCTCTTTGGTTGAAGTACAAAAATTTTTGCTCCCATATTATAGTCAGTCTACTCCAATAATATATTCTTCCTGTGTGAAAGAGTGCTACCATTGTCAGTTCGCCAAAGCTGAGCAGAAGGTGCTTCTGCGTTAGTGGGTTCTAAACCGTTGTATCCTGAGAGACAGACGCCGACATACCTCCAGCACCCATGGTGAGGCGGCAAATCTACTTTAAGGGGACTGTGGTATCACACAAGCTTTGGTTTGTTTTCTTTACTATCTTATTTAAGTATTTGATTTTGTTAAATATTTATGTTCATCTAGTTGTAGTCTCCAGCATGATTTAGATTCATGATTTCTTGTTATGTAATATAAATTTAATTAATTATGAATCTATTATTTGTACAACAATCTTAAAACAAATTATATATTTCCCATGAAATTGGACAAATAGATACATGATACATGTTTAGATTCCTAATTTCTTACCATGATTTGCATGCTTCTTTATTTTATAATATAATTTTGCATGCTCATAAGTGTTTAAATTTTTTAGTTAAATTGACATGCTTATTATTGTTCTACTTTTCTAGTATAATATACATGTTCATTATTTTCTAGATTTGTAGTTTAATTCGCATGTTATAGATTTTGATTTTTACTTTCCTAGAAAATTATGCATGATTTTATTTTTAGAATTATTTGCATGATTTTATTTATAGAATCATTTACATGTTAATTGCTCTAGAATTATTTGCATGATTTTATTGCTAGGATTATTTGCATATTTATTGTGTAGTAATTATATATAACTCTTGGCTATTAAATTTTAATTTAATTTTTTGAGTTATAAGTTTATTGTGTAACTTGTAAAGCTTTTTAATTCTTTACTTCATTTTGCTATTAAGTAGATTGCTAGAAGGTTTAAAATAAGTTATTACTTTTATAGTTTTTTTTTTCAATTATTTGTTTTGTATTTTCTTGTGGTTCTCTACCAACTTTCTTTACAGAAATACAGATGCAAAAGGGAACAGGAAAAAAAAAAAACCAAATATACAAAACCAAATGAATAGAATTTCGGACTGTAAAACCAATAGTTGGACTAACATTTTTGTTGAACAGAAATACCTAAGCGTGGAAAAGGATTTTTGGACCAAAAGAATCCTAATTTGGATTGGTTACTTTTCTTTATATTTGAAGCACTTTGTTGCTTGTGTTTTAGTAGTAGTTTGATTTCTACTTTGTAATAGTTTCACCTTAGTGAAAGGAAAGGGGGAACGAAAGAAATTATAAACCTTCGGGTTTAGAGAAAATCTTTGGGATTAATTTTATTATTCCCAAAGTGATTTGGTTTTCTATAATAGAAACCAAAGTTTAGCCTTGGTTAAAGAGTATTTCTGATTTAGGCCAACTTTGGCATCCTCAAAAAAGTTCAAAAAGTCACTATCCTATTTAAGTCACATCATCTTATTTAAGTCACATCACCTCTTTAACACATCACTTCAAACCCAACCCAAATCCAACCCATATTTCATAAAAAGTCAAAAAGTGCACTTATTTAGTCTTCCCAAACTTGGCCTTAATCTATTTATTCCCAAAGTGGTAGAAAATCAAGTTTTGGTAAAGTCTTTAGTTATAATCTGATTATTTCTAAAGTGTTTTGTTTTGGGAAAATAAACTAATTTTTATCATTAGCTATAATATTTCTGATTTTTATACAGAAATAATGAGCTCAGTTCTGAAAGTACCAATTAACTTTTATGAGTGGTATAATTCTGACAGTAATTTTTTAATTGCTTGTAAGTTTTGTCGCTTGGTTTGTTTTAACCTAGTTTATCCATTGAAAAACTTAATTCTAAATTTGTTTCCCATGGACTAGAAGTCAACATGCTCTTGAAAGTCTTGTCTAAGGTTAACTGGGTCATAAATGGGACCAGTGTGACCCTTCCAGTCTTTCTAGAAACTTTCCTGACCATATTCAATTCTAGGGTAAGTGGTGAGATCAGTTCTGAATTAAATTTCAAATTTCGGAATTTTCTAGTGTTAAGTTTAGTTTCTGAAAAAAAAATATAATAGTGAAATTTTGTTATGATTTTTCAGAACTGACTTCAAGAGGTAACAACAAAAAATGTTGTACCACCTGACAACCTTAAGCCTTGCGAGGTTCTTAAAAGAAGATCTAGAGAGATCAAATGTGATTAAAAGAAATCATAAGATTGCATGATAATATCTCTAAATTACTCAGAGGCAATTAGTATGTTATCCTTGGGTTAGCATATATGATTGCTATGTGACTTTACTTAAGAGCAAAAATGAGACAACCCGTTAGGGTGAGTAAATGTATTTTTTGAATTTTTATAATTCTGAATATATTCTTGAATTGGTGGCTCCTAGTGAGTGCAAGATCACTGATCACAGAGACAGAAAAAAACTGGTGGTTCTTAGGGAGACCACTGGCTACACAGTTATGAAATTGTGGTTCCTAGTAGAGAACAGATTACTGATCATACGTCAAGACATCATGATTCCTAGTAATGAAAGAGTCTACTGATCCTATGTCAAGACATTGTGATTCCTAATAGTGGAGTGACTACTGATCACATGTCAAGATATTGTGATTCCTAGTAGTGAAAAGTCTAGTGACCACATGTTAAGAAATTAATAATTCCTAGTGATAAGACTACTGGCCATAATATGAAATTCCGAATAGTAAACTATTGAACACTGGATCTATGTTTCCTAATAGTAAGACTATTGACTTCAAAGTGACTTGTTTGGACCAAACCTGTTTTGGTGCCTTAACTTTAGGAAAAGAACTAACTCTGAACGATGTCCTATTTGTGCCAGACATTCATAAGAACCTTGACTCAGGATCTCTCCTAAGCAAGCATGGCTTCCGCATGGTGTTTGAGTCTGATAAGGTCGTGTTGACCAAGAGCGGAGTCTATGTAGGGAAGGGGTATATGTCGGGCAGTATGTTTAAGCTCAATGTAATGACTATTATCCCAAAAAAAAAAAAAAAATGAATGAGAAATCTTCCTCTTCTGCTTATTTACTTGAGTCCCTTGAATTGTGGCATGGTAAACTTGGTCATGTAAATTTTGATTCTTTGCGTAGATTAATCAAATTAGATCGCATACCATCTTTCAAGATTAATCCAAATCACAAGTGTGAAACTTGTGTAGAAAGAAAATTGACTAGGACTTCATTTCATTCTATTAAAAAAAGTATCGAGCCTTTAGCTTTAGTGCACAGTGATGTGTGTGACTCGAAAGTCGTACAATCACGTGGTGGCAACAAGTACTTCATCACTTTTGTTGATGATTGCACTAAATTCTGTTATGTGTACTAGCTTAAAAGCAAAGACAAGGCGATTGATAAATTTATTCTTTTTAATAATGAAGTTGAGAATCAACTAAACCGAAAGATCAAAGGTTTAAGAAGTGATCGAGGTGGAGAATATGAATCGTCATTTATTGAGATTTGTGCGCAATTTGGAATTATCCACTAAACTACAGCGCCTTATTCCCCTCAATCAAATGGTGTTGCTGAGCAAAAAAAATAGGACGTTGAAGGATATGATAAATGCAATGTTAATAAGCTCTGGGTTGCCATAGGACTTGTGGGGGGAAGCAATTTTCTCCATGAATTACATTCTAAATAGAATACCTCGGAAGAAAGTAGATAAGACTCCGTATGAATTGTGGAAAGGCCGCAAACCTTCTTATAATTTCTTACAAATGTGGGGGTGTCTAGCAAAAGTGGCGGTACCCACACCCAAGCGGGTTAGGATAGGTCTGAAAACCATGGATTGCATATTCATTGGTCATGCACAAAATAGTAGTGCATATAGGTTTCTTGTGCACAAGTCTGATATTTCAGATATACACAAGAATACCATTATGGAGTCAAGGAATGCGTCCTCCTTGAAGGACGTGTGTCCTTGCCGAACCCGAGGTGAGGATCAAAGTTCTGAAAAGGAACTTAAAGATGATCCTAGTGATAGTGATCAAGATGAAGAAATAGATGAGCCAAGAAGGAGTAAGAGGGCAAGGACTTCTCCGGACTTCTTAACTTATAAGTTTGAAGGAGAACCTCGAACTTTTCATGAAGCTACGATTTCACTTGAAAGTCCTTTATGGAAAGAAGCGATTAAAAGTGAAATTGACTCTATCTTACAGAACCATACCTGGGAGTTGGTTGATCTACCCCCGAGCAGTAAGGCCTTGGGGAGCAAGTGGATTTTTAGAAGAAAGATGACGGCTGATGGGTCAAATGATAAATATAAAACTAAGCTAGTTATCAAAGGATACAAGCAACGAGCTTGGATTACTTTTATATGTATTCACTTGTGACAATGATTATATCCATACGCATGGTGATTACGATAGCAGCTTTACATGGTCTGGAGATACATCAAATGGATGTAAAGACAACTTTCTTAAATGGAGATTTAGATGAAGAAATCTACATGGAGCAACCCGAGGGGTTTTCAGCTCCAGGGCAAAATAAGAAAGTCTATAAACTTGTCAAGTCATTGTACGGTTAAAAGCAAGCTTCTAAATAATGACATGAGAAGTTTGACAGTGCTATGTTGTCAAATGGGTTTAGGATCAATGAGTATGACAAGTGCGTATATGTCAAAGACACTGACAAAGGTTATGTCATTTTGTGTCTATATGTTGATAACATACTCATTATTGGTAGTACTGATGAGATGATTAAAACTACCAAAAGATTGTTAAACTCTAAGTTTGACATGAAAGATATAGGTCTTGCAGATGTGATTCTGGGTATTAAGATTACCAGGACATCTGATGGTATTGTACTTTTTCAGTCTCACTATATTAAGAAGATACTTGCGAAATTAGGTAAATCAGATACGAGTGTGTCTAGGACACCAATAGACTTAAGTCTAAGGGGTTGTTTGGGATGTCCTAAATAAGTGCACTTTTTGACTTTTTGGACTAAAAAGTTGAGGGAAAAAATATGGTTGTTTGGGTTAACTTTTGGACTTTTTATGAAAAAATGTGTATTAAAAAATTATATAAATTAGTGTGTAGGGAAAAATTAGGATTGGGAATTATGCAGCCGTAATTTTTGACTTTTGATGAATAGTGATAACTTTTTAACTTTTTGAATAACTTTTTGACTTTTTGGCTTTTTTTCAACTTGCCAAACTTGGCCTAAATTTGACCAAGAATAATGATGAGAGTGTCTGTCAGCTAGAATATTCTCGGGTCATTAGAAGTTTAATGTATCTGCTGAGCTGTACAAGGCTGTATATAACTTACTCTGTTAGCAGGCTTAGTAGATACACGAGTAATCCTAATGCTACTCATTGGAACTTGGAAGGGCATTATATGGGGTGATAGGTTATCTACGCTACACTCGAGATTATGGGCTGCATTATACCAAATACCCAGTGGTACTAGAAAGGTATAGTGACGCTAATTAGATATCTGCTATAAAGGACTCCAAATCCACTAGTGGTTATGTGTTTACCCTTGGAGGGGCAGCCGTGTCTTGGAAATCTTCCAAACAGACGTGTATACTGAGATCAACGATGGAATCTGAGTTTATTACTTTAGATAAAGCAACTGAAGAAGCTGAATGACTTTGCCAATCTGTTGAAGATATTCCACGTTGGCCAAAACCTGCGCCTGCTATTTGTATTCATTGTGATAGCTAATCAGCGATTGGACGGACACAGAGTAATGTGTATAATGGAAAGTCTAGATATATCCGTCGTAGACATAATTCCATACGACAACTACTCTCTAATGGAGTTGTCTCTCTAAACTATGTAAAGTCTAAGGACAACATTGTGTATCCGCTAACCAAAGGGTTAACTCGAGAGTTAGTAGAAACGTTATCAGGGGGAATGGAATTAAGGTCTTTAGTTAATGTTACTGGAACGGAAAACCTAACCTAGCTAACTAGAGATCCCAAGATCTAGATTCAAATGGATAACCTAATTGCATGTAACGGATGAGTCACTGAAGAGGTAAATCCTCTTGCCCATTCCTTTATATAGTAATACCCTGTGAGGGTGGAAGGATAAGCTAATGCTTTTAATGACCTAAGTGATGTAAGTAATCAATCGTGGTGTAGTGAGATACCGTATGTAGGTCACCTATGTGAGTGCAAAGTGAGGCCGCTTCTTTAAGAATTGACAAGGCCGATTATTTAAAAACACTCACTGAACCAGGCTAGTGTTCCAGGGCCATACCAGACATGCCAGTGAGAACAAGAACAATGGTTGGAGTAACTCTTATGTAAGGTCTATTGTCTTGGTATACACAAACGACAAAACAGTTCAAGACATCACGTTCATTAGTCAGCCAGTAAATCCGATAGGCTTTCATCACGAAAGGTTCAAGGCCAACAGCTACCTTTTCTGATGCAGGGTTAGTCTGTGTGCTCTCTCTCCGAGTCTTTGTTGTTAAACGTTGCACATTATTCTTTATTCGGTCAATTTTTATTCATGTGGGGGATTATTGGAAAATATGGTTTTTTGGTTTGAGGATTGAATGAAAAATTGTTTCATTAAGTTGGTCTCACGAATGAGAGATTGAGAATGATGATTGTGCATATAACATGTGGTGTGGATGTGTGGATGAATGGCCTAATGTTGGAAACCATGTGGCACGCATGGCCTAACCATGACAGACACATGGTTTTGGAAGCCATGAGGTACACATGGCCTTACCATATATCTTGCCAAAGATGCCTATATAAGGGCATGCTCAACATTGTGAAAATGATCACAAAATAAGCTAAGTTCTCTCCTCTTTTCCCCATTGTGTATAAAAGGAAACCATCCTCTTTAGTTGAAGTACAAAAATTTTTGCTCTCATATTATAGTCAATCTGCTCCTATAATATATTCTTCCTGTGTGTGAGAGAGTGCTACCATTGTCAGTTCGCTGGAGCTAAGTAGAAGGTGTTTCTGCGTTAGTGGGTTCTAAACCGTCGTATCCTGGGAGACAGACGCCGACATACCTCCAACACCCATGGTGAGGTGGCAAATCTGTTTTAAAGAGAGTGTGGTATAACACAGACTTCCATTTGTTTTCTTTACTATCTTATTTAAGTATTTGATTTTGTTAAATATTTATGTTCATCAAGTTGTAGTCTCTAGCATGATTTAGATTCATGATTTCTTGTTATGTAATATAAATTTAATTAATTATGAATCTGTTCATTTTATTTAATTTACACAATTTGTACAACACTGTTAAGTCGCGCAACCTCCAATTCCTTAAGCACCTTTTGCAAAAACTCCCTCAATTCATCCAAAGTCGGCCCCTTCTTCTCTTCTCCTTCCCCAACTTCTTCCCCCGAACCATTATTCAACTCCGGATTGATTAATTCTTCATTATGGCTTTCAACAAATTCTACATTTCAGGCATTACATCAATGTCAGCTATTGAATCGTTGCCTTGACACCACAACCTAACTACTCCCCTTGATGTCTTAAAGACATTTACAAAGTTACAAATCAAAGATCCACTTGAATTATAACCCCACAGATTGTTATCAAAATCTCTTTTACCAAGTACACTTGAACGGACACTACTGTTAGTGCTAGACACAGTTATTTTCTTCACCTTATTTTTCAGGTATGATTCGAGAGAAGTCTTTGATTGCCAAGAAAATTACAAGCAATACATCTAAACCTAAACTTCAAATGTGAATCCAAATGATCTGAAGTACTGTAACCTGTAACTTCACTGCTATGAAACAAGTTTGACTGCCGAAAACTACATGCAATGTCCATATCTCTACAATTTTCTAACCGATTCTACAGTAGATTTCACAAAATCTTGCTAGTATCAAATCAAACACCAGCGAAAAAAGCAATTTAAAAGAAAAATGACCTAATCGAATTGAATTGACATCAATTGAATCCAAATTTGCTAGTCGAATCACATAGTCATGAGATTGAGAACATACAAAGGATTTTTACATCCCCTAATTATCCTTCTTCGTTTTTTAATATATCTATACTATTCTTCTCTCCCATTCTGTAACTATTCTTAGATTATTTGTAATGGCCTATATATCCATACTACATATTTCAAGCACACTCATGTGAGTGTGCACACCTAAAAATATATATATATATATGGATTACGATCCTCTCCATTTCATAGTTGTAATGGACGATGTCCATTACTTAATAAACTGCATCAAACAATAGCTCTACGAGGCTTCACTACTAACAAAATGAAAGTGAACTATGTCTTGTAACATCATACCATATAATTCTGCTATTTCAATTTCAACACATCTCAATATTCTCAAAATAAAGCATATTTCAACACATCTCAATATTTATTGAAGTTCTTATATTTCCTCCAAAAAAAATATATATTCGTCATTTCTATTATATTGGTCATGCACAGTTTAGTCGTACATATAGAAAATATGCGACAATTCATGTCATATCCAGTAGTTCTAAAAACCAAGAAAAGTGCCCAGAATTTGTAATCAAAGACTGGGATTTACTCATAGAGTGGCCCCGCAATAACAAGGTCAAAATATACACCAGTGATTACAAAATCTGAGTCAGAAATTCTGGTTTGGTTTGCTAGACTTTTTGTTTCACATGCCAAGATTTGAATTAGGAAACAGGGAAATTGAACAGGGAAGGTACTGTCATGTGTTTGAAACTAGTTACCAATCTTTGAACAGGGGAGGTGGGTTGTCATGTGTTTGACGCTAATGAATTCCAAGGTCATATCTATTATCAAAGTAATACTTGATGTTACCAAGATGTCCAACTGGGCAATTGAGCATGCCAGGAAAATCAGGGGACTAAACATCCATACAAAAGCAGAGTGCCCTGAGGCTTCAATGAATGAATCCATGTTGAACAAAGTCATTCGAAAGCTAACCTGGTTACTCGAATCAACCCCCCACACAATACACCCGGCCTGCAAGAAACAGAGCAATATATATATATATGTGTGTGTGAATATTAACATCCGAGTTAAAACTTATTCAGTCATTTTGTATGAAAATTCTATAAAGTTACCCGACATGTAATCTAAAGTCATTCCAAAAACAGCAATACAATACAAAGTAGAGGAGAGACTGAACTTTGATGATTTTCTTAAGTCTTTTGTAAGGATAAGGTCTTCAGATCCTGATCTGAATGGAAAAACTTCTGCATCAGTTACAATCACATCGACTGCAAGGCCACACTAATGTTATAAATTCCAAGAAAAAGAAAAAAATAACTTCCTAAAATAAGTATATAAAAAAGTGTAATGCTATACAAGCAGAATTTATGTATTTTTTGAAGGAAAAAAAGTGTTAATGCACTAGATGGGTTTTCTGTGTAAATGAACCATTGGTCGCCCAAGCGTGAATGTGTGGCTCTTAGGGTTGTTGGGGCATGGGCGCTCCACAGGCATAGTAATTTTCGAACGAAACAAGGAAACTTTTGACATTAAGTTTCAAAAAGTTTAAAAGCAAACCAAACAAACTCAATGTGCCCATAGCACAACACCTATCAGTGTTTCTTCTTTTAATCTCTTGAAACAAAAACATCGATTAAATTGCTGCATGTAAATAGATAATTACCTACAAGCGTCGCAAACTCCCTTATGTACCTCAAAATCTGCCTAAACTCTTTCGATGGTATCCCCAAAATGACTTGATATTCATATTCTGATTCATTGATGTCCAAATAATTGAAAGGGTTACCAGGAGTGCGAGGTTCGTCAAACAAAAGAGGCCTCCTTTGATCAGACACTGAAATGCAGTCAAGTTTGAAACATAAGCAATTTCAAGAAGATCAATCATTGAATTTAAATCTAAACATTTTCCAAAAATAAGCCTGTGGGATATTGCAAAAACCTTTAAAACTCAAAGTAAAACAACATCTTCCTGTTCGTCTTTCTGTAATTGAATTTGCAGTCACAAAAAAAAATTAAAATTAATTAAAATAAAGATTTTGTGAACTTCTATGGGTTTTCCTAAACTTTTTGAGAAATCAATCCAAATTAACATAAACAGAAATTTTCATATTTTAACAGATTTCCAAGAACCAATTTGAAACCAACCGTGAACCATCACACAATTGAACAAAAATATGGCTTCACGTGTGTGTGTATATATATAATAAACACATCACATTATGGTTATGAAATGAAACAAGAAAATGGACTATAAATCTTATCCAATGGTAAGGGGATTTTCAAGAATGAATTCGAGCAAACATAACCAACCATGTGTCTATACACATATCTATACATATCTATTCTATTATATAAAGCAAGCAAGCGTACACCTTATTTCCTATAAATATTGTCACAATTTTTTTTCACTTTTTTTTTTCCTCGAAGAATACCTTCTACATTGAAATAAGTGCTAAACAACTTTTCTTTTTTGATTGGCACCGGGTGTCCTAATCAAAGCCCGACTAATCCCCAGAGATGCACAGCCCTCAGCAAGGAGTTTTCCACTAGTGCATGGTTAATTCAAGGGTTTTCCCCATCCGATAACCCCAAGGACACCCCCAAGACCCAATACCTCGTCACCAGAGCCCCCCCCCCCCCCCCCCAATCTTCAAACCACCAAAAAAATTTTAAAACACCAAAAAAAATTTAAAACACAAAATTACAAACGCATTGCATTTGCACCAACTGCATATATATGTATGCACATGAAGTCAGAATTCTTGAAGGAGAAACTGAGTATTATAACTGATATTCAAGAATCGATTCATAAAAAATAAGTAATTCAAGAATCAATTAATAAAAAATACGTAATTGAACATAACACATGAAAATCGAACGCATCACACATGAGTCACATGAATTAGGGTTTTGGGACGAAGAACAGAGCAGAGCGTATCGACCTGAGCGTTGTGATGAGCATTGTTGAAGAAGTTGAAATAGATGAGAGTTGTGTCATGAGAATAATTGGCGGAGACAATGAGGGATTCTAGATCATTGGTAGTAGAGAGTAGAGAGCTGAGAAAAGAGAGATCGAGCGATTCAATACAGTTGTAATTGCAGCGAAATCTATGGAAACTTGAAGAATTGATTTGAAGAAGTGCCATAAACTAGACTCTCTCTCTCTCTATGAGAAGAGTTTATATTAAAGGCTCTCTTTGGATTTTATTTATTTTTAAAATTAAAATATTTATTTCTGACTGAAAAAGTTAACAATTGAAAAATATATTATAAATTATAAATACATTTTTCTGAAATTTACTTAAAATATAAATTACTTTTTATAATTTAAAAAATTATAAATATTATTTTGTCAGAATTTTTTATTTAACAACAATAAGAAAAAATAAAATTTACAACTGTTCTCATATATAATAATAAAATTATATGAATTATTAATTGAAATAAATTTTTAACATCATTTGATTTGATAATTTATTAATAAAATAGACTATTTATTATAAAATTATAAATTTCAAGAAACGATATGTAATTTTTAAAATCACAAAAAATAATATGTATTTTAAATAAATGTTAGAGGTGTACTTATAATTTATCCAAAAATTAAACTAAGGACCCACACAACTTTTCCAACAACAAATATATATACATATATATGCACTATTTTTTTAACATTTATCCAACATATCATCAGTTTTTTTTAGCAAACAAATTTATCTTAAAAACTAAAGAGTAACAAAAATAATGATAAAAATATAATTACCCTGGTTTGTTTCGATTGAAAATATTTTTTAAAAATATTTTTCAGAAATTTTATTTATTTATTATTGTTATTATTATTATTTTGTATTTGTTTGCATTGCTAAAACTAATTTGACAAACAATAGTTGTGCTAGTAGTGTGTGGTGACTGTTGATACAAGTAGTAGAGGCTGTTAGGTTCTTTGTGTTGGCAATTTCGCAAACAAACACATTTGGGCTGTATTGCTTAGCCTTGTTTGTTCTAAACTGCTCAAACAGTTTATTATTGTTAATTGGTTTCTTAGACAAGGTCAGCCCAGAGTATTGTCAATATTTTCTAATTGAGCCAACCTTGTCTCTGCTTGTTGTAGAATGGTAAATTAGGACTAGTTCTAAGTGATAGATTGAGGAGATGTTTGGGAATTAAATATAAAAAATCACTACAACTTAAATTATTCTTTTTATTTTTGTCATGTCTTTTCGTGAGAAAGTAAAAAATATATATATATTAAAAAGGCCAATTCTCAAACAAGTCCTTAATTATTTATAAATTCTCTATAATTTTTGAATGTATCAATAAATTCTAAAATACTTTGTCTCAATATTTTTTGCAAATATTAATAAATGAAAAAAAAAGACTAATAAATAATAAGTCTCACCAATAGAATCAGCTCGTAAATCTGCCCTTGTTAGAATGCCCGAATTAGACGTCCAGTCTGAGTATCAGATTCTCATCACATTGACTTTTTTTATTTTTGTTTTTATTTTGTTTTTTTAGAAAATTATTTTTTTAATTTATCCACCTATTTATAAATTTCATATGGATTGTTCTCTCTCTCCATATCATACTTGGATTGGAAGCCATTTCCCTTCTAATTTTGACGATCCTATGCAAAAATATCAAACATTTAATTATGCAAATTTAATTTACTAATTCGCTAATATTCTACCAAATATAATAAATAAAAATAAAAATAATTGAACTATAAACTAAATAAACACAAGTTAAGGATAAATTACATTTTTTCTCATTGAATTATCATTCAATATCACTTTACTCCATCAATTAAAAATTTGTACATTTTGCTAAATTTGAATAAATTCTATGAAGGAACTATTGCATAAATATATATAAAATTTGACATGTTTTATACGAGGCATCTCAAATATTATAAAATGAGATTATTATTATTTTTATTCAAGAAAACAACCGTGATAGTCATTGTGTAAACAATTATAATTGTTGACGTGGGTTAGTCAAACGAAGACTTACTTAAAATATAGATTGTCTTTTATGGTTCTAAAAATTAAAAATATTTTTTTGTCTAAATTTTTTATTTAACATAATTAATAAAGTTAATAAAATTATTAACTATTCTCCTATGCAAAATAAAATTATCATAATTATTAATTGAAATATATTTTTATATCATTAAAAATTGTTATTTAACTTAATAATTAATTAATTAAAATGATCATTTGTCATACCATTAGAAACTAGCAGTTGACCCATGCAATGCACGTGTTATTTTTTTTCAAAAAATATTTGATGGTACAATGTGTGTTATAAAAAAAAATTTAATTTTAATTTAAAATTCAAATTAAAGTATAATTTTAATTATTTATTTTAATAATATTGCCGCTATCGTTCTACAAAATTGTTACTTGAATACTTATATATATATATATTAATTTTAGTTAAATGATTTGTGTATTTTGATAATTTTAGTTCTATCGTATTATAAAAGTATAATTATTATATAATAATTTTGTATGATATATATAAATTATAAAATAGTAAAATAAATACTCATTTTAATATTAAAAATAATACTTAAATTAGAAGAATAATTAGTAACATAAATTAAAAATAATTTTAATTATTTAATTTTCTTTTATATGTATTTGGAAAATAAAATATGTAGAAATAGAAATTATATAAAATTTATTAAAAAAAATTAAATATAAAAATGTTGTAGTTAGATTATTATATAATGATTTTCTATGATATATATATTAAATTATAAGATTGTAAAATAAATACTCTTAATTAAATTAAAATATCAACTATATAAAAGAAATTCAACAATGACTAATGTAACAACCCGAAAATTTAAGTTGTCTCTTAAATTTTACACTAGTATTATGGTTGTATGTGATGATATATTATTAAATAAATAATAATAAATACAGAATCTAATTTGGCATTGGATTATCAAATATGGGATTAATTAGGGATTATTATTTGGGGCCAAATTAACACAAATATGAAATTATAATACTAGTTGGGCTAAATTAAAGTTAAAGATAGTAAATAAATAAATATAAAAGTAAGAGTAAATAAATAATAATATTAATAACAATAATAATAATAATAATAATAATAATAATAATGGATGTGATAGTAAAATAAATAATTAATTTTCAATTGGTATACGGTAGAGTGTAATTTAATTAGGGATTAATTTAGGGGCATTTACATACAAGTCTCATTTTGTAAACTTATAATCCATTAAGTCCTAAATAAAATTATTTACCCCTTCAAGTCCCATTAATTTTTAATAGACCAATCTCCTCCATAGCTGCCAAACATCCATTGTTGTCTTCATTTTCTCTCTCCCCACAGTTGCAATTCGAAGTTCTACGCAACTTCAGTTCGACGAACATGGGTGATTCGAGTTCACAAGGGTAATCTGGGTCTTGATTAGGAATGGCAACGGGGCGGGGCCGGGGATCACACTCCCCATCCTCGATCCCCAATGGTCAGATTTCCCCTGTTCCCAGCCCCGATCCCCGAGGGGGAACCTATCGCCGCCCCCATCCCTGTCCCCTAACGGGGATCGGGTTTCCCCGACCTCGAACATTCCCCGACTACAAAAAAAAAATAAATAAATAAATCTGCAGAAAATACAACCATTCATCAACAATATCAACATCATCATCAACAACAACATCATCAAGCACAAAACGAAAAAACCTTCAACAACAACATCGACATCATCATCTTCATCAAGAACATCTTCATCTTCAGCATTTTTAGATCTGAAGAACAAATCCTAAACACATGGAGAAGCCGACGTCAATGAGAGAGGAGCAGCGGTCGTGTGTGTGAGAGAGAGAAGAGGGGGAGGCGATAGAGAGAGGAAATAGAGAGAGGGAGGTGAATCACTGTTAGAGAGACAGAGAGGAGCGATAGAGATGGAAGCCATAGAGAGAGAGATGGAGGCGATAGAGAGATATGAGACTCTGTTTGTGTTTGACTTATGGTCACCACCAAACCTAAACATATATATATTATATATAAATTAGGTGTTTGACAGATGGTCACCACCAAACCTAAACATATATATATTATATATAAATTGGAGTGTTTGACCGATGGTCAACAAACCTAAACATAATATATATTATATAAATTTGGGGCTAAACACTAAATACACACAGTATATATATATATAGATCGGGGCCTAAACGGGGACGGGGACGGGGACGGGGCCGGGGCCGGGGACGGGGACGGGTCGGGGTTAGAAAATGTATCACCGTCCCCGGCCCGAATAGCATCAGGGATTTATTTTTTATCACCATCTCCGGCCCATCGGGAGTATTTTTCGAAGAAAAACCACTCAATTCGGGGTCGGGGGATCGGGTCCCCATCGGGCCGGGTTCAAATTGCCATCCCTAGTCTTGATTCGTCATTGATTGAAGCTCGATCAATCAATTTCACAGATCACTCTTCGATTTCGAATCTGGATTTCAGTTTGAGATCACGACTTCTGCCCTTGAATTCATCCGCGACTCGCATCAAACCAGTTTCGAACTTATGCGAAAGTCCTTGCACACTCCAACTATTGTACGAGAACCATGGGTTGGGTTATGCTTTCTCTTTGCACAGAGTAACTCGCAATTTGATGACAGCACTACATACAACCTTCAAGGAAAGAACCTTGACTTCTTTCTTCTTTAGAGGAGGCTGACTCAGGGAATTTGCAGAGATAGATCGGCAAACTCTCGGTTTTCACTGAGTTCACAGATGCCACTACCATTAGAGAGAGAGAGAGATCTTGGGTTTTTTGAAATTGAGAACCTTCTCAATTTATAATATTCTCAATTTTAATCATGAAAAAATTTGAGAAATTTCTCAAAATTGATAATTATAATTTTTTTAGTTTTGATAGTTTTGATAATATTCTTAGTTCATACTAGAAAAAAAATTGAGAAATTTCCTAATTTTGATAATTATAATTTGAGAACATTCTCAGTTTTGGGATTAAAGGGCAAAACGTCTTTTTACCTGTACATTTACCTGTACATAGGACTTATTGGTTCAAAAACTTTTTGATAGAACCTAAGCTACCACCAAATATGTAGATAGGACTTTTAGGTAATTAATCCATTAATTTATTTATATAGTTATATTAGAAAATTGGACCAAAGTGTAATTATCTTAAATATTTATTAAAGATAAGTATGTATCCATGAAACTTATTATCGAATCTGGAGAGGGATTCGCTGGCCACGCGTTGGCCTGCCAATAATCTTCCCTCCTTATCAATAGGGAGGAGGTGCTCAACTGTGGAAAGAAGAAAAGGAAAAGAAAGAAAGGGAGAAAAAGAAAGAAAGAAAAGGAAGGAAAAAGGAACAAGAGAAAGGGAAAGAATGGAAAACTTAAGGAAGAAAAGGGAAAGAAAATAATGGAAGTCGGAAGAGTCTTTGGCAGTGGAAAGAAAGAGTAAAGTACTACTTTTAAGGTGAGTTATATTATACCTTGAGTTACCATAATATATTTTACGTATGTTTTGACTTACCATAATTTATTTTATACAAGTTGTATTTTATTAGTTATATTAATAAAAGTTATGTTTTATAAATATTTCAGTTACGTGGATTGATTTCTGAACTCTATTTGTTTAAAATGAAACCCATGAATATATTTGTTTATATTTTAAATAATATTTGACTATAACCTTATAAACAATTATGTTTTGTAAGTACTACCACGGGAGTCCCACGCCTTGGGGGACTTAAATAACCATCGGCTTCTATTTGGTCACTTTGTGACCCTCTATTGTCATGGATTTATTGACTTCTATTCTGTGCGGCGCAAAGTGCTATGCGGAGATACGTGTTACACTATTGTGCGAGCCACCTCTATAATCCGTACGAGTCACCTCTTGAATCCGTACCTTTGTTCTGACTGTCACTTCTGTGACCTCTGTTCTGTACCGTGGTTATAGTTATTTATTTACATAATTTCTGTATTTTAGTTTCTGTCACTTAAATGATTTATTTACCAAATTGAGTTACGTGAATGTTTTGGCTTAACTAACAATCCATAGTTATTTTGTGTTTCTCATACTGTTGGTATAATATTTCTCACTTTGCCATGTGCTTATAGCTATTTATCAATTTTCAGGAAACCATGCAATTCAGAAATAGCTTTTGGAAAGTCTTAGACGCGGGACTGCGGAATAGACACACACGACATTTTTATAATATCTTTATATGTAAATATCAGTTTTTTGGTCAATAAATTTTGTAATAAAAATAGAAGCTCCGATGATTATTTTGATACCCTCACTTAAATATTATTTCGCTTGTGCTTATTAATTTGTTTAAGAATTGGCCGGAGGTAACTTCAGTTACTGGCCATCACGATACTTAACCTTTGGGTACGGGGAGCGGGTCATGACAAGTGGTATCAGAACAATGGTTTATAAAATAAATAAATAAATCATCATTGGAGCATAGGACACACGCACATTTAAGAAGTAGGATAGCGGGTAATTAGTACCTAAATATTATATTTTGTTAGTCGATTTAATTATATTATAATTTTATATGATTTTATTTATATATATATTATTATTATTTTGTGCATAATTTGTGAGGGATATTAGATATAATTTATATTTGTTATAGCAAAAGAAGGAAAAGAAACAAAGGGTGTCAGGATCAAGCACTCACCAAAATTATAATATAATTAAATACATATAATTTTCAGTTCGGTATTCAAAAAAAAAAAAAAAATCATTTCGACTTTTTAAAAGTGGGTTCAAATCATAAAGATACTAATTTTGAAACTATTTATTATCAATGGAAGATTCACGGATAAAAAGAATAGAAGTTTATCTCAAATTCCTTCAAATCTTGCATATGATTCTGTCATTTCACTTCCAGTCGCTTGTTTGATTGTGTTCTCATTTTATTTTTTTTATTTTTTTCAGAAATAAAACTAATAAAAAGTTTTTAAAATTACCGATTGTTTCTCATTTTGGCCCAAAACAAATTTTGACAACTAGACAGTGAGTTATTTTTGATAAAGTTTTTTTTTTTTTTTGAGGAAATATTTTCTATCAGATTAATCATCTAATAGATATTTATCAGATTGCGCAGCGGATAGCTTACACCTATGACAAATTTCGAGGACGAAATTTTTAAAAGGAAAGAAGATTGTACCAACCCCAAAATTTAAGTTGTCCCTTAAATTTTATATTAGTATTATGGTTGTATGTGATGATATATTATTAAATAAATAATAATAAATACATAATCTAATTTGGCATTGGATTATCAAATATGAGATTAATTAGGGATTATTATTTGGGGACAAATTAACAGAAATATGAAATTATAATACTAGTTGGGCCAAATTAAAGTTAAAGATAGTAAATAAATAAATATAAAAGTAAGAGGAAATAAATAATAATAATAATAATAATAATAATAATAATAATAATAATAATAATAATAATAATGGGTGTGGTAGTAAAATAAATAATTAATTTTCAGTTGGTATATGATAGAGTGTAATTTAATTAGGGATTAATTTATTTATATAGTTATATTAGAAAATTGGGCCAAAGTGTAATTATCTTAAATATTTATTAAAGATAAGTATGAATCCATAAAATTTATTATTGAATCTGGAGAGGGATTCGCTGGCCACACGTTGGCTTGTCAATAATCTTCCCTCCCTATATAGGGAGGAGGTGCTCAACTGTGGGAAGAAGAAAAGGAAAAGAAAGAAAGGGAAAGAAAGAAAGAAAAGGAAGGAAAAAGGAACAAGAGAAAGGGAAAGAATGGAAAACTTAAGGAAGAAAAGGGAAAGAAAATAATAGAAGTCGGAAGAGTCTTTGGTAGTGAAAAGAAAGAGTAAGGTACTACTTTTAAGGTGAGTTATATTATACCTTGAGTTACTATAATATATTTTACGTATGTTTTGACTTACCATAATTTATTTTATACAAGTTGTATTTTATTAGTTATATTAATAAAAGTTATGTTTTATAAATATTTCAGTTACGTGGATTGAGGTCTAAAAATAAAACCTATGGATATGTTTGTTTATATTTTAAAGAATATTTGACAATAACCTTATAAACAATTATGTTCTGTAAGTACCACTACGGCAGTCCCACGCCTTGGGGGACTTAAATAATCATCGGCTTCTGTTTAGTCACTTTGTGACCCTCTATTGTCATGGATCTATTAACCTCTGTTCTATGCGGAGCAAAGTGCTGTGCGGAGATATGTGTTACACTATTGTGGGAGCCACCTCTATAATTCGTACGAGCCACCTCTTGAATCCGTACATCTGTTCTGACTGTCACTTCTGTGACCTCTATTTTGTTTTGTTCTGTACCGTGGTTATGGTTATTTATTTACATAGTTTCTGTATTTCAGTTTTTGTCACTTAAATTATTTATTTACCAAATTGAGTTATGTAAATGTTTTGGCTTAACTAACTATCCATGGTTATTTTGGGTCCCTTATACTCTTGGTATAATATTTCTCACTCTGCCATGTGCTTATAGCTGTTTACCAATTTTTAGGAAACCATGCAATTCAGAAATAGCTTTTGGAAAGTCTTAGACGCAGGACTGCGGAATAGACACACACCACATTTTTATGATATTTTTATATGTAAATATCGACTTTTTGGTCAATAAATTTTGTAATAAAAATAGAGACTCCGATGATTATTTTCATACACTCACTTAAATATTATTTCCACTCGCGCTTATTAATTTGTTTAAGAATTGGTCGAAGGTAACCTCAGTTACTGGCCATCACGATGCTTAACCCTTGGGTACGGGGAGCGGATCGTGACAACTAATCAAGAAAGAATCACGAGTTTTTTTTTTTAAATATTCTAAAAAAAATAATTTATAGAATTGACCCACTTTTCAAACTATTTGGAAAACTAACCTGTTTTTTAAAATCGCATTTTGAAAATGTAATTTTAAATTAAAATTATATTTTTAACATGTAATTTCACATTGAAATCGCATGTTGAAAATGCAATTTATGATGACATGGATTTCACTTTTTGAAATTGCATTTTTAACATGCGATTTCAATGTGAAATTGCATGTTGAAAATACAATTTCAGTTTCAAAATCGCATTTTCAAAATGCAATTTCAAAAACAAGTTAGTTTCCCAAATAGTTTGGAAAGTGGGTCAATTATTTAAATTGTTTTTTTTTTTTTAGAGCATTTAAAAAAAAAAACTCAAACAATCACATAACAACAAATAAACCTAAAAAGAAAAAATAATGAAAATATCCAAACAATAGATACATTTTAGTATGTGAAGTGATTAATCATCTGTAGTACGATGTTAGAACATAAAAGAACTTACTGTTTAATAATTGAAAAGGTAATTCAAGCAGTGAATCCAAACTTTAGAAGTTTCTCAAGAGTAGTATTGTTGTGCATGTTTTTTCTCAAGTAAGTTGTGATTATATAAAATAATATATGAAATGAAGTATAATTTCATATATAGAATAATTATAAAATTTAAATGACAAATCCATAATATCGAATAATATAAAATTGGTATTAGACATATAGAATAATGCATGAGAAAATAAGAAGAAAAAAAAGAAGGCAATTTAGTATTAAAAAAAACCCTAATACCTTTGAAAGAATTAAAACGTGAAATGTAAAATTGGTATTAGGTTTGTGAATTATCTCAATTTGCCATGAAAAATATATGTAAAAGAAATATTTGTCAAATAGAATCCATATAATACAGGTAAAGTTAGTATAATTTAAATTAGGTTTGAATTTGTATA
Source organism: Camellia oleifera (assembly GCA_022316695.1). NCBI lineage: Eukaryota > Viridiplantae > Streptophyta > Magnoliopsida > Ericales > Theaceae > Camellia > Camellia oleifera. The sequence continues at coordinate 200,708,752 of CM039305.1, forward strand.
TAACTCTATATGTAATTAGGAAACTACATGCTAATGTGACTCTCTTAGAAAAAAAATAAGCCTTTATAATATGCCAACTAAGTATGGAAAAAATACTACTTTTAATATATATATATATGATTTGAAAAAGTGAGATGTACTTTTTACAATTACAAGAATAATTTGTATTTTAAATAAAATTATTTATAATTTATCAAAATAATAATAATAATAATTGAGGTATTAAAGTGTAATTTGCCCTTTTTGAAGTGACTTTGGCAAACTTTAAAAGGTGATTCTAGGGAGCATCTATTTGTACATCCCTATTCCCCTCTTTGCACACACTTCATGATAATTATTTTTATTCTAATTTTATTTCCAAGTAAAATTACTATTATGGACATCAAATAAACACATTCAAAAGTTGAATGTCAAAAAAATGAAAAAAATTCGAAATTCTACTTTCGAATAAGTTGTTTATTTTCGAAATGCTACTTTTGAACCAATTATGTATTGAAAAAGATGTGTATAGAGTGTAATGGGTGTGTGCAAATAGAAGCTCACGTGATTCTACTTACACCACTATTTAATCTCTTTACACCCTCCATCTCATTACACCACTAAAAAAAATATAATTCTCGTTACACTTCCAATATATTATCAAAACTAACCATAAATTAACTATTTCATCTCTTTACACCACTAATTTTGGTAATACGACGCTAAACAATTTATATTATTCCGGTGTTATGCTGCCGGAAAAAATAGATCTCTCCAACATTTTGTTGCTATACATTTACAGAACCACTTTCTTCTAAACAGTGATTTTTTTAATTTGTGGTGGGCCTGTTCGGTAATACAACGCTAATTAATTTGAATTACTCTAGTGCCATGTTATCAGACAATATTTTTTTCCCCAGCATTATGTTGCTGTCCAATTAGATGATAATAAGAAATTAATTTGGGCCACTTGTGAAGTGTCTGTTCAGTGATACATTGTTACACAAATGGGATTATTCTAGTGTCATGTTGCCAAACTACAATAGAGTTGTCTAGGCCCCCGTCGCTGTACATTGAAAGATTTATTTTTTCCTTGAAGCATCCATAAAAAAATTCATAAATTAAACACGAATCCATAAAATCATACATAAAAAGTATCCATACAATGATTCATAAAAACATCAAGCGTATGAATATCCATAAAGTATCCATAAAATCTGTCATTGTTTGCATCCATCAATCAAACATGTTATCATAAGTCGTCTTGGTAATTTTTTCCCCCTTAATAGAAATAGACATCCACACTTTTCAGAACCAGTCAACCTCAATCGTTCCCCTTTGATCTTCCTATTGTCTCTATAGTAACCACTTATTTTACAAGCAAGCGGTGTAAGTCTTAGTTTTCTGCCATTGTCTCCTGCATATGATGTCTTTATAACAATGACAAATCCAGTCTTCTTCCTAACGTCAAAAGCCCATTTAATTAATATTTCATGACTACTAAAAATCTAAAGATAATAAATACATTTATACGTCAAATTATTAATAAAACTCAATACAAATTAAAAATAAGAAAAAATCGTATTCATAAAAAAAAACTTAACAAACCTCGTCTGTAATGAATTCATGACTAAAGTCCACTAATACTATAGTACTTGCGTTGTTACAATGAGTATAAGTATAAGTATAATCCTTCCAGGCAAAAAAATAAAAAATATAAAAAAATGAAATTGAAAATACATGATAATGAGAAACTGAACAAATTAAAAAAATTCGGTTTGAGGTTACCGGAAATGCATCTTTTATTCCGTAGTTGGTTACCAGACTTATATTTTTTGTTCAGCAATATGATGTCGGACTATTTTATTTTGTTCGATTTCGAACTACCGAGCGAAAGTCGAACACCAAGCCAGAAAAACGAAACAAAAATCTACCAAATAAATAAAAAAAAAACTTTCAATTTCACTTTTTTTATGGTTCTTCACCACTGTTTCTTCATCCATTAATTTCTTTAATGATCAAAATACTATGATTCTCAATTTTTTAAAAGAAGTGTGCAAGAGAAAAGAAAAATTAAGAAAGGAAAAAAAGGAGTAGAGATTGAAGATCAAGGAGTGTAAGGAGATAACAAAATTTATTTAATTTTAGCATTTTGTTCTTAAAGGTAATTTCACACATGAATAAAAAAAAAAAAAACTCATATGAAAAGTGTAAAGAGGTAAAATAGTGGTGTAAATAGAATCACCCAACTTTAAAGTCTTCATTTGGCATAAGTTAAAATGGAGTTTTTTTTTACTAAAATAATCACAAAAGATAAAATAATTTTTTTAACTCAACAAGACAAAATATCACGTCCAAACCATTATCATTTTATTTTTTTTCATACAAAAATTTAAAAAATCAAAAAAAATTATCTCAAACAAAACTTTTTAACACTAAACTAAAAAATAAAAATAAAAAAACTAAAAAGCCAAAAAAAAAAAAAAAAACAAACGCACATCGCAAACGAAGCAAAAGTTCAAACCAACCCCCACCTACCAAACGTTAATCAAACCAAAGAGCTTAAAGAATGATCACCCCAACAAAAAAATCTTCAATCCATTATATTTCATATAATATATATTCATGTACATAGATTGACATATGTGTTTGATGTAACTACTTGAATACTTCAATCTTGTCGAAGTTCTTCATGTATTGGTTCTTTGTTTTCATATTGTTTTATCAAAACACGTTTCCTTGCTTTCTATTTTTGTTGCTTTCAAAAAGCACACAAAATGGGAATATTGAGGCCTTAAAATTCGACAACAGCTTCGATCTCATCATGCGTAGCATTGTGATGTTTGACTCCAAAATGTGGATTTAGTGGGACATTTAAATTGTTCTTGAATTGATCGAAGAGGGTTTTAAAGAAAATACAGACTTGTATTAGTCTTTACATTCGAAAGAAATCTATTTTAATGCAAAGAAAAGGTGTTTTGTGAGCTGTTGTTTTGTGGGTATTTAGTTTTGGAATGTGGGTTGAGCTGTTTTTGTGGTTTTGAGCTTCATAGTTGACTTGGAAAGAAGGGAGTCTCTAAAAAGGTATGTTTTTCATTTACAGACTGTTTGGATTGAGGGGTTTGGTGAGAAAAGAAAGAAAAATGGAGAGAAAAGAACTTATATGACTTGTTTGGATGATTGAGGAGGTGAGTAACGGTGAGGCAAGTTTTTTGAATTGTGTGTGTTTGAGTTATGATATGATATAATTACAAATTGCAGTTTATTGTCTAATGGGTATTTTTTTTAATGTAATACTTAAATTGAATTTGAATTAGATAACAGCCTTTACAAAGTTGAGTTCTAAATGTTTGTTTTAATATCTAAAAGAAATTTTTTGAGTGCCCAGAAAGATATATTTTGATAGACAGAGGTGTCTTTATATATGCCTTTCTAATTTCTGTACTCAAATAAATTTGCAGTTGTTGAAGCATACACCTTACACCTCTTAAGAGAGGACTGTTAAAAACTATTCCTGCTTCGGAGTTGGTGAGTTTGAGGGCAGAATTGACGTTCTGCTTATGGTTTTATCATTGAGAAGCTTGGAAAAGTTGTCACTGATTGACACCGTGTAAAGTATGAGTTTGAATTGAATGAGTTGGATTTGTAATTGATGTCGGGTTTGGTTTGAGAGGCACACATTTGGAGGTGTCCGCTATTTAGACTCTGATCACTGATATTCACATGGGTTCCCAGGCCTCCAAACTCTTGTCATGTTGTTGGGTTTCACCACATAGCGCATCTATTGTTGAGGCACCTAATGTTGGTGTGTTACCTTGCCTATCTTTTTTATTTTTATTATTTTTAAATTTTTTTCTTTTTGATGTTAATTGGATGTATGTGTTGGTTGGTTGGTTGATATGTCTGCTGTCAAAGAATGAAGAGGAGGAGGTCAGCGACTAGCTTGAATTCCGTGAATTCACACTAGAGCAGCTAAAGAATGCCACTTCTGGTTTTGCAGTAGAGGATATTGTGTCGGAGAATGGTGAGAAGGCTCCAAATGTTGTTTATAAAGGGAAGCTAGAGAATCAGCAGAGGATCGCTGTCAAGCGCTTTAAAACAACAGCTTGTCCAAATGTGAAGCAATTCTTGGTAAAGTCATTCTGAAGAATCTCTCTCATGAGCACATGAATTCATACATTTCTCTTGCATGTTTTTTGTTATGATCATGCTTTGCCATGCAATGCAATTGTATATGGGCGTGATTAGGTAGGACTGCAAATGAAGTCAAGCAAAGCTAAGCTTTGCAATACTTGAGCTTGGCTTTTTTATTTATCTAGCTTGCCTCAACTCGTTAATACTAATCATGCTTGAGCTCAACTCGAAGCTTGATGATGAAGAAAAAATCAGGCTTGATAATCAAGCTTGGTCAGCCTCGTTAAATATTATTCTATATTACAATTATGCATATATAACACATTTTACATTATTTAATATATAAACAATATTTATCTTATCGTTTATGTAAATAATAAATGGGCCAAGCTTATTCTAGCTTGAGCTAAGCTCATTTATTAAACAAGCCTAAAAATCTTGCTTGTACTCATTTATATACGTAACAAACCAAGCTGAGCCAAGCTTGTGAGGAGCTCGATTCATTTGCAGTCCTAACCATCGGTATCAAATTGTTTTTAGGTGCAAACAAGAAGGTTCAACTGTATTCATTCTTTTTTCTTTCTTTATAAGACCACCCCGAGTTTTTCATTTAGACTTACATATCTATCCTCTTCTACTTGTGTTGTGAGAGTCTGGTTGTTTCTTTTCTCTCTCTCTTCAGGACAATTATGAAATTGTGTTGTTTCTTAAACCTTTTTTACCTTAAAAATCCTGCACCACATAATATATTTTTCTTGACCCTTTTATTACATTTTGTGTAGAACTAAAAACAGGTTTTCCTTTTTATTATAAAAATTATATTCCATATCTCCTAATTTGTGAAGAACATTTTTGTGCACTATGAAAATTTGTTCTGCTCTTTTTAGTTTTCATTTAATTTGCATTGATCCAAGATGATTTGCATATCCATGTCAGAATCAATGTTCCTTCATATGTCTTGAATAGGTTTTTAATTACCACGTCACTTATTTTCGTCTTTCACATATGTAGTGTTTGGGATGTGCCTTTTGTTCATTCTTGTCTACAATTATTTTTCTTTGGCAACTACAGGAAGAAGCGAGGTTGGTTGGCCATCTCTATAACCATTGGTTGGCAAACTTTCTTGGTTATTGCTGCGAAGATGATGAGATGCTGCTCGTGGCTGAATATATGCCCAACAATACACTCGCCAAACACTTGTTTCACTGTAAGGGTTTTTTTTTTCCCAGCTAAGTTGAACGTGGCCTAAATGCTTCTTAAGTGTGTCCCAGGCATGTCCAGTGAAAAAACAAGTATTAATAAATAGACACTCCATGTGGCGTGTCAGATGCATGTCTCAGTTGTGTCTGCGTCTTATATGTGTCTGACATTGCTACGACACCTATTTTGAAGTGTCCATGCTTTATAACTCACTATTAAATCCAAATTTGTTTATTATAGGTTCCATTAGTATTGTTATTTTTTACTGGCGTCAATTATTTGCTATATGTTTCCATTATTTCCATATCCTTGGGTAAGTTCCAATCTAATTTGGTGTATTGGATAATGCAATTATTCCTTTGGTTTAGGGGAAACACAACCTATGAACTGGGCAATGCGATTGAGGGTGGTTTTACATGTTGCACAAGCTCTAGAATATTGTACAAGCAAAGACTGTTCCGTTTATCATGACCTAAATCCTTACAGAGTTTTATTCGATGAGGTATATATTAAATATTTCCTTAATTTGGACACCTCTATTCAGTTGAATTTTAGATGGGTTCCTCTATTTATCTTTTTAGAATTTTACAGGACTGTAATCCTAGACTTTTTTGCTTTGGCCTGATGAAAAGTAGTGGGAATGGAAATATTTACAGTACAAATTTGGCATTTACTCCTCCAGAGTTTCTGAAAACCGGTATGTATTCTCTTGATAAAGGACAATTTTAATGCCCCCAATTTTTTTTAAAATCATGTAGGATCTATTAGAAGTCTCTTTCATTGAACTTCATTCTGATCTCACCTCGTATTTTTGGTTCTTCCTTCTGTTTTATGGGGAACATGCCTGTTAACCAAGTGTAACGTTATTTGTCTTCTACATTTCTTCTACAATGGTAAAAGAAATTAGCTTTCAGAGTTCAGCACAAATGCATATTTATCCTGTTTTTGTTATATTTTTTGTTTTCTTTGTTGTCATTTTTCATGTTTTTGGAAACAAAAACAATAAAAAGTTCAACCCATCATTTTCAAATTGTTTTTGTTTTTGCTAGTGTTCAAAAATTCAGAAACAACTTTTGTTGTTTCCTAAAAGGTGGATTGTTTCTAGAAAATTGTATCGAAAAAAGTTCGCCAAACAAGTTTTCTGTGTTTTTCGGAAAGTGAAAACAGAAAACAAAAACACGATCACAAAATCAAACAAGCTTTTGGTTGAGTTTTCAAAATATGTTTTTTGAGTTTAATGAAAAAAAATCAAAAACACTAATCATTTTCATATAGGAAACAAAAACAATAAAAAGTTCAACCCATCATTTTCAAATTGTTTATGTTTTTGCTAGTTTTAAAAAATTCAGAAACAACTTTTGTTGTTTCCTAAAAGGTAGATTGTTTTTAGAAAATTGTATCAAAAAAAGTTCACCAAACAAGTTTTCTGTGTTTTTCAGAAAGTGAAAACAGAAAACAAAAATACAATAACAAATTCAAACAAACTTTTGGTTGAGTTTTCAAAATATGTTTTTTGAGTTTAATGAAAAAAAAATCAAAAACACTAATCATTTTCATATTTCGGGCAAATTTTTTCCTTTTGAATTTTTTTTTTTTTTTTGGTGTTTATTTTCATCAAACTAAACTGAAAGCAGATTATGAAAACTCAACCAAACAAGATAAGATACTTCTTTTGGTGGATGAGGTTAATTATTTATCTGGTTCAAATTCTCTTGATGTCATTGAAGACAAATTTGATGTTTCACACTCCTTTGTTACTTGGATGCTTTAGATAGCCCAAATGATGTTTAGATATTTTTCTCCAACAAAAACTCTCTCTCTAGAGAGCTCAAGTTTCCTCCAGGTGAGGACAATACTTAAGCTTTGATCCAATCCGTGTTCTTCAGTTACAGTTTCTGTTCTTCTTATTGTTCTGCTTGCTTTATTCTTGGTGGATACACCTTGTTTCTCTACTAGACCTGGTTTGTTACTTTGTTCCTTGCTTTTTAAGTTTTTTCTAAGTGGGGTTGCGGCCAACGTTTTCACTGTAAACCGAAGGTTGGTCATTTGGGCTAGTCCTTAGGTTGTTCCCCTTTTGGGTAAATAAACGTGGACTTTCCAGCTGTGGTGAGCAGAGTGGTCCCAAAGGGCAGTGAGGTCATCTACAGACGTGAGAGCAGATGACTACTTCTTACATACATGAGGGCGGTTGGACAGATAGCAGTGGCACTTAAGTTGGTAGTGAATTTTTAGAGGAAAGGCGGAGCCTGCGGCCTCACCAAGTGTTTCATCCTCCCTCGACTCACTATTTCCAAAGTGTCTTGAGTATGGATTTGGCCGACTCCACGTGGCAACTAGAACAACATGAGTTGGAACGCTGTTTGATTGGTTATGTTGCAGATGTTTGTCGTTTTGGCTCCTATCTTATGCAAATGCATGTCAACGATTTATGGAATTTGGAAGGGGCAGTCCATGTTTATGGCCGTAGTAAAAATCATTATGTTTTTCTGTTTGAACACATCGGAGACATGCATCGTATTGCTGAAAATGGTCCATATGCTCTCCAAGGGGCTCTGCTTATAGTTGATTATTGGAAGCCGGATTTAGTTCTTGATCGGTTGATTTTTGATAAAATGATGATCTGGGTCCAGCTACATGGGTTACCGTTGGAATGTTTTACCGAAGAAGCTGGGTTCAGTCTAAGCCGAGCCATTGGCGAAGTGGTTAAAGTAGATACAGACTCTCTAATGCCCTGCAATATTCGATTTCTTCGTATCCGCATGTGGGTTTTGCTTGACAAGCCTTTGAGCAGTGGATTTTTTCTCAAGTTTCGTGACGGTCAAGAACATTGGATCAGTTGTCGCTATGAGAGGGTGTGTAAGGTCTGTCGGAACTGTGGTCGCATAGGGCACACGATTACAACTTGTCCTTTATCATTTGAAGAGGCTCAACGGTATATCGATGTCCATCTCTAGGAAATGGGTCGGCGACTTCATGCTATGGTGATGATTCAAGAGCCGCATCAGATATATTCTGCTAGTATTCGTGCCAATGCCCACAGGTCGGACCGTCGCACTACTCGCATTTTTCAAAATACGTTTAGTTCCCATATGGAGATTCCGAAAAAAGTAGGACCATCCACTAATATCCATCATGTTAATCTGAATGATGAATTTGCTGACATGTGGGAGCAAGATTGGGATGCTGGATTACAACAAGGAACGCCAGAGGGTAGCGAACCACAGTTGCCAACTCCCACGAGCAATGGAGTTCTCCAGCCCATACCTTCATCGGAAATGCGTTCAGTAGGTTCCTATATACTTTCGGGTTTGGGTCAAGCTCCGGTGGATTCGGTAGGTGAGTTAGAGGTAATGTGGAATCAATGGGAGGGCCAACTCTCATCAATGGGGATCAGACTGGGGCAGTTGGTGATAGAAGAGGTCAGCGAATTGACAACTTCTCAGCATCCACCACAGCAACCTTTTCAGGGTGATAGTTCCATTAATGGTCCTGACCGGACTACCATAGCTGACTCAACGGATGCGGTCCTTAGAGCTCTTCAACTTAATGGGCCTAGCCCAAGATTGAATATCCCTTTTGGTGAGGCCCCAATTCTTTCTCGGGCCTTCATGATCTTAAGCCCAAGACAGTTGGCGCAAATGAGCTCAGCCACCTTCGAAATAGGCCAACCCAGCTCCATCATGGACGTTGGACCTCAAGGTCTAACTTATATCACCGAACCTCCTCCTATCAGTCTTTCTTTATCAATTGAAGGTAGGCCTCCAGTACGGAAAAGAATGCGTGAAATGGACTCGGGATATGAATTCTTATATGACACAGAGTCTATGGCTACGATGGATGAGATTTGTGGTCTAGGAGGGGGCTGAGAGGCCGAGTTAGCCATGCATAGGGAAGGTATCGTTTCTGATTCAAAGTGCTATCCCCACAGGTTGGGTTATTTTTTACGAAAACAGTACAACAGACTGAAGCGTGCTTGGCCAACTCTTCCGTCTCCTTTGCATGGCCATGCATTTCCGTGGTCAATAAGGGATGCATCTCCCAGGTTTTTAGCCCTTCGTCGGCGTCGAAAGCTACGGTATAGATCGCGCCAACCCCCAGATGCTAAGGGTCCTCGATCGAGGCATGCACAAGGCTCTCATCGGGGCCAGCATTTTCGACAGTCTCGAGGTAATCAGTGCGGCCGATCTGACCCCATAGTTCTCCCAGCACCAACCATCATGGCGTCGGAATCAGGTTATGACACTGGAGACAGCTCGTCAGATAGTCGTGGGTCATGTTACGAGAGGCCACAGTCAAGTTTTCAGCTGGAATTAGCTCGAGTTCAACAACAAACCAGTCGATTTATGGCATTAGCTTTGGATCCAATTCTTGTTTCTAACCAGCAGGTTTTGTAGGAGGTTGTCCCACAACAACCTCCTCCTCGTACGCCATGAAACTCTTCAGCTGGAACTGCAGGGGTTTGGGTCATCCCCTGACAGTTCAAGCAGCTCAGAATTTGACCCAGCAGTACATGCCAGATATTTGTTTTCTAATGGAAACCAAACGTTCGGTTCAGCGGGTTAATCAAATTGGTTATTCTCTGGGATTCAAGTATAATTGTGGAGTGGATAGTACGGGCAGATCTGACGAATTATGGGCTGGTTGGCGTGACGGTAATCTGGTTGAAATCTGCGAGCAAGATTCAAATTTTATTCTTTTGCAAGTTCATGACACGATGTACGGCAACTGGTTTATTATTTTTATGTATGGATCACCTTTTGTTCTTAATAGAGGACAGGTGTGGAGTCTCATAGAAGCCCAGATCCAACACCTTCAATTGCCTTTTATTATTATGGGGGACCTCAATCAGGTTCGTGGGTGGTCGGAAAAATTAAGTTCTCATCGACGCACTATTCCTGGAGCTTCGGCGTTTAACGACTTGATTTTTCATAACCAGTTGGTTGATCTCCCAACCCAAGGGGTGTTGTATACTTGGTGCAATAATTGAAGAGAGTTAGATGTGGTTTATGAGCGTTTGGATAGGGTTTTGGCCTCCTCCAACTGGGTAACAAATTTCACTCATTTTTCGTTGGTGACACTGCCTATACAAAGATCAAATCATAGTCCTTTACTTCTTGACACTAGCCGAATGGAGCTCCAAGGTAAGAGATGGAACAGATTTGAGGCAGTTTGGTTGACAGACCCTGCAACTCAGGATATTCTTCAAAAAGTTTGGACGATGCCCATTCATGGAGAAGATTCATGTTTTCGACGTCAAACTATACTTTTCAAACATCTGAAAAACTGGAATGTGTTATCTTTTAGGAGCATGAAGGGCCAAATTGAAGACATTCAAGCTCGCTTACAGCAAGTCCAAGGATCACTTCAATCTTCAGGCTTTCAGTCATCCGAGTTGGATTTGCGATTTCAGCTTGATCTTTTGTTACAGAAAAAGGAATTATATTGGGCCCAGGGATCTAAACAACATTGGTTGCATTTGGGAGACCGCAATACAAAATTTTTCCATAGAATGGCATCCTAGAGACGGAGTCGAAACCGCATCTCGTTCATTCAAGACAAAGATGGACAGGTGCTGACTCATTCGAAGGACATTCAAAGGGCATTTGTGGAGCATTTTCAGCAACTCTTTTCACATTTGCAGGCCTCCAACACAATGTCATTGGACTCACTGGACCCAGGTTCATTTCCTTCCCATTTCAATTTAATCAATGTCATTAATAGTCATTTAACTTTAAATCATTACAATTTTTTGGAACAACCTTTTTCCATTGAGGAAATTTGAACTGCTGTATTTCAAATGGGGAAGTTTAAGGCACCGGGGCCGGATGGGTTTATAGCGGGTTTCTACCAAAAATATTGGCCGATTGTGGGACATTCGGTTTCTGAAGCCGTTTTGGGGTTTCTTAATTCGGGTTCCTTATTTACCCCTCTCAACCAAACCTTCATTTGCCTTATTCCTAAGACGAAGAGCCCTCTTACTGTGAATGATTATCGGCCCATTAGTTTGTGCAATGTGATGTATAAAATAGGCGCTAAAGTTCTAGCTAATAGACTTAGCACTTAATTGCCAACAATCAATGTGCTTTCTTAAAGGGTCGACTTATTTCTGATAACATCTTGCTGGCCCATGAAATTCTTGAATATATAAAAAAGCATACGCGGGGGCGGTTATCCAGTTTTAGGTTAAAGTTGGATATGAATAAAGCCTATGACAGAGTTAGTTGGGTTTTTCTTCAGGCAGTCATGGCTAAAATGGGGTTCTCACCTAAGTGGATTCAATTAATCTCCCAATGAGTCTCTACAGTCCAATTTGCGGTCCTGATTAATGGTGTTCCTTCAAAAAAATTTCAGCCCAAGGCGGGGCTACGGCAAGGAGATCCCCTGTCGCCGTATTTATTCTTGTTAGTCATGCAAGTATTGTCGGAAGGCTTTGCTCATTTGGCATCTATTAATGTTTGTAGAGGTATTGCCATTAGCCGGAAATCCCCTCCCATATCACACTTGCTCTTTGCTGACGATTGTTTTATTTTTTTAAACTATAAACCAGCGGAAATTTGGTGCCTTCATTGGTGCCTTCATAAATTTTCATAAATCGGAACTCTTTCTTAACCCAAACTTTATACATTCAGCCCGGGATTGGCTTGTCTCTCTATTCGGTGTTAAAGTGGTATTTAAACCCGGGATCTATTTGGGCGCTTACTTGGGGTTCTCGGGGCGTACTAAGTCCGAGATCTTTAATTCTATTTTGAGCAGAGTCCACTCGAAATTACAAGGATGGAAATGTGAATTTTTGAATTTTGCTGGTAGGGGAATTTTGGTGAAACATGTCCTTCAGTCCATTCCAGTGTATCTCATGTCTGTTTTTCGTATGCCTGATAATTTCCAACATAAGCTTACAGCTATAATTCGTCAGTTTCTTTGGGCTTCACCCAAGGGTTCAGGGTTAGCATGGAAAAAATGGACATCTTTATGTCTTCCCAAAGTTTGGGGTGATCTAGGATTTAGAGACCTTACTTGCTTCAATCAAGCATTACTAGCAAAACAAGCATGGCGAATTCTGTCCTCGCCCAATTTACTGATTTCGAGAGTTTTACTAGGTAAATATTGTCAACGAAGTTCATTTCTTGAGACTAAGCACTCTTCGTTATCATCATGGGGATGGCGGAGTATATTATGGGGACGTTCGCAGTTACTTTCTGGCCTTTAGTGGGTCGTGGGCAATGGTCGGAGTATCAATCCGTTTGAAGCACAGTGGATTCCGATTGTTTCCAATCCTTGTAGAGGACGAGGATTGAGTGATATTTGTCCTGCAATGCGGGTAGAGCATTTCATTTACCCCTCATCCCGATCTTGGCGATTGGACTTATTGAATTTGTTTTTTCCTACCCATGTTATACCTTATATTTTATCCATTCACATTCCACAAGAGGATCTCGAGGATAAAATTGTATGGGGTCCAACTAAAAGCGGACAGCACTCGGTTAATTCAGGTTACAAGCAGGCTTTAATTTGACTGTTCCCGGACTATTGTAGGCCTGATCCGGACTGGTCCATCTGGAAACGATTGTGGCACTTAAAGATTCCTCCCAAATGGACTTTGTTTTTGTGGAAATGTCTGCACAATATTCTCTCGATCAAACACGAACTTAAGAAGCGAGGGCTCAATATTGATACACTCTGTTCACAATGCTCAGCGTATGAGGAAACTATTGAACATTTATTTTTTGACTGTCCCATCTATCAAAGGGTTTGGCGTGGGTCTGTATTGGGATTAGATTTTGGAATGGGAACCCCCTTATCATTCTTTTCCTGGTTTAAGCATTGGGTGGAGCAGATTAGCGATGTTGAGATTTTATCTCACTCCATTGCTTTATTATAGGCCATCTGGTTGCAACGTAACTCGGCGGAATTTCGTTCTGTAATATTGTCCACTGATCATACCTTAGCAACAGCCCGTGAAGTGTTATCCACCTTACTGTCACCTTTTCCTTATGTTTCCCATGACATATCCGGCTCTGGTAATATTGTTCACCAGTCTGTTGCTAACCAAATTATTTTGCAGAATGCTGCCTCTTCCCTTGCAGACTATCAGCAACAACGTATTATCGTCGATGGGTCTTGGACCTCAGTCATGGACAGGACTGGTTTGGCTTGGGTCTGGCTAGATGAAGCGAACAACGTGGTCAAGCAGGAAGCCATTTTGGGGCCACCCATGCTCTCTCCTCAGCAAACGGAAGCTGCTGCGGTTCTCCAGGCCTTGCGTTGGGCATATATCAGCAAGGCATAAAGCGTCTCCTTTTGCAAACAGATTGCCTGGTCTTGGTGCGGCTTATGCATAACTATGATCATGATGAAGACTGGCAGCTTCACCCTCTATTACGTGATATTTTGTTAAGCACTAAACATTTTGTTTCTGTTGTATTAGAAAAGGTAGACAGAGCAGTTGTCCAACCTGCTCATTCTCTTGCAACTTCTGTAAGACTCTCTTTTGAAAATTAATGAAATGTCTATGATGTATTAGTCCTTAAAAAAAAAAAAAAAAATGATGTTTAGATAACTATTCTTACTTCATATGCTGGTCTTCTTTGTAAAGGTACAGTGACACTAGAAGGTTTAAATAGCCCAAATTTCTCTGCCTTCCATATACTTCCCACTCTTCTAGAGAAATTTCTCTGTCTTTCCACAAAATTACATCTCCAAAGAAATTTTAGACTCAACACCCCTGAAAAATTTGAAAAATTTCTCTAACTTCACCGACCTTCCTACAAAATTACCTCTCCAAAGAAATTTTAAATTTCGCTGGCCTCCCTGGCCTTTCATGGACTCTCCAGAGAAATTTCAAATTTCTCTGCCTTCCACATACTTCCCACTCTCTAGAGAAATTTCTCTGCCTTTCCACAACATTACCTCTCCAGAGAAATTTTGAAATTTCTCTGGATCAACCAGAGAAATTCTCTGGGAGAGAAATTTCAGTTCAAACCCAGAGAATTTCTCTGGATCAACCCAGAGAATTTCTGGCTTTATTCACAATTTTTTTTTTTTTTTTGTGTTTGTTCTCAATTTTAAATAAGAGAAAATTGTTTTAACCAAACTAGAAAAATTTTAGCACAATGATTTTCACTGGCCAAAATAGGACTTCATCACAAATATGAGTGAATAAACAACAACAGCAACCAATATATATATATATATAAATTAAAATGTGTTTTTGTGCAAAGAGAAATCAATTAATGAAGAACCTAAACCATGAGCATAGAATCCTTCCTTTGCTGTGATTGCGAGCACTCGAAGACAAACATCATGACAACAATAAACAGAACAGCTAAGAACACAATCGCAATCGCTTTCGTTCGGATTTAGAATCAGTCGATGCTAATTATGATGAATTGAGTTTCTGATGAGATGTTCTTGGTATACCAGTACTAGTACTGCGATAGGATTGGTGACTATAGACAGTATTGTATGTAGCTTGATCTTGATGAACTCCTATGGCGATCATTATTATTTGTATGGACAGTGTAACCTCCCATCTCGCCCCCTCAAAACTGAATCGGCATGGAAGGTAGAGATCATCAGCAAAACTAACAGTGCCGCCATAGCCGTAAACATCATCGTCAACTTCTTCTTCGCCATTGAGCTGTTGACGACGGCGATATCGACTGTTGGTTGCCATTGTTGTAGAGAGAGAAGGAGAAGATTGGTGAGAGCTAGGGTTTAAACAGTATTGAAGTAGAGAAAGAAATGAAGTTTGATTTGAGATAGTCAAATTTCTTTGTAATATATGGGTATGGGATTAAGGGACCTTAGACATCATAAAATAATATTGTGGTTCTATTTCATTACTAAAAATGGAAGAGGGACTTTAGACTAATTTTCCCTATTATAAATTAGTAAAAAAACCCTCCCCAATTAAGATTTTATTACAAAAAAAAAAAATTTTAAATTTTTATTGAGTTGAAGAAGTATTTTATTTCGTTGTGTGTTTAAATTAATATTAGAGTCTGATTTTCAGTCTTGTCAATAAATTATATGAATATTAGATATATCGAAACAGTAGAATTCGACAATTTAAATAATAACATTTCTCTACAAATAGTAATAGAACAAAATAATACATTAATTAAGTAATAAAAAAAATTAGTGAAAAGCTTACAAACAACAAATAAAATTATAAATGACAATATAATACTAGATAAAAGTAAGTACGTATCCATTGTAGAAGACAAGTAAGAAAATACTATAAATAATTACCCTTATCCTTATAAAGGAAATTCAATATATGGATTGACGCCCACTTTTCAAAGACAGAATAAAAATTTAAGATTTTTTTGAAATAAAATTTTAACTACATATGGTTTTTTACTAATTAATATTTACAGGCTTAAATTTTATTTTTGTAATCCTTTTAAGGATTAAACAAATTTGAATTAAATACTTTAAGGACTTAATGGATTCAATCAATAATTTAAGGGCTAAATATACTATGATTTATATACTTTAAGGACCTAATAGACACAATCAATGATTTAGGAACTAAATAGACAATTCAGCGATAGTTTAAGGGTATAAAGTTTAATAAACCATTTACTTATCAACAAAACCTTTTTTTCTTTTTAGCAGTCAAACCATTTAAATCAAGTTTCAATTTTTAGCTGTCAAATCAAATTAAACTATGGGTAATTCTTGGTTATCACATAAGAAATACATTTCTTCTACCTTTTAGTATGATTTTCTAGGAGGAAGATCCTCTTCTATGGCACTACTACAAATACCAGTTGCATAATTAATACTTCAGTTAAAAACAACAATGATTTGTGCTTGGTCCCATCAGGTTTAGTACAAGTAACCAGAAATTAATGGCCGTTGCCAAACGACTTTTGTGTGATGACCAATCCTGGTTAATGGATAGCCCAGTGCAAAAACTTCCTCATTTATCCATCAAAAAGATCATAACAATTATGGTCCACTAAGTTGATTGGAGTGCAATTCACAGCTGCATCAGCCAATTTATTTTTTCAGTTGTTAGAAAAAGGATCCCGGATTTGACAGGTACCTTGAAACACATCCAGACCCCAATCTCCTTATTTTCTTTCTTTTGCTTTTCTCCTCACCCATTCTTACATTGAAGAGCTACAAAACTCAATTTCTATCCTTACATTGAAGAGCTACGAAACTTAGGCCTCATTTGGGAACATGTTAATTTGGTAACTTTTTGACTATTTGACTAAAATATGAGCTTAAAAAAATTAGTATGTTTGGGATAACTTTTTAACTTTTTATGAAACGATATTCAAAAAGTAGAGAGAAAAGAGAATCTTTGACTTTTTAGTATAGATTGTTGGCTTTTTGACTTTTTTAATAACTTTTTGACTTTTTGACTAAACTGGTCTATTGCCAAACAAGGCCTCAATCTCTATTTTAGTCTTACACTTACAGAGATCAAATAATAATCAACTACACCCAAAAATTGTATCTCATTCTCAGAGTTAAGAGTCCATTTCACGTGCTTTATAACAAAATCAATAATTATTAACGAAAAATCAATAAAGAGGTATCCTTCAAAGGAAAAAAAATTAATAAATATATATATATATATAATTATATATGTAAAGAGGAACCAACAGAAATTCCCACAACGCAACCAATCAAATGTAATTATGTAACCTCAACCTCACATTGCAAACACCCCATAACCCCAAACCAAACATGGCATAAAAGGGATGCATAAATTCTCTTTACAGACCCTCTCTTTGCTACGTTACCCACCTCTCTGTGTGAAGATCTAACAGACCACTAAAGTGCCACTCTAACTGCTAGAAAAGACCCGCAATTTCTAGAATGCAGCAACCATAATGCCAAGATCCAATCGAGATTTACCCAGCCCACCCTCTAACTAGCCAAATCTCGAACTAAAATGTGGTTAAGCCTCAAAATTTACCATAAGGATGGCAAATCATTATATTGCCACATAATATTTTTATCTTGGTCACATCATATTTGGGTCTCTGCTTTAGCAGGAAGAGCAACAAGTCCAGCCTTTGTATCTTAACAGTCCTTAGACTCTTTACAAATTGCATTTTACAAAACATCATTTAGACTCAATAAAAACAAATAGCAAAAAAACATGCAGAGTACAAAAGGAAAAGCCCAGGACAGCGAAACATATTAATAGAGATTGGACAATAAGATATGAAAGATCATGTGAGAAAGAAACTGAAGCTTGCAGGGAAGGACGAAAGAAATACAATCCTCATCACAACTTTTTTAAACTACATGTAATCCCCAGACCCAAACCTGAGTAAATTTTTCCAATTCCTTTAGAAAGACAAGAAATTTAATTTAGTTACACCCCATTATTAGAACATGCAATAAATTAAACCTAAAACCCAACTGAGATTGTCAACATGTAAAATAAGGTAAAACTATAGAATAAATGATTTGGTTATCATTAAAATGTATCAATAAATAACCCGCCAAATGAATTCCACTTGCACTGCTGATATATACTCAAATAGCAAAAAGAGAAGATCATAATGTATCAAAAAGAAAACCCAGAAATAAAATCACTGAATAAATACATTAATACTGATGCATCAACCAAACACATCCAGAAATAGAATCACACAAAAATCAAATAACAAATTTCCAGCAGCCACAAGATCTGACATTTAACAGTACAGCCACTCTCATTTTCAACCCATTAGAAATAAACCAATATATGAAATTTTTAATACCAAATAAAATTGAGTGAACAAATTAATATACTGAAAAGAGTAGATCATAATGTAGTGAAAAGAGTAGATCATAATGTAGTGAAAAGAGTAGATAAAATCACTGAATATATTAATTAATCCTACAAAAACAAAAAAAAAACAAAAAATAAATAAATAAACAAAAAATCAATGAATCAACCAAAAAACCCCGAAATAGAATCACACAAAAACCAAATTAAAAATTTCCAGTAACCACGGATCAATTGCATTCTCAACCCATTTGAAACAAACCCAAATATGAAATTTTCAACACAAAATGGAAACTTTATCAAAAAAGAGTTGAATTATATTATTACCTCAATGAAATGGGGAAGAAGGTCCTTAAGAACAGCTCGCATCTTGAAGTACTTGGAGTTCTGAATATGCCCATTTTGGTCAAGAGGTCTCTTGTTGTTCTTTTGAGGCAAAGGAGGAAGATGAGGAGGAGGAGGGAGATTTTGGATTGTGTTTGGTGGGTTTGGAATTGGGTTTTGAGTAGGCAATGTAGTTTGGGCAATGGGTTTGGTGGGTTTGTATTTGGGGGGTTTTGGGTTGTGTTTGGATCTGGGTTTTGAGATGGGGGTGTTGTTTGGGGCGGTTGAGGTTGTTCCATGGATGGAGAAGGTTGAGGAGGGGAGGTTTTGGGGTGTGTTTGGATCTGGGATTTGGGTTGGTAGTGGTGTAGTTTGGGCAGGTTTTTTAGGTTCTTCTTCCATGGACGTGTGTGTTTCTTGGGCGTGTAAGAATTGTTTCAGAAGGTTCGAAGAGATAGATTTGTTTGCGCTCTCGGATCGGAGTTATAGGTCATCGAGAGAGAGCAACACTGAAACTTGGGAGGTGTTTGGTTGTGAGTGTTATTTTAACCCAATAGTGTTGGGTCTTTTGGACAAGATTATAGTTAGGGTCTGAATTTTTTTTTTTCTTCTTTTTCCCACCACGTATAAACAGGGTTACAAGCAAATTGAGTGAAGTTGAGTTTTGCCAAATTTGAGTACAGCTCATTTATTTATTAAGCTCAATTATTTAATTGGAGTTCTACTTGATAATTAATCAAGTTTAAGGTTGGCCCAATTCATTAATATTAATTAAGTTTGAACTTCACTCGAAGCTTAATAATAATTTTTTTTATTATTTATATTATTTAAATAAAAACATTATGTATATTACCTAATATATAAATCATAGGAAAAATTAGTCTAAAGTTTCTATCCCATTTTTAATAATGGAAAAGATTCACAATATTATTTTGAGATGTCTAGGTCCCTCAACCCAATACTCATATATCACAAAGAAATTTGACATACCAGAGAGCTAATCTCCCCTACGACTCTCTCTCTCTCTCTACAACACACTCTCTCTTTGCACAAACTATGTTGATCATCTCTTCCTCGCCTCAAAGATATGTCTTCTCCACCACAGCTAGGGTTTCTTTGTCATCTTCAGTCTCCTCGTCTTCCAAGCTCAGCTTGATCTCTTGCTAGTTGCCTCTTCGATCAAGCATTTGCAAGTTTCTGTGCTTTGTGGTTTGCTGCTCTTCGAAGGCTAGAGGAATGGTGGAGATGGTGCAGGACAAGGAGTTTGCGGTGGCCGTCGCTGCCTCTAGCTCCGCAACGGGCCTCGACCTTTATCGTTGATTCGCAAGGTGATGGATTTTGATCTCAACGTCCTGCCGCCATTGGAAAAGGCTGGTGAAGATGATCTAGACCTTCGTCGATGATGATGTTGATGATCGATAGGTTCAATATACATATATATATATATATGGTCTTCACCTCTGGTGCAGACAGGTTGATTCTTATTCATTGAGGGGCAATCAGGCCCGGTCCTGAGATTTTTGGGGCCCAAAGCTGATAATCAACTAATAAATTTCTGGGGCCCTTCATATTTTTTTTTCATTGAATGAAAAAAAAAAAAAAAAAATTGAAAGTAAAGGACAAAAGATTTATATCAAAATCATAAAAAATACTTAGCATTACATTACAATAACTAATAAGTATAGATTGATCCTCACTCTTCTTGTATTTTTAGAAGCAAATAAATCAATCATATTTGCATAATCTAATTTTTTTGCAAAATCATTTTCAATGAATAACAATGCTAATTATTTTAAATGGGCCTTTCAATTTTTTAATGGATTAATTTATTTTAAGTTAATCTGGGCCTTCCTTAATTTTTTTTAGACTTAAAATATACTTAATATATTAGACTAAACTATAATAAGAGAGACCCCCTTTTTTGGGTCTATTTTCTAACGGATAACAATGCTAAATTTTTTGAATGGCCTTTCAATTTTTTAATAGGTCAATTTATTTTAAGTTAGTTTGGGTCTTTTTTTAATTTTTTTAGACTTAAAACATACCTAATATATTATACTAAATTATAGTAGGAGGAGGCCCCTTTTTCGAGCCTATTTCGAGGGGCCCTAGGCCATGGCCTTGTGACCTATGCCCCAGGGCCGGCCCTGGGGGCAATTGCCACAATAAAGAGAAGGAGCACAGTTGGTGGGAGAAGAACACGAGTCTAAAAGCTGTGTAGTTATTGGAAATAAGTTCAATTATCCAAAAGAAAGTGAAATCTACATATACATATAGAGAGAGAGAGTGAGAGAGAGGGAGAAAGAAACCTTTCAATTTCCATTAGAGCAACCAATAAAAGTGATGGAGAAAATTGAAAAAAATAGGAGTAAATGAAAGAGGTACCAATTTGCAGGAGCTCTGTTAGGATCAAACACACCCAGAAAAATTATCTCACATACACAGAGAAGACAATATTTACGTGGTTGGGTCTAATGCCTACATCCACAGACAGAAATGAGAATTTTTCACTAAAATGGAGCAAAATACAAAACAGAAGAGGAGAACAACTCTTCTCACTCAACTCACAGCTCTCTCTCTCAAATTTCTGATACTACTTCATCCTCTCCCTCCCATCTCTATTTATACACAAAGAGAATGAGAGAGAGAGAGAGAGGAGACAAACCAACTCACCAAAAACAAATTTCTATCCTCTTTAATGGTGAATGGTGAAAATCAACAAGGAACAACAACGTGAAGAGAAAGGAGGGTCTTGCAGATGCCCAATTCAAACTTTCATTTCTGGTGGAGGTCTTTGTACGCCATCATCCTTGACTCTTTCCTTTACATGATTTTGCATGCATGTAGGTTGGAACAACAATTCTCCCCTCTATTCCCACATGCATGACTGACTTCTCACTCGAAGTCCATCTCGGCAATGTCTCTGCAAATTTCGAGTTTGTCTCTCGAGACCACCGTTGTAAGCATGTCGGCTGGATTCTTATCTGTGTGGATCTTGATCAGTTCTAATAACTGCTTGTCCATCACTTCGCGTATCCAATGATACCGAACATCAATGTGTTTTGTACAAGAATGGTACATTGAATTCTTGCTCATGTCTATGGCACTCTGGCTATCACAATGTACCATGAACTTTTCTTGCTTTAATCCTAACTCTTGGAGAAACCGCTTCAACCACAACATCTCTTTCCCAGCTTCCGCTGCGGCAATATACTCTGCCTCGGTTGTGGATAAAGCAACACACTTCTGCCGCTTGGACTGCCAAGACACAGCTCTCCCTGCAAAAGTGAACATAAATCCTGATGTAGATTTTCTACCATCAAGATCTCCCGCCATATCTGAATCAGTATAGCCTTCCAAAACTGGTTTAGCTCCTCCAAAGCACAAACACATTTTAAATGTACCCTTAAGGTACCTCAGAATCCACTTGACTACTTCTCAATGCTCTTTCCTTGGATTGGAAAGGAATCTGCTTACTACTCCAACAGCATAAGCAATATCTGGTCGAGTGGACACCATTGCATACATCAAACTCCCTACGACGGATGAGTAAGGGATAGCCTCCATCTCTTCTTTTTCTTTTGTAGAAGAGGGACAAGAACTCTTGCTCATCTTGAAATGATTAGCCAACGGAGTACTGACTGGCTTGGCATCTTTCATGTTAAACTTTTCAATCACCCGTTCAACGTACTTCTCCTGTGACAGCCACAACTTCTTGGCTTTTCTGTCACGCATAATTTTCATGCCCAAAATTTGCTGTGCAGGGCCTAGGTCCTTCATGTCAAAGGACTGTGATAACTCCTTCTTCAGTGATCTGATTACTGTGGCATCCTGTCCAACGATCAACATGTCATCAACATAGAGCAGGAGTATGATGAAGTTTCCACCGAGAAATTTCCTGACATAAACACACTGGTCTGCAGCAGTTCTCTTGTACTCATAACCCACTATGAATGAGTCAAATTTCTTGTACCACTGTCTCGGCACTTGTTTGAGGCCATAGAGACTCTTCTTTAATTTGCAGACTAAGTTTTCTTTCCCTTTAACTTCAAAACCTTCTGGCTGCTCCATGTAAATTTCTTCCTTCAGATCACCATGGAGAAATGTTGTCTTTACATCCATATGTTCAAGTTCCAAATTCAAACCGGTCGCTAGTCCCCAAACTACTCGAATGGATGTCATTTTCATAACTGGCAAGAAGATTTCATCAAAATCAATACCTTTGTTCTGCCCAAAACCTTTGACAACCAATCGAGCCTTATACTTGACTAGCTTTCCGCTATCATCTTTCTTCAACTTGAACACCCATTTGTTCTGGAATGGTTTTCGACCCTGGGGAAGTTTCACCAAATCATAAGTCTGATTCTTCTGCAAGGATTGCATCTTTTCTTGCATAGCTTGCTGCCAGCTACTATTCTCCTTATGATTCTGAGCTTCTTGGAAACTTTCTGGCTCCCCCTCATCAGTAAGCAAAATATACTCAGAAGCTGGGTATTTTGACGATGGCTTAGACTCTCTTGTTAATCTTCGCAACTGTGGATCAACAGTCTCTGGTGGAGGGGGTTGTGGCTCCCCCTGCTCAACACCCTCTGCTTCTGGATCTTCTTCTTCTAGAAATTCATCCTGCAACTCTACATCATTTGCTGCATGCTGTGGTAATTCTTCTTCATCAGTGGCATGTTGTGATGGTGCATGATTTGGAATAATTTTTGAAACATCATCAACTTTGGGTTTGGCTGGTTACCTAAAGTCTTCTAAGGTTTGGCCTTTTTGAAACACCACATCTCGGCTTCGAATGACCTTCTTGTTTTTCGGATCCCACAATCTATATCCAAATTCTTCATCTCCATAGCCAATAAAGATGTATGGAGTGGCTTTGTTATCCAGCTTCTGTCTGTGCTCCTTGGATACATGTGCAAATGCTTTGCACCCAAACACTCTCAAGTAAGAGTAGGAAATCTCTCTTTCAGACCATACTTCTTCTGGAATTTGAAAATTCAGTGGAACTGATGGCGATTTGTTGATCAAATAGCAAGTAACACGAACAACTTCTCCCCAAAATGGCTTTGGTAACTTTGCCATTTTGAGCATACATCTGACCTTCTCCACAATGGTCCAGTTCATTCTCTCGGCTACACCATTGTGTTGTGGGGTTCCAGGAACAGTCTTCTCATGCCGGATGCCGCGAGTAGCACAGTAGGCTTCAAATTCCTTTAACGTGTACTCGCCTCCATTGTCTGTTCGGAGACACTTCAGCTTCTTTTCGGTCTCCCTTTCCACCATGGCATGGAATGTTTGAAAATGCTGGAATACTTCAGCTTTGGTCTTTAGGACATAAACCCATACTTTTCGTGATACGCCATCAATAAATGCCAGGAAGTATTTTCTGCCACTCAAAGATTCCACTTCTATAGGACCGCAAACATGAGAGTATACTCTGCTCAACAACTCTAATTGTCTTCTAGATGATGAATGGAAAGCGACTCTATGATGTTTCCCAAATAAGCAGTTGTCGCAAGGGTTCAATTTCGCATCTTTGGCAAAGGGAATAAGAGACTTCTTTGCCAAAATCTGCAACCCTTTCTCACTCAGGTGACCCAGTCTTTTGTGCCACAAATTTGGCGATGCCTCATCTTCTGCTGCGTTGAGGCTATCTGAATTCACCTCTACATTAGTCTTGTATAGTGTGCCAATTGCCTGTCATCTGGCTACCACTAAAGATCCCTTTTTTAACTTCCATATGCCTTTGCCGAAGTAGTTCTCCTAGCCTTGTCAATCTAAGGCTATCCCTGAGATAAGATTCAGGCGTAAATCGGGAACATGACTGACATCTTTTAACACCATCGTGCACCTAACTTTGGTTTGGATGCGAACATCACCAATTCCTACAATTTTTGAAAAACTAGAGTTACCCATCTTCACTGTACCAAAATCTCCAGCTTGGTACGTACTGAAGAACTCCTTCTGGGATGTAGCGTGGTAAGAAGCTGCTGTATCTACCACTCACTCGGTGTCGTTGTCTGATATATGAAGGCATTCTTCTTCTTCACCAGAGAATAATGCAATATCATCTAAGACAGTAACTGCAGTGTTCCCATCTTCGGTTTTTGGTTGTCTATTGCCTTGTTTTTGTTCTCCCTTCAAGGCATAGCAATATTTCTTTATGTGACCCTCCTGGCCACAATGGTAACATTTAAACCTTGGCCAGCTCGTACCTTCTCTGGATTTCCCTCTGTCTTGAGATCTTCCTCTGCTGCGTCCTCTACTTTTCCTTCTTCTCCTACCGCTGCCTTTGCTTTTATTTTCTGTGACGAGGGCATGGGATTGATCTCCACCAATCTCTTTCTTTCTTGCCTCTTCACTAAATAAAGCATCTGTAACCATACTCATGGTCAGTTTTCCCTTCTAGAGTAGAGTTGCTGAGGGACACCACCAACGTCTCCCAACTGTCTGGCAAAAAACTGAGCAGCAAAAGGGCCTGCATCTCATCATCCAACTCCATTTTGACAGTTTCTAGTTGGTTCACCAGATTTTGAAACTCACTGGTGTGTTCAGCAATAGAGATACCGCCTTTCAACTTCAAATTTGCAAGTCTTCTCATCAGGAGGGCTTTGTTCCGAGCAGTCTTCGACTGGTACATGCCTTCTAACTTCGTCCAGAGAGCATAGACATCAGTCTCCTGGGCGATATGGTGGAACACACTGTGATCATTCCATTGTCTGATCTGGCTAATGGTCTTTCGGTTCTTCCGCTTCTAGTCTTCATCTCTTTCTGTTGCTAGTTTAACTCCATTAAGCTCAATGGGGTCAAACAAATCTCAGCAATACAGTACATCCTCCATTCTGGGCTTCCAAATGGCATAATTAGAAGCATTCAGCTTTATCATGGAACCTGAAGTCGATGTTGATTCCTCCATCATGCAGAAAGTGATCTCTATCTGAAAAACAGGTTTCGTTGTGAAGCCTGGACTGGTCAAATTAGCCGGAAAAGCACTTCAGATTGCCAAAAGAAAGACTGTAAATTTTTGAAAGCTGATTTAAAAAATTGGACAGTACGGATGTGCCCGGAATATTCTAAATAGTTGGAAACCACTATTGGATCACCCAAATCGGACCTCAAATCGCTTAGATCAAACCAAAATAGATTTAATGGTTCAAATCGACAGAATCTGGTGCGGCTGAGAAGCACTAGATTATTTCTCCAGTTCGGCTAGCGTCAGGCTGACGTCAACGGCGCAGTTAACAGCTCGGTCAGCGGCTTTGGCTTCGACCCGGCTCGGCTTGGTCAGCGGCTTGACGGCTCAAACGACGTCAGTGCCCGTCAATGTGATGTCATCAAATGGTGGTGGCATGACGTCAGCGCCTGGCTTGCTGGGGAAGATGCGTGGTATGCATGGTAGCGCGTCAAAGCGCGTGAGCACGGTGTCACAAGGCGCGTGTGGCGCGTGTGAGCTCCTCCGATGGTTGTTTGCGACACGGTTTTCACCATTGTGCTCGTCTCGTCTAGGGCTTCAAGATTATGTGATCAAAAGTAGATTTTGACCATTTTGATTTCTGGGCAATTTTTGAAAATAGACTTTGTTTTTTCGAAAAACGCACAAAATCGGCTCTGATACCACTTTGTTAGGATCAAACACACCCAGAAAAATTATCTTACACACACAGAGAAGACAATATTTACGTGGTTCGGCCCAATGCCTACATCCACAGACAGAAATGAGAATTTTTCACTAAAATGGAGCAAAATACAAAATAGAGGATGAAAACAACTCTTCTGACTCAACTCACAGCTCTCTCTCTCAAATTTCTGATACCACTTCATCCTCTCCCTCCCATCTCTATTTATACACAAAGAGAGTGAGAGAGAGAGAGAGAGGAGACAAACCAACTCACCGAAAACAAATTTCTATCCTCTTTAATGGTGAATGGTGAAAATCAACAAGGAACAACAACGTGAAGAGAAAGGCGGGTCTTGCAGATGCCCAATTCAAACTTTCATTTCTGGTGGAGGTCTTTGTACGCCGTCATCCTTGACTCTCTCATTTGCATGGTTTTGCATACATGTGGGTTGGAACAACAAGCTCTGCATCTGTTTATACAGTTCTTCGCAATTTTGGGTGATAAAATTATTTAGGGAAACTAATTCTCGTTTAATGAAATCATATAATCTTTTCATATTCTTATTGAATTATGTACATGTTTCGGTTGTGTATCTGTTATTTTGCTTGTATACTATATTCTAGAGTACTTTAATGTAACAACCCTCGTCATTGTTTACTGATTAACTACCGATTACTGCTAAACTGAGACTGATTATGATTGATAACTGAAGTAATCGAAATACTGAACTGACTAACTGAAATCTAAAACTGATTGATTGAGTTTGAATTGCATTCTATCTGTTTGACTGTTTGAATATCTGTTCATGTTTTTATGTTTAAATTCCAAATTGAAGGCCTTATCGGCGGCCGAGCCAGAAATTGATTGATGTTCTGTGAACATTAGAATTTATATGATTTTATGGCATATATATTTAAAATGTGATTTGGTATGATTAAATTAGATTAAATATTGATCACTGCTAGTTTTGGACTTATTTACCACACTAACCCTTAGTGGCCATTTCCTACACACATATTGAGTCTTGTACACACTTAGACAAACATTTCATCAGCCACATTTTGAGCACACCACCGAATTAGAGAGAGAGGAAGTGAGAGAGTTGAATTCAACTTGTTATTGTAGCTTGGAACTTGAAGAAATTGAAGTGTAAATTGCCTAATTAAGCTTCTAGTCTTGTGATTGAAGACTCAGGTAAGGAAATTCACCTTCTTCATTGTGTAATTGAGTTTATTCTTGCATGATTAGTGGGTCTTTAGTGATCTAAGGCTTGAATTGGTTCAGTGGTGTTGAAATATAGCTTAATTCATGCATGCATGCCTTTATTTTGAAGTTTTGAAGTTGTCCTTTATGAAATTGTACATGCATGCTCATATTTGTACAATAGATCATGAACTCACCATGTTTTTGAAAGATTTGGCTCACTAGAGCATGAAATTGAAGCTTTGAATTGAGTTTAATTCATGCATGTTTGCATGTTCATCTTGTTCATGAAAATTGGGTTGAAATTGGATTTAATTAACTCACCCTTGGGCTTTGATTTCTCAAATTGAGCTTTGAAACTTGTTGTATATTGAGTTTAGATGTGTTTTTCAGGAATTGGGCCCAAGAGGTCGAGTTTTGAGCTAAGGAATGCTTGGTTTGAGCTTGGGAGGCAAATCAAGAAATTCCAGAATTTGGCTTCTTCGCTCGAGCGAAAGATTCCATGCTCGAGCAACCATCGTTTATTCTGAGCTCCACTCGAGCGAAGGAATGGTGGCTCGAGCGTAAATTGCAAGCTCTCAGATTCTTGGTGCACGCAGACGCACGCTCGAGCGAGAGAATCTACGCTTGAGCGAGAACTGTGTCTTACGCTTAAGCAAGCGTCAAGCGAGCATCGAGCGGAGATTTCCAGCATCCAGCACTTTTTGCATTTTTACAGACCGCTCAAGCGAGAAAGTCCACGCTCGAGCGACCCCACTATTTTGACAAGCTCGCTCGAGCGAAGAAAGCCACGCTCGAGCAAGACCCTATTTTCTGAAAATTCTGAAAATGCTTTTAAAATGCATCTTTGCGTCCTCATCCCATCCTAGGCATTCTTAGGCCTAGTTCTAGACATCTTAATGAGGATATAGAAGTAGAACCACATTGAGGCAAATTAGGGATTAAGTTATCATCTTTTCCAACTGTGTAGCTTAGTGTGTGTTCAATCTGTAAACTGTGTAGGGTTGGCTTTCCGAGGAGACGCTCTAGCTTACCGTAGCCCAAAACTCTGTGAGTAACAACTGTGTAAAGATATGTTCAACTGTGAATATTTCTGACTGTTTAATCGAACTGTTTTCTGAACTGATACTGTTAATTGAATGAATGTATGTCTTATACTCTGAACTGTACTGTGGCATCCTTAGCAACCACTGTTTACTGTTACTGCTATTATTACAGAGATCTCTGTCAATTCCCTCGTTGGAACCACTACTGTTTACTGATTGATGGCCATCAATGACTGTTCGGTCTTTTAAGACCTACTGTACTGTTCGGTCCTTTAGGACCTACTGTTTACTGTACTGTTATGCTAATGGATGTACCACATATGACTGTTTTGACTGAATGACTGATATACTGAATCAATTGAACTATTTTCAATACTGCAAAGACATTCATTCTAAACCTCTTTATGCATTATGTTATTTACTGGGCTTTAGCTCACTGTTTATATATATATGTAGGTGTTCAGGCACCAGATCGTTGCTAGAGGCGTCGGGGTTTACTCCAGTTTTGTCAAGCCAACCAATGTGCCTCACTGCGAGGTTCCGAGTCTGCCAAGCTATGGCTTAGGGGTGTTTTAATTTCCCCCGTCTACCTCTACACCTGTTTTGTATTATTGTATAGCACTGTACTGTACTGTTTAATGAGGACTTAGCCCCTGCTCTGATCGACTGTGAATGTGGTATATACTATTTTGTACTGTTCATATATATATATGTATGAAAGGTCTTTTGCATACAGACTCACAGCTCATTGGATATTGTTTATTTACTGTATTGGCTTCCGCCAGCCCCTGTACTCTGTATTACTGTATTACTGTTAAGCAGGCCTTCGGTAATCTCGGATTACTGGCCGGTTACGGTGCTAAACCCATAGGCGTGGGTTTAGGTCGTGACAGAGTGGTATCAGAGCGATACTTAACCACAAGTTATACCGCACACACGTGTCCAAATGAGCTATAGGGTGTCCTAGAATAGTGATTAGGGCATCTCATGAGCATGAAAAGTGTGTGTGGCTATGACGTGACTGAATATGTACTAATGTGATAAACTGTTTAAATGTGCAACTGCTTATGTCTACAATTGCTATAACTGTTTATAGTGAAATGGATAATGCAAACATTGCAAATGAATCTGAATCCTCATCCTCTGAGGCAAGAATGGCCAGACTGGAAAGAATGATGGAACGAATAACCAAAGATTAGATCAGCAACAGAATCAACAGCCCCCACCTCCTCCTCCTCTGGTACAGCCGGAACAGAATGTGAATGTTAATGACGGGACATAATTGCTCTCACCCATAAGTTCAGCAAGATGAAGCCGTCATCCTTTCAGGGAGGCCTTGAGCCGCTAAAGGTTGAAGCTTGGGTACTTGAGACAGAAAAATTGTTTGAAGTTTTTCCATGTTCTGAGGCACACAAAGTGCTGTTGGCTACCTTTACTCTGCAAGAGGAAGCCAGAAGGTGGTGGATGTTAGTCCGTGACACCAACACTGTAGCGACTTGGGCTCAGTTCAAAGGAGCCTTCTTCGAGAAGTATTTCCCACAGTGTGTCAGAGACAGAAAGGTGACTGAATTTGAACAACTGAAACAGGGCACAATGTCCGTTGCTGAATATGAAACCAAGTTCACCGAGCTCGCTAGATATGCACCACACATGGTGGACACTGATTACAAGAAGGTCAGGAAGTTTGAAGGCGGCCTTAATGTTGCAATACTCGACCGAATAAATGTTTTGAAGTTACCGACCTATGTAAATGTTCTTGACCGAGCTTTGATGGCTGAATCAAACATCGAGGCACTAAAAACTGAAACATCAGCGTCTGAATGGCGTGGTAAAAGGCAGGGTTTTAAATTCAAGAAAGGCAAAAATAATCCATTGAACAAGAAACAGAATACTGGGTCAACAAATAGCTCCAACCAAGGGAGTGGTTTCATACCATCCTGTTCTAAATGTGGCAAGAAGCATAAAGGGGTCTGCTATAAAATATCTGGTGCTTGCTATAGATGTGGCAAGGTGGGCCACCTGGTTAAAGATTGCCCTTCCACTGCTTCGGGCAATAGTAAAGTTGCAGGCAACACCGCAACATCGACTGTTGTACCAAAGCCTAACCCCAAAGCTACCGGGAAAGAGCCCATGAGGCAGGGCCGAGTGTTCGCCCTAGTACCGGGAGACGTACAAAATACTGAGACCGTTATGTCAGGTATCCTCTCTATTTGTACTCAAAATGCATATGTTCTGATCGATTCGGGGTCTACACATTCATATGTATCGCATGCTTTTTCATGAAAATTGAATAGACCCTTAGAACCCATGAATTATCTATTAGCTGTATCTTCGCCCGTTGGGGGATCTATGACTTGTGCATATATGTACCCTGCTTGTGAAATTATTGTTGGAGATGCACATCTGTATATTGATTTACTGCTACTGAACATTGATCATTTTGATGTAATACTGGGAATGGACTGGTTAACAAAATACCATGCTACTATAGACTGTGTAACAAAACAAGTAGTTTTCCATCCACCTGGTTTGCCTGAATTTGTGTTTAATGGGATTGGAGTAGTACCTCCTCCGTATTTGATTTTATCTGTGAAAGCTGTTAAATTGATTAGAAAAAGGTGTAAGGGGTATCTGTGTTCTGTATTGACTGTACCTACTGATGACAATGCTAATGTGAACAGTATTCCTATAGTCAGAGAGTTCCCAGATGTTTTTCCAGATAGTCTGCCAGGGGATTTGATTGACAGGGAGATTGAGTTCACCATTGATGTAATTCTGGGTACACAGCCTATATCGAAAGCTCCTTACAGAATGGCTCCGACTGAACTGAAAGAATTGAAAGTGCAACTGCAAGAACTGTTAGACAAAAAGTTCATCAGGCCTAGTACTTCGCCGTGAGGCGCACCTGTCTTGTTTGTGAAAAAGAAAGACGGCTCACTGAGACTGTGTATTGATTACCGCGAACTGAACAAGGTAACTGTGAAAAATAAATACCCATTGCCCCGTATTGATGACTTGTTTGATCAGTTACAAGGTGCTCAAGTGTTTTCTAAGATCGACCTCAGATCAGGATACCATCAATTAAAGGTTAAACCAGAAGACATAGACAAACCTGCTTTTCGAACGAGGTATGGACATTACGAATTTTTAGTTATGCCTTTCGGAGTTACCAATGCACCTGCCGTATTTATGGACCTCATGAACAGAATCTTTAAACCATACCTTGATGAATTTATAGTTGTATTCATACATGACATTCTGATTTATTCCAAAAGTATAGACGAACATGAACATCATCTGAGACTTGCCCTACAGACCCTAAGAGAACAGAAACTTTATGCTAAACTGTCTAAATGTGAGTTTTGGCTTGATCATGTTATGTTTTTGGGGCATGTTGTTAGCAAAGATGGAATTTATGTTGATTCGCAGAAAATTGAAGCCGTAGTGAACTGGCCTAGACCGACAAATGTGACAAAAGTCCGAAGCTTTTTGGGACTAGCCGGGTATTACAGAAGATTTATCAAAGATTTCTCTAAAATTGCCTTACCATTAACTCAACTGACACAAAAGGGGATATCATTTGACTGGACTAACCAAAGGGAATCCGCTTTCCAAGAGTTGAAAACTCGACTTGTGACTGCATCGGTTCTTACCCTACCTTCAGGTACGGATGGTTTTACCATTTTTAGTGATGCTTCTCATAAGGGTTTGGGGTGTGTTTTAATGCAGAATGGGAGAGTTATTGCTTATGCTTCCCGACAACTGAGACTGCATGAAAAGAATTACCCGACCCGTGATTTGGAACTTGCCGCAGTGGTATTTGCATTGAAAATCTGGCGTTACTACCTATATGGGGTGACATATGAGGTGTATACAGATCACAAGAGTCTGAAGTATTTCTTCACACAAAAAGAACTGAACATAAGACAGCGGAGATGGCTAGAACTGATTAAAGACTATGACCTACAGAATTTGTATCATCCGGGAAAAGCCAATACCGTTGCCGATGCACTGAGCCGGAAATCAATTGGAAACTTAGCCTGTTTGCTTACCGGACAGAAAGAGTTGCTTTGTGACCTTGAAAAATCTGAAATTGAAATTATTTTGCGAGAACAAGGTGGAACCTTAGCTGCTATTTCTGCTCAACCGGCACTGATCGAAGAAATTAAAGAGAAACAGCAACTGGATGACTTCTTGAAAAAGGTCATCGAAGAAAGGGAATCTAAACCGAGACCAGGGTTCAAGTTTGAAAATAATGTACTAAAATTTCAAGAAAGACTGTGTGTACCGAATGATACTGAACTGAAAAGAAGAGTTCTGCAAGAGGGCCACAATTCAAAATTTTCTATCCATCCAGAGAATACGAAAATGTACCAAGACTTGAAACTGAATTTCTGGTGGCCGGGAATGAAGAAAGAAATTGCTGATTTTGTGTCAAGATGTCTTCATTGCCAACAAGTCAAAGCCGAACATCAACGACCCGTAGGCTTATTGCAGCCCTTACCGATACCAGAGTGGAAATGGGAACATATTACTATGGACTTTATCGTTGGATTGCCTCGCTCTAGTAAAGGTATGGACTCAATTTGGGTTATTGTTGATAGACTGACTAAATCTGCTCACTTCCTACCTATTAAGACAATTTATAATGCGGACAAATTGGCTATACTCTATATTGATGAAATTGTTAGACTGCATGGAATGCCTATGTCCATTGTTTCTGACAGGGATTCGAAGTTTACATTAAGATTTTGGCAAAGCCTACAGACTATATTGGGTACTGAACTGAGACTGAGTAGTGCCTATCATCCTCAGACAGATGGCTAGTCAGAAAGGACCATCCAAACTCTGGAGGATTTGCTGAGAATGTGTGTCCTTGATTTTCAGGGAAATTGGGAAAGCCATTTGCCATTGGCTGAATTCGCCTACAACAACAATTATCATTCAAGCATTAGTATGGCGCCTTTCGAGGCATTGTATGGCAGAAAATGTAGATCTCCGATTTGCTGGGTAGAAGTTGGAGATGGGCCTTTGCTTGGGCCCGAGATTGTATATGAAACGACTAAAAAGGTAAAACTGATACAACAGAGACTGAAAATCGCACAGAGCAGACAGAAAAGTTATGCTGATATCAGAAGACGGGATAGAGAATATGAAGTGGATGATCACGTGTTTGTCAAAGTGACACCGATGAAAGGCCAGACTCGTTTTGGAGTCAAGGGCAAGTTAGCGCCGAGGTATGTCAGACCGTATGAGATTATTGAGAAAATCAATCCGGTGGCGTATCAAGTTGCGCTTCCTCCTGAAATTGAGCATATGCACAATGTCTTCCACATTTCTATGTTGAGGGATTACCTCCGGGATCCCTTCCATGTGATTGAGCCGACCCGTGTAGTGCTAAGTGATGACTACACTTATGAAGAACGGCCTATCCAGATTGTCAACAGATGGGTCAAGAAGTTGAGAAATAAAAAGATCCCGTTAGTGAAAGTTGACTGGCGAAACCATGGTGGCGTGTATGCCACTTGGGAAAGGGAAGACGACATGGCCAAGAGATATCCTGAACTGTTTCCACTGAATCCTGTTTTCTTCCAAAATGAAGGTAACTCGAGTTTAGAGGACTAAACTCTTTTTAAGGAGAGGAAACTGTAACAACCCTCGTCACTGTTTACTGATTAACTACCGATTACTGCTAAACTGAGACTGATTATGATTGATAACTGAAGTAATCGAAATACTGAACTGACTGACTGAGATCTGAAACTGATTGATTGAGTTTGAATTGCATTCTATCTGTTTGACTGTTTGAATATATGTTCATGTTTTTATGTTTAAATTCCGAATTGAAGGCCTTATCGGCGGCCGAACCAGAAATTGATTGATGTTCTGTGAACATTAGAATTTATATGATTTTATGGCATATATATTTAAAATGTGATTTGGTATGATTAAATTAGATCAAATATTGATCAATTGCTAGTTTTGGACTTATTTACCATACTAACCCTTAGTGGCCATTTCCTACACACATATTGAGTCTTGTACACACTTAGACAAACATTTCATCAGCCACATTTTGAGCACACCACCGAATTAGAGAGAGAGAAAGTGAGAGAGTTGAATTCAACTTGTTGTTGTAGCTTGGAACTTGAAGAAATTGAAGTGTAAATTGCCTAATTAAGCTTCTAGTCTTGTGATTGAAGACTCAGGTAAGGAAATTCACCTTTTTCATTGTGTAATGGAGTTTATTCTTGCATGATTAGTGGGTCTTTAGTGATCTAAGGCTTGAATTGGTTCAATGGTGTTGAAATATAGCTTAATTCATGCATGCATGCCTTTATTTTGAAGTTTTGAAGTTGTCCTTTATGAAATTGTACATGCATGCTCATATTTGTACAATAGATCATGAACTCACCATGTTTTTGAAAGATTTGGCTCACTAGAGCATGAAATTGAAGCTTTGAATTGAGTTTAATTCATGCATGTTTGCATGTTCATCTTGTTCATGAAAATTGGGTTGAAATTGGATTTAATTAACTCACCCTTGGGCTTTGATTTCTCAGGTTGAGCTTTGAAACTTGTTGTATATTGAGTTTAGATGTGTTTTCCAGGAATTGGGCCCAAGAGGTCGAGTTTTGAGCTAAGGAATGCTTGGTTTGAGCTTGGGAGGCAAATCTGGAAATTCCAGAATTTGGCTTCTTCGCTCGAGCGAAGGATTCCACGCTCGAGCGACCATCGTTTATTCTGAGCTCCGCTCAAGCGAAGGAATGGTGGCTCAAGCGTAAATTGCAAGCTCTCAGATTCTTGGTGCACGCAGACGCACGCTTGAGCGAGGACTATGTCTTACGCTCGAGCGAGCGTCAAGCGAGCATCGAGCGGAGATTTCCAGCATCTAGCACTTTTTGCAATTTTACAGACTGCTCAAGCGAGGAAGTCCACGCTCGAGTGACCCCACTGTTTTGACAAGCTCACTCGAGCGAAGAAAGCCACGCTCGAGCGAGACCATGTTTTTTGAAAATTCTGAAAAATGCTTTTAAAATGCATCTTTGTATCCTCATCCCATCCTAGGCATTCTTAGGCCTAGTTCTAGACATCTTAATGAGGATATAGAAGTAGAACCACACCGAGGCAAATTAGGGATTAAGTTATCATCTTTCCTAACTGTGTAGCTTAGTGTGTGTTCAATCTGTAAACTGTGTAGGGTTGGCTTTTCGAGGAGACGCTCTAGCTTACCGTAGCCCAAAACTCTGTGAGTAACAATTGTGTAAAGATATGTTCAACTATGAATATTTCTGACTGTTTAACCGAACTGTTTTCTGAACTGATACTGTTAATTGAATGAATGTATGTCTTATACTCTGAACTGTACTGTGGCATCCTTAGCAACCACTGTTTACTGTTACTGCTATTGTTACAGAGATCTCTGTCGGTTCCCTCGTTGGAACCACTACTGTTTACTGATTGATGGCCATCAATGACTGTTCGGCCTTTTAAGACCTACTGTACTGTTCTGTCCTTTAGGACCTACTGTTTACTGTACTGTTATGCTAATGGATGTACCACATATGACTGTTTTGACTGAATGACTGATATACTGAATCAATTCAACTATTTTCAATACTGCAAAGACATTCATTCTAAACCTCTTTATGCATTATGTTATTTATTGGGCTTTAGCTCACTGTTTATATATATATATATGTAGGTGTTCAGGCACCAGATCGTTGCTAGAGGCGTCGGGGTTTACTCCAGTTTTGTCAAGCCAACCACTGTGCCTCACTGCGAGGTTCCGAGTCTGCCAAGCTATGGCTTAGGGGTGTTTTAATTTCCCCCGTCTACCTCTACACCTGTTTTGTATTATTGTATAGCACTGTACTGTACTGTTTAATGGGGACTTAGCCCCTGCTCTGATCGACTGTGAATGTGGTATATACTGTTTTGTACTGTTCATATATATATGTATGAAAGGTCTTTTGCATACAGACTCACAGTTTATTGGACATTGTTTATTTACTGTATTGGCTTCTGCCAACCCCTGTACTCTGTATTACTGTATTACTGTATTACTGTTAAGCAGGCCTTTGATAATCTCGGATTACTGGCCGGTTACGGTGCTAAACCCATAGGGACGGGTTTGGGTCATGACATTTAAAACCTTCTATTATCAAGCTTTTCTCGTTTTCCTAGAAACATGCTATTATTTATTTTTCCATTTATTTTGATGGTCATTAAATTGATATAGATTTGTTTTTTTTTTTTTTTTAATCTTTCAAGGGATTTCACTTCCTCCTGGTTCCAAGATTGAATTTTACATAGTGGTTACTTGAGCAAAAAGAGTAATAATGAAGAACGTGGATTTTCTTTATCAAAGGTTCTTTAGTTGTATTAGGAGCTATATTATTTTGGTAGATTGATTCTTGCTTTGTTTTTTTTTTTTTTTTCTTTTTCTAAAGTAAACTTAGAATTTTCTCTCTCATGTGTTTGCGAACAAAGAAACAATTGTGGGCCTGTAGAATCAACATGGTTACTGCATATGCAAAAAGAAAAAGGGTACTAAAAAATCTCACCTTATCCTCAGGTAGAGAGAGAGAGAGAGAGAAAAAAAGCTTGTTATTACAATTAAGAGAAAATTATAATTATTACGAATTTCTCTAGATTTTTGTGTTGTACTTTTTATATATTTTATATTGAACAAATAAATTTTCACCTATTTTACATGGCAACCAAACAAACTTTATGCTTTATGATTCACTTGAAATCCAGAGCAAATTCAGAGAAAATCTCTAGACTGGAATACAGAGAATTTCTCTCTGCCATGTTTAATTTTCTCTACCATGTACAATTTTCTCTGAATGTGTGAATTTTCACTGGACTGTGTAAATTTTCTCTGAACTGTGTGAATTTTCTCTATGCCAACTTGCACTTCATAGTTTTCACACTTGTCTTGACAGGTAACAAAAATACCCAACAGAGAAAACCTAAAAACTAAGAAGGTGTCCAATAGAAACCCATATTCATGTTTGTTCTTTTATATACATATATATCCAAAAAATTAAGCCTTGTATTTTTGTTAATATAATACAAAAACATTTAACGATTCACTCACCAGTTCAGCTTGTCAAAGTATAAACATTTACATATATACATACAATCAATGAAAAATCAAAAACAAAAAATACAGATTGTGTGTATTTTGGTTTGAAGTAAAAGTACTCACCCCATGGTGTGATTTGAAGAAGTAGATAGAATTTCTCTCACTATTTGTAATTTTGTGAATTTTCTCTAGTTATGATCATTGTGACACCTGAAATTTTTTAAATTTAATTAAATACTGCAGTAAATAGAATTCCTTATTAGGTAAATAAATAATAAATAATAAATAATAAATAAATAAATAAATGCATAGTCTAGGAAATTGGGAATTAATTGATTATATTGTTAAGCAAATAAATTGTGAAGCACCACACATTAAATTTTTTAGTAAGTGATAAGTGATATTTTATAATTAAGTGGTGAGATTTTTAAATGTGAACCTAACGTACAATCATAAGTAATTTTAAGAATGATAGTCTTTAGAATTGAATAATAAAAAAAAAAAAAAAAAAATTCCCACTAGGCCTTCAGCCTAGCGTAAAAGGATGGAGAGTGTGCATGTATAGCTTTGCCACACTTGTTGGACAGGTGGCTGAATTTGGACAGGTGATTGAATTTTATGTGCTACACATTGCCACACATTAAAAGCTATTGAGGGACAAGCTCACGCACCAACTATAAATAGTAAGAACTCAGTACAGTGAACTTCAAAAAATAAGAACAAGAAATTTGAAATCTATTCGTAGTGTACCAGTGAAGCTTCGAAAAGTGAGGGGTATAGCTGGAGTTGTAGTGACAAAATTAAAAGTTAAGGTCAATTTAAAAAGGAGTTATATTATATCTTGAGTTATTATAATATATTTTTTATATGTCTTGAGTTACCATAATATATTTTATGAATGTTTTGAATTATCACAATTTATTTTATATAATTTATGTTTTATGGTTATGTTAATGTTTTAATTACGTGTATCATTTTCTGAACTTTACTTGCTTAAATTGAAACCTATGGATATGTTTGTTTTAATTTTAGAAATTATTTGACAAAAACTTTATAAACAATTATGTTCTGTAAGTACCACCACAGGAGTCCTACGTCTTAGGGGACTTAAATAAACCATTGGCCCTTGTTTGGCCATCTTGTGGTCCTCTGTGTATCATGGATCCATTGACCCCTGTTCTGATTGTCACTCCAGTGACTCTTGTTATGTTCCGTTCTGTGCTATAGTTATAATTATTTACGTAATTTTTATTTCAATTTCTCCCACTTAAATAATTTATTTATGTAACTTAAATTATGTTAATGTTTTAATTTAAATAACTATCTATGACTATTTTGTATCCCTATACTCACAGTATAATATTTCTCACTCTACTATGTGCTTATAGCTGTTACTCCTTTCAGGTGACGAGATTTAGCAGGATCAAGATGGGGGATAAACCATAGTGTTTTTTTTTTTTGTACTATTTGTATTTCTAATTTGACACTTGAAATAAAATAAAAGCCCAAATGACTATGTTTTTTTCTTTTTAATAAATATCTGGTACCCAATTATTTTATTTTAATTTATTTAATTTATCCATCTGCGTTACGACTACAAAATTATTATAATTATTACTTTTATCTTGTTGCGACGTCGAGCCTTTGGGTACTGGGTTTGGATCGTGACAATCACTATATGAATTTTCACACTGTGGGATTTTGGAGAGTGAGAAGTCCAGAGAATTTTTGGAGAGAATTTTCTTGAAATCGAATTTTCTCTAGATTGATGTTGAGAGACCTTAAATATTATGAAAATATTGGATGTTCTTTATATTATAAAATCTTAATATTAGAGACCCAAAAAAATCTCCTAAATCATATATTTTTGTTACCATTTATACATGTTTTTACATTAAAGATATAAAAGTTAAAATTATTCGAGTTCGAACTCAATTGGTTTATTAAACAATTCAAAAAATTTAATTTAAAATTATTTATTACTTAGGTAGCATTTAGTAACGTTTATGTTTTTTATTCATGTTTACAAAAATTTTATAAATTGATTTTTGTTTATTTTTAAAAAAATATAAACTACAAATGCATTTGGTTGAACAAAATATTTGAAAAATATACACTAAAAAATATGTTTGTTCAGGCATAAAATATTTATATTTATTTTTTTATTATTTATGACAATGGGATCATACACATTTTAATTGAAAAAAAAAATTAATTGGAAAAAAAATTATTTGAAAAAAAAATTGTTAGTCAGATTTTTAAACTCAATTTTTGAATTTACATTTTTTTTCTCAAATTTACAAACTAAGATAACCATTTATAAACTAAAAAAATTATCAAACAAATTTTTATGATAATTTTTAAAATTTTTATAAATATAAACTAAAAACTGAAAATAAAATAATTAACAAACAAATCCTTAATGAATTGAGCCCTTAACGAGTCAAACTAGCCAATCTTATAAATTGACAAAACTCGATTTTGATTATTTAATCCATCCAACTCGAACTCAATTGGTTTATTAAACAATTCAAAAAATTTAATTTAAAATTATTTATTACTTAGGTAGCATTTAGTAACGTTTATGTTTTTTATTTATGTTTACAAAAATTTTATAAATTGATTTTTGTTTATTTTTAAAAAAATATAAACTACAAATGCATTTGGTTTGAACAAAATATTTGAAAAATATACACTAAAAAATATGTTTGTTCAGGCATAAAATATTTATATTTATTTTTTTATTATTTATGACAATGGGATCATACACATTTTAATTGAAAAAAAAAATTAATTGGAAAAAAAATTATTTAAAAAAAAAAATTTGTTAGTCAGATTTTTAAACTCAATTTTTGAATTTACATTTTTTTCTCAAATTTACAAACTGAGATAACCATTTATAAACTAAAAAAATTATCAAACAAATTTTTATAATAATTTTTAAAAGTTTTATAAATATAAACTAAAAGCTGAAAATAAAATAATTAACAAACAAGTCCTTAATGAATTGAGCCCTTAACGAGTCAAACTAGCCAATCTTATAAATTGACAAAACTCGATTTTGATTATTTAATCCATCCAACACAACCCATTTAACTTTTCAAACAACATTGGTTGACAATTGGTTAATAATTTTCTTAAAGTTGAAAATTATTAACTATAAATTAAAAAATAAAAAATTATCTTTTCTATAAGTAATAGAAACATTAATATAAAACTGAATATATGTATTAAACAGCTGCAATAAACT
This sequence comes from Camellia oleifera, assembly GCA_022316695.1. NCBI lineage: Eukaryota > Viridiplantae > Streptophyta > Magnoliopsida > Ericales > Theaceae > Camellia > Camellia oleifera. The sequence goes on from CM039305.1 coordinate 200,749,343, forward strand.
CACCCAAATAGGGCCTTCAGTGTTTCTGATGAAAAAAGCCCCCTTTATCTTCCTCCCCCCAGTATGGTGACCACTGTGTGGGCTGAATCTACTATCTGCAGCAAACAGAATAACCAGATATGGCATTTCCTTCTTTGCCTACTATGATCTTTTAATTGGGTTCTTGGTGAAAGCTCTTAGGTTTTTTGGGTGCTTTGTTTGGCAGTATGTGTGTTTGTGATTTCCTTTTTCTGTTGCCTTGCCCAGTTCAATTTAATATTTGGCTGAGCCTATGTGCTGTCTTTGTATTGTTGTTCTGCTAGAATTTTATCTTCTGCTCACCATATGTTTGATAATATGCCCAATCCAATAATAACATACTTTCATTGATTGATGATGAAAACCTTGTTTTTTTATTAGTTTATACTCCCTGCCTGTAATATTTTTTTACCACTCTAATCAACAATATGATTTCATTGGATTTTCCCTTTGGGTTCAAAATTTTAGCTGACTCCTTCAGTCAGAAAT